>OU015652.1:10015000-11245625 GCA_907165275.2 Zygaena filipendulae | reverse complement strand
AAGCGCATTAAAGTTTAGGATGAGGGGGTCGTGATG
The DNA here is from genome assembly GCA_907165275.2 of Zygaena filipendulae. Classification (NCBI taxonomy): domain Eukaryota; kingdom Metazoa; phylum Arthropoda; class Insecta; order Lepidoptera; family Zygaenidae; genus Zygaena; species Zygaena filipendulae. Next base: position 11,245,589 of record OU015652.1, on the reverse strand, counting down.
TCACTAACCGCAAAACCGCCATACAAACTGTCAGAATAGTGACGTCACGCGAAATTTCAACTCAATATATCGCCGTTATTTTTTGATTACGTAAAAAAAGAAAAAATACGTGTCCAATAATTTTTAATAATCTACAAGACGGACTAAAAAATAAAAATTAGTCAACATGCCCATTTTATTACTGCAATTTTTTTTTTATCTCTTACGTGTGCTGAGTGTTCGCCGCTATCAATGCCGTTTTGGTGCCGTACGGCTTGATGTCGATGGACCCGAACGCCGCCAGCGTGCACGCGAGCTGGGAATGCAGACAAAAATTGCATTTTATTCAAGTACTTCTCTATAAATGTTGTAGCCTGCTAACCGCCTAATAGCTTAGTGTTGTTATATGCTCATTACAGAATTTCACGTGCAGGACAAAAAAAAAATACATCGGTCTATCGCATAACAAAAAGGTAGGTACCGGATAATCAAATCAATTCTATGCCGTGACTTTTCAAACTGTGACATTGGCAGAATCATCGTCAAAACGGTAGAGCCATTAAAAACAACAAATTGGAAAGCTATTAATCTGGTTTTTATTGCAATAAGATCAAGGCAAAATTATTGCAAACTAGCTGTTACTCCCCAAATGAAAAATTTTCGGGATTCTCGCAGGATCTCCTTGATGTACCCACTTATCAGTAGGTATCACAAAGATAATTAATATAATCACTATGGAGACATTTGTAAATGCTGATTGATGCATGACATAAGTTGATTATTATTATTTAAATTCCGAACAGTAGGTAAGTTGATTATGTACTTCACGCGTAGTTTTTTTTTTAAAAGGCAACTTTCATGTAATAATAATAATTTGCATGTAGGTAATAAATTTATCTTACTGTTTGTATTCACTTGCATAGACGGCAAGTTTGTTTTATATTTATGATTATGTTTAAGTAGGTACCTATAGGAATTGGCTACTTGACAAAAAATTTTTTTTTAGTCCGTCGTGTAGATTAGTAAAAAATATTGGACACGTATTTTTTCTTTTTTTACTTAATCAAAAAATAACAGAGATACATTGAGTTGAAATTTCGCGTGACGTCACAATTCTGTGCGGTTTGTATGGCGCTTATAATGAATATTGACGTCACGAGCCCCCCACCCTAAACTTTAATTCGCTTTATCTATGTTCATTTTCATTAAATTGAAAAAGCAAAAAATACGTGTCTATTATTTTTTTATTTTCTAACTGACGGACTAATTAGAATTTTGATATTCATACCTTGGAGAATACCCAATTGGTTTTACCAGTGAAATACTGTAATTGAAGTTTTTTTTTGTTTATTAGCAGTACCTACATCTATTTCTACAACATCTACTTTTTATCGCCGCAACTGTTATATTACGTAGTAACCTATTATATAATCTGCGGCCACAGTAATAAACTGCGTGCAATTAAAACTATCATAAATCTTCATTAATGAGATACTTTCCCGCGAGTCTACAGATGCTAATAGCTCATAAAGTGACGATACAAGTCCGACGCGAGCGTGTCACCGATGTCGATGGTTCGATCCGTCGGATCTCTTACGTGCGGACGACAAATGTGTAAATTTATACGCAACCGTCGCCCGCGTCACACACGCGCAGCGAACAAAGAGTTTCGATTATAACCGGCTACGTGGATCTGGGGTTATCTTATTTATATCCCAACCTTAAATTACCCTTGACAGTGGCATGAAAAATGTTCCCCTTGTAATTACAACGTACGACATCGTGGCAAATGGAAATCATACACCGAGTGTTCGTTCGATGGAAAAAGAAAAGAAAAAAATTGGACGCGTCGCAAAAATAAAAATTTAGCGCTCCTCGGGACAGTTGGATATTATCATGAGAAGCGGGGAAACGGGAAATAATAATAATATTTGAAGAGTATGCGCTCGCGGCGCGTGTGTGCGTGACGCGCGGCGGGGGTTGGGGGAGGGGAGGGGAGGGGGTGGGTCGCGGGGCGGGGGTGGGTGGCCGTTCGCCAAATGTTCGCTGCTTTCCCAATATATTGTATACCTACTCCTGTATGACAAGAGTTTTTCTGTTCTGTCCAGTGTCCACCTACAGCTACTTTACGAATAAATAAATTTACCAAAAGTCCAAAAGTTCTTTTAATGTAACTGTCACTAGGTAATGTAGGTATGGATATGGGAACGAACGTCATTTAAAAAACAAACCTGCCTAAATAGAATCCACGTTTTCTTTTTCAAATCAATTCCGCACTGAAAAAAAAGGACTAAAATATTTTAAACTAATAATTATTTAACTATTGCGATGATTTTTAACACCTACTTTTTTCGCGTTTGCTTTTTTTGTGGAGAGAACTCCTTACAAAGAGTGAAAAAAATAAGAAAAATTTCTTGTCTGAGTGTAAGCGAACTATAAAGGTCTTTTACTAATTACATGTGCATATAAATATTTATTTCTTGCTACTTCTTCGTTACGTTCTTATAATATATAACAAAGATAAAAGTATCTCCAGTCAGATACAATAAAACTTTATAAAAAAATCCCATCAAAAAGATAAATGTGAAAATGGAAGCCAAAGTTTGTGTTTATTTGTCGAATTCACCGACAAAAGAATTGATATCTAAATAGGTGCCAAGTTCTGTAGATAATCCTGAAATATATTCAAAGGAGCATACAACTTGACTAGTTTTCACACACAAGTTATCTTATATTTGGCTAAAAACTATAGTATAAATATTTTTGATGTTGACTTGTTTTTACCAAATATTAAAGGGGTAATATCTATTGACCTTACAGTATAAAAACAGTAACTTGCTCATAATAATATAAAGACGATACATAATTCGAGTAGCTAAAGATAACTTTAATGTGAAAACTAGCCAAGTTCTATGCTCCTTTGAATATATTTCAGGATTATCTACAGAACTTGGCACCTATTTAGATATCAATTCTTTTGTCGGTGAATTCGACAAATAAACACAAACTTTGGCTTCCATTTTCACATTTATGTTTTTGATGGGATATCACTACTTTTTGTACAGAAATTATTAGTAGGTATTAGGTACTTGTTCATAATAAAATTAATACCAAATTTGTCTCTGTTAATCTATTGTATTTCAATCCGTTTACGGGGTAGTAAGTACCTACTGAAACTAACATGTTTGGATTTAAAACAAATCATTACGTAAAGACCATAACACATAAACATATACATAAATATGTAAAGACCATAAAATACAAAGACCGGCTGTCATCAAATTTTGATTAATGATTCTTACATTACAGGCAGAATAAGTAAGGGTTCGTCTAATATTACACACAGTGCTGCTCGCCAGTTGTCAGCTTGAACTCGGCTTAACATCCTACAGCGTGTCTAGATTCAATAGATCAAATAATAAATAAAACAAACACGAATAAAAATAGTTACATTTATAATTAAAACGTATTTTGCTTACATTTAAAGAAAACACCGCATGCAGTAAAATATTTTGGAGACATGACACTACAACTCTTGTCGACAGACAGCACCTGTATAAACGATTATATTTTTTTTCCCTGATCGTGCATCGCTCCTATTGCGTGACGTACTAACGAGTGAAGAATCAAAGCTTCTATTTGAGAATACGTGATTCATATTGACATGTTTATGTGAAATAGTTTTTGAGTTATGACGGGGTCAAAAGTTACACACGGTGCTGCTCGCTAGTTCTGTTAGCCTGAACTTGGCTTGACACGCTACTGCGTGTCTAGATATATAGGTCACAATATTATAATATATAAAGCTGGATTGCCACTAACTCATTGACATAATTGTTCTCCCAGAAGGAGCATCTCTAGGTTGATACAATGTATGGAACATGTAGAGGGGACGTTTCGGTGATTATGGGAAAACCTCGACATCTTCGATTCCTGTTTCTCATCAGGTAGTGAGTCGACTGCCCGCCGAAACTATCCATCGAAATTGAAAACGTTTCTAACTAAATTTCATCCACACCTTGGGCAAATTTCAATAGTGTAACTTTTTTTTCAAAATGGCGGAAAAAAACATGGCCGCCGAACAAAATTCAAACTCGATTATCTCCGAAACTAAAAGAGTCAGGTAGGGGGTGCTCAAACAAATGTCATAGAGGTCAATGGGGGGCAACCGCCTGGCGTAGTAAAAATCCAAAATGGCGGATTCAAAATGGCGCCCGAAAAAAAAGTTGATCCGATCCGGGTGAGGTTCGGCATCCGGGGGAATCAGTTTTTCGATTGCGTCATTTTAGATTTTTACTATCACTACTACAGAATGCGGCACAGGGCGACCAAGCCTCGCGAGCTGCTCGCAGCTCACGCACAGGGCGAATCTAGTTATTGTATATTAACAGAAATGGATAAATGAATCGGAAAAGAAAAACTTTTTACAGAAATTATTAGTAGGTACTTATTATTCATAATAAAATGTTTTTTGTCAATTTAGTTTATTTTCCTACGTTTCCGTGGTATAACTATCTTTTTTGTGTTTTCTGTATTTTCTTGGACGTTTAAAATGTTTGAGTGTTGCCCATTCAGTATCCGGTTTTTTTTTTACGCGTTTTCTGTTTATAGTTAATTTGGCCAAGTCAGGGCGGTATAACGTGCGCAGGCGGTTGTACTCTACAATAGAGCTCTCTTGTGCCTTGATTTGACTTGGATCTAAATTGATAAGATGTACTCCATCTAAGGTTTTAACTCTAGAAAGTCCAACGTAAGCCTGCCCTTTATTAAATATAGAGGAGCCTATGTCGAGAAGAGCGCTGTCAAGGCTAAGTCCTTGGGATTTGTGGATAGTAATAGCATATGCTAAGCAAATAGGGAATTGATTAGATTCCCTGTAAAGAGCAAGCGCTTTGTAGGATATCTCTCTTCGCCGAACAAACGAAGCAGAACACCATCCTGATGATATACTTCGATCTTAATGTTATGTAAATCTACTGCAGCCTTTAATTCAGAAGCAGCTCCATAAGTTGTCGAACAAAGCATGCTTGCTCGATACTCTTCTTCAGAACAGTAAGGATCCCCGTTAGGAGCACTAGTGTATACACTTAAATCTTTCCAGTTACGACACACATACTCTACTAAAGTCTCACGTAACTTATTGGTTTGTTGTATATCATTATAGTTAAATAAACAATATGCAATGGAATGGAATAGGCAGCTTCCATCGGGAGGCATTTGAATGATTTGGTGTAGCGTAAAAGTGTCACCCACCAGTAATTCGATTGTACGACTCATTGTAGCTACGTAGTAAATAATTAATATTTAAGACGATCAAGACGAAGACGACACTAAAAGAATACACTAGAAGACCCGGTGAACTTCGTATCATCTACAAGATAACCAAGTGACACAATTTTTTATTTCTAAAATGATAAAAGAGATCGGACTTCACTTAATCAATTCTTTTGCGACAAGTCAAAATCAAAGTCATAGTCAAATCGTTTAATCAAATTTGGCCAATAATGTGTATCTTATTGACGTCAATAAAATTACAGTTATTATGACAGCAGTCAGCAACCATAATATATCCACCCTTCACAACTTCCTAGCGCTATGGCTGAAGAGAAAAAGCTGCGCATCAAACTCCAGTAGCACGGTATATTATGTCACCATGCGTATAAAGGTGCATATTGAGGACTTAAGCCTCCTAGAAGTCGAAGTAGAATTGCAACTATTGAAGCATCTTCCATAACTTTGCCTATATCGGCTAAATCTTGCACAGTGTACATGACTGCAATTATTATTATTATTAAATCCATGATGCTATTCCAAGTGAGAAGAATTGCTGGATTATGCCGTTAATGTAACGAGATTCTTCTGTACGGTCGCAGCCTGAAATTTTTGAGGAGGTCAAAAATTTATTGCACAATACACAACTTTATTGCACACTAGCTGTTGCCCGCGGTTTCACCCGCGCTAATTTTGGAGTTTCCTTAGTAATTCCGGGATAAAAACCCCTACCCTACCCTATGTCACTCAGGAAACTCGCCTACATGTATATCTCTATATTGGAGTCAAAATCATCTAGACAGTACCTGTACAGTTTCTGTTCGAGGATTATACGTCGCACTTGTAGGCGGACAAAAGAGTCAAATAACCGTCTCTATCCAGAAGCAGTTTTATTCTTGAAAAAGAATTATTTATTCATCATTTTTACATACAGAACTTTCTTTGTCAAATGTGAATAATATGTAATGGATATTTGCGTGAACTGATGAAAATATTCACAGATGTTCATAAATTATATACGTATTACGTCGTACGTAAAACAAACGCTGATTTACTTTTAACTTGAGAATAGCTAGTTTTATACGTATAAACCATAGAAAAATTCGTGTTGATAACGAAAGTTTGACTCATTGTCAATGTTTGACTCAGTTTAATGGAGTGACGTAAAATACATCATTAAGAATACTTCAAAATTTTGATTAGCCAGTTATATACTTCAATACTCGACTTTGTTATATTACCTTCTTGATAAGGATATATCTAAAAACTGAAGATATTGATAATTATCTTTTTTTTTAAGTTTTTCCAGTTTTCAGATTTTTCCCTTTGTTTACGCCTAAAAGTCTACCTCGATGCCAAATATCAAGTTCCTAGGTCATCTGGAAGTCGGTTATAATTTTGGTCTATAGGTCAGTCAGTGATAAAAATCACGATTTTTGGACGTTAATATCTAAAAGCCCGTTTGAGGTGTGCTTATGAAATTTGGAGCACATGTTTATCTCGCAAGTCTTAATACATGAGCCAAATTTGACATGTTTATGTGAAATAGTTTTTGAAATATGGTGGGGTGAAAAGTGGCTCCAAATGGTTCGTGTAATATTACACACGGTGCGGCTCGCCAGTTCTGACAGTTTGAGAACTTTGGCTTGACACGCTACCGGCGTGTCTAGATGTTCTGCTATTTTCTTGCTTCTTTTAGCTGATCACTTTGGAAATTTTAAAAGTCTAATTCTTAAAACAAACATTATGCTGTTCTATGGTTCTATACCATTAAATTACTATCATATTACGTACTAGCTGTTCCCCGAGATTTCACCCGCGTTAATTTCGGAGTTCCCGCGGGAATCCCGGATTATAATATAGCAGGGATAATGTGGCTTTTTAATGGTGAAAGAGTTTTTCAAATCGGTCCAGTAGTTTTTGAGTTAAATCGTAACAAACAAATCAAACAAAAAGATAGATAACAAAAAAAAGCTGTGAATAGTTGTATACTCGTACGTAAAGTACGAGACAGTTACTGAGAATATTTTATTAGCCATCGCTCGTCATAAACTCCAAGGTCAGACATAGTGCGACGCAGCGTCTCGTGCTCTCTACGGAGCCGGAGCAACATCCCCGCCCTCGGCGAGGTGACAATCCCTACTAATATCATAAATGCGGAAGTAACTCTGTCTGTCTGCCTATCTGCTAGGATTTCACGCCTTAACGCCTTTCGCGGCTCAACCGATCACCATAAAATTTTACATACACGTCGTCAGGGGTACAGAGAAGGACATGGGGTACTTTGTATCTCGGATTTCCGAAATTATCGCGGGTGACAGCTAGATATTACTATGACCGCAGATAATAATATAATATACCTACGATACCTACTATAACTGCCATAACTGTTCCGCATAATATTTTACAACGACGCGCGACGCGAGCTAAATCTGGCACCGAGCCTCGTCGCAACCCGGATGCATACACAATAAAATTATCTAATCAGTTTACACCGCAAGAACAAACATCTCAATCAAGTAGGTACTTACACCTTCCTTCTAGATTATCATTGTCCCTATGCACCCCATGGTTGTCTGGAAGAGATCTCTCTGAGCGATAGACCGCCGATTGTTACCACTCTGTAGTAATATTGTTTTTGTTATGTGGTGTTGAATAAAGAGTTTATTATTATTATTATTACTATCAAAAACTATAAGTTACTAGCTGTGACCCGCGGTTTCACCCACATTAGTTTCTTGGATTCCACGGGTATTCCGAGATAAAAGTACTTACAACCCCATATTTTTTTCTGTACCTACCCTCGACAACGTGTAGGTAGTGCCTATGCAAAATTTAATGTAGTTTCTTCCGCATTAATTTCGAAGTTCCCGTGGGAATTCTGGGATAAAAAGTAGCCTATGTCCTTTTATAAAAAAATTATGAAAATAAATAAAACAAAAAAATTATGACAACCCTGACATACCCCAGGGGGTATGTTGTACAGGGGGTACAATGTTGTCAGGCTTTACCCCTGACAACATTGTATGCCAAATTTCATGAGATTTCACCGGCGTTGATTTCGTATTTCCCGCGGGAATTCTGGGATTCCGAATTCCGAGAAAAAGTATCCTATGTCCTTCTCTGTACCTTTGATAACGTGTATGCAAAATTTCACAATTTGTGTCGGAATTAGGTAATAAATAAAATAAAACACGTGTATCTACCACCTTTACGGAACATCGTATAATATGTATGTGTGGGTACAATAAGAACTTACAGCCATATGAGAGCATTACCTTTCCGACGTTTATCTTGCGTTCCTTCAGCGTCTTTATATGGAGCAGTTCAGGACGATGTCGGGGCGGGTCTTCTCCCACCAGGTTCTGGAAACAAACTACAAATCACGCTTCCATACTGTACATAATTCTGAAGCCGTACGATGAACGATTGTTTATTTGTGATTATATTTATACCTACCTAGGTATAAATTGACATAGATAAGCAATAGTGTGTTAACCCACACTGGAGAAATATTGAATGATCGTGTAATAAAATTATAGTGCCATTTTGTGTCAACATTTTTTTATGTTAAACAAGTTTTTGGTATTTAAACAATGTGATAAGATAAACACATATTAAACTTTCTATACTTAACTCTCAATAAAGCGTTCTGTATCAATAACTTAATTTTGTGGGTTATTGCTCATCGGCGTCCATAATATATAAAACTGCAGTGTCTATTTGTAATTCCAAATTAAAAGCTTTTCACTATGCATATGAAATAAATTAAGTAAGTAAGTATATTAAGTATACGGTACTTACCTACATAAAGAATTTTTTTTTTGTCTGTCTGTTTGTCTGATTGTTCCGGCTAAGCTCTGAAACGGCTGGATCAATTTTGAAAAAGAAAAAGAAGAATTAATCTAATATATATAAATCACGTGTCACGTTGTTTGTCCGCGATGGACTCCGAAACTACTGAACGGATTTTGATAAAATTTTGCAACCATTTATAATATGGTCCAACTTGAAAGATAGGATAGTTTTTATCCCGGAATTCCCTCGGGAACTCCGGAATTAATGCGGGGAACTGCTTATCACCGTAAACTACAGCACTTTTTTTCCGAATTACCGCGGGAACTCCGAAATTACCGCGGATGAAATCGCGTGGGACAGCTAGTATATTTTATATAGTCTGCTTTTGGTTCTGGTATTTCCGAGAGAATTCCGATATACACGCGGAGAACGGTTCAGTTTTGTCATCGGAGATAGTGGTAGGGCCCGGTAGGCCCCAGATATGAATGGCAGCAAGCGCCGACGCTCACCATGTAGGGCACAGCGGCTCGTATCACGTTGGCCCTGTTGGCGTAGGGCGCGAGCGCCGCCAGCGTCTCGGTGGGGCCCACCGGCCGGTACTTGCCGCTGTTCTCGCACGCCGCCCAGTGGCCCAGCCTCGTGAGGCAGTAACCTGACGCACCGGCACGTTAATAAGCTGTACTAATCTATACTAATACTTAATATCCTACTAATATTATAAATGGACATAGATAAGCAATAGTGTGTTAACCCACACTGGAGAAATTTTGATTAAATTTAAGTTTTAAAATTATAACGCCATTTTGTGTCAAATTTTTTATGTTCAATATTTAGTTACATATTTAAACAATGTAATAAGGTAAACACATAATTAAAAAACGTTCTCTAACTCTCAATAAATCTTTCTGAATCAATAACTTCATTTTGTGAGTTAACATGTTATTGCTTATCTGCGTCCAAATGTGAAAGTGTGGATGTTTGGATGTTTGATACTCAATCACGCAAAAACTGCTGAACGGATGTGGATGTAATTTGGCATGCACGTTGTCAGAGGTACAGAGAAGGACATAGGGTACCTTTTTATCCCGGAATTACCGCGAGTGAAACCGCGGGGCACAGCATGTATTTATAAAAGCGAAAGTGAGTTCGTTTGTTTGTCCGTTTGTTACGCTTTCACGCCTCAACGGCTCAGAGATGGACAGAGATTACAGATGGACATAACGTACCTACTTTTTATATCAGAATTCCTGCGGGAACTCCGAAAGTAACGCGGATGAAATGCCGGAAGCAATTAATATTACGACTGTGAAAGTAACTCAGTCTGTTACCAAACTTCCACCACCAATCTTCATAAACGTTTTCATGCAGAGGTACAGAAAAGGACGGGGCATTGTCCTGGAGTTCCTGCAGGTACCTACTTCGAATTACAAGTGTGAAACATAAGTGTACACCACGGGGGACAGCTAGTAAAATTATGAAACTGTAAACATGCGTCGTCTGTACCTACTCTGTAGGTACATTCAAAGAAAGAGAGATGGGGCAGTAAGGGTAGCTAAATCATCGTTCTTGGAGACTAACGTATATTTCGACCTGCATTCACAGTTTATTAGTTAAGTGCTGTGAGGTGGCAGCGCTGAGTACCGACTTCTAAACACTGGCTACCAATTTTATCCTTATGCTACTGCTCCACCTGCGTGTTAACGCGTAAATTAGTGCGTTAATTTAGGCATTACGTAGATGTGGCCAACATTTTAATGGGTTAACTTACTAACATTACCATCAACGTTAACGTTAGACATTAACATCAACGTTAACGTTAACGCAGGTGGAGCAGTAGCATAAGGCAACAATTGCTTGTATTATATTTTTTTATCTATAAACTTTACTTAATAAAATTTATTCCAACGGCCGCACAGTCGTTTTAATGATTACTTAATTTCAAGTAAAGATTTTGAAAACAACATGCCGCACTCAGAGACGTTCATTAAATTAATGTCAATTGGCGTGTAACTATTAAATTTAACTTAATTAGTTAAATGCCAATTAACATTAATTCAACGAACGACTCAGAGTGCGGCCGTTAGTGTATCAGTTTACAGGCTCCATAGTGCATAGCTCACCTGAACAATAGGAGTCCCAACCCGCCTCGTGGTAAGTTTGCTTCGCGCCAAATGGCGTGTTCAGTTTTACTATACTGCTGCCGATTTGCAACTTCTTACATTTGCCTTCCGCAAAAAATTCATACAGGCTGCAAATAATATCAATTTAATCTTACAGAAAAAAAAAATTAAAGTCTCTAACTTTTAAGACGCATGACCCAAAAAAATACATAGGAGATGATACTTCATAAATCAACCAATTGTTGGATTTGTAAAACCGAGTACATAGGTGTATGGTTTATTCAATAACATCATATTAATATTATAAATTTCTATAAACTGGCAAATATGTTAGTTGCAAACTGTACTAACAGCCCGTTTTTGGGTGGAGATATCGACAATTTAGTACAAAGATATGACTATAAGTAGTTAAGCTATAGATCATAACTCGACAATTTTACTATAGTTAAATACTATAACCGCTGTCCCGCGGTTTCGCCCGCGATAAGTTCAGAGTTTTTGCGAGAGTTCCAGGATAAAAAGACGTACCCTATGTCCTTCTCTGTACCCCTGACGTGTATGCAAAATTTAATGATGATCGGTCCAGCCGTTCACGCGTGATCGAGGGAAATAATAGGGATTCATTTTTATAGAACGTGTTAATGAATTGACTGAAAACTAGAAAGTAGTTTGCATATGCCGCCCGTAGCAAAAAAAATCGAATCGGTAATTGACACGTAGGCGCGGGCGTAGCGCTTGAAATTTCGTAGATAGGTCACCTCCAAACTAATGTTGAATAATTTTTGGACTATAAATTTTTTCGACATAATTTATATTTTAATCATATTGTTTATTTTTTAAATGGGGCGTATCAGGTTTTTGGTCATTTAATTAACACGTTGTATGTATAGATAAGTATATTCTTACTCTTGTAATGCATTTGATTTCCATACTTCATTTAAAGTCAACCTTCTTGACATTTCATGAGAAATGTATTTTGTATCAAAAACAATTGGTAGCACATTATTTAAATTTTTCTTAAATGTTGAATACTTGTTCGGCAAAGGTCCTATAAACTGGTTGTGGAGTAGCACCAGATCTAAGAATATATTATGTCCTACAATTGGTTTTTTGTAGGTTTTCACCAAAGAAATGATTTGTGAGAAGCCTAACAAGTAGTTCATTAGGTTTTCTTCCAATGTTGCTGTTGATGCAGCGATGGCACCTTCCACATTTTGATCTCTGTATATTAAAACCTGAAATGAAAAAGCAACCCATATTTTTTTTTTGTTTTTTCTTTTTATGTTTAAAATAGTATTATAAAATTTTACATAAACATACCAGCCAAGCCAACTATTAAAAACTTACTGTTCTGAGATTTTTAAGATAAAAATTAAAAGTTATTGAATTCGAAATAAAATTCTACACAAATTGAGCACTAATAATTATGCAATTATATAACAATGATGAATTGAATGTAGACTAAAAATTTTTTCTTTCAAATAGCTTCATATTTTAATCATTTATGGTACCTACTTTATTACTATTGCAATAAAATTCAAGATTCAAGTTACCTACTTAAAATTACTGTTAAAAAGTGTTAAATTACTTTTGGGGCTGTATTTAGTCAATACTAGCGGTTCCTTGCGTTAATTTTGGAGTTCCCGCGGGAATTCCGGGACAAAAAGTACCCTATGTCCTTCTCTGTACCCCTGACTATGTGTTGATCCATGAAAATTTCATGATGATCATCGGTTGAGCCGTTAAGGTGTGAAAGCATAATAGACAGACTTTTACATTTATAACATTAGTAGGGATTATAAAATCTATCAAGCTAATTGTCTCATCATTCTTCATATTACCTTATTGCTATTACCTAGACTATCTGTGGTAAGCACATTTGGAAACCTTAGTCTAACTTCACAGTGTACAAGGTACCTCAACACAGGGTTCTGAACATCCAAGTACATTGTCCCTTCATCACTGCTGACAAGCCATCTGCAATATGAGAACAAAATTAAACTAAAAGGCAAGCAAATGATCTGATCCGACTTAGTGATTACTGATAAGTTTCAATAGATAAAGGTTGACTGGCAGAGATTGCCACAATGGCATTAAGTCCGCCTTTTATACCATATTGTGCAAAAAGTTTAAATAAATAAATAAATAAAATAAGCTTTAATAAGTATCACATACTCAATAAGTTACAATTTGGTAACTGACTGTCTGAACATAAATAATATTTTATATAATAACTTGGTTTATGAGTTTATTTCTTTTACTGTCAGAAGAACAGTAAGTAGGTACTCAAAATTTTTGTCTATCAATCTATATAAAATACAAAAATGCACACATACTTCGAAACTTCTGAGCAGTATAATTGTAACATTTTTTCATCAGACATTTCTAGTTGGTTACCAAGGATGTTGAGTATAGTTTTGTCATTAAAATTCTGACGAATGTTTGCCTCTTCAGCCATACTCAAATATGGTATTCCTTCATATGTGAACTGAAAATAATATTTAGCAAATTTTCTTTATTTAGGTACATATCATTTATTTTATTGATAAGTAGATAACACCTACAATTAACAACACTATGTCAACCAAAGATAAAAAAAAAAAAAGTTTTTTTTCAATGTATCAAAATTATGAACTTTCTAGTTATTTATCAGCCTGTTAATAGTGGCCATTAATGTGATAGTATCCAAGGCAAACGAATATGAGTTCCTTTAACTTCACAAAATATCCACATCACTTAGACAAATTTAATTATAACTTTAGTGGTAATTTTTGTATTTATATAAGATTTGAAAATCAAACTGTTTATGTAATTAGAGTGTGGTTGTGTTTTGATAAATTTTACTAACACAGATGTGATTCTATACCTTATTGAAATTAAAGTTATGTTGACAAAGGAACTTCAGGGTTGATGCTTGAAATATAAATGACTGATCGATGTCACCAAATACTTGTGGACACAGGTGGAATGTGTAGCATGTGGCTAAGTACGAATCATGTTCTCTATTGTACTGGAACATTGTTAATCCTATCTGTGTCATTATCATCTTGCTCACTTCTGTTTTAATCCTGTCATACCTTTCTTCATTTGTATCGAAAAGTCTTGAAATCAAATACAACACAGTAATTATTCTCAATAGATACATATCTAAATATAAAATGAACATGACACGATTAATGGACTGACATAATTTTTTATCTTGAATGTATATTATAATGTTTTTTAAGGAATAAGGTATAAATGTAATGTATTTAATGAAAATTAAATAGGAACTGTAATTTACTATCAATAGATTAGGCAATCATGTTACTAACAAAATGATCTAAGTTGGTCCAATGAATAAATAAATTAATATTATTATTATATCATCTCTGAGATGTTAAATTATTTGATTTGTTTATTAAAGAATTTAGAATTAAAAAACACAAGAGAAAATTTGCAACTTGCAAGTGGAAGTTTGAAATGCTTGTTTTCTATGAAAGCATTCTAGTAGGTCAGTAGATTTTAGGAATAAAAAGATTAACCTGTGTTTAAAGCATTCTCCAGTTAATATAGCAGTAAATTCTGCATCGAACCCAACAAAACAAGCTCTTTCCAAATCTCTTTTTATATGGACGATTTGTTCAGAGAAGTTATCTTTTGTTATTTCCATACTGGAATTTGTGATAGAAACATGAAGAATTTGTACAAAAGCAAGTTTAGTTATTTCGGAAGGCTGAACACTTGAACTTTGAAGATAACCCGCTATCAGAATGAATTTAATTTACTTTTTAGAACCACAAATAAACTAGAGTAGACTGTTTAGAACCACACTCCACAGACGATTTTTTTTTTGGTGAAGTTTACCCCTTTCGGGGAACGCAGAAGGAAACTAAGTCCATATAGCCAATTCAGTGGTATATTTCTTCTCTGAAATTATTTACATCGAAATGCATTGGTGAGATGCATTTCGATGCTTTACCGGAACTTTTGGCAGCAAATCTTCGCAGTTGAACCTTAATAGGACGCTCTGTGGTAAGTTGTATAGAAAAACGAAAACCTCCCGGCGAACGCCCTATTTCATCTTATTTCACTGTTTTCGCACACTGTTCATCTACATCTGATCACTAATGGATCACTATTATGCAAAGTCCACCATATTCACACAATTTTAACCACGATAAACTAATTTGCAAAACAAAGAAATAAAACTGACGTCCACTCTGCTAAAAATCCCGCCAAAAGTCCCTCAACGCGCGTAGTGATTATAATATAAGATCTTTGAGTCCCTCTACAGACGTTTTTTTTTTTTGGTAAAGTTTACCCCTTTCAGGGAAGGCAAAGGAAACTTAGTCCATGCAGCCATTTCAGATATTTATTTTCTTCAATTCATTCCCTCCACAGACGATTAAGAGAAACATGTTTAGTTGTTGTTGTTTTTTATGTTCGCCCCTTCTGGGACCGAAACGCAACCGAAATCTTTGATTCCCGTCAAAAAAACTCAGGTTTGAGTGTTTGACTCAGGTTAATAATTAACGATTTCGATTTCGTCTACGTTTTCGACACATTTTTTTGTGTAAAGTTTATCCCTTTCGGGAAAGGCAAAAGAAACTTAGTCTATACAGCCAATTCAGATAAATCTTCTAAAATTATTTACATCGAAATTGGTGAGATTTATTTCGATGCTTTACCGAAACTTTTGGCAGCAACTCTTCACAGTTAAAACTTAATAAAACGCTTTGTGGTAAGTTGTATAGTAAAACGACAACCTTCCGATGAACAGTGAACACCCCATTTCATATTGTTTCACTGTTTCCGCACACTGTTCATCACTAATGGATCACTGTTATGCAGAATCCACCACCTTCACACAATTTAATCACGTTAAACTTTTTTATAAAACAAATAAATAAAACTGACATCCATTTCCAGTATTCCAGTATTTTTGTCTTTTGGAATAAGTAAATCGGTATTTTATTATTTTTTATCTTTTTGGTTTTTTTGTTACTTGTTACACTGTCTGGATCGTCATGAAAGTTTGTTAAACGTAGTGATTACCTTCTCTCTGGGTATACGTTGTCAGGGGTACAGAGACATAGGGTAGGTACTAGGTAGGTAGGTACCTTTTGGCCTGGATTAGGTACCCTCGGGAATAAATAAGTAAATGTAGTACCTAGCAGAATAGTATTAATTATATGTATTTTTGATATCTCAAACTAAGTTAGAAGATGAAAGCAGCCCCCGTAGCCAAATTCACATTCTACAATCGTAAACGCATAGAAAACTGTAACGAATAAAAACTATAGTTATCACGTGGTCACGCAAAATTTATTATATACTAGCTGTCCCCCGCGATATCATCCGCGGTAATTTCGGAGTTCCCGCGGAGGTTGCGGGAAAAAGTACCTACTCTATGTCCTTCTTTGTGCCCCGACAGTAGTTTACGGTGATTAGCTGTTCCTCGCATTAGTGCCGGAGTTCCCGCGGGAATTCCGAGATAAAAACTCTCCTATCTTTTAAATTGGACCATATTATAAATGGTTACAAAATTTTATCAAAATCCGTTCAGTAGTTTCGGAGTCCATCGGGAAAAACAACGTGACACGAGATTTATATATACATACTAGCTGTCCCACGCGATTTCATCCGCTATAATTTCGGAGTTCCCGCGGGAATTCCGTAATAAAAACTATCCTATCTTTTAAGTTGGACCATATTATAAATGGTTACAAAATTTTATCAAAATCCGTTCAGTAGTTTCGGAGTCCATCGCGGACAAATAACGTGACACGTGATTTATATATATTAGACTATATAGCTGTCCCCCGCGATTTCATCCGCGGTAATTTCGGAGTTCCCGCGGAGGTTGCGGGAAAAAAGTACTCTATGCCCGTCAGTTCTTGCGGGAATTCCGGGATAAAAACTATCCTATCTTTCAAGTTGGACCATATTATAAATAGTAACAAAATTTTATCAAAATCCGTTCAGTAGTTTCGGAGTCCATCGCGGACAAACAACGTGACACGTGATTTATATATATTAGATAAGATAAGATAAGATTATAGTTTTGATTGGCTGCCCACCAAGCGACATGACAATTCTTTACTTACCTATAGTTTTCTATGATTGTAGAATGTCAATTTGGCTAGGGGGGCGTGTTATGAGGATTTGACTTGGTAAGTATTTCCTTTCTGAATATCACTGAAGCGAGACGTTTCGTTAAGAGGGAAAATCTCTTGACGAGATTAAGATGTCTTCTACACAAAAAATTATAAGCATGGATTTTTTTAAAGAATTTCAACTGCTACCTATAACAAATAAATAGATTCCTATCCACTTCTATCAGTTGGAATAGGTGGAATAAAAGTAAATAGGTACCTACGTCCCGCGTCCTGTGCTGCCGTAGGTATACTCTAGGACGCTCGTGGGACTGCTACTTAGCTCTGAGTGTAAATTTTCCACCCTTGGCATAATATGCTGAGTCACTTGCCATTTACGCAACAGAGACACACTGTCCACGATAATTTTAGTCACTTTGTGAAGGTAATGTTTTGTAGGTAGGTATATTATGTGTTTTTCTTTTGTGCAATAAACCTAATATGTTTTTCAATTTTCCTTTACCTATGATCACAAAAAATGCTTGTATTAATTTATTTATGCTTAATAGTTAAACGAATTACCTACTTTTGTCTTCGACTTTCATTTCATTACTTTACCTATAACTAGTTAGGTATGAAACCATCATTGTTTTAATCCTCTTCTTCTTCTCCTTCTTCAATTATGACAATCTACCGCGATTTTTCGCATTTAATTCTGCCAAATGTAGGTACCTATTTAGCAATTAAAGTTGTTCCTCATAGAATAGATAAAACACGGTTCTCTCTCGAAAATCAGCTTCTTTCTTGGAAAACAAAATGACTGCTGAACGGTGGTGAAAATATCGAATAAATAACGCGACAGGCTACTCACTAGGTACGACTATACTTGAAAAATAAAATTTTATTTTTTTTACGTAGTCAGGCGTCACAGTTCTCATGTTACGTCAGCGTACAAAATACTCGACAGCGAGTGGTGGCATTTACGTTGCTATCAGAGGGTCAATTCTACTCTCGCAATACAAAACAATATTACTCTCGTCTTCATAAAGGGCCCCACACATAAATCGATATTAGCACACCCGCATTATACCGTGGCCGTACCGACGCGGGTACATGTGAGGAAACCCTTATCGATGCACCGCTACTTAAAGTAATGGGTATAGTTTTGCGAGTATTGCGTGAGCAGAATTGGCCCTCTGCTGTGTTGTGGAAGTAGGTGGTCTACAATTCTGCATTGATCATGATGCCTTATGCAATATAAAGTTGCATAACGATTCAGTGAGAGCCCATTCTCGGGCCGCGACCGCCTTCTGAATGGGTGAATTTATGCACTAACGCTTGAGACACGGTTCTGGAGGTTTTAATCTTGCGATTGCAAAACACGGTGCTTGTGACCAGTCACCACTCGATGGTCGACTTGTGTACACGCGCTCTATACACGCTATATTAAACTCAACAAACAATTATTACGGTTCCCAAATATTCCTAATCGATTACGAATTTACAACTATCAAACATGTAAACAGTGAACATATAAATAGTAATGTAAAAACGGTGAAAATATACCTTTGAGTTTAAAAAAACACTTATTGATAAATTTTAACTGATAACAATCAAAATGATAGAGCAAGAGAAAAAGTTGCTGGATGAGTGTAGTGAGCCGATGAAGAAGCCCAACTACATGCTTATGTCCTTGCAGAGGATATTCGTAATGACAATAATACTCACCGTGGTCGTCGTTGCAGTTTATTACACACCCATGCCAGGTAGGTAAATGCAAATTTATGATTATATCTATTTTATTATATATTTATTCGCTGCTGACTAAGATAATTATTTACATAAACATCACAAAAAAATTACGCTATTCAAACGAGTAGTTACTCTCCGCGGATTTGCTCGGGTGAATGACAGCTCTGTTGGGGCAGTGGTACTAGTGGACTGCTCTGCCGAGCGTCGCGGGTTCGATGCTCGCATCAGGGTAAACATATTATGTGATGAACATTGGTATTTTCTGAGTCTGGCTGTTTAGTATGTATTATAAGCATATAGGTACTTACAAAAAAACCCTGCCTTGCACACCTTTCGGGAACTCTGTGGTGTTTCTTAGGATAGGTATAGGTACTATCTCTTTGCCAACCTTTGTCTAAATCTGTTTATTGGTTTTGGCATGAAATGGCTACGTTCGCATTATACCTAATAACTATTAGTGAGTATATTCATCATGGTTGTTAATTAAATTATAATCGTTTGGTTTTGCAGAAGAATATTTCGAGGAGTGCGATCGAGAATGTAACGAATTAGATTGGCCCATGATATGCCGTATGAAACTAGTCGTCGAAGTGTATAAAACTCTAAGCAAGTACGTACATACATTGACTAATATAATTAGATACACTTACTCTTCACATCGTCTTAATTAAATAAATGGTTCTAATTAAAGCTTATTTTCCCACAGGTCATGTGGTAATTGCACGGAACAGAATACAGGTAACTGTCCACCGATGTGTATATCAGCGGACGGCAGAGAGCGAGGCGTGCTCTCAGTGAACAGAGTGCTTCCCGCCCCAACAATGCATGTGTGTGAAAACGACATCCTTGTTGTGGACGTGGTACACAGAGCTCCTGCGCACGCGTTAACGTTACACTGGCGCGGACAGCCGCAAAAGGAAACTCCCTTCATGGATGGAGCTCCTATGCTGACGCAGTGCCCTCAGCCTGCATACACAACATTTCAGTACAAGTTTCGTGCTTCAGCGGCGGGAACACACATGTACCACGCTCATTCAGCGGCGGATGCCGCAGACGGCTTAGCAGGAGCATTGGTAGTACGCCAAGCACCTCGACTTGATCCTCTAAAAGATCTCTATGACATTGACGCTACAGAACACACAATTTTCATAGCTGAATGGGGCCATTCTATGGGACCTCTAGCCGGAATGATAAATAAATTCCCAAATGCAGAGTCCCTTCTAATAAACGGAAAAGGAATAACGCCAGAGTCAAATAATATTCCTCTTTCGAAATTTTCGGTGCAATTTGGAAAAAGATATAGGTTCCGACTAGTATACAGTGGAGGATCGAAAAGTTGTCCCGTAAAGTTTTTCATCGAAGATCATACTCTAGAACTTGTTGCTTTAGACGGACATGAAATTGAGTTGCTAAAGGTTTCTTCTATAACTATAGGAAAAGGTGAGCGAGTGGACTTTATTCTTGAAGCTAAAAGAGTTCCCGGTACTTACAAAATGAGAGTGATTGCCGAGAAATCTTGTCAGGAAAGTTTAGAAGGTATCGCCGATGTGGTGTACGATGAGAAAGAACCTAAAGTGTTACACAAACTGGACAACGTGGTAGAGGATAAAGTGAATAGTGAATTTACGACCGTGCATAGTGATAGATGTGAACTTAAGAATGTGCTGTGCCTTGAGGATGTGCATTCTTCTGATAAACTCTCTGTTGATTTAGCTGGAAATGTACAAGAAACCATTTATGTGCCATTCAATTACTCGATCAGGCAATTTTCACCGAAAAGATTGGGTGAGTACTTAGATTTTTTTTTTGTTTATGTAATTCTTCTTTTTTACCTCGCACCACGCCATTGTTGTATATTATATTCGAAATTTCGAACCATTTTTGTATATGGGGTCGTCTTTTTGTTTTGTATAAAATTTGTGCAAACAACTAAAACTTTTAATTATACTCGACTACTCGTAAATTCCTGAAAATAAATAGCTCTACCAGGACTACCCATTAGTTTCTAGGATACTTTCAGTAAAAGAATACGTCCAGTTTAAATTAACTCCCAAGTTACATAAAAAAGAACTTTTTGAGGATATATTTTTGTTTAATTTAATAAATTTTTGGGGTCATTTAAGTACCTATGCCTATTTATACCACACGTTAACAACTCCCAATGAGCAAGTGAGCGTTAACTTGAAAGTTAATTTATAACAGTTAATTGCTGTATTACGAACAATAAAGTAGGTAATTTTACGTATACATGCGTATACATAGGTAGGTACATAATATTGCGTTTACGCACACTTCATACTATGTTTTACTTGTGTGGAATGAATATAGCTACATTTATTGTCCTTCTTAATAGCATAATTAGTAAATTAAAATCAGGTATTACAACTTCCTACTTAATTTAGCTTCGTATATAATTAACTAGCTAACGAATCAATAATAATACCTATAATAAAATAAGCAAGTTTATTTTCTAACTATAGGTTTTTGTAATTTCAAAAATTCAAAATTATTTATTATTTTCTCAATGTATACTTATAACTAACTAAATAGCTGGAGCCTCCTTTTAAGCATAAATATGCCTGTGCTAGGAGACACACATTCCGAAAGTAAAGATTTAATTACCTACATATTTTGGTTATTCATTATTGTATTAAATTGGTAAAACATGTGAAAGAGTTTCGAAGTGTTTGAAAGAAATGAAAATATATTAAAAAGAAAGAACTACAGAACTAAAATTAAGTTAATCCAGTAATTAGAGCGGATAAAGTGTCGAGTACCAATTACCTACCTAGGCACAAGGAAAGGAGCATATTAGAAGATATTTCTTTCATTTAGATACCTCTATATCTTTCGTTTTCTTCGCGATTGTTCATTATTGTAGGCGCGAATCTTAAATGAAAAAAATAAATATTTATTCTGTCCTCTAAATTTTGGGACTTACTTTTAACTTTTAACCTCTAACTCACATTTCCAACAAAAACTAGTTTGGCTAAGATATTACGACTGGTGTACCATCTTAAAACCTATAAAGACTCATTCCACCGGGCACCGACAGAAGCAAATGTGAACCACTGATGACTGTCCACTCATGCGAAGTGGTCGACATAAGAGTGAAGTGGTGAAATGAAGAGTGGCGCAAACCTCAACAGATTGTTTGGTCGCGTGGGTCATTCATTACATGGATGTGGGACATGGTCGCCAAGGCCAGTTATTGGCAATTACGTTAATTAAATATTGGTTTTTGTTGGCACGCGATCATTTCGAAACTCGAATCCATTGTGAAATATGAATCCAGAACCATAGTAAAAATATCGGAAATCGTAATTTAGCTATTAGCATTAGGTTATATACTTAGGTTGGGCTACTTATTGCGTTCTGCATTTTAAATACATAGGTATACCTACGAGTACGAACCTATCATAAATATTATATTTATGAACTTTTGCAACTTGTTTTTTTAATACTTTTTTGCATATTTATACCTATATTATTCACTAGCTGTTCCCCACGGTTTTATCCGCGGTGATATCGGTGTTCCCGTAGAACTTCCGGGTCGCAACATACTATTTTCCCATGTTACTCCAAGATAATGTAGAATTCTAATAGCGAAACAATTTTTGAAATCAGTCCATTAGTTTTTGAATTAAATCGTTACAAACAAACAAACAAAAAATCGAATTATTCCCCTGTATAATATTAGTTCAGATCTATAATATTAGTTTAGATGACATGAGAGAATCTTGAACTTTGCTAAGCTAAGCTTTAAAGTTATGGCAGTTTTAAATCACTAATTTAATTATTAAGTGGTTAAGGGGGAAAAAATGTTGTTACTTAATAAAAAATAATTGGCATAATTAAATGATCCACGGAAGTGGGGTGAAATTTTAATTAAAATTTGCGTATAGTCTGGCAGCTTGCAGTCTCGTAGAAAGAATAATTACTCGAGAAGGAAAATAAAAACAGACTATAAATAATAATAAAAAAAATTAGCTGTCATTGGTCACTTGCTAGAAACGTAACTTCGTAAGCTTTTTATTCGAAATCCAAACATTCATTAGTACCTGTATAACAGCAAAATTCGGGTAATTATTTTTTTTGGAAACACAACGATATTAAATTATATTTAGGTACAGTAAATTTCACAAGTCTCACCCGTGGTAATTTCGAAGTTCCCGCGGAAATTCCAGGATAATACGTACCCTATGTCCTTCTTTGTATCGCTTACAACGTGTGGGTATGCAAAATTTAATGGTGATCGGTTCAGCCGTTCACGCGTGATGCCGTGACCAAAGGAAATATGAATCATATTTTGTCACATTAGATTTACAATAGACTAGTCATAATTATACATACAATGATCATACACATGTATGTGTATTGTGTATACATACGTAATAATCAATATTTGGGCGCCATTGTTATTGTTAAGTAGATAAAATTTTAACAAAAAAATAAAAACCGACTTCCAAAAACCCAAAACTAAAAAGCTAAAAATAAGCAACATACCGATTGAATCCAAAAGACAAAAATACACGTAATATTATGATTGATGTGTGCTACCACTGATCGGTTTGAATAGGCTAGTTTCCTGGGTAAAAAAATCAAAATTCTATTTAGTCCGTCAGTTAAATAATAAAAAAATAAAAGACACGTATTTTTTGCTTTTTTAAAATAATGGAAATATGCATAGATAAAGCGCATTAAAGTTTAGGGTGGGGGACTCGTGATGTCACAGCTCGCTATAACGTGCGAACAAACTGTAGCGAGGCGTGACGTCATGTGAAATTTCGACTTGATATATCTCCGTTATTTTTTGGTTACATAAAAAAAAAAAATACGTGTCCAATATTTTTTAATAATCTACAAAACGGACTAAAAAAGAAAATTTAGGAAACTAGCCTATTCGGTGCCAAGCCTTCTTGTGTCTGCCCACTTGGGTTGCTCTTCTCACGACGAGCTCGTGGCGGGAGTGGATTTAGCCCATCTACACATCTACTCCATATTTGGCTTGTCACCGACTTCAAACCGATCAGTAGTTGCACAAACCAATAATAATATTACGTGTATTTTTGTCTTTTGGATTAAATCGGTATTTTGTTATTTTTAGCTTTTTAGTTTTGTGTTTTCGGAAGTCGGTTTTTATTTCTCGCTTTTCAGTGGGTTAGTTTGTAATTTATCTAAGTAACAATAGCCTTATGTCAACTGCTCATCACCTTTTACTAAATATTGGTTTTCCCGATGCAGGAACGTTAATTTTTGAGGAGTCCTCCTGGTACTTCGCCATCAGTTCCACTTCACCATATATATTGTGATGAACATAAATTGTTTAGAAAAAACATTAAATTTAATGAATCGGAACCTGTGAAATACCTATTATTGAGTAGTTCCGATGACCATCTGTGGCCATCATCATCAGTTCCAGTTCTTCAAATTTTGCTTTCCGAAAGCAAATAAACAGTTAAAAAATACCCAAATCGCTATAGATGTGCCTATAATTTTTTAAGAGTTCCCTCGATTTCTCCAAGATCCAATCATCAGATCCCGACTTGGTGGCAATGGGACCTAAGTTGGAGTATACCCTTTCAAACAAAAAAAGAATTTTCCAAATCGGTCCAACCGTCTTCGAGTAATCGCGTAACAAACATACAAAAAAAAAAACAACATTCAGACGAATTGAGAACCTCCTCCTTTTTTGGAAATCGATTAAAAAAGCAGTGCCAAACACTAATTTTTCACTGTCTGAAAACATGGATAAAACGACGTTTTCTAAATATGAAACCTAGCTAGATCGATTAATGGCTAACGATACCGCCTGCAATTTTTATTTCATGAAAACCGTTGCAGCCGTTACTGGGATTTCCGTACCAAATATACTACAGTATTTTGTAATTAATATATATTACAGTTTTTAAATTATTCAACAATATCACTTACACAAAAAGGTTACTCAGAAGAGCGAGGCAGGAAACATTACCTATAATAATTCACAACATTTGTACGTAAATGATGCAATGTTAAACGAGGGACGTGTTCAAGGAGTGATTTTTGTGTCAAGTACCTATCTAAAAAAATATGTAGGTATAACATTTAATTTTTGATGTACTTATTTAATTACATATTTTTTTAATTCCATAAAAAATATTCATCAATAGGTATTGTATATACCTACACGCAAGTTACCGACGCGCGTGATAATATACTAGGTAACCTAAAAATGATACAACGCCTCTCGTCTTTTATATTGCTGCTCAACAAATCTGTAAGGGTCATTTACCCGCGTTAATAACGATTTTATTAAAAAATTTCTCTGTGGTTTATCAAAGTTTTTATAAAAACAAAGTTTTTTTTAGTTAAGTATGGACATAGATAAGCAATAGTATGTTAACCCACACTGGAATTTTTTTGAGTAAATCGTGTTTTAAAATTATAGCGCCATTTTGTCTCAACATTTTTTTATGTTCAACATTTTGTTACATACTTAAACAATGTAATAAGGTAAACACATAATTAAAAAACGTTCTGTAACTCTCAATAAAGCGTTCTGAATCAGTAACTTTATTTTGTGGGTTAACATGTTATTGCTTATCTGCGTCCGTATATGAGCATGAATTATCGAGGGCTTATTTACAAGTCCCGCGTTTCAAATACATTTTATTATTGAACAAAGTTATTGAGATTATACAGTAGCCAGTAAGTCACGCATGTCACCTAGACATGCAAGTATAAATAAGCATCCGACTCAAATTGCGTAACTGTGCTACAAAAATCGAGTAAGAGCATTATTATGTCATTAGGTCATGTCAGTACATACCCGTTACATATATGTGTAGATATGTGGTATATTTTACTTGCTGAGAACTATTTTTAACGATTATTTCATAATGATATATACTTTCTAGAGTTTCTAGTTACGTTCAACTCTAAAATAACGTAGTTGAAAACGTTAGGTTAGGTTAGGTCATAAATAAAAAAAAAGATTTATTGTTGTTTTCCTTTCTATACATTTCACCGATTTCTTTTATGTTATGGGTTTCGTTTATAATACCTATTTTACAAGTTTTAATCACGCAATTGTGATTTGAAGATTTTCACCTTCCAGTGTTTGAATTATAAAGTGAATTTCGGCATTATGTTAGAGTTTCCAACAGTCCGACAGTCAGCCCATCATATTATAATCAACTTATCAGTTGCTTTTATATTCTAAAATCTAAATAACTAGTAATTTTATACCATACTCAGCAAACTGCAGACGTTACTCCGCAGCGTGTATTGTAATTTCTAAGGGTTCTTTCAGGAACTTTTTAATCGAGGATAAAAATGTTAAGTACTTAATATAATTTCTTGATTTTCTCGTGAAGTCTTAATGCGGGATGAAAAGTAACCTGTTTTACTAAAGAATGAGTGATGAGTGTTAAAATATTTAGAAACGGTTTGATAGTTCTAGACTCTTACAAAGAAACATACTTATATACGTATACACGTACAGTAAATATATATTTTTCCTCTGCATAAGTTAGATAGTTGTTGCATAATAATTCATACGTAATAGGCTTACAAATAAATAAGTTTTGGATGTCAAAGTTTTCGTAGTAAGTTCTACATTTTTAACATAATTATTAAAATAAAATAAAACCGGTTAAATGCGAGTCATGCAGATGTATATTACCGTTTAGCGTTAAAATTCCAATTTAAAAAAGGTTCATTTTAGTGTTTTTGTTGTAAATATTCCGTATTTCAAAAAATACGCTATAGCTATATATAGGTAATAATAATAATATATATTTATATTTATTTAAAACAACGATAAAAGTTTTCTCTATTTTCGTCTCTAAAAAATAGTAACCTTATTCGATCACTCCAGTGTCCATTCTTCAGTCTGTCTCATAGGATTTTTGGAAAACTATGTAAAATAGGTAGTACTTACCTACTTGTACCTTTCGCTATTTATTTTCAAATAGGTAGGCACTAGATGCAGCATCTTCTACAACTTTACTGTGAATGCTGCATTTTATGCGTAATTATTTAAATGTTACGGCTTAGAAAGCGCAAGTAACCATCATCGTCTTCGGCCACAGACACTTTGTTAATGTCTGCTTTTATAGTACACTTCACACCAAACAAATTGGCAATCAGTAAACATTATTTACTGCTACAAGTTATGATGAAGAAGTAAATGTTTTTTTTTTTCCAAAATTACCTTAGTTTCCGTTATTATAATGAATACTAATTTATAGTCGCTAGATATTCTGTGCTTTTACTTTGCATTTCATACAGTCATTAGTCGATGTTCAAGCAAAGTGAGCCGATTGAAATATCTTTTATTGGATGAATCGCTAAACTTACACTGGCTCTATAAAAGAGTCTATTTATAGCCTTTTTTTGTTAAGGTGATATTATAATATTTGGAACATAACAAAGTACTTTGATTTTATGCTTGTAAATTCCAAATAGGTATACCTATACTACTAACCTATGTAGGCGGCTATGTGTGTACTACTAACCTATGTAACCTATGTAGCCTATAACCGGTACTACTAACCTATGTAGACTGAATTTCTAAGTACATATTGACAATTTAAATAATAATATGTAGGCACCCATTTAAAATTTGAAGTAAAAAAATATTTTCAACAAGTAAATTTGAATCTTAATTGATTAATTTAGATATTTTTTATTTGTTGTAAAGGTTATGCAATATACATATACGTAATGTTTCTTATTTGTTGTTTGTTATAACCTCGCCCTCGCCGTCGTTATTGCATAGTATTATTATTTATTTTAAACTCATATTTTACATTCAACGGTGGAGGTTGGCGTAAACTATATAGTGCGTATGCGTAACTCTACCTCAACATTCTTGCTTCATAGACATTTACTATGATGAGTTCACGACGCAGTGTTTTGTAACAACCTATGTATATGACTACTAACAAAATATCATAATGGGTAATTTTTTAAGCGATAAGTGCCAGTTCTATGTTTCTTTGTTCATCAATTTCGACTGTATTATAGGTAATAATGGACTCAATATCGATAAACAAGGAAACTTGAAATTCGAACTTCGCGCTAGAAAATGACTCTAATGCAGAATAAATATCTACCTTCAGGAACATATCTACAAAATACAAACAAAAAGTTCAAAAATGAAAGCTAAATTAGGTTAGTAAAATCAGTTTTGTGCGAGAGCAGGCAGGTTTTGTGTTGATGGTATTGTAATCAATAATAATTAATAGGAGAAGTTTTCTAGTGAGGATAATTTAATATAACACAATAATAATATTCCTATTAAGCGATATATTGCTCTATGCAATTACATTACTTATACATTCATTATTTTTATTTTTTTTTCCTCTATGGAATACAGTGAAACGGTCATAGCAAAAGTTATTCCTAGGTAACAGTACTTTCATTTGATACTACTTTCAATCATCGCCGCCGACTGCCCAAAATGGCCATCCTTCTTTGTAAGGGAAGTAGTGACATATTGGATACCAATTTTTATCTCGAAACATAGAGTTAAAACGGGAATTCATGTCGATGAGAGACCCAGGAGGGTTTGTTGAATAGTAGCGACTACTCTACGTCATATATAACAAAATTCTAATTTTGGTGCCAAGCCCGCTCATATCTGCCCACTTGGGTTGTTTTGCTGACGCTCATATACTCACAATGTGGCGGGAATGGATTTAGTCCATCTACCCACTCCCTATTTGCCTTGTCGATCGACTGACTTCAAATCGATTAGTGGTAGTAGCACAGACTAATAGTAATATTACATGCATTTTTGTCTATTGTATTAAATTGGTAGGAATTTTGTAATTTTTCGCTCTTGAGCCTTTTTGTGTTTTTTTAAGTTGGATTAATCTTTTTTGCCAAAAATTTGTTCATTTCTCGCTTTTAAGTGAGTTGGTTGGTAATTTATCTAAGTTACAATAGCCTATTATCAACTGCTCATCACCTTTTACAAAAAAAAAACGAATTCTATAAGGACAAGGAGTAGGGACGTTAATTGTTGAGGAGTTCTCCCTTCTTAAACGATGTGACGTCGCAAAGCATGTTGTGTCAATGAATATTTGATGGTTCACGCCTGAACAGCTCAGAGCCCATGCCCATTTCCTTCGAAAAATTGTTTCAAAGTTATTTTTTATTTCGGCAATAGTCAAAACTTTTTTTATCTTTCTAGTAAGCCGTCCCTCTCGGTTTCACCCGCGATAATTTCAGAGTTGCCGCGGGAATTTCAGGATAAACTATACCTACAAATAAACTTTCCTCTTGAATCCCTTTATCTACCTATTCGTGAAAACTGCTTGAAAATCTATTTGTGAAGACGGCATGAAAATTTGTTCAGTAGTCCTTCAGTTTATTGCGAACAGACAGACAGGCAGCCAGACAGACAGACAGACAGACATCAGACGCGTCGGAGGACTTTGTTTTATAATATGTAAGGATACATAATAATTATATAAGTACCAAGCTATACTCAGCATGCGTTGCAACTTGCAATGCAATGTTTTTTTGTCTCGCAAACATTCGCAAACGAACAATGGCAACGAAAGTTTTATAGCTTGCGAACTAACGGTTGCATATGGAAAAACAAAGAAACGTTAATTTTGATGTAGGTATATACCTTTAGTTATCTAACCGTTGGTGCAGTTTGAACAACTTCACTTATTGGGGAATCAGGTCTTACCCAATACCTATAGGTATTAGATGTTTAACTTAGACTGGTTTTGTCGAGGCGATGCAATGGTTCATAGGAGTAGTTTCTAAGCAATCCCGGAATTCGAGGTGATTACGCGGAAAATAGCTATTAGCGATAGTGATCAGCATAATTATTACAACTTAAGTAGGTAGGTACACAACTAATTGTACATTAGTTTCAATTACACAATAATTATTACTTTATCCTTACTAATATCATGAATGCGAAAGTGAGTTTGTTTGTTTGTTGGTTTGTTTGTTACGCTTTCACGCCCAACCGACCATCATGATATTTTGCACACACGTTTTCAGGGGTACAGGGAAGGACATAGTGTACCTACTCTTTATCCCGAAATTCCCGTCGAAACTCCGAACTTATCGCGGGTGAAACCGCGGGGAACAGCTAGTTCTATGTATAATAAAAGTCACAGCAATCGGTTCAATGTGATGTTGCAGGTTTTTGATAATATTTAATGTATTAAGTAAAAAAAAAATGCGTGAGTGTCGTGGAACACTCGGTTAGAACTCCGTTTCTGCGCCTCGTATATAGTTTCCGAGATATAAGCGTTTGAAAATTTGAATTTTATCAGATTTTGCGCCCGGTTGTTTTCTACTAGCACATTCTTGATTTTTAGCGTATATTTTTTTAATCATTCTCCATGAAGAATGATTAAAAAATTAATTAAGAGCTGACTACAAAGATGTAAGGAATCACTTTTTACACATTTGAAAAAAAAAAACAAATAATAATCCAGTCAGGCTAAGCCTAGATCAGTTCGCTGTCTCTCGGGAGAAAACTGCAAACTTGCAACATCTCTGTTTTTGGTAACAATTGTTTACTTCAATTTCGAACAATATTTTGAATGAAAATATTGCTATTGGTTCAACGCCCCGGTTCACTTGACTCTTTCTACTCGATTTGTGTATTTGTGTATTTCATACATGGAGTACGTTGACAAACTTTATTGGTCTGAGCCACTGACAACTGAACGCCACTCATAATGAGAGCAGCCGGCGCGAACACTAAGAAACCAATTATAAAATCGTTCCAAAAACCGTCAATTAACCATAAATAACGATTACGCGCGCGCAACCGTGACGCCGTGACGGGAAGTTTCGCCTAGCCCTCATCTCATCCGTACCGTGCGATAAAGAACTTCGTTCGAAAATATTAAACAGATTTAGTAAGTATATGTAGCGTGTTAGAGTTCCTCGCCACATCCTCTCTGCTAAAGTACGAGAGCACAACTCATACCTAAATGTGTAGTGTATAAGGTTTGTGTTCTTGTGAGCATATTATTTTCTCAGTTGTGATCTAAATGACGTGGCTTTTCTCTTTATCTAAAAGTGACAGAGTTTTTGTGCGGCACTTTGTGACTAAGGATTCTTCTTGGCTAAATACGTACTGTAAGAGTAGCGTCGACGTCTCTTGGCTTAATACTCTAAGAATAACGCCGTAGCATGTCGCATCTGTGCGAATACAGGAAAATTGCATCTAAAAACGATTTCCAACAAATGGCTGCTGCCAGATCAGAGTTGCCCTGTTACCTCTAATACAAGAACAATATTCGTATTATTATCGAGAGTACAGCAAAGCGAGTACCTAAATCAAGTGCTAATAAAGAGTAGCAAAATATGTGATATCATAAATAAAAATCTGTAGGTACTGGTTTTTTCTCTAGAAATCCTAAAATTCACAACACCATGGCTCGATATTAAATTCATAACAGATATTGTTTTGCATGATACGATTGTAGTAAATCAATGACAAAGCCGGTCGTTTTGTTTTTTATAAATATTTTCGAAAAGTAGCTGATTCCGTAGCTGAAAAGTTGGTTGTGTTTTGTCTTTTACCTTTGATATTGGACCATGAATATTACGTATATGTTATTGAACTACATATTTTCAATTGGATCCAAAACAAAGTTCAAATTGTTTTTTTTTTGTTGCCAAAACCCAAAATCGACGGTGCACCTGTTTAGCATTAACATTTATAGGTTAAAGAATGGAAGTGAAATATTTTTTCCAACTCAACCAATCAAACTTTTGTGTTTGTCGTACAGAAAGTTGGGGTCACACTGACGGTCACCGGTTCACGTACCCCGAGTTCCCTCTGCTGACGCAAGGCGGCGACGTGGACATCGACGCGCTATGCCCCGACGGCACCGGGCAGGGTGACGAATGTGTGCATGTCAAGAGTGTACCGCTGCACGCCACTGTCGAAATCATTATGTTCGATCAAGGTAGATATATCTAGTCAGTTGTCACATAAATATACAATATGTGCCGACAATCTAGCATCTCTTACAAAAAAATTAGTTTAGACCGAAAGTCGAAATTACAATGGACGAGATTTCGATTAAAAGTTACAATAACAGATTGAGACAAAAATAAAATTCTTATAGTACTAAACTACGGGGTAAAATTTTGCACGAGAATTCTTTTTGTGATGCTGCCAAGCACTAAGTATATATTTTGAAATCCAAGCCTTAAAGGGGGTGACAGCGAGGGTTGGTTTTTATGAAAGTAGGTGCTAATTTTGAAGTTAATCTCATGGAAATCGTTACTTATAAATGTTTATATTTTCATTTAAACTCTTCAAATACTCTATTTTCAGACCATTTAATTTCATAAAGTTATATTTTACTTACAACTAATTTAAAATGACACATTAAAGATAATTTTATCGTCATTTTGTCACATTTTATAATAAATATTATAATGTTTATAATAAAAGGTGATATAAAATTATCGTTAAGGTGTCATTTTAAATGATTAATATTAGTTAGACACCTAATGTATAAATGCGAAAGTAACTCCGATGTTGAAGTGAGTGAAACCGCGGGGATAAGCTAGTAAAAAATAAATCATCAATAGAAATGTTGACAGTTCGGCAGGAGATAATTTATTTTTATATTCATTTGTAGCTACCACGTAGTCTAACTATTTAAACGTAATGCAATATGCATTTAAATGGCATTAAACCACCTCATTTCTTTATGACCAATTAAGAATTTACATATTTACATATCTCTACATATTTCAGCGTTTATTATCTTTTTTATTAGCTTATGCTCTGGGTCGACAATGAACGTAATGCATCTAGTGGGTAGTTGACTATAGTTGTGCCCCGAGGCTTCGCCCGGGTGAATCGAGATATACACGGAAATCCCGAGGGATTAATAAGTAAATCCAGAATTTATGCATCGAGTGAAGGAGGAAACACACTTGTGTGTCGTATCTATCGTGTTGTGTCGCGACAGAAGTATATCGGTTTTGTACATTTACTATGGTTAGAGGCGCACCACGACAGGACGCGAAACAACACGCACGACACGACACACAAGTGTGTTTCCTCCTTAACCAACATCCAAACGTCCAAATATAATCACAAACTTTCACATTTGTAGTACTATCTATGGTAGGATTTTTATTTACTTATTACTAACTGTCCCCCGTGGTTCCACTTGCAGTAATTTCGGAGTTCCCGGGGGTAGATATTCCAGGATAAAATATAAATACAAACCTTCCTCATGAATCACTCTACCTATTGGTGAAAACCACATGAAAATCCGTTCTATTGTTTTAAAGATCTAAGCATACATAGGAATAGACAAACAGCGGGAAGCGACTTTGTTTCATACTATGTAGTGACTTATATTTCGGTCGCCAGTAGGCTTTACAGCAAAACATTTATTTCAATTAGCAATCATTTACAACGTTTGTAATTACATTTATTCCGGTATACTCGTATTAAACCATTCCAGAGGGAAATATCTAATCCACGAAAAAAAATAGATAATTAAAATTAACACAGACTTGAAAAAAAGAGGTTATACCTACCTAAAATGTACAATCTCGATTCCCGACTGATATTAATATAAATGCGAAAGTGGATTTGTTTGTTTGTTACGCTTTCACGCCTTAACGGCTCAACCGATCATCATGAAATTTGGTATACCAGTTGTCAGGTATACAGAGAAGGACATAGGGTACTTTTTATCTCGGAATTCTCGAGGGAAATCCGAAATTACCGCGGGTGAAATCGCGGTTACAGCTAGTTCTATCTACCGACTGGTAGGTTTGTATAATATTCGTAGATGTCATAATGGGCTTCTAAAGTGTGCCAAATTTTTAAGTTTATGTAGTTATGCATGTAGTTATGTATGTTTATTCACATATTTCTCAGAAACAACTTGCACTAACTCTTTTTTTTAATGGATTAAGTGGACGCCGATAAGCAATAACATGTTAACCCACAAAATTAAGTTATTGATAAGAAAGAACGCTTTATTGGGAGATACAGAACGTTTATTAATTATATGTTTACTTTATTACCTGCATTGTTTAAATACCAACAAATTGTTGAACATAAAAAATGTTGACACAAAATGGCGCTACAATTTTAAAACACGATTTACTCAAATTTTCTCCAGTGTGGGTTAACATTCTTCTGAGGGGTTAACACACTATTGCTTATCTATGTCCAAGTATCTCTTAACATCGGTTTGGTATAGTTTCCAAGATCGGTGGATTTTTTTTTTTTTATTCCTTATTAAATTCGTGTTTTGAAGTCGGTTTATGTTTTTTACAACTTTTTTACATCACAAGTTATCTGGGATATAGGTATCTAGGACCCGACGTCCGTTGTCATATTTAGTTTAAATAGCCTTAAAAGGCTCTAACGACTTTCGTTCCATGGAAAGCTGGAAATAACATGAGTTTACTAACACTTACTCCGGCGGAAGGCGTCCGAACTATCAACATTTGTCTTCAAAACGACGCCGTTACTCAACTAGGCACCTATATACTCGTACATTCATAATACACTAAGTTGCAAACAAAATGTTTGAACAACAAAAAAAGCGAAAGGAATTTATTTTGCAAGAGAACTTTGGGTAAAGTCTTAAAACACAGTTTGTAAAACTAATTACGTAACCTACATGAATTATCTTTAGATCATTTTCAATTATACTTCAAATTGATAAAAATATAAGCACCTTTGTTGCACAAGTAGGTACCTACATATGTATTTATGTAACGTCTGCCAGACACTTTTGAGTCTGTAAGCATTCAGCACAACGAAAATACTCACAGTAACATAATTTGATAGAAAAAGTGCAGTAGGTATCACTAAAGTGCGACGATCTGCAGGGCAGTTATGTACACTTTGATCTTAGCCAAAAGGCCGAGAAGCGATGCAGTTATGTAACTTTTGTTGCTATCATATCTCAGTTTCAATCAGAAAAATAGCGATTTTGTGATTAATTAATTTTGAAGTATGTTGATTCTGGTTATTGCTAGATATTGTAGGTGTCAAAACATGCATATTGCAATCACAAAACCGTTATGTTTTTGATTGCAACCGAAAAATGAAAGAAACAAAAGTTACATCGTTCAAAAGATCGACTGTATGTTGTGGTCGTACTATATTATGTAGTTGTTTAGCGCGCGGAACAATGACGATTACACACGTGCCTTTTAACCGACTTCAAAAAGGAGGAGGTTACCAATTCGGATGTTTTTTTTATGTATGTTCACTGTTCAGGCATAACTCCGTCATATATGACGGATTTGCAAAATTCTTTTTTTTGTTCGAAAGGGGTTTATTCCGTAATGGTTCTATTTAAATTTGATATAATTAATTATAAATGATGATAAGTTTCGGAGACTGACAACGGAACTCTTGAAGTCAGTTTATTTTTTTTTTTAATTTTTACTTTACCAATTAGAAAAAAAAATCCTCCAAAGACTTTTTAGTTTGAACTTAACTATTTTTTTTACGTACCTTATACGTATTTCATTTAATCATAGTTATGCAAATTTCCACGAAGAAAATAATCATCTGTGTTTTTAAGGCAAAAAGTAATATTTATATCAACACTAGCTGTTCCCCGCGGTTTCATTCGCGGTAATTTCAGAGTTCCCGCAGGAATTCCGCGATAAAAAGTACCCTATGTCCTTCTCTGTATCCTTGACAACGTGTATTACCAAATTTCATGATGAGCGGTTAAGCCGTTGAGCCGTGAAAGCGTAACAAACTAACTCACTTTCGCATTTATAATAAGTATTAGTTAGAATTTCAAAAATAATTGAGATTGGGTCGCGCCACGTGCTGATGGATCATAGCTTTTCTTTTGTAGGTCAACGCCCCTTTCTTTTAAGTGTTGCTAACGCGCTGAAAAATCTAATTTAAAGGTCATTTACCTACCCACGTAAATCCAAGTTTAGGATATATGTGTTATTAATTCGTTGGTTTTTAGAGTTCCGTACCCAAGGTTAAAATGGGACCCTATTACTAAGACTTCGTTGCCCGTCCGTCCGTCCGTCCGTCTGTAGGTATTTAAGGTGGGCTCCCATACAACAGAAATGATTTTTTTGCTGTTTTTATTTATATTGTTTAGTTACATCTAAGCGTTAGTTAATGATGGTTTGAATAAGACCCTTCTTCAACTTTACACCCTGTATAATCAAAGATTATATCGTAACGAGTACTTACAAACATTTGAGTGACGTGATTATTTTATTTTTAATAAATTTCACTTCGTACACGTTACTTTCACGAAGCAATTACGAGTAAATAACGACTTTAGAGCAATTCTAGCGACACAAAAAGTCCAAAATATGAAACCTTCCAAGATGAAGGAGGTTCTCTGTTCTGCTGTATGTATGTTTTTTTATTAATTATGCTTACATCAGTTAAGCTCCACTATTAATTGCTCCTTAATACTAAGAATTTTTTATGTTAACACTTAACACTATAAATTCTTCAAAATTAATATAAAATCTACTTACTACTTGCGATGTAGCGATGGTTTGTCAATGTGAAAACATTCAAAATACGTATTGCGTAATCTATAGATTTAGAACCCTCAATACTCTGATCACAACGATTAATATAAATTAGTTTAGCACTTAAATAAAAAAATATTTTTATGTAACTAAATAATATCTGATTTAGATTCGAAGTAGACATTTCAGAGGGTGCTACTTTATTCAGCACCCTCTAATTACTTTACCTGAATTATATAATAACTTATCAAATTATCGATTACAGGTGGTGAAACGGATCATATATTCCATCTTCATGGCTACAGTTTCAATGTGATCGGTATCAGAGAGTTCAACGTGAGCATGGACAAAGAATTAGTAATGAAGATGAACGATGAAGGAACGTTGTTTACGAAAAAGAACCTTGTGGACCCAGTGATAAAGGACACAATCGTGGTGCCCAAATTGGGTGTGGTTGCATTAAGATTTAAAGCCGATAACCCCGGGTATTGGATGATGAGGGATGAAAGATCGTCACATTGGACTAGGGGATTTGATTTCGTTATCAAGGTAGGGGAACATGGCGATTTTGTGCAGGCGCCCCCAGATTTTCCTAAATGTGGTTCGTATGTGGGTCCAGAATACTTTTTAATATAATTAATGCCTTGGTTGCTAGATCGTAGTTCAGACCAGAGTTACCAATAAAATATTGATCAAAATACTTTGCTCGATGCACCCAGCTAGCTAATAATATAGAAGATTGGTAATGATTGTGATAATGGAACCCAAAGTGGTGCCACTTCAACACAAAAAAATCACAATGAATTATTTACAAACAAACCATAAAAAAAGGAACACGGTCAGCTTTTTTAAAGTGTTTTGGATTACTTCAACTTGCACTGCATTGAATATAACATTAAAATATTTCATTATGAATTACTTGGATAGATTTAGGAGATTTGTAATAGTAAATATTATAATTATGTATGTTTTTTTTTGGAGAGAAGCCACTTTGGGTGCTACATATGAGCTTTGTTTCGTATTTATTATATTATCATTTAAGGAGAATCAATAATATTATGAGACGAAAGAGTCCTAAAACGTGATGTTTAGTGTATTTGAATAAAGATTATGAGACTTAAGACCACTATGTTCCGTGTGTTTAATATAACGCGTGTAAAATTCTCATATTTTATTTTCAAGATGGACAGTAGAATGTGTTAACTTCTTGAGCTGGCATTGAAGTTTGATATTTATTTAAACGATAATGTTTTTACTTAGATATAAGAATAAAATTTAAATAAATGTTCATTTGTTACATAACCATATTCTTTATATTCTAATAAATTATCATGGATATAAGATTAATATTAATAAAAAATTGATACAAAAAAAAAAACAATATGATTACGACAACGCGCGACGGTAAAGTGTTACGCTAGATCGATGTAGGTAACACAAATTGAATTTACATTGGACGAATGAAGAACGACCAATTTCAATCGACTGCAGGCAGTCGTGCCGGCGCGGCGCGGCGTATAAAGTAACGGCACGGCACCCGGCGGAGTGGCCATCGATTATTTCGATGATGGGGGCAACGGTGAAAGTTACTAAATTGGATCACCGCTGCTTATACATAATTTTTTGCAACGTCAGTTAATCACAAAGCGGAAACTGTAAGAACTAAATACCTACCTGGCTGCATATTATCATTGAGCGATAGGTTGTATTATCTGTACCAGTTGAACTGTCATGCTGTGGTTGTAACAAAACCCGAGGGATTAAGCTTGTATTTTTGTACACACTAGTGATACAAGTTTGTATCACTTTTTTGTATTTGTATTGTACCATACTACCAGTTGAACTACTCTGCTGCAAATATTATTGCTCTGTATCGGTATACAGAGCAATAATATTTGCAGCAGAGTTTTATACTGAAGCGGATATTAATGTCCTAAACTATTTTCTACATCCGCTTTTGCTCTAATGAAGGAATTACTATTATTATTTATTTTTACGCACAATCGAACAGTAAATATAGGTAGAAACATAAATTATCGGTATATTTGGTCAATCAATTTCTTTAAAAAAGGAATAGAATTTTTTTTTCTGGATGAAAGGTGACCCTCCTTTTTTGTATAGGTGACAACGTGTAGGTATGCGAAATTTTAAAATTTTATGATGATCGGTTGAACAGATAAGGCGTGAAAACGGAGCAAATAAACAAACAAACTCAAATTAGCATTTTTTATATTAGGATTGCATATAATTATAATATTATTATTTTTTGGGTTCCGTGTTTAAAGTTGTTTGCTCTGAAACTGTTTTGTCGGAGATTTTTAGTAATGTTTATATAGATTTTAGGTAATTTTAATAGGTTTAAATTTTGTTGTTGTAAATAAAATTATTTTCTTTATTTCAGTGACCGTGTGAAAAAAAAAATGAACCAAATGTCCGAAATGTGTTTCGGAATCAAACCAAAACGTATACGTATTTGTCACGTTGTTCATAAAAGTGAACATTTTTCACGGTTTAATTCACTGCGCTAGTCGTAACTGGTAAAGGTCCAATCGTGTCGTCGATCATGATTGATGGCATCGCGCAATTACAACGCGTTACAGACCTACCGTGGCAACTTTTGCCAAAGAATAGTAACTATTACTATACGTCCAGAAGAGACACTCTGCGCCAACTTCGTGCCTCTCCACCTCTCCACGCCTCGCCACAAGGTGGTGGTGATAGCGGATAGGCTATTACTGCTGTGTGTGGGTTGGACACAACTCTGTCGCTCGCTGCGCCCCGGCGCGAGCCAAACACACTCACATAATAATTAATACTTATACCATAGATAATATAATACTATACTCTTATACGAATGAGCCGTGCGCCTGTAAAAGTATTAGTAGTACTTCGGTAGAAGGGAGTTAAATGGGTCCGCTTGTATTTATGGAGTGTCACAGGTGTCTTTTTAATCCACACGGATTCGCAGTTACTTGTTGATTGTTCATGTAATTAGGTATTCCTGGTTCTTAATGAAATGAAAATAAAAGAATATATAAGTTTTATGAGTGGATAATATCTATCTATGTATATCTGCTATCTTTAAACGAGCAATTCTTATATATATGTATATAATCTGAATCTCGGAAACGGCTCCAACGATTTTCATGAAATTTAGTATGCAGGGGGTTTCGAGGGCGATTAATCGATCTAGCTAGGTTTCATTTTTAGAAAACGTCATTTTATCCGTGTTTTCAGGCAATGAAATATGAGTGTTTGTTTTTCTACTTAACAACTTATCGGTGACCCAGATATTTTGTAATTTAATTGATTTCTGTCAATTAATAGATAAATAAATACTATTTCGGATATGATCAAAATGAATAAATGCGAAAAAGGGTTTCTTTATTTGTTTTTTTTTTCACTTTCATGCCTTAACTACTAAAACGATCATGCATGACGAAATTTTGCGAACACATTGTCAGGGTTACAGAAAAGGGCATAGGGTAGGTACTTCTTGTCCCGGAACTTCTGCGCCATCTCCAAATATAACGAGAGGGCCAGTGTCGGAACCCGCTAGTTTCATCATAATTACGAAAATATTTTGGTGAGTAAACTATTTGAGATAGTTGGCACTTGGTACTTCTTTATTATTTAATGTTCATTTAATAGGTAGTAATGCAGATTCTCACCTCAATTTCATAAGAAAAGATTCATTGAAACCTAACAATAGTGTATTTTTACAGACAAAGAAAATAGGTAGGTAATGCTTTTTTAACGAGCACCGTCGATGATTAAATACATTGAAACACAAATGAATCACAAAAATAATAATCGAAACGAATCGAAAGTAGGTAAGTGATACATATTATATTCGATGAGCTGACAGAGAAATAAAATATTCGTAAAATCTTCCAATGTGTGCTATTCTCATCATCGAATATTGTCATTTATCATATCGATGCTAAAAGGTGAAGACAATCGCCAAGAAACAAGTACTTAGCACAGAGTCTTTAAATATCGATGAATTTTAACTGTTACAATGCACACATCGATTTAGTGTTATATAAAAAAAAGTGAAAGTGACTACAAGTCAGAAAGGTATTTTTTTAAAACAAGTTCCGTTGAGGCAAAGCTATCCAGCGACGCGCTGCATCGCCCACTTCCAAATTCTTATTCGTCAGAATCGCCTTTTGTATTGCATTTGATCAATGTCATTTGTACATATCAAAGTTTAGAAAGTTTTTGTTATTTATTTAATAAGAACCTATGGAACTTTCTTTGATGAAGCTGTGGTATTTGTCTTTTAAATTAGATATAGTATAAAACACATCTAATTCGTATTAGACGAGTATAAAAAAATTAGTCTGACTGAAGATATGATTTTGTCGTAATATGTAGATACCTAATGGTGGGATATCTTTATGGATAATCTTTCCATTCGGTCTAGAAACTTTTTAGTGCACCTAAAAACAAAACCAAACGCGATCGGTATGGGTTGGAGCGGTGCACGATGCAGTGAAATCTTTGTGGATATTGGACAGCGTTGCCAGATTTGTTTTCTGCTAAGTCGGTATTTTAGTTCGCCGAAGGCCCGAAGTTCATTAGGGTCACGATGACGATGACATGATAATAGATTAGAGAGAGCGTACTATGTATTCTAGATTAACTTTTAAATCTTTTGTTTCTCATTAACCGACTTCCAAAAAGGAGGAAGTTCTGCATTCGGCTGTATGTATGTTTTTTAGGCCGCCAATTCTGATCTTGTATTAAGAATTCAAGATTTTTGGTTTTATGATGTTTCTACTTAATAGTGTCCAAAACCGTGTAGGTTCATTGCAGCCGAATGGTATAATTTGGCTGTAAACTAACGGCCGGGGTTTGTGTAATTACCAAGGATATACATATTTTCACAGATTTATACGTAGGTATTTTAAGAAGAAACTAGGTACCTACCTAAGTAGGTATAACTACACGTATGTAACGAGATGTTGGCACCTTATCTCAATTTGCTTATCAGCGACAAATTTCCATGTCTTGTTCTATGCGGAACTCATCTCCATATTATTATAAATTTAACGTTTGGTAAAATTGAAAATTTAATTTGTTGTACTTACCTACTCAAACTCTAAGAAAGTGTAGGTACCCAATCAGAATGAACTATACGAATTAATACTTAGGTTCAAATAACTACAATACAAGTCATTATGTTCACAACATCATTCAACTCCGAAGAAAACTACAATATCATTAGCATTGCCCATCAATTGTAGTGTATAGGTATGATAAAAGCAAGTAGGTAACTTATGGTAGGTACCGATATAATATGACTTATCAACTATTTTTCCGTCATCAAGTGGTCATTACCATCATACTTTAACCTTGAATCTCGTTTATGATTGTTTAAGTATAGTTATTATAAGATAAAAATTACTGACCTAAATAAAAAACACGTACTACTTAATTTACTACTTAATTGTTTTATGATCTCCACGTAGTAATCACCTTTTCCAATGTACCTATATACGTAACTATATCTGACACAGTTTATACGTAACTTATTGAGCTCAATAAATCCCATTTAACATCAATAGATTAGAATGATTAGATAGATGCAAGCCTCCTTTAACACATATAGAACGTCATTGGATGCAATCTTAAATCTAGCTCCGACGCACGACTGGAGTTTACTCCTTATTTTGTATCTCTGCTTATTGTAAATAACAACGTCTTGTTG
This sequence comes from Zygaena filipendulae, assembly GCA_907165275.2. Classification (NCBI taxonomy): domain Eukaryota; kingdom Metazoa; phylum Arthropoda; class Insecta; order Lepidoptera; family Zygaenidae; genus Zygaena; species Zygaena filipendulae. The sequence goes on along the minus strand of OU015652.1, from coordinate 11,203,383 downwards.
CCATATCAACGTTTCGACTGTGAATGCCTGTAGGCCGATGCGCGCCAGGATATGTTTATCGAACGAAAGATAAAATTGTCGATACGATAAATATTTGTGGGCGTCCAAGCAAAAAGGTTTAGTAGTGGAGTATTAGGTTGACTAGATTCGGTTAAAATTTTTTGCTGCCGGTAGACAAAACGATATAATATAATATGTCGACAAGAATCGATAAAATGGCGCGACAAAATTTTTTCATGTTGCACATCTTAGCTCTGTGGCCAGCTTATTTGTAAATAACAACGTCTAGTTGCCATAGCAACGTGCGCAAGATAAGTTGCGCACGAACATAATAGTAGAATTTATTTAATTATTGTCATAATTATCTTTAATCCTTACTATTATAAATGCAAAAGTTTGTTTGTTTGATTGTGTTTATCGCCTTCACGTCATATCAACTCATTATGAAATTTTGTATGCCTACATGTTGTCATGGGTACAGAAAAGGACATAGGGTCCTTTTTATCTCGGAATCCCCGACGAAACTCTAAAAAAAACGCGGGTAAAACCGCGGGGAACACCAGTTAGTGGAAATAATTGGCTTGTTCCCAGACTTCGGGGCTTATCGAGTGATAACTTTGGTTTACCTACATGAAACTAATTGTTCCCCCGCAGTTTCCACCCGCGTAAACTTTGGCATTCCCGCGGGAACTCTACAGTCTAGATACAAAGTAAGTGTCTATATCACTCGGGAATAGTGTAGCTTTTTATTTTTAGTATGATGTTCGACAGTTCAAATCTCCAAAATTAACCTTTTTATAATATGTATAGGTACTCGGTATTAGTGTATAGATGCGTAACATAACTACGAGTATTATGCGTTCATACGAACGGACGAGATAGATTATAATATTATTCTACATTTATGGTTGACACGCAATCCTGTCGTTTAGCCTTGGAGTCTAAACTAGGTTAACTGTTTGTGAACTTGCAGAGCTTCGGACGGGCACTGGGTTTGTCTGAAGGAGCGGTCTCCTTCGCTGCTATAATTCGAGTAGGTACCTAGCTAATATCTTATACCTATAAATAGATCTCTATGATTGCCACAATTTCCTTACAGTTTACACGCATGAGGGTTGGATCCCACTATAGTAGGGGTTTTATTGGTCATTCGGTATAGGGGTACCTTGCATTTTTGTCTCAAAGGACGCCGCTTGGAACAGTTGATCCTTGGGTCAAACTAAGCTGATTTAGACCGGGTGACACGAGGAGCCCCCCCTGGGGTGGGCAGGGGAGGGGGGGAAAGAGTCCATCGCCCGCGTCGCAGACTACGCTCGATTTCTGCCCACATATAGCTACTAGGTCGAGTTTGGTATCGTTTTCATATAAATCGAGGACGAGGGTTTCATTTCTGGAATAAACTTTTTGCCCGTCCATAGAAAAAAACCGAGCAACTGGCAAAAACAAAAAAAATTAAAAAAAAAAAAATCGGAATATCGTCGCTAAGAATTATACTACGAGTAATTTCACCATATAAAAAATATAATGTTATAGCCCCTTTATTCTCAAATATAAAAAAAATTATTTGAAAAACATCTTTTAAGTATAAGTGTGTTAAAAAAAAAAAACCGAATTTCTTAAATGAAATTTAAAAAATCTCAAATAATTGCTTTAACTTTTTGCCCAGACTGCTAGACTGGCATTGTTTTTGAACAACATAATATATGTAACTTAAACATGAACACAAATATAATATTAATTTATTATTTATTCATATTTAAATAAAAATTGCACCATTATTGACAGTTTCGACTACATCTACATCTACATCTGCAAAGATCTGTACACTTATAACGCAGTTACATCTATGTGTACGCTGTACTTAGCATTTGCATCTAATTAATCCAATAAGTTAATTAAGACAGGGTGACATGCAGAACCCCCCGCAGCGGATGGGCAGAGGAGGGGGTGGAAAATGCATCATCCGCGACGCAATCCGCGCTCGATTTTTACCTCTATATGGCTACTAGGTCAAGTTTGGTGGCGTTTTCGTATAATTCAACGATAAGGGTTTTATTTCTATAATAAACCTTTTGCCTCTCTATAGAAAAAAACAGAGTAACGGGGAAAAACAAAAAAACAAAATCGGAATATTGTTGCTCAGAATTATAGTATGAGTAAATTCAGTATATAAAAAATATTGTAGGTATTGTAACCCCTTTATTGTAGAATATAAAAGTGTTACTAGAACATCTTTTAAGTGTAAATGTGTTAAAAAACATTTTGCATAGAGCAACGAGACTGAATTCCTTAACGCGGAATTTAAAAAACAAACCAATTAACTCGTTTTCAAACATTCCCAGTCTAGCAGTCGGAGTAAAAAGTAAATCAATTAACAACAGACTTAAACATGAATCAAAGAGAATTATTAATTTATTATTTATCAATATTTAAATTAAAAATGCACTTTCACTGACACTTTCCACAACACCCGCAAAGCTCTGTAAACTTTAAGTGAATTTTTACGCAGTTGCATTTATCTAGTTGTACACTGCACTTAGCATTTAAACCGAATGAATTCAAAGCGTGCTCTAGAAGCTAGGAGCAAGCTAGTCCATACGGGTTCCCGAATTTGGTTTTCACTAGCCTATTAGAAGGATCCATATCCTTCTTATATCTTGATGCGGTACAAGAAGTTGTCCCCACGCATGTCCTCCTTAGTACACCGCTCAAAGCTAATGTTGATATAAATAATCTTTAGCCGGCAATATGTTTTCAATGCTTCGATCCTTTTTCGTGAATAATTGTTTTATTCAGTTGGTCACATCCGTGCAAAAGCCTGATCTGTGATTAACAATTAAACAATGATGCAATCACTGTCGTTGATTCCAAGTTTTGAGTTGAATGTTAAAAGATAAAAATATGCACTGCTTCCGATCTAAAAAACGTCGTAAAATCCAAACTATTATTTAAATTTTATAGGATAGGCACTGGCTTTAATTACAGTTGGTCTGCTCTGTCCTTTTTTACTTAGGTACTTGTCATACATAGCAGTGACAATTGATGTTTCTAGTTTTGGGTAAGCTCGAGGGCTGGGCAATATCCCCTTGTATTTCTAATTTGATACCCTCAGTAGCTGTTAGATATGCACATCATGGTTTCAAAGACACTCTTTTTTCCTTAACCGCAAAAAAAGTCACAACCAGTATAGGCGGGAAACTTTGCTGTTACTTCTGCTTTCTCAGGTTCTATGGAAGAAAATTTAAGTATAGGAATTAGAAGCTGCAATACCATGACAGAAGAAAATATAGCGCGCTATAAAAAATATTTTCCACATACTTATACTTAAAAGATGTTGTATTTAGTATTTTTTTTTTATATTTTAGAATAAAGGGACTAATTTTTTGTTTACTGAAATTACTTATGGTATAATTTTGAGCGACGATATTCCGAATTTAATTTTGTTTTTTTTTTGTTTTACCTGTTACTCGGTTTTTTTCTATGGATAGGCAAAGGTTTATTCCAGAAGTAAAACCCGCGTCCTCGAATTATACGAAAACCACACCAAACTCGACCTAGTAGCAAAAAGTAGAGGCAAAAATCGAGCGCGGATTGCGTCGCGGACGATGCATTTTCCACCCCCTCCCCTGCCCACCCGCTAGGGGGGTTCCGCATGTCACCCTGTCTTAATTAACTTATTGGATTAATTAGATGCAAATGCTAAGTACAGCGTACACATAGATGTAACTGCGTTATAAGTGTACAGATCTTTGCAGATGTAGTCGAAACTTTCAATATGGTGCAATTTTTATTTAAATATGAATAAATAATAAATTAATATTATGTTTGTGTTCATATTTAAGTCACATATATAATGTTGTTCAAAAAAAATGCCAGTCTAGCAGTCTGGGCAAAATGTTAAAGCAAATATTTGAGTTTTTTAAAATTTCGTTTAAGAAATTTGGTCCCGCCGTGCTATGTAAAATATTTTTTTTAACACACTTATACTTAAAAGATATTTTTCAAATTATTTTTTTTACATTTAAGAATAAAGGGGCTATAACATTATATTTTTTATGTGGTGAAATTACTCGTAGTATAATTCTTAGCGACGATATTCCGAATTTTATTTTTTTATTTTTTTTTGTTTTTGCCAGTTGCTCGGTTTTTTTCTATGGACGGGCAAAAAGTTTATTCCAGAAATGAAACCCTCGTCCTCGATTTATATGAAAACGATACCAAACTCGACCTAGTAGCTATATGTGGGCAGAAATCGAGCGCAGACTGCAACGCGGGCGAAGTACTCTTCACCCCCCTCCCCTGGGCAAGGGAGGGGGGGTACCTCGTGTCACCCGGTCTAAATCAGCTTAGTTTAACCCAAGGATCAACTGTGCCAAGCGGAGTCCTTTGATACAAAAGTGTCAAGGTTGCGACCAATAAAACCCCGACTACTATAGTTACCCAAAAATATTAATATTCTGATCAACTTTTTATGAGAGCACGCTCAAAAGACCAAATAGCTAACATTATCAGAATTGTAAAACACAGTTCAAAAAACCAACCTTTAGGTCTGTAGATATAGTTTGCGTTGATACTCGTGGTATAAGTGTACCTAGTGGTTGCGGTACCTATATAGTACGCCCTTCATGCATTTGCAAGCAATGATACAGTGTGTTCATACAAATTGGGAAACTATCTCATAATATGTGCAGTCATATTAATTATTGTACTGTTGGGAGACTCGGCTTGGAGAGCGGCAACTCTACGGGCAGCGCCATGACAGCGGTCGGCGCGTGAGACGGAACTACGGAAGTAGTCGCTGTGTGCAAGTCATTCTGTCGCATCGTCGTTCATCGATAAGTGTCGTTATATTGAAAGTTTATAATTTTTGTCTGTTTTTATAATTTATTTAGAAATTGAAGAAGGCTTACCTAAAAGTACAATTAACGTTATGTTTTATTTTGGATATTTCAGACGAGAATAGAATGTTGAATACTCTCTTTTAGTATAGGTTACCTTCATTGTCTATTCTTACACCTTGTAATGCTTTGTTTAAATTTTTAACATGAACCTAAGCAAAAGTTTGTCTCGTCGTAAAAAAAAAAACGAAAATAGTCATCTAGAAACAGAGTCCTTGTCACGAATAATCAAACGAGCCCGAACTTGACGGGGTTGCCTCGTTTAATTACAGAGTTTTCACGGCCATCGTCCGGCTCTATCATCAGATCAGCGCCATGTCTTAATAATATTGTATGTCATCCAAACCACATATTATACATACAAAGTTTCATTTCGATACGACACTACAAAGTTGGTTTAATTGACTTCAAAGATTTTGTTTGCAAGTGAAGCTAATCGCTACTAATATTTTAAATGCGAAAGTAACTCTGCCGGTCTGTCGGTCTGTCTGTAACGCTTTCACGCCTTAACGGCTCATCCGATCATCACGAAATTTTGCATACACGTTGTCAGGGGTGCAACAAAGGACAAAGGGTACTTTTTATCCCGGAATGCCCTCGAGAACTCCGTAATTAAGGTGGGTGAAACCGCGGCGAACAGCTAGTAATATATGAAGCGTGTCATAATTGAATGTCCCGTGCTTGAAATTGAGTACAAAGTGACAGAAGTGAAACATCCTCGCGTCAGAATCGTATCTTCGACAACCGTTACACTTAAATTTTATTTTATTATACTTTTACCCAAAGAAGTTAAACATGGTTATTAGTGGTCTGGCTGTAACGTAATTTTTTTAACTGCCTATTTTTTGTAAGTACCTACTTTTATCTTTCTTTCACTTTTATTATTTTTTTATTTATTAAAATCACTCAGATCACGTGTACTTATAGTACACATACGCAGTCGTTGTAGTTTTGTATTTATTAGATTTACGTGGAGGCTGGAAGTAAGTAAAGGCTACCAAAACATGGCGGTAAAGGGTTAAAATGAAGGGGTCGCGTTTCCCGGTGCTCTCGGTATTAGACGAATTAATTCTCGAATGTTATATTGTTGGTATAGCTTTGCAATGCAGTTTGGTGAATAATAAGAAGTTTCAGTCTTTATATAATTTACATAAATCTTCATTCTCACGAGAATGACCAAACTTCTGCAATAATGAAGATACTGTTATTGTTCGTGGTCTTCTCTTTTGCATGTTTTAAAAAGTTACATCTTTTCAATTTATGAAAAAAAAGAAATATATTCTTTCATTCTCTTTCTAGTGTATTGATCCCTCACTGAACTCAGCACGGAACAGGGCCTTGATTCACTAACGGCCGCACTCAGAGTCGACTTTAATGATTACTTAGTTAAGTATAGATTTTTAAAACAAAACTGCCGCAATCAGAGACGTTCAGTAAATTAATGTTAATTGGCATTTAATGAGATGTAACTTAATTAGTTAAATGCCAATTAACATTAATTTATTAAACTTGTTTGATTGCGGCAGTTTTGTTTCAAAAATCTATACTTAACTAAGTAATCATTAAAGTCGACTCTGAGTGCGGCGGAGTCCAACAACATTTTTTGCCCTAAACGTGCATTTCTGTAACACAAGCTCAAACGCTCTAGGCACAATAAACAAATTGGATATTAGTGTTCTGTTTATCAAAGACACGTTTTCTATGAATTGTTTTGAAGTGAAACCTCTTTGGTCACGAGGAGAAAACAATTTATATCTTTTCTAATATATAATAAACTAGCTGTCCGCCGCGATTTCATCCGCGGTATTTTCGGAGTTCCCGCGGTAATTCCGGGAAAAAAGTGCTGTAGTTTACTGTGATAAGCAGTTCCCCGCATTAATTCCGGAGTTCCCGCGGGAATTCCGGGATAAAAACTATCCTATCTTTTAAGTTGGACCATATTATAAATGGTTTCAAAATTTTATCAAAATCTGTTCAGTAGTTTCGGAGTCCATCGCGGACAAACAACGTGACACGTGATTTATATATATTAGACAAGCTGTCCCCCGCGATTTCATCCGCGGTAATTTCGGAGTTCCCGCGGAGGTTGCGGGAAAAAAGTACTCTATATGTCCTTCAGTTTCCGAGGGAATTCCGGGATAAAAACTATCCTATCTTTTAAGTTGGACCATATTATGAATGGTTACAAAATTTTATCAAAATCCGTTCAGTAGTTTCGGAGTCTATCGCGGACAAACAACGTGACACGTGATTTATATATATTAGATTAAGAAGATAAGATATACGTTATCATCAAAGTAGATAAGTTATATACTTAGTTCTATTTTATAAACCAATATTTCATGGAGCCGCATTGAACAGCAGATTGCACGTACGACGCATTTGCTGTGCACATGAGCTGAAAATCTTCTTATCGTAAAATTCTTACAGCTTTGAAGTTTGAAGTATAGCTAAGAATGTTACGACACTTATGTAGAGTATGAAAATTTTTATTTTAAACATTTTATACATTCCTGATCCTAAAATATTAAACGTGAATATGATATGTTTGTTTTTGACGCTTTCACACCTTAATTAACTACCGCTCCTCATGAAATATACACCCGTCAGTGAAAAACAGAAACTGAAATAGGGTAGATACTTTTTATTTTGGAATTTCTGCGGGAACTCGAAAGTCAATGCGGGAACAGCTAGTGGCAAATATTTTACAGAGTAGAGTAGTGGGTATCATGGATAGATCGGTTTATTTTTGTTCAATTTATCTTCATCTTTACTCAGTCTTTAAAGGATTTGGTAAGATGGCAGATACACAAACAAATAACAAAGTGAAACGAACGACGATACCTAGTAATTTTTATTCATGAAATTAGAAAAACGAGTAGGGCGATATAACATAAACACAATTCAATGCTGAGTCTCATATAAAAGAACACTGTTCTCAAATAAACGACTGCGCTATTCTTTGAGATTCATTGAAAAAAGGTTTTTTTTGAGCTTGGGTAAATCATCATTTTGAGCTAAATCAATGGTGGATACGTATTTATTATGGTTTAATGCGTCTCTATAACCCATAAACCCTTTGGACGTTTCAGAATATGGGTTTCTGAATCCTGGAACGATCTAACTTTACATACTGTAGCTGGACTTGTGTGCATGTTGTACGTACATAACATTAATTCAATATGTATATTATGTATTTTTTGATGGTACTGTTCTATCATGTCTGAAGTTCTACCGCCTACATATTTGACCAAACTGCTCATATACATAATACTACTCAGTATAAGTAGATACATATTTGACATTTTTTGCAGTCATATTTATCCAGGATAAGTCAAATATATACATAAAAGAAAATAATGTGGGGCCTGTTTATATGTTTGGTTGTCGCGCAACACGCATAAATGGACTAACCGTGAAAAAAATCCCAATCCCATCCCCATTCCAGGTCGGCAACGCACCTGCATGCCTTCTGGTGTTGCAGATGTCTATGGGCGGTGGTAATCACTTACCATGGCATCAGGTATCACTTGCCCGTTTGCCCCCTATGACATAAAAAAGAAAAAAAAAATCAACTCACTGAAACTGATCCAGATTTTTACTCTATCTGCGGTTTGGGTGCTTTCTAAAAGCGAAATATATCGACAGACATAAGTAGGTAGATTAAAATTGTAACACATTGTAATATTTTGTGTGAGTGCAAAATAGGATCAAATTTTTTATAATTAACTAGCTGTGCTCCGCGGTTTCACAAGCGTGAGTTTCGGAACTCACGCAGAAACAATTTTTTCCTAAAATACTCTCAACTATCTGCCAGCTATCTAACAGCTAGTTAAAATATTAAATTAATACCTACCTGTCTATCAGTTTCGCAAGGCATCAAAAACGTTTTTATTAGAATAGATAACAATTTCTTATGTCTATAGCACAGAGGTTTCAGATTTGTTACGTGGACAATCTAGTTTCAAGTGTTTTTTTAATGTATTTTTTTGTATAAGCTCTTGTATTTAAAGCTTTGCCCCACGGTTTCACCCGCGTGAGTTTCGGGATTCCCACAGGAACTCCAAAGTAGCCTTATTTACTCCTTATAACATCAGCTTCTTATATATCTTTATAACAGCAGTGAATGTCCCGTCAAAATCGGTGCAAGAACCGTTTCGGAGATTCACCCGCGCGAGTTTCGGAATTCTTTTATTTAATTCTTCTTCTCCTTACAAATAGGTACAAAAAAAAATTGGTCCAGCCGTTCACACGTGATGCCATGACCAAGGGAAATAGGGACTCATTTTTAGGGATTATTTTTTTCATATTATAGATGTATTGTCAATATTTATTCTCGCTTTAATTTTTTTTTAGTCCAACTTCAATGTTTCGTTATTTATTTTTTATCACTGGTAAATTATTGCGGTAATGTAATTAGGAGGGTTCCGTTTAATTTACTAGTTCGCTGGCTTCGTGTATACGAGGCTCTGGTCGTTATAAGCTGACGAATGGGCTAAGAGTGCGTAAAAGCAAAACTCGAATATTAGTCAGGCGTTAAGACAATAACACGCGATCTATTCATTAGAGGAAGGTACCTAAGGTGAATTGGTATTGTATGTTGTAACCAGGGATATATACCTGTGTTTCTAATACCGGTTACATTGACCTTGACAAGTTACCGGTTTTTCAATTGTAACCGCAATCAACGTACTGATATGTTCTACCGGCCGGTATGTTTTATCGGCCTTATTAACATACCGGGTAGTTGAACCCTTATTGAACATGAACTATTTGAGAAGCATGTGCGGGTTAGCGAATCACAGAGGACAAAAAGTCACACTGAAGATTTAAAATCCTCAAGCTTTATCAAAAAAAATCATGATATTTTCATATAAATATGACGAGTTTTTAAGTACTTTCTGCAAGTTTTTTTTAGTTGAAACGGTGGCACAAGAGGATACCTATTGAGTAACAGTAGAAAACTGGTATCTTAAAAATTCCAATTTATCCGAATACATGTCAGTATAATTTGCAGAGAATTAAATTTGATGTATGTAAAAGTGTGACCTAATAAATAACTATAAATAAAGCCCAGCAACGCTTTGACAAACATTCGTTTATACCTACCCACGTCAAAGTTCGGAAATTAGATCTTGGCATTCTTTTTCAAGCAACAGACAATATGGGATTCAGGAAGATTACAGTCTATGTATAGTCTATACATCCGGAAGGGGCGGGACATCGAAAATAACAATCGAAAGTTTGCAGATTTTCACACAATATTTTGTGCTCTACCGCAGTTGGATGGTCCTGTAAGTAGGTACAATAATATTTTATCAAGATGAATACGTAAGCAAATAGTAGCTGTCTGAAGAGCTAGGAACATTAAAAAAAAATGGAACTAAGTAGAAGTATGGCATTATAATCTGCTTTTTCACAATTGTAAGATCAGAACATGATCAGAAGATCCAAATAACAATCATTACACGTTGTTCAACAATCCCTGTGAACATGACTGCCATATTGAATTTGATGTGACGTCACAATATATCTCATGTCATTCGCGATATTACACCACTCATCAATAGTGGTAGAAGGTGTAGGCAAGAAAATGGACACCGAGTAAGGTCAGCAGCGAAAATAGTTCAACATTAACTTGTTGAACCTTAAAATATATAATCATATATGACGAATGTCGCAGCGATCGAACCAACGAAATTCGGCTTAACATGGTGAATACGTCTCTCTCTGATCTCTGTCATAAAAATGAATGTCTGAATGTTTGTTTGTCATCTAAGCATTCCTATAAGATTCGTATTATTATAATGAAACTTACTTCAAATGCACAAGCACGCGTCCGCTAAGATTTCAAAAACAAAAATAGGCCCAAAAATAATAAGGCATTGCAATACATCATCAAAGCTTTATTTATACAACTGAAAACTATTTTAATGTTTCTAACTTACGCCATTGTTTCAAAGAGCCGCACTTGATAACAATAGCCCTTCTAACAAATAACATATTTAAAAAGATATCGATAGAGGAAAATGAAAAATAAAATTAATTGTTTATGCAGCAGTTAAACTTGACTACAAAATCTGAATACCAAATCTACCAAAAACGGGCACTTTCAGCAGTTTTGTAATCTACTATTCGGTGTTTAAACGGAAGTATATATTTACGTGCGTGCACAACTAACTAAAGTCAAATTTTAATATCACTGATTAAAAAATAATCCAAAAGGCTGATTAAGCAGGTACATATACTACCTACTGAAAAAAATGACCAACAAATGATTTTGGCGTCTAAAATTATTTTGTTTTAACTACGGCGCTCTTTTCAGTATTATCACTGTGATTATTTGGCGAATTTTATCAATATTGGTGACTCTTAAGTAAAGTTTATTCTACTGTACCTATTCACTAACCCTTTTGACTTCCCGCGATTGTAATAACTTTGTTTGAAAAAAAACCTCATCCCACAGTCGTCGCCTGGGAAATCACAGCAAGTGCTTGCTGATTGTTAACAGAAAAATTCGTTTGTATCGTATAATACCGTCAAATAAAGAAGAATTTCTTTAATTTTTCTACATAAAAAACTAACGGTCCGGTCGTGATGAACTAGAAATTTCAATAACCATTTTTTTCGTTTCGATACTAATTATTTGAGCAATAAAAATACAAAATATTTCATATCATTATTGTACAGTGTAATGTTAACAAAGTAAAACACTTATAAGTATATAATTATACTAGCTTTCCCCTGCGGTTCAATTCATGTAAATTTTTGGTTCCCTTTGGGAACTCTATATGGCCATTTCCTCGACACAAACAATAATTATATGTATTTTGTTAATTCTACCTCAGGTCGTTCAAAAGTGACACGATCACTCACAGACATTTACCAACAATTATGTATTAAATAAGTGCATAATATATAATATTAAGTCCATAATCTGGCTTATGTATAGTGTTTTGCCGTTTAGTTGTTGGGTTTCTATAAATAGCAGTCAAACACTTTCGTAGCGGTTGGTGCTACGGCGTAGTACGTTTAAGCACTTTAAGATAAGGAAGAGCAGCTGCCAATTTGTTTTCGTAGTTTGATGTATTATTGTTTAGTTCATAATATCGACGGTTGTAATGCTTATTATATTATCTGTGGCTATATGTTTTAAGCAACAAAACATGATATTAGCAGGAAGCGATTTAAAGTTTTATTTTTAGAAACGAAAAAATGATACACAAAAGGTACACAAAAATGACTGAGTATTATACAGCATTTTTATAAGTAAATTGTGCAGTTTTCTGAGTTGTTTTTATAAATTAAACTTAATTTTCTGAAATACCTACCTGTTATTTAGCTCAGAATTCATCTTATCTAGACTAAGGTTAAACAATCAACAAAATGCTCGTAAAAAATTGAAACCAAACTTAAACGATGGAGAAATATACCTACATATAACTACATATAAAGCAAAAAATGCCGGTAAATACAATAGCCTTTCACCCGTCCAACCCGTCTAGGTATAATTATGTAGATACAAGTGAATTCGAAATTTATCTGTAGGTACATATATCGTGCATACACATAAAATACTTCCCAAACAATACAATAAGAATTCACGTTAGGTACCTACGTGTAACTGTATATTATAGGCAAAAATATAATATTTTATATATTTATTTAGTAATGAGCTCAAATTTTGTATAACAATTTGTAAAGCTAATTATCAGTTTCATCTTGGTTGGGACATAATGTATTGCTAATTACAAAGGTCTAAGTTACACCGTCAAATTTTCGTTGTCGTTCGATATGGTCAAGATGTTTGTTCAACAATGGTCGGAGTGTCACAAGCAAGGGTGCGAATGTTAAACGATTGGAGGCTTCAGTTGGGCGGGGGGGTTGTTGCGGGGCGCGGGACAGGAGTCAGAAGGGGTCGCAGGGGGTGTGACAGGGGGTGCGGGGGTGTCGGGGCGACCGTAACCCATACTCGAGCGGCGGCAGCGGCGGGCGAACGCCGTACGGCACAAACCCCCGCGAAACGGTACAGTGTATAACAATAAAAGGATAAAGAATATACCAATTGGAACAGTGATAAAATCCTGTGCAAGAAAAATAAAGTTCGTCTCCTGTACCAATGTGTGCCGTTTGTGAAGCCGCCTGTTGCGTCTTACCGAAGCTTTAGTTTACCGGTGACTTCAACGAACTTACAAGGGCGCGCCTTTTCGGTGTCGGTGATAAATAAAATTCGGTAAGTATCTTAGGTTAATATCTTTTGTATAAAACAATATGTAAAAGGAAAATTAAAATGTTCCTCGTATAAGCGTTGGAAGAAAAGCTGTATGCCCCGAGAGTTTTAATTGAAACAACGAAGTTTCGTAGGTACTTAGGTACTTCCGGCGCCCATTGTATTATAGATGCCAATGACGCAAAATGGTAGGTAGAGGTAATCGAAAACAGTCTTTCTGACTACAAATATATTTAGTATTTATATATTTTAATTTTAATTGGTTGAGTATAATCTATTTCTATACTAATATTATAAAGTTGAAGAGTTTGCTTGTTTGGTTGGAATTAATTCCAAATTGAAAAATTCTTTTTGCGTTGGATAGTTCATTTATCGAGGAAGGCTTAAGTAGGTATATGGTATTAGGCTACGACCTATAGGAGTGGAGCAGCAATGAAAAAGGTTGCAAAAGACGGAAAAAATTATTCCTTTTAAGAGCTTCCGTTGCGTACGCTGCGTAAACGGTTAGCTGTGGAATACTAATATTTTGGACATATTAGATTTTTGCCTCAAATTAACGCGGGTGAAACCGCGGGGCAAAGTTAGTGTATTATATTTCGTACAAATAATTCTAGTCTTCTTTTTACTATCGTACCAGGGAGATGTCTCGGAAAGGCAGAGCTCACATCCCAAAGCAAATAGTTTTTTGACGTGTGCAATTTGGTGTCCGTCATAATATTAGATATACGATGGTGTATACTAGAGTAGTGAAATTTATAACTTAGGGAAAAGGCGGAAAATACTTACTTGCTCACTTACTTACTTACTCTTACTATACTTACTTACTCTTCTTTCCACAGAGAGGAAAACGCAGATGGAAATAGAAACATGGCTTTTGTAATCTAGAATGAAATATATACCAACTAGCTTTATCATATACATGGCTGAAAAATAAAGCTTAGTAAAACTTTCTTATGTTTCCATAGACAGAATTTATGAGTTTAATCAGCCTTTCCCTCGGTCGGACTTCGCAATCTCTTTTGAAATATTACGAGCATTTCCTTCGTCATCTCTCAGCTACGTGTCGCATTAGTATCTCATGATTTTTCTACGATTCAAGTCACAAGGATGATACGAAAAGCCCTTGTTAAAAATAACAATGTTAAAAAGACGGATCAAAGAAAACTGAGAAACAACTCTTAACGATCAGCAAACCCTAGTTGAAGGCAGAGCAGCTTGTTTTTTCGGATAACCCTATTAAATGTTTATAGTTATATTTTGAAGGGAAGGAGGTAGCTCCTTGTGAAATTGGAAACAAAAATATAAATCGGGTAGTATCGATGTCGTTTTCAAACTTTTAACATTAAAAATTGTTTTGTGGTCCCGAAATAAGTAATGATATCATAAATCAGAAGTCACACCGAGATCGTCGTTTGGGTCTGCTTGCATGAATGATTAATTGGTATAGTTACGTTGCAGATACGAGTACAATCTTGTGTCTTGTTATTTGTGTCGGGCCAGCGGGCCCGTTGTTGCTTTCAGGTTGTGGTAGATATTTGATTGTTTATGGTAATATTTTGTGTAAACCTAGCTGTAGTAAAGATGATTGTCGATAGCCATGGTAATGTTGTGTGTTTTGTATAAACCTAGATGTTTCTTGCAGTTTCCATGCATGTTTCAGTCTTTTCATGTGTTTTGGATTAGAAGTACACTACACTACGAGTGGATAGTTGTTTTTATTACAATAATTTAAAAGAAATAAAACGGTTTAGCGGTGAAAACTTCCTCCATTTCTTTCCATTATTTCCTGTCTCTTGCAATTCTATTCTATAATTTTCCTGTTGTTTTATGATTACTCGTTGTATTTACATCCACCCCAACACCCTAGGTTAGGTTGGAACTGTGACTACAACGGAGTCAAACGTACTGATTTATCAAATAACTGTTTACGCCACAACACGTTTTCTGCCCTCGGCATTGATATTATTATACGTAAAATTGTTTGTTAACGAACAAATTATATACCATTATTAAAATTAATCTTGAATTATTTAATGAAGTTTACTGTATATCACAAGTTACACACACAAATACAGCTAAATTTAATATTAATGTGCCGAGGTTTTATCGCTAAAAGCGATCTCTTTCGGGCAATCAGATAAAGAGGAAGATTAAAATCCTTACTATGATATTATAAATGCGAAAGTGACTTTATCTGTGTGGCTGTTACGCTTTCACGCCTTAACGGCTCAACCCGATCATCATGAAATTTTGCATATACATTGTCAGGGGTACAGAGAAGGACATAGGATACTTTTTGTCCCGGAAATCCCGCGAGAGCTTTGAAATTAACTCGCGTGAAAGAGCTAGGTATATTAAAGAGCATTTTAATATAAATTTTAGTGTTGATTATCTTCTTTCTCTTTAGCGTGTCACAAGGATCTAAGTTTCTGTGGGAGAACCGCCTTAAATATGGTCTACGTCTATGGGCACATTCACCCGTTGTACGTGACGTTGAATGATAGTTCCACTAATTGGTTGTAAAAAGGAAATTGGCCCGCAGATTCGACACAATGACACTTGAGCGCCACCTGACAGCCACGCTCATCCCCGTCCCCTGTTTACTCAGTTAATTTAACGTAACATCTTTCTCCTTGTTATTAGGTGCATCCGTAATGTTGTACCTACTCTCATTAATTAGAATGAGTTTGAACACGATGAGATGGGTGTATTTAGGTGCCATCCCCTATACGTGTTGGATTGCGGCAAAATAGTTGCATAACATACGTAGATCGTGAACAAAAAACGAAATTCTCTATCTAGGATCAAATGCATTGCTTGGGGCGGCAAAATGGCTGCTGTGTGGTAGATAGAACAGCCCCTTTAGCCAAGTTGATAATCTATAATCGTACGCATAGAAAACTAAGGAAGGAATCGTCATGTCATGTCGTCACGTATAATCGTCCAATCAAAAGCCTAACTCAACCTAAACCTCAGCTCTGTGGTAAAAATCATTTCTCAGCTAAAGTAACTCCTTAAAGTTCAGCCCTTCAGGTTAGATTACTTGTCGTGATTTCGTTATTAGTGAGTTAATCGGTAAATAGTGTTGCGTTTTTATATATACTACAAGCTGTGCCCCGCGGTTTCACCTGCGTGAGTTTTGGGATCAGGAACCTTTGCGGATGCAGGCAGAACAACCCGCCAAAGTTTCATCACAATCGGACCAATGGTTTCGAAACGCATAGAGGACAGACATACAAATATTCATTTTTATTTATAAAGAAAAAGATATATTAATACTATATACTAGCTGTGCCCCGCGGTTTCACTCGCGCGAGTTTCGGAATTCCTGCAGGAAATATTTTTTTCTAAAATAAAAGTAGCCTAAGTTACTCTTTATAATATCAGCTCTCTGCCAGTGAAAATTGAAAATTGGTTAAAATTGTTCCGTTAAAATTGGTCCAGCCGTTTCAGAGATTAGCCGGAACAAACAGACAGATAGTAGGTACCGTTTACTTTCATATGCATTTAGTGAAAAGCTGTTAATTGGGAATTGCAAACAGACACTTAAATTTTATTTATATGTATAGACTCAGTTAAACAAAGTTAACAGGTTTAAATTACATAAAAAAATAAACAATTTGTAATTTTTTTTCTGTCTGTCTGTTTGTTCTGGCTAATCCAGAGAACGGCATGACCGATTTTAACGGGACTTTCACTTGCAGATAGCTGATGTTATAAGGAGTAACATAGGCTACTTAATTTAAGAAAAAAAAAGTTCCGGTGAAACCGCGGGGCACAGCTAGTTGTAAAATATGACAGCACAATGTATGCAGCACAAACCGATTAGGATTCCTAGTGCAAGTTTCGGTGCGAGACCCCGAACCGTTTTGCAATTACTTACATTTTTATTTCTCAAGAGGTAATGACGGCTGCTGAGCGCTGCTGTGCTAGCATGGCGGCGTACGTTATGAAAACGTAATAGGTAATTTCCCTAACCAATAAAGAAAGCGATAAGGTTAAGCTTTAAATGCGTCACGTTCACGCATAAAGGAGTATTTTTTTTCTAAACCAAACGATAAACATTTGAGTGCGATGTCTTTTGCGCGACAATACCGTTTTAAACGTACCTACCTTGAAGGTTATGTCAACTAACTGCGTCATTTAGTAATTACTTTTTCCATGGATAAGGTTTGGGTCCGGGGTTACTGCCCTTTTTTTTGCCCTTTTTTTAGACTTCAAATAACATAATT
Source organism: Zygaena filipendulae (assembly GCA_907165275.2). Taxonomy (NCBI): domain Eukaryota; kingdom Metazoa; phylum Arthropoda; class Insecta; order Lepidoptera; family Zygaenidae; genus Zygaena; species Zygaena filipendulae. Next base: position 11,186,023 of record OU015652.1, on the reverse strand, counting down.
TAACTGTTTTCTATGGTGATACTCTGAGATCTTATTTACTAAGCTATTGTACAAAATAATGTGACGTGGCCACGTGGGCGTCCAAGCAAAAAGGGTCCAGTTCTAGGGGTTTAGTTTCCGAGATATAAGAAGTTTTGTAAAGTTGAGTAAATAAATTGCTTCAGTGATTTTAATTAATAATAATAATAATAATTGTTTACTAATAAATGCTAAATTATCCAAAATTTCATATATTATCTCATGTACAATCCTCCTATTAATATTATAAATTTGAAAGTGTGGATGTTTGGATGTTTAGATGTTTGGGTTTGGTTTGATTTGTTAATCACGCAAAAACAGCTGAACGGATATGGATGAAATTTGGCATGCACGTTGTCAAAATATATGCCAGTTTTTGAATATTTTTTCAATCCTTACTATCAATGACTTACGACCCGATTAGCGCAATCGTCACCATGCCTGCCCGCTAATCAAGAGGTTCCGGGTTCGATTCCCGGTGGGGGTGGACTTTGTGTGATGAACACAGGGTTCCATTTTCCAGTCTGGGTGTGTATATTATATATATCTATAGTATAATATATATGTAATAATATGTGTAGTATATACCACGTTTGCTTGGTTTCCCCGACACAAGCTTACAGCTTAGTGTGGGATCAAGTAGATCTGTGTGTTGTGAAGTGGATTATTATTATTATTATTATTAATTGATTACTAAGTATTCTAGATCATGCATTATAGTCTTAACTCAATACCCCACTACTGGATGCTTTTTGCTATGGAAATAAAATAGCTAGGTATGTGTCAACGTAAATAATATACCTACTGAATTATATAGGTCCGTTTGAATAATAAAAACGTTTCACACCAATGATGTTTTAAGTAATTAATTCACAGAGAATAAATACGCTTGATTACTTTGAGGCGTTTATTTGAACATTATTGCCTTTTGCTTTTCAATTCCAATTTCAAAAATACATGAACGGAAAATATTTCACAAATGATTTTTCTAAGAGAATGAATTTCATGAAAGTTTTTCAGTTTTGTTTGATACTCTCCTGCGTTATCTGTGTAATTTATTAGGTAGGCATACTCCATTTTGAAATCGGAATGACGTCAATACTTGGTCTCTGCATAGTGTATTTGTTAACAGTTAGTTGGTAGATAAATTAGAAGTTACGAGTCGATCCCCCACGGTTTCGATTGCGTTAATTTCAGAGTTCCTGGCGGAATTCCGGAATAAAATGTACTCTATGTCACTCAGGAACACTGTAGCTTACTATAAGGGAATGAATTGAAATCAATTAAGTGGTTTTTGAGTTCATCCATTATAAACAAACAAAAACACAAAAAAATTATTCTTTCCTCTTTATAGTACTATAGTATACTAGCTGTGCCCTGCGGTTTCACCCGCATGAGTTTCGGAGTTCCCACAGGAACTCCCTTTAGGGGGATGAAAAATAGATAGTAGCCGATTCTCAGACCTACTGAATATGCATATAAAATTTCATGAGAATCGGTCAAGCCGTTTCGGAGGAGTATGGGAACGAACATTGTGACACGAGAATTTTATATATTAGATAGTACTATAGTACTATAGTATATAGTATAGCTGATGATTTAGTTATTATGACGTAAATTTCATAATTAAAGTGTGAATTGCAGAAGTTTGTTTCAAGCTTTTCATAATAGAAGAACATAAGATAAATAATTTCCACATAAAAATAAATGTATAATATCTAAATTAAGATTTAGATGTGATTCTTTAAAACACAAAGTTTTTCAGGTCCTGGGTAGGACCTAATACCTATGGTTCCACTACGTATTCTAAGGCTACTTGCAGCACTAGTAGAAGTTATGTAAACACTTCTCGCCGTAAAAGGTTTTCCTGCCATTTTAACAAGATGTATTAATAGACAATAGAAATGCCGTGTTATTTCTATTACGTTAAACTACAAGTTGAATAACACTTGGTTATTTGAGTGACTTCTATCGAAAAAGCATTGAATTGTACCAGTGACATTATAGATTTTTCAGTGTTTTTTCTCCTATTTTGTCTTGTTTTACCGTTTTGTACCGTTTATACAGAATTTTTCGACCTAAACTGGTATGAGAACTATTCAAATATTATTTTATATTAAAAAAAACGTTATGTTGTATTATCAAGTTGAATAACACTTGGTTATTTGATTGACTTCTATCGAAAAAGCATTGAATTGTACCAACGACATTATAGATTTTTCAGTGTTTTTTCTCCTATTTTGTCTTGTTTTACCGTTTTGTACCGTTTTTACAGAATTTTTCGACCTAAACTGGTATGAGAACTATTCAAATATTATTTTATATTAAAAAAACAGATGTCTGATTGATTCTTAAATAAAATGGGACCTCAGAATGGGATAAAAAATTTATTTTTAGCTGCAGGTGACCTTATCTGCAACGATTTACTTAAAATACGACAGAATTGAGTTTCAATAAACATTTGGGGGCGATAAATTGAGACCGTTTTAAAGGAATTGTCAGCGCTGTCTCAAAAGAAAATTTGTTTTCTGTTACCAATATTCCGTCACACAAATTGTTTGATCGATCGGTACCTGTTCACATCGTCGCGTATCCAAGAACACAAATACAAAACACGTACATACACACACGCGGTGGTAAAAATATTTTCATGATGAGATTTTAAAGACAAACTTCAGTAGGATTTTTAACGACATGTTATGGGACTGGACATCTACTAAAAAGCACCACATCTGCAGGCGGTTAAATAAATGCTGCAGATGTATTATAAAAAATGGTATAAAACCTATATTAAATTTCTCTGTATCAATTACGTTGAAATATCTAAGGAGTTATGATTTATTTTGCAATGGTTCTAATTTGACCGGATGGAGGCCCTTAACTGTAGTCGAATAGTTAGACTAGTGGTTAGTGACGGCTTGGGCACTGCTTCTGTTTTTGTAGTTTGGAAGTTTTTGTAAGTAGTTTTTTTAATAAGTTTTATGTGTACTTTTAAGTTTATCGGAATACACAAACATTTATTCTTAATAAAGCTTCGTTTATACATTAGCATTTCATTACTATCCGTCATGATTATTCTATTATTCTAAAAGAAGTCTGTCGTTTTATTAGATTGTTTTGTTTATTTCGTTATCTTTCATGAGCTTAAAGTAATTAAGTTATCGATGCAGCTCTTTTTGTTTCTAAATACAGAGCTGGAAGTATTAAAGTTAGAAAATAAAATGACGTGCGAAATATAGAGTTCCTCCAAATCAAACTAAGTGCCTATACGGGCGAAATCACAAACAACAGCTAATAGTACCTATATTAAAGTTTGACATTAAGTGCTCAAAGAAATCGCATGTAGGTATATAAATGTATATTATTATCTGATACTTTCTCATACTTTCTTATTGAGTTCGCAGAGTGAACGTCTTAAATCTTTTCGTGGGTAAGTAATAAGTGAAACAATGTATACAGCTGTCGTGTTGATTCCATTTCGGTTACTTCGAACAAAGGGTGCGTTTATGTTGTTGAATAATTTTATATAAAGGCCCTGAGCCAACAGAGCTACAAAGTTTAGATGGGATGTAACGGGATCACTCTCCCCTATAATGTCTATGCCTACATTATACATATGTATTGTTATAGGCATGAATAGCTTTTATGTTTCACACAGCTCGAGCCCACCGCTTATTTGCATTGTGTTTTACGGACGAGCACTTCGAGTTTTCCTTCAATACTCTCTCTCTCTCTCTATTATTCACACTGTTGGGTGCAATAAAGAAAGTTTCGAATCTTTTTTTACTAAAATTATAAGCATTGGCAACTGTGTTGCCATGTGAAATTTTCTTGCTGTCTGGTATATGAAAAGCCGGAGAGGTCATAAGTGAACGGAGAAATTATCTTGCGGTTAGAACTACTCTTGTAAAATATTGCATAACACTTTGATGGTTATTATGGACAGAATGTAAAAAACATGTCAAGATTAAAAAATTGAAGACTTAAAAAAGAAAATAGAAATACGGAAACGTAGGCAAAACATTAGTGTATACTTTTTACGTACCTACTTACATTTACCAGTGAGTGATACCACCAGATAAGGTCCGAAATAAGTATAAGTCCGAAATAATTGGTGAGTATGGAAGAAGCCATAAATATAAATATATGGATAAATCAAAATAGTTGTCTATAATAACCAGAAAACTGGTTTCTTATCTGAGGGTTATTTGCATGGAAGGAATAACAATTAATTATTTATTTTGAATTTTTGTTAATCCTTCTGTCTGGGTTAATCTTTGCAATGGCTGACTTTGGATTACTTTAGGTCTAGAAATATCTCAAAAGAAATGTAAGTTCCCAAGAGAATCTCATAAATTACACGGGTGGTACCGCCGGGAACTGCTATTTTATAAAAAATGTAAACAAGCATTCTCTCGCATTTAATAAACAAGCATTCTCTAGTGTTGGCAAATATTTCATTCGGATTAAATACATTTTGGTTTTAGAATCGCATCGTTTAATTCCCGCGGAGGCTCAGTGTTAGCTCACAAATCACAATCGATTCGTCTCGGTGAGTAGGTATACGCCTTTCTGTAGGGTTGCTATTGTGTTGCTGCTCTACTCTATAACCCATTTCTACAGCATAAATATTAAGACTCAAATCAAATAAAAAAATATTTATTTATTAAGATCGGTCGGTTGTAATCGTCAGCGGGTTCTAAAAATTAAGTTTAAATTACTGTCAGTTCGGAACACGCTCTCTGAGGAGAGCTGACAAGAAACGCAGCAGGTTGTCTTTATGTCTTTTTATGATTGTACCTATTATAAAATATGATTACAAAAAAACAGTAGGTATTTGAATAGGGCTTTTCATATCCAAATGTTCGCATCATTTAAATAATCTACCTACGTAGGTTAACTACGCTATAATATGCTTTATCGCATAGATAATTTGTGTTTAATAAAACCGTTTGGAACCTAGATTTCTTGAGTTTATCTTTATTTCTTAAGTTTAGATTATATAGATCACGATTTCCCTTAAAGTTTTCTATGTTTTTATGAACATATTAATGAATTCTCGTATATGTACTGAGAATGTATAGTCATTATTTTAAATTCGCTAATGCTACTAATTGCTGAACCGCAAACCTTATTTTATCATGGTAACGAATGTCGGAAAATGTTACTGTGAACTGGTTATAACGTGTAGAGTTGCGAGCGTAGCTGTAAAACATAATATATTGTTAATTCTAAACCGGCACCCACGACACAGGGTTTTCCTGTGGGCACCAACGGATATACCTTACATTGTTATTTTCTTTTTGGTAATAAATATTTTTCATTTTTCATATTATATATTTTAAGAATTATATTAAAAGGCTAGATTTCTCAAGGTTGTCCTCACATATTATATTTTTCGTTATGAATCCGTCAAGAGAATTTCAAAATTATTTCTTTTAACGTTTCCAACCTCAGAAGAATAACTAAAGCATATTCTTCTGAGTTTCCAACTTAAAGATTGGCTCTATGAAGTTGACTCTATGTCGAATAGCTCTATAATATTCATGTACATTTTGTTCGAAACATAAAATTGTCTAGTTGTCCACTAAGCGGATTATATTATTAGTCGTTTACGGTCCACTATACTACATAAATTCACAAAAGAGGTTGTCAGTATATTGTAAATATGTCACCGTAAAATTGTAAATATCGTTAGATTATAATCTATCTCGCGAAGCTATGTAAACTGTCAAAAGATTGTGAACCGCAACATACCTACTGTTTACAACTTAATGCATTTAACGCATTATTTTTCGGTAGATATTATAATAATGGTTAGGCTAGGTTTGTTGCGGAAGTTTTACTAACGTGTTCCCGTTACCCCGTCACCTCGGCGACTGTGAAGGAGCACCATGAGGTTTTAGCCGGTCGGACCCCAGCATAACCACCGCAGCTACGGTGCGGCAGCCGCGGTGGTACCCGATGACTTTTCTAATAGGGTTTCCCCATGTAAAAAAGAAGGTTTGTACTTACTGCCGACCAAGTCGCGCGAGCCGAGCGAGCGCAGCGAGCGTGCCGCAGCAGCGGCCGGCGATGCGCCAAAGACAGTGTTACGGTTCACGGGAGTTTACGGTTCACGACAACTTTTTCACTGATCCCTTCGATTCTGAAGCTTCAATCAATTCCTTTTCATATTGAAAATGATAGATATTTATTGGATTACCTACTAACAAACTTAATGTAACTTTACTTATACTTTTTATGCTATTTGTTCTACAAGGTTTCACCTGCGTTTATTCCTGCGGGAATCCAGAGATCAAATACAAAATTTTATGATGATCAGTTTAGTAGTTAAGGCACGAAAGGTAACAGACAGGCAGACAGAGTTGCCGTCACATTTTTAACATTACCTAGTTATTAGATACTTAGGTACATATACAATAATAAAACTATTGTTTATAGTTTAAACACGTATCGGGAAAAACTACAAGACGAAGGAATTAATATCTAGGTTACTAGAATACTGATAACATATTCGGCTATCGAATTTTTTGAATTTATCTAATTCAATTAGGTATCTTCAATCAAACATATAATGTAAAAAATAAAACAAATTAAATAATAAAGTAAAACAACAAGTAACATATTCCATGTTTTCGACGAATCACTCTTAAAAGCTAAGTAGCTCGTAAACGTTTTCAAATTTGCACACAGCTAACACCGGGAGCTTAACGAGAAAGCAAAGCATTCGAGAAATGACAAAAATATGTGCATTTGAAAACAGTCCATCCACATTGAACGTAGAACTGAAAGCGATGTTCAAAATTCAAATGCAAGATGTGTGACTGTGAATAACGATATAGGAACACTGAACATCGGTTTGCTTCTCTTCGGTGGTCTCGGTCCCAGTGGCAAAGGGGTGAAGCGTTCGTATGTCCACACGTTTGGTGAATATAGTTCCCAAATGTGCTCCGTCACTAATGATGCTCATTATATGAACGTAACGGTACGAACTGTAATTGTATGTAACATTACCCACCTCGTAGTGTGCATATCATGTTTCACAAGCAGTCGGGAGAGTTTCCTCATACGTAAGTAAAGGTTTCTCTACTGCAAGATTAATTTTATCAACTCGCACTCCCATAAAGTTTATAATTGGGAAAATTATCATGCCAATATTTTGAATTGGATGTAATGTAGACGTTCCTGCTTTTTTTTGTAAGTTGACGTCTGTTGTCATCTATATTGAACGTAAGATGCTTTGGGAATTGTTGCATTAAAAATTTCAAATTTTTGTGATTTTCATGAGATTCCCACTGTCATTCGTTTGGTTGCTACTAGATTGTTGTACCTACTAACATTGGTTTGTGAGGTAGTTAGAGTGTTCGTGAGTTTTTCATTGAAACAAAATTATTCGTATTGTTGTTAATAGGTGATGAATTCACTTCTTATAATAGTTAGATCATTGATTTACTACTAGCCTACTACTGGTCTGGTATATCAATGAGTTAGATACAGAGATAGACAAACTGCGTAAGTTTTATCATTCCATGTTGAGAATTTTGACCTTCGTAGCTATACGGTCGGGACAATCATAACCACCCTTGAGCCGTTTACATACTCTGTGTGTCCATTTTCCTGTTCACTACCACAAAAGAGGACAAAAATGTAAACCAGGCTCAACAACGGTTTTATAGAATGAGTACCAGTCGGATAGTTTCAAATGATTTTCAATCGTTTTGTAAAATATAAAATTAATGGATTATTCGGCGCGTGAAGAAGCGTAAAAAATTTTTTCAACACAAGCCTTTTATGCTTTGTTGGGTATAATGCTTTGTTAAACCGAATAAAGATATAAAAAACTAGCTGTCCCCCGCAGTTTCAACCGCGGTAATTTCGAATTTCCACACTATAGCTTCCTTAAAGTGAAAGAATTTTCAAAATCGGTTCAGTAGATCCAGAGATTACCTACCCCTAAAAACTCACAAACTTTACGTCTCTTTGTAATATTACTAAGTATAGATAAAGACTCAATGAAGGAGTGTTTATTCTGTAGAAAAATATAAAACTATGCAAATAAAGTTTCGAAAAGTTGCTAGTGAATAGCATTTTGGCGTTCAAACTGATTAACACATACTTTATTGTGGCTACGTTTACTCAATAATATATTTAAACAGCATTACCGGAGTCTTTATGTGGTAGGATTGTTGGCCAACAAAGATTTCTTCTTCGTCCAACTTCAGTCATGAAAATGTTCGTTCGTCATTCCAGTCACGAACACACCGTCGTCAGGCGCTATGTCGAAACTGCTCGGCGCCTGTGAAATAAGGCTGAATCGAGCAATATCCGCTGAATATCAAAGTAATTGCTATGAATATCAACCAATAGGTAGACGTTGTCGACACGGAAAATTGAAACTTGGACACGTTTATGCTAAAAGCATTCCGCAGCGTTTATTAGGTACACTTGAGTGCATTGCACGCAATGAGATAAATTCTCTTTTCATGTTAAATGTCTCTCCTCAATCATTGTTTTTTTTTATTATTACCTTAAGTACCTATCATTCAAAATCATCTACTACTTTGTTCGTTGGTTGGTATAATACGATTTGTGAAATGTAAAATTGAAACGTCTGTACGGATTTCAGCGCAGCTGAAAACAGGGTAAGCCTAATGAAAGTAGCCTCTGTTCAAATTAAAAAAAAAAAATGTTTAAAGAACTTTATTGCACAGTTTCGTACAAAAGGCGGACTTGATGCCTAAGGCATTCTTTACCAGTCAACTTTTTGGCTAGGTAAATTAGATCAAATTTATAAAATTGTCAGTTCGATTAGTTAGCTTTCTCGTGGAAACCAAGCAAATGTATATAGCTTATACATGCATATTATTATTGCACATTATACTCGTACATATGCATATTATACTATAGATACTTAAATACTCACCTATATAACCATACTTCGACTTAGACTTAGGAAAGTGCATTGAACCAGGAACCTCTTGATTAGTGGAGACGCACGGTGACTACTGCGTCAAGAAAAAAAGCGTCAAAAAAGATAAACAATTAATTAACTTCATTAATAATTAGGGCTGAGTATTCTATAAGAAATATTGATAATTTTCTAAATAATATTTTTGGAAATTTCAACCATTTGTAGTTTTTCTATTTCCCTATACTCAATACGAAATCTATTGTGAAACAGTTGGGTAGCTGTTATCTGCTTTTACGTATTTGAATCAGCAAAAAGAGATGTGTATCTCAACCGAGGCTTTCTGTTTTAAGACTTGTTGATTGTATAACCCGCAGAAGCCTCAAGGGTATACCCGCTTCGCGGTTGTAAAAGGGAAACTGTGCTTCCAAAAAAGGTTTATATGTATTATACGAGGGAAATAAAATTAACTGTCTTTGTTGTCCTAATGTATACGAGTATTGTGTCGAAACAAAATAAGAGTAAAGGAAACAAAGAAGAATATATGTTACAATGACACGTAAAACCAAATTACGTATAATACATACTCGTACACGTGTAGGTATTGGCAATAAGTGAAGTAAAAAAAAAACGATAATAGAAAACTACATGCAGATAAACAACTGATTAATAGAAAATTCTCGAAAATTTTCTCACCCGACCTAAAGAATATTTACTTCAATAACTTTGCCATTTTGTTGTAGTGATATTATTGTCCTCGAATCTGGAGCGGAGGGTCGATATTGGGTATATGTACCTTGTTATTTCGGCTTACCGTAGGAATGTGAAGGAATATAAAAACAGCGATTTTAGTAACGGATTTAAATTTAACACGATCCACATCCATTCCACACAGCCTACACTAGACCCAATTACGCTCGAGTGTAAATTGTAAATTAAAAATTTACATTTTTATCTCCAGATATGAAGATGAACTTATAAAATCTAACTAAGTGCCAAGTGCGTGTCAGTCCATGCACAGTGAAGGGTTCCGTATCGGGGAAGAACGTTCACCGTTAAAATTTGAGGTTAATAAATAATTAGGTGCACATACGTATAGTTAGTCAATTTGTAAACAGTTTTGGTAATATTTGAGCTTTGAAGTTGCAATAAGATTCAATGTCTGCCAATGTCTACTGCCGACTGTATACAAACTCAGACACGCGTGAAAAAGATCACCTACCTTGCTGTCGCGCAGATAGATAAACATAAGCATGTTATAAATAAAGAAAGGTATCATGTCAGGAACGTGTTGTTTCCATCCAAAAGCTGTTATAATCCAAGCGCACGTAACAATTTACCTTCATCAAAGGTGATAATAAACCAGACGCTTGTGAGTGATAATGTAACACTCATTTCACATTAATAAAGGTGAACGAGAATAATTTTAACTGGTATGAATATTTTGCGCCTCATAACTCCCGCTGTTATCTAAATATATATAAAAATCTCGTGTATCGTGTCATAGTGTTATCGAACTCCTCCGAAACGCCTTGACCGATTTTTATGAAATTTTCTGTGTATGTCTTAGTAGGTCTGAAAATAGGTCGTCAGCTATTTTTTATACCCCTAAGGTGACAAGGGTAGCCCCTCTCCAGAAATTTTTATTCTTATTTCTTGGATAAAATTTTACTTTTGAATTCCTGCGGGAACTCCGAAACTCGTATGGGTGAAATCACGGGACACTACTAGTACCTACCCATTAAAAAAATAATCAGACGATTTTTTAAATATCTATCAAATAAGACGTCTCTATATAAAACGGCATGTAACATTTGGAACGGTTGCCTTATATGCATCTGATATCCGAAAAAATTTTTAGAAGTGAAACTTCTTTGGGCACGTTAGGAAAAAATTATGATACGCATTATAAGTATAACGCGTTAAGTTTCATGAGTTTTCCATTAAGTTTATTTATTTGGTGTCTTTGTGAACTAAAAGTTTGTTTCTTGCGCCTTTTAACAACTGATACACGCAGCACGCTTCCGTTTTCTTTTTAACCGACTTCCCAAAAGGAGGAGGTTCTCAATTCGACGCGTATCTTTAAAAAAAAATGAAATACCTATACCAAACCTAGTATTTTTATATCTGCGCACGGAGAGTTCAGTGGCAGATTTCAAATTAAGAACGCTTTTGGCTTCCAAACACGGCGAGTACAAGTACCTAGAACACGGATTACCTCTATGACTTCGAACATTCTTTGTCCAAAGAGAATAAAATCACTACGTTTTTGCCGTTGTGTCGTTCGAAATTTTATAATCAAAAATTAGTTTTGGGCCGGAGAGCAAAGCACTTTCAGCTCTTGCATTTAGAGTGGTTTTCACTGACATGCCGAAATTTCAAAATTAGATGTCACTTTGTATTTGTATTTTGTTAAATCAACGCATACACAAATACAGGGTGTATAGGTAAGGTTAAACGAGGGATCTACCGATCTACATATTTAAACCTTCGAAGACTCATAGTTTAGATGTATGTAAAACAATAGGATAGGTTATAAAACTTTGAGTACTAACAGAGAAAACCTTAAATAAAAACGTAACCTTTACAATTTTTTTTTTTGTTTTTTTTTTTTTATAATTGAGACGAGACGACGACGACGAAACGGATACTTAACAACATTTTTAAATAAGTCTCTCGTTTTACCTTACGCTAGGTTTACCTACGTATATTTCCAATTCTAAGCCTTGAAAATTCATGATAACCATAAAGAAGTCTAAAACTCTTTTTAATTAGGCTCCAGCTTATTTTATACAACTAGAGTGATATTTGCAATTTGACTGTAAATCGTGTTGTTTTTACACGCTTTATATATATTAGTTTTATTAATTACGCAACTTAAAATCCAGCACAAACAAAAATAAACATCGTATTCAAAGTAACCGTTTAACTTCGTTGCAAACTTAAGTAATTGGCTTGCAAATGGCGACAAAGTCTGCATCCACGAATATTTCGTAAGTCCTCATAGCATTTACTCATGTAGGTACATCTTTCGCAAAGCACAGTTGAACAAACCAATTGGTAAATTAAAAAGGACCTTGTAAATATGTGGGTACGTTCATTTTAGGAAAGTGGACATTTTAGGAAATTGGTCATTTTCGACCTGAAGGAATAAAAATAAGATAGGTTAGTTTTTTAGGTAGATAGGGATGTGGACTACTTTTGAAAATCAAAATTCTAATTGGTCCGTCAGTTAGAAAATAAAAAAACAATAGACACGTATTTTTTGCTTTTTTTAAATAAATTAAAATATACAGAGATAAAGCGCATTAAAGTTTAGGGTGAGAGGGTCGTGACGTCACTAACCGCTAAAACCGCCATACAAACTGTCAGAACGTCACGCGAAATTTCAACTCAATATCGCCGTTATTTTTTGATTACGTAAAAAAAGAGAAAATGCGTGTCCAATATTTTTTAATAATCTGGAAGACGGACTAAAAAATAAAAATTAGTCAACATGCCCATTATTATTTCTGTAAATCGAAATAAAATGAAAAAGGTCGTAGTGCACAAAAAAAAGAGACTATAGGCATTATGACGGTTTTTGGGATGTTTCTCTGTATATCCGGCTGTTTGAGCGTAGGTACATAACGCAGAAACAAAGTTGGATTAGAATTTAACTTTGTAAATAGATAGCTTATGTCTCAGGGTAACATTTAGGAAGGCTTTTATCGCAGTAGATTTTCTGTAGTAAGTTTCTGAATTCTGTAAAAAGTGTTTTCGACAGAATTCAAAAACTTACGTAGAAGCTAGTCTATAGTGTCTGTTTGTAATTCCAAATTAACAGCTTTTCACTAAACGTATAAGAAAGTATACATATAAGTACGCCACTTACATAATTTTTTTTTTTTTTAATTTTCTGTCTGTCTGTCTGTTTGTTCCGGCTAGTCTCTGAAACGGTAGGACCGATTTTAAAATAGTTTCTGTGGGAATTCCGAAACTCACGTGGGTGAAACCGCGGGGCACAGCTAGTATTATGATAAAAATAGAAGTGTATAGCGAAATTCAAGTTCAAAGTTCGTATTCAGAATTCCAATCTCACGTGACCACATCAGCTAAAGTAGAGACTTAGATGGCATATCTTCACCTTCATACTTGGTTACTCTTTATAAATTAAAGTTTGTGAACAAAAACAATCTACGAGAAATTCTCGCTCTACATTCAGTTATCATTAAACTTCTAGTTTTATTAAATTCAAAATCCGCTTTATTGTCTCAAAACACAAGATAAATAAAAAGTTTTATCAAAATTTGACTTTAGAATTTGAATCGAGTTGGTTATAATGATAATTTAAGATTCAGGGATATTAATCCTAACTAATAATATTATAAATGCAAGTGCGAGTTTGATATGCTTTCACGCCTTAACTACTCAACCGATCATCATGAAGTTTAGCATACATGTTGTCAGGGGTACAAACAAGGACATAGGGTACCTACTTTTTATCTCGGAATTATTTATTTATTAATTGTTTTTGCACAAATGGCGAACTTAATCCCATGCGGCATTCTCTAACAGTTAACCGTGGTGTTGACAGGGATATAAAGGATGGGGTGGTAATATTAAAATATTAATAAACTAAAACACAAAGATTGAAAATAAAGATAATTAATATATAAATATACAATTGTCTCGGGAACTCCAAACTATAACAGGATAAACCAAGCGGAGCAGCTAGTTACATAAAAAAATATGGAAGTAGTTGAACCGTCGAGTTTCGTGAGACATACTATTAACAAACTACTGCGGCATGTTGGGCGGTTCCCGACGATTAATCGAGGAAATTCATTGATATATTAAAATCACACGTTTCCTTTGAAAATAAATCAATGAATTAGTTTGTTTACTAGTTGTCGTCGTACATAAACTCCCAAAGCAAATATTTTTTTATTCGATGCCAAACGATACATCCCGAGGAGCAGGGGCGATCAATCGGCCGGATAATATCGCAGGGAGAAGAATGAAACTCAAACATCGCTTTATAACAATGAAATAAGCAAATAAAGATAAATCGATGCCTTTTTCATTGGGGCACAACCAACAAGTACTTCGACCATACCTGTTACCCGTGGTTCAAAGCTCATCTAGGTCACTACTGTATACAAGATGAGCTGCTAAATTCCGATATGTTTTTCCGTCGGTCCATTGTACCTAGATAACGTTTATTACAATGTGTTTCCGCGCCAACATTTACATTGTTTGTTTTTTAGGTGTTTTCGTGACTCGTGGCACAGCTTTGGTAATAAATTTAATTAAAAAGCTTTCACAATATACCCAGTACACGAGCCGTTGTTAATATTTGTTTTGTTCACGTGATTTTGTCTGTGTACCTACACGACGTGTCCGCTTCAGATTAGAAACGAAATTAATAACAATTTTCAAATCCCTATTGCCTGCGAATCTTTTGTATGTGTTTTGAAAAAAGAAATTAAAATTATTTTCAAACGTGCGCACAATAAATAACTACATATAGGCTAACTTAGGTAAGTACCTATATATATTTTCGAATGTGAGAATTGCGTCGCCATCACCATGACACACAAGTTACGAAAAATATTTTTCATTACTCATACTCGGAAAGTAGGTCTGAAGTTGCCTGAGAAGCGGGTTGAAAGTAACCCTTTTCAGCCCTAGGGAGAATCGCTTTCAACTGACAACTGTCAAATTATTTAAAAAAAACTAGGTCTATTTTCACATTTCTATTGAACCATGTTTCAACTTTCTATACAGCCAGCGCGATGTAAAATTGAAATAACGTAAAGTTTAAGTAGGTATTAATTAAAATAAAATTCACTCACTTTTTCTTAAGCTAATTCCTATTTATATTTTTTTATTTTCTTTAATTAATACTTAATAATTAAAGAAAAAAATTTTTTAGGTCGCCACAATGTAAATAAAAAATACTGGCTGAATAGCTAGCCGGCCAAAGAAAAAGAAATAGGTGGGAAAGTGTCAAGCGACTATCCGATCTTCACTCATTTTTTCTTTAGCTAATTCCTATTTTTATTTTGACTTTCCTTGCATTCGTAATGAAAAGCACAGTGTTACCCTCGGGAGAAAGTAACTTATTTAGTGCCTCGAACTATTGGCGCCCTCGCTACGCTTGGGCGCCAAACCCCGTCTCGGCACTAAATGAGTTACTTTCACCCCTTGGATAACAATGTACTATTGTTACGTTTGTTTATGCTAGAGTGAGTTAGAAAAACCTGCATGCATACTGGAACAAGTCAAGCGTCAATGGTGGCAATAAAGTTATACGTATCTAGACTAGTTGTCTCTCGCAGTTTCACTGGCGTTAGTTTCGGAGTTCCCGCGGGAATTCTGGGAAAAAATACCCTACGTCCTTTTCTCTATCTCTGAATACGTGTATAAAAAATTTCATACGGATAGTAGCGTGAAAGCGTAAAAAAACAAACACACATTCGTATTTTTCTAACATCTCGAATTATTATTAAAGGCATGTTAGGAGAAGGACAGGGAGGTACTGCAGTATAGCATTTCCCTGCCCCCCAATAAGTCACGTCGATCTGTTGCTTTATTGCGAGGTAAAATTTGGATACACGAAAAAACACCACCACATTAAACTGATCATGGAACGTTATTATGTTATTTGTATTAAACACGGAATTAATACAAATGATTGAAAAAAAACATATCTATCATAATATTATATACAAGCTGGTCCCCCCGTAGTTTCTCCTGCATGAAATCTGGTATTGCCACGGGAACTCTGTGTTCCATTAAAAAATATCCTATATCATTCAGGGCTACTGTAGCAGGTAGCTTCTTATCAGTGAAATAATTTTTGGAATCGGTTTAGTAGTTACAAAGTAAACCCCTCCATTTTAAAATATTATCTTATTAAAATTAGTGAAGACTAATGTTTAGTTCCAGTTAATTACGTGACAACAAAATGTCGTAATTTCAAACCAATTTTGAATAATAAAAAAGAATGACAGCGAAAAAGACGAGACGGAGAGACCGTTTCATAATATAAGTGTAGATAAAATAAAAATATATAAAGATTGACTATCATATACCTAACCAATACATTATGTGTACCTATGTGTAGAGAGTGTAACTTTACTGTCTGGAACACTGGTGTTCTCCTAACAACCTGAGTCTGTTCATCTCCGGTGCGGCCGAAATGAAGTTTGCTTCACTTCCGGCCAACAATTAAAGTGTCAGCAGCCGCCGGAAGCGGTGTTCACGGACCACGGAACCGGAAACGCAAACATTTAACAACCCTTTGTACCTTTGTTTCCTATGCATACGGTTCGATATTATACAGTAATAATGTTTTATAGAAAGCAAAATGTTATTTGACATTTTTTACTCCAGTTAAGGGTAAGGGTTAATTAAGAGTTGAACTTAGTGGTTTGTTCTAATTAGGTATCTACTCGGTACATAATAAGCTATAAGTACAACAAAGTATTATTAAGTGGTACCTACCTACTATTTTTGGTGGAATTGTATGAAGGCTCTAATTCAGAATACAAATATTACTGAAAAGTATAAATACAGACTTGGTACTTATTTCAGTAATTGAATTATGATATCTCAAGTGTCCCGTGTCCATCAGTCACTATTATTTAAAGATTTTTCCTCGTCTCGCATAATGGAAGCAAACACCTTAGATAAAACCGAATGATAGAGATTATAATAACGGAGCGACACCCTCCGCTTCCCACCAAGTTCATGTCTTCTCATACCCCGCGAAAATGACCTAGGGGAAAGTTTGACACGTCATCTAGAATCTGACACGTGACAATTATTTACTAACAGTTACTGTCAGCTCGCTGTCAACCATACGATACGCATACATGTACACGTACAAGTCGCCCATCTTTACTTGTGGGAAAATACTTGAATCAGTTCATTTGTATGGAGTGTCACCGGGCGGATAAAACTGTGGACATATTATGTAAGTGAGCTCTGTATTATTAATGGTCTAATACACGTCCAATCCGTAGTTACTTTGTAAAGTCAAAAGCAATAGACTTGATAACTTTAGAGACGATCATAATTAATTTACTATCTATTCCGTTGTTACAATACATAAACTTGCCTACCGCCTAGTTTACTCCATTAAATTGGATTTTAATTATGCATAACCACTTAGGCGGTGTCTAGGGGCCGTCAGAGTTATCCATTTACCGTATAGGTATGCATCGAATATTTGAATCCTACTAATATTATAAATGTGAAAGTGTGGATGTTTGTTACTCAATCACGCAAAAACGGCTGAACGGATTTGGATGGAATTTGGCACTTTTTACTTTTTATCCTGGAATTCCCGCGGGAACTCCAAAATTACCGCGGGTGAAACCGCGGGGCACAGTTAGTAATATTATTATATAGCTAGTTGATAAGCAAGTGTTCAAACCTGATAGAGTCACTTTTTTAAGTTTAAAAGTCTATTAGCTAAAAAAAGTTATCGATAAAGTTTCTCAAGGAGATTCAAAGCATGCTGGCATCATATGATGACACTGAGAAGTTATTAGGTGCTCAGGCTTGACTTTGTTGTTCGTTTGTAAGTGCTTATGACTAATGCATATGTGTGTGTGTACTTTTTGTCATATTAATATTTTAATACATATCTATTTAGGTTATTCATAGTTGATTTATCCATAACTGTAAGTCGTAAAGACGGATCCCCAGATTCAGGCTTGACCTATTGCGGGATCCATAATTCACTCGATGTAAAGAAAACTTATGGTTAATAAATTTATTCTTATTCTTATTCTTACATTTTAGTATTGTAATTTACAATACATTATGTTAGGCTTGTTCTAGATTCAAATTTAATAGTAGATTAGTAGCCAAGGGCTGTACAAGCGTAGCAAGGGTACAATTGATGCTTACACCCGAGCTAAACTACTCTGCTTTACATCTCGATTGTGAGGTAAGTAGAAAAAAACCGGCATTACAAGAATAAAACATTTTATAATTTTTTTTTTCAAGAATGAAATTGAGCTTCGCCGTTCGATATTTAAAATTGATGACTATTAAACTCATACGAAGACAAGGCTGAATAGCGAAGCGACCTCTTTTGTCATTGGGCTGAATGCATGATGTCTATTGCCAGTATGATGGTTAGATGTACGCGAACTTTTTGAAAGAGTAAAGGGGTTTGTTTTAATTACTTACCGCCCTAGGGCTTTTCTAGTTACATTATTACCCTAGAGCGCTAATTGGTCACCTACAAGCCCCATTTATAGGTAATATGAGAATACTTACTGAATATGAGAGACATAAAAATACTTTTCATTACTCATACTCGGAAAGTAGGTCTGAAGTTGCCTGAGAAGCGGGTTGAAAGTAACCCTTTTCAGCCCTAGGGAGAATCGCTTTCAACTGACAACTGTCAAATTATTAAAAAAAAACTAGGTCTATTTTCACATTTCTATTGAACCATGTTTCAACTTTCTATACAGCCAGCGCGATGTAAAATTGAAATAACGTAAAGTTTAAGTAGGTATTAATTAAAATAAAATTCACTCACTTTTTCTTAAGCTAATTCCTATTTATATTTTTTTATTTTCTTTAATTAATACTTAATAATTAAGTAAAGAAAATATTTTTTTTAGGTCGCCACAATGTAAATAAAAAATACTGGCTGAATAGCTAGCCGGCCAAAGAAAAAGAAATAGGTGGGAAAGTGTCAAGCGACTATCCGATCTTCACTCATTTTTTCTTTAGCTAATTCCTATTTTTATTTTGACTTTCCTTGCATTCGTAATGAAAAGCACAGTTACCCTCGGGAGAAAGACTTATTTAGTCCCTCGATCTATTGGCGCCCTCGCTACGCTCGGGCGCCAAACCCCGTCTCGGGACTAAATAAGTTACTTTCACCCCTAGGATAACAATGTACTATTACATTACAAAAGTCGAGCAATTGAATTGATTTGGGAAAATAAGAATAGAAAAATTTATCATTAGGTACAAGGTATGGGTTAATGTGATGATAATTATGTGTGTTGGGGTTGAGGTGATGTGAAATGTTCTCATATTGCTACTGGCTATTCCCTGCGGTTTCCGCGGGAATTATTATCAGTATCAGCGTCTTGTCCTAGCTCCCATTTGTACTTGAAAGTTTTTGGGTTATAGGGCAGGCACTATATATACTTACTAGCTGTCCCCCGCGATTTCATCCACGGTAATTTCGGAGTTCCCGCGGAGGTTGCGGGAAAAGCACTCTATGTCCTTCAGTTCCCGAGGGAATTCCGGGATAAAAACTATCCTATCTTTTAAGTTGGACCATATTATAAATGGTTGCAAAATTTTATCAAAATCCGTTCAGCAGTTTTGGAATCCATCGCGGACAAACAACGTGACACGTGATTTATATATATTAGACTAGCTGTCCCCCGCGATTTCATCCGCGGTAGTAAAAACTATCCTATCTTTTAAGTTGGACCATATTATAAATGGTTGCAAAATTTTATCAAAATCTGTTCAGAAGTTTCGGAGTCCATCGCGGACAAACAACGTGACACGTGATTTATATATTATTAGACTAGCTGTCCCCCGCGATTTCATCCGCGGTAATAAAAACTATCCTATCTTTTAAGTTGGACCATATTATAAATGGTTGCAAAATTTTATCAAAATCTGTTCAGAAGTTTCGGAGTCCATCGCGGACAAACAACGTGACACGTGATTTATATATATTAGACTAGCTGTCCCCCGCGATTTCATCCGCGGTAATTTCGGAGTTCCCGCGGAGGTTGCGGGAAAAAAGTACTCTATGTCCTTCAGTTCCAGAGGGAATTCCGGGATAAAAACTATCCTATCTTTTAAGTTGGACCATATTATAAACGGTTGCAAAATTTTATCAAAATCCGTTCAGTAGTTTCGGAGTCCATCGCGGACAAACAACGTGACACGTGATTTATATGTATTAGATAAGATAAGATTTACATTTCAATTCTTAAATTATATTATATAAAGCCTACTTACAATATAAATAAATGGATGCATTTTGTGCGAGCATTTTATTAACAACGTACCAACATTTATGTTTATGTGAAATTGTTTTCAATTTGTTGTAAATTTATTTAAAACGTGACTCCAATACTGTATTTTAACAAGAAGCAACTCGACCCCCTGACCTGAATAATGTCGAGCGAAGGTAGCCTGCCCGGTCCGCCTTCAGTCCAATAAAATCAAATCACCCACTGGGCAATTAAGCCCACCCCAAACAAGAACAGGATAAGTAAAATAAAAGCTGCCTAATATCATCGTTGTACGAATTTTACTATATTTTCAATCAAAAACATTTAATCGTAACGAAATATTTATTTTGTTAAGCTTTTACTTTATAAATGACTATGTTCCCCGCGATTTTACACGTGTTAATTTCGGAGTTTTCATGAGAATTCCGGGAAAGAAGTACCTACCCTATTTTCTTATCTGTATCCCTGATAACGTATATTATAAAAAATATCATGATGATCGGTTCAGTAGTTACGGTGTGAAAGCGCAATAAACAAACAATCACATTTGTATTTAGCATTATGTAATTAAATAAAAGTATTTTTTATTCATCGAAACTTTATTGTAGCATTATAAATGTAAGTATTTTAGATGTGACAGTAAATTATGCTTCACAAAAAAATATGCCGCAACCTGAAAACAATAGCACAGTGTCATGGTGGAGTTCAATCTACTATTGTCTACGCAGGATATAATAATGTGGGTAACGGTGCCTCTATAAATCTTCATTTAGCGCCGGCGCCGCTCCGTGGTATAAGATATTAAGAGTTAATGGAAATCGCTCAGTTCCCACTCACCAACTGTTACTCGAGGGGAGAAATCATTCCTATATTATAATTGACCTTTCCGAAATGCTGCTTGAGATATGCGCATCCAATTTTAAAGTTTAATGTTTGGGCCAAATGTTTTGTATTAACGTTACTGACCTTGAAGCTGTCTAGCAGATTAAGCCTCTCTTAGATATATAAAATCTGCTAATTTCTGCAAACATTAAATACTACTAAATACTACTAAAAATACTACTACTACAAAACATTAAATTAACTGCTAAACCCAAACTATACGTAAGTTGTTATTTTTTGTTGATTAGTAAAGAAATGCGGACCTTCAAGATCTGAAACTTATGACATCCTCAATTAAAAAACGTAGGTTTTTAATCGTTGCTATTTGAGAAATTCAAATTTTAGCAATCGGAGGGCTGTCACTCTTTGAACAAATTAAAAGACAGTTAATCTACAATGGAATCTTTAAAATTGGATCTAGTCGACGGTTATGTAGGTATTTTAATAGATATAATATTTTTACTTAATCCTTTTTTCTAGTCTTAAAGCTATCGCAGTTCTAAACAGTAAGGAGCGGCTGAATAATTTTCAGAAGTGAATATAAATTTTTACCAACTTGTGAATTGTTGACGGGCGAGATTCTTGAAGACCGTTGTAGAAACACAGCAGGCAGTGTACAAAACAAGAGCAGTTATTCCGCTAACGGTTTTGTTGGCAAATTACATAATTCTGAAGCGAGAATAACCGTGTAGCAAGCGAGCATCGGAAGCTGGGACCACTTAATTACTGGGGTCGATGCTAATTACTTTCCCGGGACAGTGTGGTCGGCCATTCGAAGCGGTAGCTACAATTTATATCTATTGTAGCATATTGCAATAAATGAGGCTAGCGATAGTTTCATTTATTTATTATGGAGCAACAGTTGCATATAAATTATGTTTAATTTGTAATTGGGCTTAACCTTTAACCATCCATATCAACGAATATCTGAAATGTATCTCTCCTACCGTCATTTGTTTTTACAGAAAAGAGGCACATCAGTACGTGGAAATCTATGCACAACACAAACAACTTTTCTGGCTAATTTCCTGGAGACAAGGACGAGATTGCGTTCTTATTAATTTAAGCTTACAAGTATATTTTAGACAAATAAATCATCCTTTGATGGAAATTTAAATACCTATATACTTACGTTATTTGTCCACCCTATATTACGAGTTGTCTTTGGAGTGACGTCAAGAAAAGGCTGCGAAACCAAATGGCCTCATTACTTTATATCTTCACCTAAAAGGGAACCGTCATATTTCTTCCTCTCAATTTCCACAGCATATTTTTCGTTGCAAGTTTTATTTCATTAATTTATTTTACGCATTTTATTAAGCATTTTCTTTTCCTTCTAAAACCCTTTATGAGTATGATTACTCATCATAATATTATTGTACAATTTAGGGGTACTTATATAGCTTCATATCAATAATTCCGTGAAAAAGAACACAAATTGTTTTTTTAACTAAGTACCTACTCATCGAAGGTAGATACATTTTATTCTTTCAAAATTGCTTTAGAATCTTGGTCGTGCTGACTAGTTTTTATGAAGAACTAGCTGTGCCCCGCGGTGTTACCCGCGGAAATTTCGGAGATCCCGCAGGAATTCCGGAATGCAAAGTACCTACCCTATGTCCTTCTCTGTACCCCTGACAATGTGTACCTAAGTATGCAAAATTTCATGAGATTTCACCGACCGGAGTTCCTGCGGGAATTCCGGGATAAAAAGTATCCTATGTCCGTTTCCTGGTTCTAAGGTACCTCCCCACCAATTTTCAGTCAAATCGGTTCAGCCGTTCTTGAGTTATAAGTGGAGTAACTAACACGACTTTCTTTTATATATATAGATTCTAATTCCACGTGGGGAGTTTGTTATTCAAATAATATGAATCTATAATAATTACAAAGTTAAATTGTCTACATCTAGTTGAATATTATTTTGACCGCCTACATCTGCGCCGTATTTACACAGCTGTGTGGGAAAGTTTGCCGGCCGGCGTTTTGTTGTTAAATCGCTTACGAGAAGCCTCAAGCGTTTTGCCGTTCAAAAGAATAAAATCGGTTCTGAGAGAAAAACAACTTTGACAGGAAGTATTTTTAAATGTTCTTGTAATTTTGCAGTGGGTTGCTAAAGAGGCGGAATGATGCAAGCTTTCCGGTATACAAAATCGCTCAGGAGGGGGCGTCTTTAATCCACTACCCTCCAGCAGCAAAACCGCTTAGATATTTTAGGAACCTATTAGGGACTAGCTGTGCTCCGCAGTTTCGCCTGCGTGAGTTTCGGATTTACTTGTTAAACCTTCCCTGAACTTCCAAAAATATTTCAAGATCTAAATTAGCCAAATCGGTCCAGCCATTCTCGAGTTTTAACAAGACAAATAGACAACAATTCATTTTATAATAGATAAATAATTATTCTTGGCATCCCTCATAAAAAATAAAGCTAGAATAATCGTTTATGTACATTACAGTACAGTAACAAATTTATAGTTGAACGCAAAAATAACTAGACTAATTTGAATAAAATTTGCATAGTTATACTTTTATATTGATCTATGTAGAAGTTCCCTAGGTAATCTCAAAATGGACCACTACTTTTAAGCTGGTTAAAAATTGAAAAGCGTGGGGTGCTTCATGTCAATTGTACTGAGCAAATAATCAATACGTTTTAAGAGTAAGCACTTCCATACTAATCGCTGAACCGATCTATGAAAGCATTTTGTGCCAACCATACCAATGCAATGTATGACGCGGTCATAGAAATTTGGTTAAGTATTCCAAAGTTGGTAAAGAAGTTCGCGCATAAATCCATAGTAACTTTTGGTTCAAGGGAGTGCCGCTGACCTGGTCAGTTGTCTTGAATTTTTTATCGCATTTTTATCGCATTTTTTATATAGATTATTTAGATTTATGTAGGTGGAGAGAAACCAATTTTTTTTTTAATTAAAAATTTAAAGATTATTTATAGTGCTTAATACAAAGTGTGCGAGTGGGTATAAGTACTGGCCAATCCAACAAAAAAGATTGAATTTTTCTACAAACAAAAGGAAAAAAAAATCCTTGTAAATTTCTTGCTTTGTAAAAATGAACGAATAAATAAAAAAAAAATGTAAATTAAGCCACATATTATATTGTATATATAGGTACTTATAGTTAGTAGAAATTGCATAAGTAAGTATACATAATCAGAAATGGATTGAGATTATAAACAAAATAGTAATATTACCTACGCTTGCCCGTGGTTTTTCCTTCTTGAAATATATTTTTCTTGGAAATTATTAATCTCGAGCCTAATTATTTATTATTATACCATATTTTCTATAACAGCATGCCTCCGGTTGATTTTATTCTTATTACCTACATAATTTAATTGAACAATATATTTTTTAAATATCATTAATTAATGTATATGGTTGTCTGAAATGGCTCTAACAATTTGTATGACATTTTTTTTTTGGATAACGTTCCTGCAGATAGAAATAATCTGCTTCCAAGTTGATTCAGATAGATAATAATCTTAGCTAGTCGACAACAGATGCAAGATTTCCCACAGAAAATTATTACTCGGAGCGAAGCCCGGTTATCCAGATTGCAATTTATGTGAAGGTATGATTTACGGAACATTTAATGTTTTTTCGATAAGTTTAAATTTAGAAAACAAAAAGATTGCGAACGTCTCCAAAGGACAATCGGCAGTTATCTTAAGGGAGGATATTTGTTGTGTTAATAGTAACTCGCTCAGCAGTGGTGGGGGCAGAATGAACATACCACCCATAATTTTAACATTGATCGTACGCTGAATTAAATAAAATTCGTGCTATTATTGCGATTCTTGTAATTTATTAATCATGTAAGTTTGTGAGTTTGTGGGTTTGTGAGTTTGTGACGTTGTAGGGGGTAATCTCTGGATCTACTGAACTGATTTTGAAAATTCTTTCACTTATAGGAAGCTGCAGTGATCCTGATTGTCATAGGGTACTTTTATTCCGGAATTCCTGCGGGAACTCTGAATTTCCCGCGGGTAAAACCATGGGGGAACAAATATCTCTAGATCTACCGAACCGATTTTGAAAATTCTTTCACTTATAGGGAGCTACAGTGATCCAGAGTGATACAGAGTACTTTTTATCCCGGAATCCTAGCGAGTACTCTGAAATTACCGTGGGTGAAATCGCGGGGGTCGGGTCGGCTAGTTAATAATAATAGTGAAAGTAACAAAGATATTTATCGTTTGGCATTTATTGTGATAATAATGTATTATTTTCCTTGGTCACGAGATCACGTGTGAACAGCTGGACCGATTTCGCTAATTCTTTTTGATTCTTTTTTGGTGTGTTATTTATTGTAAAGAGAAGGTTCCTATGAAAGAGGGATGGAGTTCCTGCGGGAATTCCAAAATTCACGCAGGTGAGTCTCGGAAACGGTTAGACCGATTTTGACGGAACTTTTACTGCAAATTATCTGATGTTATAAGAAGAAAATTAGGCTCTTTGGAGTTCCTGCAGAAGTTTCGAAACTCACGCGGGTGAAAACGCGAGGCACAGCTAGTTTCTTTAAAAAAAATATCCTGAACTTTTTGTAAAAAGCATGTTTTTCAGTTGTAGCTTGCCTTTATTCAACTGAAAACCTAAACATCGTTGACATTTTCAGAGACATACGATCGTTTGTCAATTGAATTAATAAATTGTGTATATAATAGGCTATACGTACACATGGCTACATCGCAATTTTCTTTATTCTTTAATTAATTACATAACTGCTAGAATAGCTGGCCTAATAAATCACTAGACATGCTACTAAAAGCTAATCACCTATCAGAACGTGTCCAGCTGCTTCAAGGTACCTAAACAAAGTTAGAATATTCGACCAATCCATACTTGCTAATGAATGTAGAGCTATTATTACAGTAGCGTGTAACGAGGCCGTATGCCACTCGTAATGATAGCCTGCCTTATTTCTAATACCTACTTTTTATTATTAAAAATCTATTCTTTTTTATTTTATCTGTTATTCTTTTTTTAAATTCAAGTCGTATTTTATATTTTTAATTTGACACACTCTTGGTTTTGGCTGATTTTCTAAGATAACATAAAATATTATACTTATCAATCAAAATTATTTACTGCTTCAGAATCCTTGTTTTGTTATTGAAGCTAGCCGGAATTTATCTACCCCAACCTCAGAACCTTACAAGCGTAGTACTTACTTATTTTAAGCGTAGGTAGGTGCTTCTTGTGCACGCTCTATATTACCACTATTCATCAATTATTCACTTTAAAAGTAAGAAATATACCAATATTAATATAAATCTTTGTAAGCAATGACATTATAAGTATCATATATCATTGTCTGTAAGAAAATAATATTACCTATAATTACAACGGGTAAAAGACTAATACAATTTTAGCTCGAATAGGTAGAGAACCGATAATATTGTAGATATCTAGTTATAAGAAGTCAAAGTTCTCAATATCAACCCTTAAGACACTCTATGTTGTCAACCACAGATTTATGAAGAAAAATACTTACTTAGAATAATCCCAGAATCAATAGTTTACAATACCTATTTTGATAGAAAGATGTCAAACTTAAAAATGATTTCTGCAAAATTCTTTGTTACAAAGGTCTAAAAAGGAAACACTAAAGGCCTAACATTTACTTACCTAATTAGTTTTTAAATTAAACTCATTGTATGCATAAAACATGCCCTTTTCTAGCGTGTAGCACAACTTTTACAGATATGGAGTATATTCTCGCTTTATGGATTAACACCAGCCTCACTCGAGGGTAATAAAAAAAGTTTAAAAATCAAATTAAAATTAATATTTACTGTGCGTCAACGAGTTCGTGTCAGAATTTGTAGGGTAGCAGGTAGGCAGGTAGGTAGGTAATCTGCGTAGTTACACAAGCGCACAGCACTGGTAGGTGACGGGTGGCGGGTAATATTGCCCTCTGTGTTTACTCTGCCTTTGTTGCCGTGGGTTATAGCGTTCTACTGCATACTAGTATTAATAATAATATTTGATGTACTGATTACAGCATCTGAGTGTATAAGCCACTTCAAAACATGGTAGTGAACGTTCCACTGAGCGTTCACTGCCACCATAAGTACATCCATTACTGTCTGTCTCTGTGGGCCTCAACTCGCTAAAAAAATTAAGACCCCTAAGGGGCTCCATCCGGTTACACTATCACTGAAGTAAAAATATTTTCTAAGGTTTATTAAATTGGTAAAATTGGTAAAATATGGTGTATATGCTTTTAAAGACTTCTTTTTGATAATAGATACTCATGCGGAATACTCGCCCACTTTGTGTTCTCATAGCATTAAAAATTTGATGCAGCAAACTGAATAAAGAAATAAACTACAATGTATCTTATTTTGATTTTAAAATTAATGTTCCGTCTATACAAACTTACCTTTTCTTCCTATTTAGCTAATAAATTTCTAATGCTGATGAATTTCTAAAAATACCTTTCTTAGTGCGTCGACTAGTCAGTCGATGAGGATATACTCGTATAAGAAAGAAAGAAAGAAAATACATTTATTTCAGAACAACACAAAAGAAAAAGAGACAAACATAAACAGTGCCTAATTTAAAAAAGACATAATATCTCTATACCCAATGTTATGTATCTATTTAGGTATATAGAATTATAGATAGAGGTGTCAATACTTTCACCAACCCTCAATAAATTTTCAGTAGCATTTTCTGGCGACGGATTAAGCTACATCCATAAGCCGGATACGATGAAAGCGGAGATCCCAACCCTTCTTTGTTATTGATCCTATTTTTCTTCAATAAACAACCAACGAGCGACTATAATTAAAATTATTATATTACGTTTCATCCGCCTGCATTTTGGGATTATCTCGGGAACTGAAGGTTTACCACTGTGTTTCCAGGCTCAGCAAAGTAAACAATGGGTATAGATGGACGCAGATAAGCAATAACATGTTA
This sequence comes from Zygaena filipendulae, assembly GCA_907165275.2. Classification (NCBI taxonomy): domain Eukaryota; kingdom Metazoa; phylum Arthropoda; class Insecta; order Lepidoptera; family Zygaenidae; genus Zygaena; species Zygaena filipendulae. The sequence goes on along the minus strand of OU015652.1, from coordinate 11,158,268 downwards.
ACCCACAAAATTAAGTTATTGATTCAGAACGATTTATTAGGGAACGTTTTTTAATTATGTGTTTACCTTATTTCATTGCTTAAATTTACATTTTTTATGTTCAATATTTAGTTACATACTAAATATTGAACATAAAAAAATATGTTGATACAAAATGGCGCTCCTACTTTTAAAACAAGATTTACTCAAAATTTCTCCAGTGTGGGTTAACACACTATTGCTTATCTATGTCCAGATGTCAATGAAAATCGGCACCGCTGCAGGACCGAATGGTAACAACATAAATACTTACATACACGCCATCACGCACACATATTTATAATAATATTAGTATTCACATCGCTGCTGTTAAAAAAAAAAAAAACTTTCCCATTCTTTAAGGTAACATAATAATATAATTCTTATGTTTACGCACTATCGTTCCGACTTGTTTAAATGTATAATTTGCGTAATTGTCCTAAGCATTACCTTCAACGGATTTTCATGCAGTTTTCACCAATAGAGTGATTCATGAGGAATATTTACATCTCTATTTCATCCTGGAATTCCGGGCGGGGGATAGCTAGAAATATTCTATATCTGTTTATCTGTTTGTTTGCGATAAACTCAAAAACTACTGAACAGCTTTTCATGCGGTTTTCACCAATAAATAGAGCGATTCAAGAGACATTCCTATAGTTTATCCTGGAATTCCTGCGAGAACTCGGAAATTGCAGCGGGTGAAACCGCAAAGGACAGCTATATTATTTAACCATTATCAATTTTGGTGTACTTTGATGATTGAGTTAGACGATAAATCTTCTTTAATCTCATAAATATCTTTTAAAATATTGCGAAGAACATCTCGGGGGAATCCAAAATTACGCGGTGTTTTGAAGTTGCGAATTGTATAAAGGCGGGGCTTTCACATCGCGCTCGACTCACTGTGAAAAGTACAGTGGAGGCTATTGTTAAAGACACACAAAAGTTCATTGTATTTCCCAGCCTCAGACCAAGTAAATAGTTGATATTTAAATGGTATCATTTCACTTTTGAAAGTTGTTTTAACTAAATTATATTAAAAATTTCGAGAGATCTGAACAATAGTAAAAACTATTATATTCTACCATGTTGACATTCTCAAAACCATTTCAAAGCTATTTTACGTACCTATTAGTAATATGGAATCACTTTGAACCGCAAATTAAAATTTTTCAACAAGAGTTGCGTATTTCGGCTGCCCTATGCGATAAAACAAAGTAATTGCAGCTGAATTATTAAAATTTTACAGGAGCAGCAAACAACCAGAAATCGCTTTATTTAAAAAAACCTACCATAGTTTAACGATTTTCTTAATTTTAATTTCTCTAAAGGCCGCACTCAGAGTCGTTTGAATGATTACTTAATTTTAAGTAAGTTTAATTAAATTTAATTAGGTACATTATTTAAAGTAAGAGTACGGCCTTAAGACTTAAGCCTTTTTATGGTTGTAAGTAGGTATTTAGCAACGTCCGTTAGGCATGAGAAGAGGCAAACATACAAAAAAAAATTAATATAAAAAAAAAAATTACAGTGCTTTGTTTTTCCGTAGATCAGCCAAATTTAAAATATGTATTATATTTTATGGATCTTAATTTAAGTATACAGCAATATCCAAAACTTATCTTTTAGGTAATAGTACTTATCTCTCGAAATTGTTCGTAAAACAAAATGAGACATTCTATTTTTTTCTATTCATCCAATAGAACAATATATCCTGGCTTTACGTAAGACTAATGCAATGCTAAAGAATGTGCCGAATATTTCAGCCGAAAACATATCGTATATTTCGACCTTATGAATACGTAAGGAGAGTGAAAGAAGCGGTCTCGCGCATCCTACCCCTAGGTACTTCCCCATTTACTGGCAGTTTTTCTACAGCTGTGTTTTGTGTTGAGGTTTCTTGAGGGCACTTAGGGCATGATGAATTATAAAGAATTAAATTTCAAAGCTAGCGTGGATAACCATATTGTCGCTTACACAACAATGTTGCGCAAGTCAAGTTTGCTTAGTTTTCAGAAGAGACGAAAAATTAAAATTATTAATCTTATACAGTACATGCATGATAAAAATATTAATATATAATTGAATAACAGAAGTGTGAGCCCATTGGATGCAGGGTAAAGTTATCTACAAAATGGTATATAAACATGATCCATTTTTTAGTTACGCGGTATTGTAAAACTATAAAAGGAATAGCGAAAAATCTTCAAAGGAGCCTCGGTGCTGATTTTGATGAAAACTATATAGAACTGTATATTTTAACCTTGAAAAATCAGTTTTCCTATCCGGAAATTGAATCCAATACCAATACAATACCTATTGGGAAAAAAATGTATTATTGCGTTGCGTCATCCTATGGTGTCGCTTATAAGGACCAAATTCGGGGAAGTAAAGTTCACACTAAAAGTCTAATTTTTAAGCAAATGCTATATACCTACATACATAATTATAATCAATTTTAGCTAAGTTGGAGTGTGAGTGAAAACCGCTAAATGCTACTTAACCATAGTATCCGGAGTTGCATTTTCATAGTTTTATTTATAATATACTATAGCTGTTACCCGCGGGTTTACCTGCGTTACAGTTTTAACATCCAGAGTGATCTCATATTTGGTTATACACATATTATGAATAAAAAACATCAAGTCGGGTTTTATTCTAACTTTACAACATAACTTCGTGGAATATACAATTAAATAAATTTCACTTATGCATAATGTCAGAAACCCGTTTAATAATTTATTGTTTAGAGTACCTACGTAGATCAAAATTTTTTTTTCTCAAACTCGGAGCTCCAACGAGATTGCCAAAAATATTATAAAAATATTAGGTAGGTATAATATGTTTAGATTTTCCAGATCATTCAATAATAATTTGCTGCGTAACAAAAGGTTTCGCTGAACCAATACAATGTTGATGAAAATACTTACCTACCTATACGTACAATACATATTAAGTAGGTAGGTACCGGTTTTATCGAGAAAAATAATATCACGTATCATATAAAATAACATGATCCAGCGGAAAGTGATTTCCACATTTTCTGCCGGTGCTCAGGTCGTTATATTTTATGTATCATCATATTTTCATTATGAAAAAGGAAACTGTATTGTTTGTTGCATATTACGAGATTTCCGCTTTGCCGTATCGTGGGTATGTCTAAGCAAACTTTCTTACACATGTAATATATTTGGATTTACCGGTTACCCGTAGTAATTCCTTTCAATATATATTTTTATAGACTTTAGTGATCAGAAAGACAGCAGCGTGTTTGTCTAGTCTAGTGATTAATAAACCTGTCTAATACGCCAGGTGTGGGTTCAATTCCCACGACAGGGTGAATATAATTTTTATCTGACGATCATTTTGTGTCACAATATCACCACTTTCCTAAAATGTCCACTTTCCTAAAACGAATGGTTGGTAAACTTGGTTTTCCTAAAGTGACTACCTTTCTAAAACGACTGCTTGTTGCATATTATTATGTGTTTATTTGCAATCAAAATAAAGCTGTATTATTTATTATTGTACCGGTATTGTCTCGTTCTGCTTAGTTTGAGACCAGGTGGCGTTGTGTGATAATGTCCAAGAATTATTATTATTACTACTGTATTAATGTTAAGACCCTGTTGTATTATATAAGTATATTGACTTAGTAAGCAACAAATACTTGAATTGTCTTGTGGTTTCATCACATGCATGTGATCTGTAAGATAGATATTTATTCTCTCTTTAAAAATTACATTTACATTTTATGTCAAAATTGACTTAAGAGATTGACAATATGAAAAAGATTGAAATAATAAAATTTTACAATAAATAGGTATAACAAAAAATGTCAAGTGGAAACTTAACCAAAAAAAAAATAGGCTCGGTTAGCACAGGCGGAACCAAGAGGGAGAGTATAGGCGCCCGTGCTCCCTTTTGATTATAACATAAGACCCATAATAATATAGGTGTCCATTAGACTCGTAGTCTGGAATTCTACCGCTATGGCACCTATATAAAATATTTATGATATGTTTTTTATAACGAAATAGGAAATACAGCTGAGACGTCTATGTTAATCTAATATTCTGTGAGAGCCCCTGTAAAGTTTCTGCATCTAGTGATAAGATGCGACTCGCAGCATGAATAAAATGAAGGTTTCGTAGATAACTCGGGCTCCATCCATAATCCACGAGCCACGTACCTACGTACCAACCTACACTTGCTTGCATCTATTCCGAAGCAATCGATTCGGAATTTGCAGGCAATAACGCGTGCAAATATAGAAACATTCACCTACATTTTGTACCTATATCTACGTATTAAGCAAGAAAGCAGACATTGAAATGGTAGCTATCGACGTTTATTTCATTTTTATTTGATGTTTAGTTTTACTTTTCACAACAATTTCACATGTCAATTTTTGTTATCCTAGCCTATAGAGACGCATTTGCCACTGAAAATGCATAAACTAGCAATGTACGATTCACTATTAAGTGACTGTGACTTAATAGGCATGTTGACTAATTTTTAATTTTTAGTCAGTCTTGTAGATTATTAAAAAATATTGGACAAGTATTTTTTCTTTTTTTACCTAATCAAAAAATAACGGCGATATATTGAGTTGAAATTTCGCGTGACGTCACTATTCTGACAGTTTGTATGGCGGTTTTAGCGGTTAGAGACGTCACGACCCCCTCACTCTAAACTTTAATGCGCTTTATCTCTGTATTTATTAATTTATTTGAAAAAGCAAAAAATACGTGTCTATTGTTTTTTATTTTCTAACTGACGGACTAATTAGAATTTAGATTTTCAAAAGTAGTCCACATCCCCATTGTACCTAATATTGATTGTGATAAAAGTAACAGGTGGGATGAATGAATAGTTATTTCATATTCTAACTTGTGAAATTTACATGCCTATCACTAGAAACATTAGTTTTAAATAGCACTTCCTGTCTTCTCTAATCAGTAGATTTGCTTTGTCAAATTAAAAAAATCATTAATTAGGTAGGAGTAAACTTCATTTTTGAGTTCTATTTTTTTGTTACAAAATAATTCGCATCCATGCAATAGACATATGAATATACATATATAGGTCGCGATAGCACTAAATAAAATTGTATAATACTAGCTGCGCCCTGCGGTTTCACCCGCGCGAGAATTTACTTCTTAAATCTTCCCTGAACTTCCACAAATATTTCAAAATCAAAATTAGCCAAATCGGTCCAGCCATTCTCAAGTTTTAGCGAGACAAACGAACAGTCATTAATCCTACTAATATTATAAACGCGAAAGTTTGTAAGTATGTATAGATGGATGGACGTTTGTTACTCTTTTACGCAAAAACTACTGAATGGATTTAAATGAAACTTTACAATAATATAGCTTATACATCAGATTAACACATAGGGTACTTTTATCCCGGAATTCCCGCGGGAACTCTGAAATTAACGCGGGTGAAACCGCGGGGAACAACTAGTTTTTATAAAGATTATTATACCCGAGTGGATGTCTATATGCACGACGCTATCATCTTGGAGACAGCCGATGTGCTTATGTATTATGTTAAGAAAAAAAAAATAACATATGATTAAATGTACATACAAACTTGCCTTAAATAGAACTTAGGTGTTGAGATCAGTGAATACAGTCTTGAAATCGATTATCTACTGACTATGTACCTCAGTAGATATGTACACTTACGTCTATCTACCAAATGGGAGAGTCAGACAATAGATTTTTTCCTGTTATAGGTATATACGCGGTATTGTCTCTCATTTCTAGATTTCCCAGGCATTTGTAGTATTTTCTTAGAGTAAGTACGTACGAATACCTCCTTACTTGTTTTACTTTATATTGCAGTTCAAAAAATAAACAGAAATGTTTGTTACAATGTGTGTATAGTAAAAATAAATCTATGTTCATACTGCTTTAGTTCGAAAGATTCTCGTGTATCAAGAAGAAGCTTGTTGTCTGTTTGCACAATATGTTCATTTACACGAGTGTTAGTTCTATCCGATGAGATGAGAAAAGTTTTACAGACTTTAAATAAGATTAGACAGCTTGTGCAATACCTACTGAGAGCACTAAAAATGGATCAAAATGCATTTGTTTGTTCACGATAGCCCAGTTAAAGTTTGTAAACAGTGTGATAATTGAATTTCAAATAATCCAACCAACTATCGACAGCGGCAGTTAGAACAAAGCGTGTCGTTGGATAAATGGGACATCAAACTCTTAAAACGGGCTATGTAGAGCGCAATGCCGGGAGCGAAGCGAGATAACAAGTTGGTAAAATAACTTTATGCGGTGTTCATTTAGTTTTAGCATAGCCACCTGATATACCTCGAGATACTTACACAGGGAATTGCGGGGAGAGATTCAAAGTTGTAATTGTAAAGTTTGTAAAGTTAAAAGGTGGTATAGTTCAACAGGCGCCGTAAAAATTGCGAGAAAAACTTGTTGAAAGATTTTATTAGTTTGGTATAATTCGCTAGGGTTACCCAATTTTATTTTGTTTTGTTCTTTCTTTTATATTGCAAAATGATCTTGCAAGGAAATTTTCCTGCTTTCAGTTTCAGAAATACGATAAAACTGACAAATTTTAGAAATAAGAAAGCAAGGAGTCACATGCAAGACTAAAACACCTGACTGCTACATCAAGTGTTGTTGATTAAAGTTATTGTGAGTTGTAACGAATGACGGTTATTTGTTACAATTAGCCTAAAAATTATGGTATTAGATTATGTATCACAAGATAACTTGATTTAGATTAGGCACTTCTTTAATGTTTGTTTATTATTCTTGTGTGTTGTGCAGAAATAAATTTAATTCTATTCTATTCTATCATAAGTATAAAAGTATACAAGTATTATAACAGTTGTATGGTGCCTGTTCAAGTGAAAACCCTTTCGTGTTTTTGTTACATCTTTATAATATTAATATAGTTTAGTTTGTATAGATGGCATAATGAATGAATTATATCGCACTATGGTTTTGTTATACCATCTATAGCATAACAATTTGTAAATATATATGTACATTCGTTTCTCATAATAAATCCTAGTTTGACCCTCATAAACCATATTGTTTTGTACAATTTCTTCTTAGTTTTCGACCAGGCGTTGCTGTGATGATACCTTATAGTTATTATGATTATTATTTTATTGAGAGACACCTTATTAAAATAAGCGAGGCGTTTCTTTACTGTGCAGTTTTTCCCCAAGTAGAGCTACATACAGGCTATATAGGTACTTAGATATTATATATATCCCGTGAGATAAAATGTTCAAAAGACTTCCGGAAGTCGAGAGCTGGGATATGCAGGGTTTATAAAACTTTCCCAGTGGGTACAGTCTGTGCAAACTGTAGCAGTGGTGTGATCTATTAGGGGTCCCGGTATGTAGGTACCTCGCCGTAATAAATTACAGTTCATAGTTCACACTTATTTTCTTCCTGCGCTGCACTCAGTCCATATTTAAGCGGGCTTATTCGCCAGCTGTCGTAGTGTTAATGGCAATGAAGCAGATTTAACAAAATTTAAATGGGCAATACTTGTGTGCGATACGTGACGCTACCGCACGTCGTGGCGACGCGACGTAGCGGTTTTATCAAGGCACAGCGGTGTCGCTGCGATAGGTATAAGATTGCTGATGTGCTAACCTCTGGTTGGAAAAAAATACAGTTTTACTCTCTCAAGACACTCTCTTCTAGAGAAATTCTTCCGTTTACAAAAGATTAAAATATAAAAAGGGAATATTGTAAAAAGGAAATTATCACGCTTGCCTTTTTCAACTTTCATTTTTTTTGTATATACAATTCATAATTTTGCATAAAATGTACCTACGTCATTCACAATATTCAGTTTTTATACACGAAGTAATCTATACCCTCAAGCCTCAACTTTGCTTAAGGTATTTTATATTATACATAGTTCAGGCCACTTCGATTACATAGGTAAAGTTTAGTGTGTTTATTTATACCTGCTTAAATACAAACAGTGTCGTCCGTTGACAGTTTCCTCACCATTAAGTTAATTGGATCTTTTCGTTACATAGAGTAGTAAATTCTGTAAATGCGTTAAAATGTGGTGGAAACAGCTACTACATTTCTTGGTGCAAACAAAATATGATAACGCACCGCTCATGCATACATTGATTTTGCATTTAAATTTCAAACGGAAATTCAAATGAAACTAACACTCTATATTATTTGTATGACTACTTTTATATGAAATAAGAATATTTAAAAATTCAGAACCTAAATAATACTTATACTAAATTTCACATCAGGCGGTTGGGACTACAAGTTGTCGATCAAGAAAAAGATAACAGCTATCGATCGGTACCGAATTAGTTTTGACAACAGAAACGTTTGGTACGTTTCGGGTAGGCGAGACGGGTTCATTGAAAAAGACGGAAATGAATGTGAGCAGGTGTTTTATAGTAAATACCCGCGTTTATTTCGGAGATCCTGCAGGAATTCCGGGATAAGAATACCCTATTTCCTTTTCTGGACCCCTGCAACGTGTACGCAAAATTTTATGCGATTTCACCGGCATTCATGATACAAAGTACCTTATGTCCTTCTCTGTATCTCCGACAACGTTAGGACGTGAAAACGTAACAGACAAACAGACTGACAGACAGACAGACAGACCGACAGACAGACAGACAGACAGACTGATAGACAGACAGAGTTACTTTCGCATTTATATTATTAGTAAGGATAATACATTTCACTGAATAAAAGAGCGATAGAATAAAAGCGACATATACCTACTTAGTTGAAAAGTGTAATTTATAGAGATTTTGGTGTACCTATTGTTTTGCTGTGCCCCGCGGAGCTTGTTCAAAATTACTGAAAAGAATGCGAATTTAAAATTTCATTTAAAAATACACGCGATTGTTAAAGTAGCTCTTATTATGGTATTAATGTGAACCTTAGATAAAAGTTGTTAGATATTATTATTATTTATTTATTTATTCTTTATTGAACAGTACGTACAAATGACGAACTTAATGCCTTGCGTCATTCTCTTCCAGTTAGCCATTGAGTAGACAGAGATATATTACCTATTTACAGAAGATTTCAATTTCTTTAAGATTAGGTTTAGGTAGGTATCGTTTATATTTAAAGATTTTATCTTCAGTTAGTAAAGTTAAAGTAGACCTAGAATCGTCTGGAGGCGGTCACTGGTTAGTTTTCACGTGTTTTATCTCAGCACGGACTTTGAAAACGATATAACTTCGTCACTCGGCCGCGACAACTTCAGTGCTTGTTTGGTTTGTTGGAGAGCTGTGTAACTCGCTCTGCGCTCGCAAAGCTATCTCTTCAGCAAATTTGTCGTTACAACGTTCCATTTCTAACGATCGTTCACTATTTTCAGTGACCTGCTTGCAATCCGATTATCTGCTTTTTAACGGCTGCCAATTTTACTAAGCGATTGCAATGATAAAAATTATCCGATCTTAATTTAACTAGGATATTTCAAAATCAATTCGGGTTAAGTACCGGTCATAATTATTAATGCGAATGTGAGTTTGTTTTTTGTTTGTTACGCTTTCACGCCTTAGCTACTCAACCGATCATAATGAGATTTTGTATACCTACACGTTTTCAGGGTAGGTACATACGTAAAAGGACACCGGGTACTTTTATCCTGAAATTCGCGCTGAAACTCCGAAAATAACTTAGGCGAAATGTGGGGAACAGTTAAAAGTTTATAGCCTTGCCTAATATATTATAGGAAACATAAAAACACTGGAGTTTCCTGAATCGATCTAAATATTATCCAATTTCAATTCTACTAGCACAGATAATATAGTATTAGTTACTTTGAGTAAGATTCCGGAACGGACATACGGTATTTTTTATTATGGAATTCCTCCGGGAACTCCGAAATTCACGCAGGTAAAACTTCGTTAAATCTGGCATACTACACGTCAGAGGTACAAAGAAGGAAATAGGGCACTCTTATTCCGGAATTCCCGTGGGATCTCCGAAATTAACGTGGGTGGAACCGCGGGGAACAGCAAGTACCTATACCCAAATTAAATTAGTTTTTTATTTTAATTTACTTTTACTATCACCATTATCACATTTCACGCCCAACACATCTACGTATATAGGTTACAAGCCGGCCATCTTTACTTGTGAGGAGGCACTTTTATAACTATATAGAAAATGTTTCAAAAAACCTTAAAAAAATGGATTACATATTTCTGATATCTGACCGTACACAAATGTGTAAATAATTAAAAGACTCGACTCAAATAGACCCGAAGGTTCGGTCGGCGATTATACCCACGATTCATGAACGGCCGCTCAGACAACAGCGAATTGTGGCAAACTAATAATGAAACATTTACCAAAACTTTCTCTTTATTAATTGTTTTGTTCGAAGTATAAGTAGATACCTACGTACCTATTTGTTAATTAAATTGATACTACTAAGTGTTGATTATAATACCTAATGTTCTTTTCGTGTGATTTAAGCCGCTGAAATGCTTTTCGTTTATACACGTAATATGCTTAGATACACGTAATATTGCGTAATATGCTTGGAGTGAAGTTCTAACAGGAGCCGCGGGCTTATATTGAATTTACCACAGAACAGAAAACTACAGATAGAAGGGACATCAACTTATAAAACAGATGAAAATCAGTATCGTCGGGTGATTTTCGCACACAAAACTATTCATTACGCACTAAAACATTCATTAACGTAATGAAATGTATTAAACGCTTTATGGTTATGTTTTCACTTAGTCACTTTTTTCAAAATTCACAGTTTTGGGAATATTGTGGTAAATATAGGTACTTGGGATAGCAGCAAAACAAGTTTTGGGCAAGTTAGAGCATTTGCTCTAACTTACTTTGCAACGGTAGCGCGCCTGCCCCTCCCACAATAATATGTCCTCTCTAGTTAATTTATTTGCTCGGTGGAATTTACTATAAAAGAAATATGACCTCAATAAATACCGCTCGCACGATATGAGGGAAGACCCTTATCGAAATCCAGTATCTAATTCATTATGTAAAATTGGGTTCAATTTTAATTGAAGGTTATCAATGATCCTGCAAAGTTGCAAAACAATTCCATTTCTATTGTAAACAGTCGAAAGTGACTACTTTTGATGGATATGGTTTAAATTTTTTGCTGTCAAGTTTAAATGCTACATAAGTATTAGATGTATTAAAAAAACTGTATTAAGGTACGTATAAAATTTTAGCTTGAATTGATGCTTAGGAATTTTTTTTTTTTAACTTATTGGTTTGCACGTTCCACTCCCGTTCCCATACGTTTTTAGTCAAAGTCACGAGTAGGTACGACTCACTTTTTAAAGATACTTCGGGCAATGCAATTTATTCACAAAAGCGCCCTTTTCAATTTAGTTAGGGGCGAGAGGAATAAAAACAACAAAAAAGAATTCGGTTGGGTTTGGTTAATTCCGGCGGTTGCCACGAATTATGTTGTTACGTTAACGTTACAAATAACGAGTTGGGCTCCTCAACTCTAAACGAATGGGGGTTTTTGTATAATTTTTTAGCTTTCCTCGCCCACTGGAATAGCAAGGGATTTTTTGTAATTGTTTTATTGTACAAACAAATGAGCGTATCAGTGTATCTACATATGCTATAATGTAAAAGTGCAAATTATATAAAAAAAACAACAAATAGTTTTTAGGGAAACTGACTCAAAAGTCTAGCTTGAACCCAAGCGGTCCTTAGTCGCATGTCTAATTATTCTATCATACCTGCTAGCTACTATAAAAATTTTAGTTAATTTTTAATTACACATACAATAGCAAGAATTTGATGTAACGAAACATTAAAAAAGTATGCGCCAACGAGTTCCCCTTTAAAAATATAATCCTTACTTTAATATTATACATGCGAAAGTAACTCTGTCTGTCTGCTACGCTTTTGCGTCTTAACGGCTCAACCGATCATCATGAAATTTTGCATACACATTGTCAGGGGTACAGAGAAGAACATAGGGTACTTCTTGTCCCGGAATTCCCGCGGGAACTCCAAAAATTAACGCGGGTGAAACCGCGTGGGACAGCTACATATAGTATCTACGTATACTTAAAATTACCGGCCAAAAACAGCTTCAGACTGAATTAGTTTTTTATAAGCCAAGCGGTAACCTAGTCTTTCTACAAAAAAAAAAATATTTACCTAAAATTAATTAATTTACCCTTTCGGTCAGTGTGTCCTTAGTTGCCTTGTAATCACACATTGCAAATTATAGAAGTTCGGGTAGGAAGGCTCAATCGTAAAAACAATGTTAGTTTGGCTTAGGCAAAATTAGTTCAGCTGAAAATCGTGTTTGGCCAGTAAAAGTGTGCACTGTAATGACGTCTTTATTGTTGGTTAGATAAATTAAATAAATAGCGACCACTACGGTCGCGCTGCACTCATTTTTCTTGCGTGGCAAGTTGACTTTCAGGTTTGACTTGAATAATTCATGGCAATTACTTAAGACTTAAACATAATATATATAGAACATGCTACGGTGTTTCTAGACTGATAAAATTACAATATTCTTACGGATCTTCCTTTACGTTAACATTTAAAGTGCAAATATAAACTTTCTTTTGCGACACCTTATACATAGTTCACGTCACATAAAAAAGCTCTAGTTAAAGTTGACAATCGTTTTTCCTATCTGTAAGCAGCTTAGTATATGAGATATAATAAAGTTATACCTACCTATTGTGATTAGTTTTAAAGAAAGAAGTAAAAAAAAAAGTTGTGTTGTATGCCACAATGGACAATGGACTATCAAACATAATAATATAATAGAAATATTTTTTCTACCATACCCAAGTTTCATTCCAAAATTTAATAGTCACCACACTGAAAAAGCAATGAATATGAAGTTTCATCCTACCAATATTATAAATGTGAAAGTGTGGATGTTTGGATGTTTGTTACTCAATCACGCAAAATCGGCTGAGCGGATTTGGATCAAGGTTGGCATGCACGTTGTCAGGGGTATAGAGAAGGACAAAGGGTACTATTTATCCCGAATTCCCGCGGGAACTCCGAAATTGCCGCGGGCGAAACCGCGGGGCACAGCTAGTCTTATAATTATGCTGATTACAATAATATTAATCTTGCATGTGAAGATATTTCGCGGAAACAACACGATAAGCAAATTGTGATTGAACAAAAATATGAGTTTCCCCATATTGCTAAGCATATTGCTTTTTGAAAAACCCTTCGGCGTTTCCGCTTCAAAAGTGATTTATTCCACTCTTTATATTTTCATGACTTCCATGTGTCGAAATTGTACAATTTCAGAATTCGCTTTATTTTTGCCCTAAGGTTTCTGTGATGAAATTTGAGTTCAAAGAGAAAAAATGCTTCCATACTTTATACTATTATTTATAACACCAAAAGATAATATTTTTATCAGAATATCCATTTTAGTGCTCATTCTATGTATTTTATAATAGCTTCAATTTCTCTTTTGCAGACTTCATTGTCGTGCCGACGCGACGTATTGAAACGCATTTAAGACTAAAAATTTTAGGGAACAATTTAAATCACTAAACGGTATCTTTCTTTATCGTATGTTGAATAAATACTGAAGTCAGTTAAAAATAAAAGTGTCTTTGTTTTATGTGTTAAATTTATATAATATATTCCAGATAACGAATCCAAGAGGAGAAATAAAGAGAGGCACGTGAAAAACCGACGTTCAAAAGGTAAGACTAAAACCATTTTATTTCACTCTGAATAGGTATATTATATACTATCTACCTATATCTTCTTCTATACTTATAATAAAGCTGTAGAGAGGTCAATTCTGTACATTGAATATATATTCAAAATTAATATTGGAGGATGAATGGTGATCGATACTGATGCCAAAAATGCAATCAGTAAATTTTTTGTCTGTCTGTCTGTCTGTCTGTCTGTATGTGCACGCATGGGTCAAAAACTATTTAAGGGATTTTAACCAAACTTGGTACGATTGTAGTCCATACTCCTGGGCAGGTTATAGGCTATATTACATAACGTTAAGACACATAGGAGCTGAGCAGTTGTGGTATCTTAATAAAACACTGAGATCAATTAACTTCGGTTTTAATTTAGTTGGAGTGGCACAACGCGTTACTGGAACCATAGAGAAGAGAGAGAGAGAGTTTAGGTAGAAAAGAATAGGGTGCTGACTTAAGCTGCGTTCAGTATACCACAGAACGTGACGATAAGTTTGAAGCAAGTCGGATGAAAATGCGCTTTCGAGCTCTTATCCTCTCATATGTTTACTCAATCACGCAAAAACGGCTGAACGGATTTGGATGAAATTTGGCATGCACGTTGTCAGGGGTACAGAGAAGGACATAGGGTACTTTTACCCCGGAATTCCCGCGGGAACTCCGAAATTACCGCGGGTGAAACCGCGGGGCACAGCTAGTCTAGTAATAATTAAAACTAAAAAGACTTCAAGCTAATTAGGATGTGCTGACAGCACCCGAACTACATGGAAGTGTCTGTCTGTAATTTCAAAGTAACAGCTATTTACTAAATGTAGGTATACTTATTACGTAAATATGAATGTATACGTATGTATAGACGGTACTTCCTAAAAAAAAACATTTTTAAAATTTTTGTCTGTCTGTCTGTCTGCCGTTCCAGAGATTAGCCGGAATAAACATGTCTGTAGCTGATGTTATAAGAAGTAACTTAGGCTTCTTTTGTTTTAGAAAAAATAGTCCCTACAAGAATTCCTAATAAACTCACCTGGGTGAAACCGCGGGGCACAGCTATAGTTTACAATAATATTAGTTAGGATTAATAGGGATGTTGACAACTTTTGAAAATCAAAATTCTAATTAGTCCGTCATTTAGAAAATAAAAACATCATTAGACACGTATTTTTTTTATTTTTCAAATAAATGAAAATACACAGAAATAAAGCGCATTAAAGTTTATGGTGGGGACTCGTGACGTCACTTACCGCTACAAGTCGCCATACAAACTGCACTAGTTAGTGACGTCACGCGAAATTTCAACTCAATGTATCGCTGTTATTTTTTGATTACTAAAAAAAATAAAAAATTGGATTTGATTGGACACGTGTCCAATATTTTTTATTAATCTACAAGACGGACTAAAAAAAAATAGTCAAATAGCCTATTGTGCTATTTGAACCAATTTGTACAAACACGTGCAATATTTTTGTAACTTTGATTAACATTTAAATATCGGGACTTTCTGTTAAAAATAAATGTAGGATTTGTACACACACATCACAAAATGAACCCAAATAAAAATAATGATGCTAACATTTCTAACAGTACTTGTATAATATACCTACGTATATTTCTGTAATGTAACAAATTGAGGCAATCGATCTAGTGATATTTTTAGGACACGATTATTCATACTAAAGCAATTAAAGCGGTGTACTCGACCGTTTATGGCCTATATAAAGTTTCAAATTAAATTTTTCCATAAAGTAATGGGTTGGTTATCGTGTCAAGTGGCAGCACTGTGGAACATAGGGCTTGTTAACTTTGCTTTACAACTTTCTGTATGACTAGTATTTAAATTTATAGGTTATACATTTGTATGATAGGTAGGTATAACTATTAACTAGTCCGATATTTATTACTTACATTTAGGCAGGTACCTACGCTTAGTTGCTTGTAGTAAAGGCCTATTGTGTAGACCACACACATACACATTTAAAAACGAATATATATCTATCTATTAGATAAAATATTCTTTACCCTCCAGGGATTGTGGAAAAGACGAAAGAACGTTACGAGCTGTAAAAACAAAAGGCTATATAAGTATGTTTAGATACAACGAAGCGAGGTTTTTTTTATTCGACTGGAAAGTCTTTGAAGATTTTTTTGCTGGCCAGGACAATGTTTAATTTCATTGTGAATTAATTTAAAATTATACATAGCTTTATTATTACGAGAATTAATTATTAGAAATTTAGTATTTTTTTTTTTATTAAAAATAGGTTTCCACTGTAATTTGTTTTGGAAAGAGAAATAAAGAAAGAAAATACATTGACTATAAGTACTCAAATTACTAACATAGGTAGGTACATCAAAATCGATTTTAACGATTCCTTTTTTTATGGCATGCCATATAAAATTGCTATTAACGGTGCTAGTCTAAAAAAATTTTGTTGAAAATCTGATAAAATTGAAATTACACTCTACAGGACATTTTTTGTACTAAAAGACAATATGGAAGAACAGTCTTCCATTGTTATTGTAAAATACTAGTAGGTAAATAATAATGCTAAAAACAAATGAAATTAAATATTGCTCCCAGTTGGGCGGCATTGTCTGGGTAATAGGTATGAGTGCGTCCTACTTTGTCTAATTCCCTAGTTCTTAGTAATAGAAGGAAGGTAACAGATGAGGAAGGAAACGGAATGGTAATAGCGTACGGCACCGAGCGACGTAATAGGCAGGGAACAAAGAAAGTTTTCCGGTTAGATTTCTTTTCAACAATGTAGGTTACCTAAATTACCTAAGCTATATCTTCTTAAGATATATGTACATACTAGCTGTGCCCCGCGGTTTCACCCGCGTGAGTTGCGGAATTCCCGCAGAAACTCCAAAGTAGCCTAATGTATTCCTTATAACATCAGCTAATTAGCTGTGAAAGTCCCGTCAATACCGATCCCACCGTTTCGGAGATTCACCCGCGTGGGTTTCGGAATTCCCACAGCAACTCCAAACTTCTTTTATATAAACCTTGTCCTGACAATAACGAACACAAAAAAGAAACAATTATCCAATTTGGTGCAGTCGTTTGGAAGTCTGGCGATTAATTTTTGTTATACATATACTAGCTGTGCCCCGCGGTTTCACCCGCGTGAGTTTTGGGATCAGGAACCTTTGCGGACGCAGGCAGAACAACCCGCCAAAGTTTCATCACAATCGGACCAATGGTTTCGAAACGCATAGAGGACAGACATACAGACATTCATTTTTATTTATAAAGATTAGATATACATAGTGTTTATTGTATAATGTATGTAATGAACAGTGTATACCAACATCACGTGTATCAGAAAAGTTTGAATAGTAAATTTAAATAAAAATTCAAATATTATATTTGAATAAATTACTGATAATTCATAATTGAGTGTAAATAAGTTATATCAGCAAATGAAAATTAAGGATTTTTTTTTAAAGTTTGAAAATTTATGGTTGGAACAATAATAATAATAATACCGAAAAGTATTTTTTTTTTATAAAACAAGCTTTTTCATATTGTGCAATGGAAGGTAGGCACTCACGAGAACAAACGAGCCCAAACACGATTTTTTTTGCAATTTCCATTAGGGAGTTAAAGTGGCAATCTTCCCGCTGTCTTCGAACCCTCGTCATCATAATATGTGATAGAAAATATTCATGGCAACAAAACAACCTGGCTCAAATTCGACTGTCCTATTATTTTCCATCAGGAAGTTTTAGTGCCTGCATCCCGGCTCTAACATCTGAACAGCTCAATGGTACCATAATATTGCATTGTCATTTGTCACCGAACTTACATAATTGCCTTTCATCTCACAAGTGGAGGAAATATAGTTTGAATTTTTTAGGAAAATTGCGGAAAACTTGAATTTTACGACGAATTTGCAAGTTATATAAAAACTTGTAAAAACGGATAAAACAATATTATTATATTTAAGGTGTTAAAAATTCAAGCTATGAGTATAAATACTCATACCTATATAAATACGTACGTAGATCTAGAGATATATAATGAATAATCTAAAGCTATTAATTATTATGATCTAATTTATGAATATAATGACGTAGGTAAGTAATCAAGGCATGTTTTGGTCAGAGAGGTTTATGTTCCTTAAATGTAGTACACATGAGAACTCGGCGAAAACCGAATGTAACTTAAAGTTTAAGACCGCCCTGCCCAAAGAAGTTACGAGTCAGTTCAAAAGCCTCAGAGACTCTAGATAGAGCTCGAAGCTCGAGAAGATACTCGTCTTTGGAATTTACTATCAACTAGGTACTTATATGTTTTAACATAAATGGTGAGAGGGCTCTTGGTCCGATCACAATGCATCGATGTGAGCGTTGAAAAATGAGAAGTCACTTGTTGCCGAGATACCTTGCTCTAAAAGATATTGGCTCACGGTTCAAATAAAGTTGTATTTTCGTACCTATCGCTTTGATCTCTTAAGAACTTAACTCGTATATCACGGTGCCAAAATGGGTGGCTCGATAAGCTGTCACTTTGACCTTTCGTTTTTAGAAAAGTTTTTTTATTCAAACCATTTGCAATTTTATGTAACAGCAGTAAATAAAGAAATAAAAAAGGGTTGAGTAAATTTAGAATACTCGACCTAAACTAAGCTTCTTTCACTTTGTATATTAAAGTTATAAATATTTTTATAATATTTACAGAAATATTTTGATTTCACGAAAATATCTATACATATAAGTAATATACATATGATTTGTTTATACGGATTTTTGAAATTTAAATAATAACGGTAATTTTTCACGCTAATTACCATACTTCCACTCTCTAGTAGTATGTATACATTGTCTCGCTCACTCACGTGGTCAACAATGTGCGCTGCCCAACCATGAGGAGCGTTGCAACTTCGTGACTTTGGGCATTTTTGAGGCAGGGCCGGCAGTCTCGACAACGTAGTGGCTTTCATTTAATGATACATATAATTTCATCAGCGGATACACTACCGTTGATTATTATTTGTCATTGATGCATTCCCTAGGGTTATACTTATGTGATTCCTAGTGAAGATTGATGTCACCTAACGCATCGCTCTTTATTTGTATCAGAGCGAAAATAGATGATTTCTTTTAAACAACTTGGATTGTATTCCATGATACTCCTGAGAGATAGTAAATTTTTCACGCATTTGTGGATAAGATTATTCTTATTTCTATAGCTAGAACCAAAGACATTATAAGAGAATAGACGAACAACACAAACTTTTACTATGCAATCCACGTCAACCAATGGGGGGGAATGATCAAAATAAAAACCAATCACATCGTTGCGACGCAATCAAATACCAGTCACCACAAAGTACATTTCAAATAGCCAATCAAATTGCTTTCCGTCAAGTGGTATCTATAGACAATAGTCTCGGCTAGCCAACGGTATTTTGGTAGCATGAGATCATTTGACCGCTTCGTGGTTTAAGGGAAAAGCTTTGCGGACGAGCGTATTGTCAATCTATTTCTCTTTCAATCTCTTTGGCTAGAACAATAATAGGTAAGTACTCAAGAGCTATAACAGTCATCATGGAAATTGTTGATCGTTGAAGGCTCGTTGCCATTGTTCTTCCTCGGGTCTACAATACAAACATAAGTAGAAACCTGTTGCGCTGTTGTTCCACAACCATCTGTAATCAAACAACAAAGACCACTTGCTATATAATTTTAATTTTTTATGACTTATTATTTTTCCCTTTAATATTAATACAAAAACACTGATGCCCCGCCCATTGCAATGTTCCTTCGCACCCTTAGGTTGTCTGGAAGACATCGGTTTGAACGATACGATCATTGCGCTTGACAGTTTAAACAAAAATCGTTAATAATGTTTATTGAAGATATTTAATATAGAATTAATATAAAAAAAAAAACTGTTTTCATTATTTTGGCATACCTATGTTAATTACCACGGTATGGGAGATATATATTATTTTAATTCTCGCACGCGTTACAGAAGTTATTTTTTGCAACAGGGTAAACGAGTCTTATATGTTGACTAAGAAAATATTATTGCAGTGAATAAATTTATATATAGAAAATGCTTTGACATGGACCTGAATGACTGACTGACGGATCAACGCACAGCCAAACCGCTGAACCGTAGAGAACTGAAACTTGGAGGGTGTGTTCTTTGTATGAAGTAGGCATCCAATAAGAAAGGATTTTACAAAATTCAACCCCTTAGGAGGTGAAAAAAGGTTGCCAAGTTTGTGTGGAACAATTCCGCGGGAACTCCGAAATTATCGCGGCTTAAACCGCGCGCGACAGCTAGTACCTATATAATAAAGACACCATATTTTTTACGACATGGCGTTGGTAAAATATACGAAGATAAAACAGTGTCATGCCTCTCTCTACAGTCTACAGTCATTAACACTTCTTTGCAGACACTTCTAATGGAACAATAAAATATAATATATAGAATATAAAACTGGGGATTTGGTCGTAAAGTTATACAATTTCCTTAAATCAATATTTGACAGTAGCAATTTTCAAGTATGCTTCATCATTCTCCTTATGTTTCCGTGTCTGTATTGATTTTTTTACGTAGGTACTTCCAGGGTACTTCAGAACACTTGATATCATCTTTTGGATTATTTGATTTCTGATCATCACTACATAGTATAAAACAAAGTCGCTTCTCGCTGTGTGTCTGTCCCTATGTATGTTTGGATCTACGCAACGGATTTTGATGCGGTTTTTAATAGATAGAGTGATTCAAGAGGAAGGTTTATACGTATAGTTTATCCTAGAACTCCCACGGGAACTCCAAAATTACCGCGGGTGAAACCGTGGGGGATTACAAGTTATATATAGATTCTTAATGTTTTGAGATAGATAAAAGTAATCACTTTAATAAATCTCTGATACAAACTTTTGCTTTTTTAAACATATAAGTTATTTTTTTTTATAAAGTAAAATTTAGTATTGGATTTTTTTATTTATATTTTGAAATATCAATCAGTCTGTATATTTCGGTAATATGTAATATCAGAAGCAATGACAATGAAATAAATTGCGAAATATTTCAGACCGATTTAATTTGATGGATGTGTTTTTTTAAGCGGGAAGGCATATTTTTTTTTTCTGAATAAAAATGTTTTATTCATAAACTTTGAAAGTAACGTGATAATAACTGAAATTACAGGTAATATATAATTTACAGTAAACGTTGCTTGGCAACAATATTTTTTATTTATTTTGCTCTTAATTATATTTCCCAACTTAGATCATCTTTTATATTAAATGTTGTGTGTTGTTGTGTTTTTAATATTAAATGTTTGAATAGGTTTTAAAAATAGTTTAATGATTACTTATTGAGAAAACGTTTATGCTGCGACATGCTACGATGCTAAATTGCGTTTTTTCTCCAGTAGGTATCAGCGACGAGCGAAGACAATGTAATCCAATGACCATGGTGTGGGTATTTTACTTTCAACCCACAAGTTTCCAATTCTGAAAACATTGGCTGGAAAATTCATGCGATTGTAAAAGTTTTATAGAATACGAGCACTCGCCGGACTACCAATGCAGTGCGGATTTTGTAACACTTTTGTGGAGTAACAACTTCGGATTTTACAGCCGTTGCACAATCACGTAGCGGGCAGTACACTGTGCCGTGAGGGGACTGGGCGTAACTCCCGCACCCTTGTTTATCTTCCGTTACTCGTAGACAGACACTTATTTGAATAGCTTTTAGTGCCAGCTGATGCAACTAGCTTTTATTTCCACCCTACGCTTGTACCCGGGTGAGTGTACAAACAAGCTCGAGCCAACTCGAGCAACTCATGAATAGGCTGATTGCCTTTTGTGCTCCAGATCGAGCTATCATCGTTACCCATTGTA
Source organism: Zygaena filipendulae (assembly GCA_907165275.2). Taxonomy (NCBI): domain Eukaryota; kingdom Metazoa; phylum Arthropoda; class Insecta; order Lepidoptera; family Zygaenidae; genus Zygaena; species Zygaena filipendulae. The sequence goes on along the minus strand of OU015652.1, from coordinate 11,136,646 downwards.
TAGTACAAGTCATCATTTAAGCACAAAGCGGCGCCCGATACCGCCTGTTGCATGTAGTGGTGGTTAAGCTTCAGGTGCTGTTATATCAAGTTCCTTGCACACTCGATAGAGTATCGGAATTGGTTTTTTAAGTATTCAATTATTTATTGCCATCTATAAGTATAATACAATAGGATCTTAAATAAATAAATATCACTAGGTACCTGCTCATATAGAGCTCTTAAAAATTATTTACCCTTTACAGGTGTTGCAAATTATTAAACTACTAGTAATTTTTACTTATTTTTAGCGCATTGAGCGCATTTAGCGCATTGAACTTGAAATTGACTTAGGTATTATCGTCTACACCCATGCTATAAATCCTCTATAAAAGTTTCTGAAACAATTAGCCTATTACCAACATTAAATCAACCAGTGTCATAGTAGCCATAATATCATCCAAACGAATGTTTCCATCAGTAGGAACTTTCCATTATATGATATGATGATGACAAAAACTGCTTGAGTGTAACTGCAAACATGGTCGGGTCTGGACTCGTTTGTTTTGTCTTCATGAATACTTTCCATTAAATATGTATTATAAAGCATGAAAAAACAAAATCCTATCCAAACCATTGTATAGACAAATAAATAAATAAAATTGTTTGGTGACTGTTGTTCTTTTTCCTCAACACTAAGATCTCTCTGGGAAAATTTTGTTCTATTAGAATTTTCAAAACCATTGTAGGTACAAAGAAGGCATAAGATATAAATAATCATGTCGTACGGGGCATGAAACAATCTGAATACTGTCTGCGAGCAGAGCAGGCGAGTCTGGTGGAATCTGGTTTCTTCGAATAGCGTGAAATTTATCTCTCTCTCGGGAGCTAAATTTTTAAACTACAACTTACGCCACATTTCCCTTATATTTTTTTAGGGTAGGTACTTACAGCAATAAAATTGTATTACAAGTACATCATAATAAAAATTCCGTATAATAAAGCACAGCGTTTGTAGGTTACTGTCATCATAAAAACTGTATTGGTCTATTTTAATACACAGGCACGCAGGCTCACAAGTACAACAGGCAGGCCTTAAATATATTTTTTTGTATGAACACGTCATAGTTGCTGGAACATATCAAAATCACTCACATATTATAATTATTGATGAATGTAAAAAAAATATCGTGTTGTTGGTACTTATATGCTCAGAAAAAATTCAAAGGCTAGCTTTCAAGTTCAGTAAATAAGGGATTTTGATCATCTGTTTTATATTTTTGTAATAGCTTTCTAACAGTTGGGAGAGTGTGTAACTGTGATAACCCCAAAATTATTATATTTTTATATGTGGGTAACATTATTCGTTCTGGTCTATGTTTTGTTTATGTAACTGATTGGCATGTCTTTTCCACTGATATTCCTCAACCTTAACTAAATAAGTGGATTCAGGAATTAAAATTTTAACTATCTTCCCTCTAGACCACTTCTTCCCCCTTCTAAAGTCCTTCAGTAACTAAAGACGAATTTAGATCCTACGAGTGACAGTCGAGAGGTCCAACTGTTAACCGGGTTTTACTGCCGCTTATACACCGCGTCATACCTACGGTTATTGTACTATCGTAATGTATGGTTTCAGTAAATGTACGAAGGCTGGTAGGTACATTCGACAAACGTTACGACTTACGAGAGTAATGTAACTATGTATCCGCTGTTACTATGTACGTATCCTAGTTACTTAGTACTCGCACTAAAGTGACGGATAGGATGTTGTGATCCCAAGCCGTGAAGTGGATGTAAGCCAAACACACAAGCCTTTTCACTAACCCTTTGCAGTTTGCTTATAAAACCTTGAGCTTTTTCATAAAAAAAAAAAACTTATTAAATTGAAAAAATAAAACCTCATTGATTATAATCACGTGAATACAAAACACTGGTATATTAGGTATATTTAATTTGTGCTAAACTAAGAGATTTGTGATGGGTTTTGTTAGCCTGATTCATAATTATACATTCAGCATGGGTATAATTTGTTTTATTTATTTATGATTTTTCATTACAAAACAAGTTATAGGTAGAATTTACTACAAATTGTATTTACCTACTTATGTTATTTTTGATGTGTTACCTTTATTAATATATTGAATTTTACAATAGTTGAGACTGCTGAAAATATTCTTGACTAGCTTTTCCCCCTTACAATTTCTCTTTGTATCAGCATGTACTCGTAAAGTACCTACTCAAATAAATGTTTCGTGCAATTCCATCCACCTAAATTTGGAGAATTCCTCTGGAACACTTTGTTCCGGGATAAAATGTACTTCAGCTTTCTGTCAGTAGCATTTTAAGAATAGATTCTTTTCAGAAAATTCAGTACCTAGTTTTAGAGATTAAATAAACTTTCCCCTTTATCCTATAAATGAGAGTGTGAGTTTTATTGTTTGTTTGTAATGCTATCACGGTTTAACTACTCAATCGATCAGCGTGAAATTTTGCATACACGTTGTCAGGTGTACAGAAAAGGACATAGGGTACCTACCAGTGGCGAAGGGTGAAATATTGAGAGAGGGAAGCCGGAAATCTACTTCAATTTCAACTTATTAAACTATTAACTGTTCCCCGCGGTTTCACCTGCGATAAGTTCCGGAGTTCCCGCGGAAATTCCGGTATAAAAAGTCCTTCCCTGTATCCCTGACAACGTTCTCAATTACGGAGAGAGATGTTGCGTCTGAAGGGAAGCCGGTGAGAATCGGCTTCTATGGTACCTTCGCCACTGGTACCTACCTCTTATCCCAAAGTTTTCGCGGCAACTCCAAAAATAACGCGGGTGAAACTGCGGGGGACAGCTATAGTATTAACAATGGTATAAATGAGTAAAAACACTTGATATACCATGCACTTAATCACCCATAATGTAAATGAACACCGGAACGTCACCGACGCTATAGGGAGGGTATGGTGTAGGCTGTAGGCTGTAGCCCACACCTCAGCCACATTATGGCGCGACCGTGTATACCTGCCCTAAATTCCACTTGTACGACACGCGATTTCTCCCCCCCGTGACCCAATTCCATAAGTTTCCCGAGACAAAAGCTCGAAGTAAATTTACAAATCCCTTAGAGATAATTTGTCGTGAAAGTCAAAGATCTCGTTAGACAAATCCCGTTTCTTTTATTCGCTGACAATAAGCATAATCCCCAATTGAAACCACTTTCAAAATTTCAAATTAATAGGTACCTATTATAAAGTATATTTTATTATATGATTGCTCATTACCTTGAACAATTTCAAAGTATCTTTTTAGGAATAACGGCTGAATATATAAGTTAATATAGGTAATAGGTATGACTTTAACTTTGTAAATAAATAGCTCTAACGGCAGCATTCAGAGTCGACTTTAATGATTACTTAGTTAACAATGAACTTGAGCTGTCGGTGAAGGAGGGAAAGCATAATAAAGAAATCATAGCATAGTGGTGGAGCACTGTCTAGTGTCCTGCTAGCAGTTACCACATTCAAGTTGAAAATCTGTCGTCAATCATATAACCGTGTTCCGGCAGCGTCACTTGAAAGTCAATTCCCATTCCGGGCTAGGTGTGTTCACAAACTTTGTCTACACTCAATTAACATCAAGAGACGTATTTTTGAATCGTTCGAATATTATCTTAAGTGAAATCAATTGAAATGAATACACTGAAATTCAATGTGAAATTGAATACACTGAATTCCATTGTGTCATATTTTTGAATCATTCGAATACAGTGTTGCTGTTTTCTGAGACTCCTTTAGATTTGTTTCATTTTACGAAAAATATTTAAAAACCGGAAGCTAACTCTCATAGATTTTAATAAACCCTACATATTCGGACTTGAAACAAAACGTTCCGTCACATCAAATTATGAAAATTACGTTTTGCCACTAAACGTCAAACTTTCGATCGATAAATTCAAATAGAGTGGTCGGACCCACTCGTTGCAGAATTCACGTGAAATGGAATTTCAAAAATATTATTTCACGCATTCACATGCGAATCTTGCAATTGCGTGCCCGAAAATTGATTCGAGCGATTCAAAAATACGGCCCCAGGGCCCTTATTGACTATATGACCATAACACGACGCGTTAAGATAACGCGCCACAATAATTGTCTTTCCCACGTTTTCATTTTAAAATTTCATTTTAAAAGAACATATTTACAACGTTTCTTAACACATATTTGGGTAGCATGGTAAAAAATTCAATAGTCAAATATTGTATATTAAAATTTTCTTAAAATAATATCCTTACTAATATGATAAACGCGAAAGTTTGCATGTATGCATGTTTTTTACTCTTTCACTGCCGAGTGGATTTTAATGAAACTTTACAATAATATAGCTTATACATGAAAATAACACGAAGATTACAGTTTATCCCAGAATCCCGCGGGATCTCTGAAATTAACGTGGTTGAAACAGCGGGGAAAACTTAGTTTATAATAAGTATGAACCTTTATTTTACCGTCACCGTAAAAAAACCGGTCTCAAAATTGAGCTGATCTTTTATATTCCTCAAGAGACACGCTTAATTACATGCGCTGAGTGAATAATTTAGCAGTCAGGTATGACAGCAAGCTACCCCTAATTAAAACTTGAGCGGGATCTCGATATTTAATAACTACGTCCACCCTTCGGGTAGTAAGTACCTGGTGTCGAATTCAGGTCTCATGAAATTTTTTACAGCAAAACGTCCTGTGGTCATTGATAGGTACAAAAAAAATAACAACTGTGCCAAATTTTGAGAGAATAAATGCAAATTCGTACTTTAATCCGTAATACAAAACTGTTTTTAAATAAACTAATTAAGTAATCGAAAAGAAATACAATTTTTTTCACGGAATTCAATTTACGGACGTTTTTGAGTGGCAGATTTTAAGGATGTTTTTGAGTGGCTGATCGTGTTTTTTTTTATGTTTAGTAGATATCCTATATCGAATAGCTATGCTTGTAAATAATTATTTACTTATTTATTGGTATATTGCTATTGAACATCAAGCGTAACTGGACATAGATAAGTAATACCCTGCACACTGGAGGAAGTTTAAGTAAATCGTGTTTTAAAACTATATCGTCACTTTGAGTCAACATTTTTTATGTTCAAAGTTTTGTTGGTATTTAAACATTGTAATAAGGTAAACAAATAATTTAAAAACGTTCTATAACTCTCAATTAATAATAATAAAGCGTTCTGTATCAATACTCAATAAATTAATGTTGAGGGTTAACATGTTGTTGCTTATCGGCGTCCAACTAAGACGTGAGCGGGCTATTTTTTTTTACTCTATATGCGACTGAACAGATTTGATTCTTTAGTACACAAAATATGCTCTGGGATACATAGGATACTATTATATGGTTAAAAGAATTTCCGAAGGAATCCTGAATTTTACATGAGTCAAACCACAAGAAACATTTAGTACACACACAATTAATATTAATTAAATGGGTTAATTTATTATGGGAAATATGCTGGGGCCCCTGAATGGTTGTGATGAATATTGGATGAAAGCTAATGAATTTTAAACGTTGTTACGTTGATACAATGAGTATAGACAACGTGGAAAATGTGGATGAGAAAAAAGCTTGGCTCGTTTTTTAGAGTTGCATAAAGCAGGCCGTAAAGAACAAAATATAAGTAGCAACCCTAGTTAGGTAGGTAGGTAGGTATCTCAACACAACACACATTTTCCAGAGGTTCTTCTCTCTCTGTGACAATCACAGTCACACGTTTTGCAATTTTACACATAAAATTGATTAAACTAAAGCAGCAGTTCCAAAATTATGTTATTTCCATTAAAAATATTATTGAATTAAAACGATTTTTTTCGGTAGCTTATACAGTTAAAGGTTCGCATTTCAATACTTTAAATGTTGTCATGTGACGTCATGAAGCTTAGGACACCTCCCACCCCTTGTTACACAATGTCGCACTTTATGGATGACCCCTAACAATTATGTACGTACTAAACACCTAGCTAGACCAAGAATACAGCACACAAAAGTATAGGACTCTGATACAGGGATCGAACCTGTGACACTTGGCGTGGCAATTAATGACTTTTAAAGCCATTCAGATGACGTAATCAAAGGTAAAAGTTCATCATAAAAACTCCACATACGTAGCATAAATGTGCTGTAAAAGGTTTCTTTTGATATTGGAATTCCAAATTCTTTGAATTGCCTTCATTTTATTTATTTATCAGATTATTCAGAAAAATAGCTGTAGGTACATATCTAATATTCGATTACGTTCTGTTTGCCGTAAGTTGGTAGGCACTTTTGAAAAGTTCATTACGTAAAATAGGTATTATCGTTTTTCAACGATACCTATTCATACAAAGTTTTTTCATATAATCACGTCTTGACAATATTGATAACTGGGTGATTCACTACATGAGAGTTAGATTATATTTAAGTTTCTTGTGTTGTTTTATGTATTATTAGGTATTACGTTGAAACCATAAGATTAAACAAGGTACGTATCGAAGTTGGGGTTTTCAGTATTCGATTCTTATCCCAAATAACTTATAAGAAAAAAAATATGTAACAAAATTTACTGACGACGCACTGACAGATCCTTTGTTATGCCACTGACGCAAGTGTGCGAACAAATCGGGCACCTGTAGGACGTAGGTACTAGGGAGTACAATCGGTTAGCTTGTACGGGTGTGGTGAAATTATGACTACAGATACTGCTATGACTAATCTGCGTATGTACAATGTATCCATCCTAACCTACTCTGTAACCAATGAAAAAGTACTATATCCCGGAAAACATTCACTGAGATAAGACCCGGATTAAATTCGGGTCGCATGCGAGATACTGGAATTCCCACGACTCTTAGCTGGTGTAAATAAAAAAGATGCATTTGCTCCCTTTTGATATTTGCTTTGGGTTAAATCTGATACCAAACAAATGTATATATTACATACCTAAAACATCAGTGCAACTAATTTGACTCATTAATATCATAGAAAGGATAATATCTATAAGTACATCTACATCTATACATATATAAGTAAAATCGAAGTGTATGACCGTAGATAATATTAAGATAAGGACTATTTGCATACAATCAAAACATGTTTTTTTTTTAATTATTTGTCTAACTGGCCATCTGTTTGTTCAGTCTAATCTTCGGGACAGTAGGACGAATTTTCATGAAATTTTGTACTTACCTATTTATAGTTACTTTGGATCGACGAAAAAGTTATTTCATCTCGGAATTCCCGAGGAAATCTTAATATCAAGTTGGATGATTTTTGTGGGCAAAAATAGTGTGATGCTAACCAAGGTAAAGGTTTTGAGTAAAGTCTTAAATTTATTATAAAATTACGTTAAATAAAAATAAAATAAAATCATAAAAATAATAATGCATGCATGTAACAAAAAAAGAAGAGTAATACAAATAGGTACTTATCTGCATTCAGAGAATTTCTTACTTCCCGCAAAATTTTATTTTAATGAGCGTATTGGCGTTCTAAATTGAAAATTAAATATTTTTCAAATTACTGAGCAAATAATCACTACCGACTATGCAAACCTTACCTATATAAACTGCTCCCCTTACCTATATAAAATTCACCCCTTTAATGGTGAAAAATCCTTACTTTGTGAGTCTTTACGTCGTAAAAGAATACTATTCCACAGATAATATAATACGACTATACCATCAAAATTTCATGTTTCTGCTTCAGTAGTTTCGACAGAGCGTTGATGAGTCAGCCATGAACGTTCCATAGATTTACAGTTTCAATTAAAAGGAGTCTCAACATTATTCTCAACCGTACATTACGGCATATCAGCTGTATTCTTCCGCTTCTAGAACTCTTTATAACAGGAACTTCCCCGGGGGTACGCGGAGGAATCTACCAAGATTTCATTACAATCGGATTCATGGTCGCATCAAGCACAAACATAAAAAAAAAATTATGTAACAAAAATTTTTCAAATTTCAAAATTTCAAATTTTCAAATTGCTTTATTTCGATTTAGGCCTCTTAAAGGCACCTTCGAATGTCAGTATTACACGCAGTAACATCTAATATATATAAATCACGTGTCATGTTGTTTGTCCGCGATGGACTCCGAAGCTACTGAACGGATTTTGATAAAATTTTGCAACCATTTATAATATGGTCCAACTTAAAAGATAGGATAGTTTTTATCCCGGAATTCCCGCGGAAACTGAAAGACATAGAGTACTTTTTTCCCGCAACCTCCGCGGGAACTCGAAATTACCGCGGATGAAATCGCGGGGGACAGCTAGTATTATAGTATAAATATACTGTAGAACTAAGTGTGATCTATACACAATACTATGAGCTATGAGCAATAAATCCATTGTAATTCCATGTATAAAAGGAATCTACAGTCTACAGTGTACTGTACACAGTCTACTCTCTCTCTGTAATCACTGTTTTATAATTCAATTATTGGACGTTAATGTGTATTTAGTGTTAGAAATTATCCGTGCTTTTGCCTTTGTGATAAATAATGTGGATACCATTAAATATTAGCTGTTATGTTCATTAGTCAACTAACAAGGTTCCTGGCACGCACTGCTAGCCTCGTGCTACATAGAACTCTGCTAAGTAATTAGTGTAAGCTAATTCACTACATACCTCTACTAATCTGTTGCAGTAACCTTTACTTGATTAGGGAACAAGCGGGAAACAGCATATTGTGTAATAATCAAAACAGTAAACACCGTTCGCTAACTCGATGATTTTGGGATTTGATGTTAGTATTTACATTACGGATATTGCATATTATGCGATGCCCATGTAGAGCTATGAGATAAACCTCCACAATTTTAACTCAATTGTTGTTTGTACCTACCTATGTTTATTTGAACACGCATTATACAAAAAAAAACTTCTCGATTTTCAAAAATGCACTAAGTATATTAAAAATCGAAAAATAACAAAATACCGATTAACTTACTGATCGGTTCGAAGTCGGTGCTTAGCTAAATAGTTGTAGATAAGGTCCGCTCTTGCTACACTCCAAGTGATGTGTTTTAAGTGTGGTTTTTTAGTCCGTTTAGGTATTTGTTCAAATTTTATTTGTTTCTCGATTTTGAGTGAAATTTTATCCAAGCATTATTTTAATCCTTAATCATTATCTATACATATAATAAAACTAAGTCGATAAAATGTGCGTGCCGATAAAACTTAAAAAGGAGTCCCGACACGATAAAGGGACTTATGTGGTGTGATAGCCCTTTATCCCCCCTCGAACAAGAAAGTTCCCGTTTTAATCTAAAGGGCATGTTTTTAAAGATATAAGGGACTTTCCGACCCTTCAACTTGGAAATTAAGTGCAGTGGCGCCATCTGTTATCGAATATTTGAACTTCGTTCAAGACAACTATGGAGACTATACACTCCAATAGTCATAGTGTATAGTCTCCATAATTGTGAGCCATTGCAGCATGTGTAGTAGTGGCGCGAAATTTAAAATTCCAATTTCAATAAAATCTTAAATTTCATTTGTTACTATAATAAAGTTGTTAAATTTTGTGTATTTATACGTCATTATTTAACGTATATAATTAGTTCTCATAATATTTAAAAATTTAGGTTTTTAAATTTCGCGCCTTTACTACATACGCTACCGCTACAGAAGCTAGAAAGTTCCCGTTTTAATCTAAAAGGCGTGTTTCTAAAGATATAAGGAACTTTCCAACCCTACAACTTGGAAATTAAGTATAGTGGCGCCATCTGTTATCGAATATTTGAACTTCATTCAGGACAACGATTGTTTGGGTTGCATTTCCAAAAGCGTTGCGAGCAATTGTAGCATGTGTAGTAGTGACACGAAATTTAAAATTCCAATTTCAATAAAGTCTTAAATATAATTTGTTGCTATAAAAAAGTTATTAAATTTTGTGTATTTATACGTCATTAGCTAACTTATATTTTGGAGTTAAAGCGACATAATTTTAGTTATTCAAATTAGTTCTCAAAATATTTAAAAATTTAGGTTTTTAAATTTCGCGCCTTTAATACATACGCTACCGCTAAAGAAGCTAGAAAGTTCCCGTTTTAATCTAAAGGGCATGTTTCTAAAGATATAAGGAACTTTCCAACTCTACAACTTGGAAATTAAGTATAGTGGCGCCATCTGTTATCGAATATTTGAACTTCATTCAGGACAACGATTGTTTGGGTTGCATTTCCAAAAGCGTTGCGAGCAATTGTAGCATGTGTAGTAGTGACACGAAATTTAAAATTCCAATTTCAATAAAGTCTTAAATTTAATTTGTTGCTATAATAAAGTTATTAAATTTTGTGTATTTATACGTTATTAGCTAACTTATATTTTGGAGTTAAAGCGACATAATTTTAGTTATCCAAATTAGTTCTCAAAACATTAAAAAATTTAGGTTTTTAAATTTCTCGCTTTTACTACAAATGCTACCGCTATAGAACCTTTTATTATGGCGGACGATAATGACCAGAATACTCTAGAAGGTGTGAGAGAGAAAATATTTTCAAATTTTCTCGAATATTCTAGAGCCTAGCTCTCTGAATATATAAGAGCCCGGTGTCGCTCACCAGAGTTACGATTACCCACTGCAGGGGGCTCTGCCCCGACGCAGTTACCTCTGCAGCCTCCCCTTCGGGGAGGCAGCAAGAGAAGGCCCACGCGCTAGCACCAGAGTTAGTTTAATTTGAACAGCGAAACGAGCGATTTCAAAACGAAAAGAAGAGAAGTTATCTGTGAGCCTTTATTTAGAAGTATCACGTGTGAGTATTTTTAATAGTGTATTTAATTAACTCTCGATTTTGAAACGAAATAGAAAAAAGTTATTTGTGGGTTTTTATCGTGAAATTTCAAATGTGAGTATTTTTAATAGTGTTTAATTAATTCTAATGGAGTAGGAAATCCGAAAAAATTATGGATATATACTCCGGACAATAAAATGAAAAATGTTGTTTATAAACAAGTATTGTAAATAATGAGAAAACGTTTTCAATAAACTTTTTTTTTACTTTTTACGTCATAGTTTATTTTTTTATTTCGACTCTACCACATCATCTCATATCAACTCCCGGGCGAAGCCGGGTTTTTTAGCTAGTATTATTATAAAAGTGAAAGTGAGTTGAGGTGTTTGTTTGTTTATTTTTTACGCTTTCAAGCCTGAACGGCTCAACGGATCATCATGAAATTTTAGAGAAGGATACCTAGGTACCTACTTTTTATCCCTTAACTCCCGCGGGTACACCGAAATCACCGCGGGTAAAACCGCGGGCATCAGCTAGGAAGACGATAATAGTTATCTGAGAAACAATATTTTGGTATCTTTACATATGACACTAATTACATACCTAAACTCTGACAAAGGTTATCCGTTATAGTATACACTACACAATAATTATATGTCGATTGACCTGGCAAAGACTTTCAGTTGCTCATTTATTTTGGGAATGACCGATATAATTTGAGCTACAAGTTATTTGTTAAATTTTACGTAATTAAATGATTTTAAATTCTTTTTCTCATAATCCGGCTTAACTGCATTTTAGCCTTTATTATATTTTCCCATTTAATTATTTAAACTATAAGCATCTGTCCTCATGCAGTTATGTTTCTCTATAGCACCTACTCTGCTTTTTAGTAAACTGGGCATAGAAATTCGTATGTCACTGACTGAGAAGTTTTTGTCGAAATGTCTATGAGGCAAATATGCAATAAAACTCAAGCAATAAAAATAAAACAGGGGCCATAAAGCTGCAAAGTAAAAGAAATTCGGTAGTTTTCTTTATTTTGTAGGAAAATTCTTTCTACATCCATAAAATATAGGTACCTATAATATCATGTGTATTCAAAGGAAAGCACTTATTTGTATTGCGAAAAATATTTGACTTCCGGTATTAGATATCAGAGTAGGTAAGGTACAGGTGACTTGATTTCGGTGATGTCGCGATAAAATGTAGTATTTTACTAATAACATAAATACACATATAATAATAGGTACCAATAAATAAAATTGGAGTGTCTGTTTGTACCTAATGTCAAAATACTAGATACATAAACGCATCTGAAAGTAGTATACTTAATAAACATTCTATTCTTTAAATTTTGGTCTGTCTGTCTATTTGTTCAAGCTAATCCCCGAAACGATTGGATCGATTTTGACGAGACTTTGACAACTCACGCGGGTAAATCCGCGGTACATACAGCTTGTTAAGATTCGATTTTTCGTTTGTTTCTAATGAATAAATACAAAACTACTGAATTGAATTTCAAAATGCTTTCACTTATAGGAAGCTACTCAGTGTTCCTGAGTGACATAGGGTACTTCTTATCTCAGAATTCCTGCGGGAACTCCAAAATTAAAGCGATTGAGACCGTGGTAGATCGACTTTAAGCAATAAAGTACTTATAGCTTGAAGTTAATAAATGCGGCCATAGCGCAAGAAATATGTACTGAAAACTAGCCTTGGTTCTATTTTTTTTATTTGGCACTAACGATAAATGTTAAACGTCTCATGCCGGGCTAAGATGCGCAAGACGACAAAATTTTATCGAGCCATTTTATCGATTCTCGTCGACATATTGTATGGCTTTGTCGACGAGAATCGATAAAATGGCTCGATAAAATTTTGTCGTCTTGCGCATCTTAGCCCCCCACGAAATTGATCGGTAAAAAAAAAACCAAGAAACGTTCCGGGGCTGATACGAATTCCTTCCTGAACGCAGGCAATCTGCCTGATAGGCTTTTTAAGGAAGCAATTACTGGTAGTAGGCACCACCCTTCCAATTCCTTCCGATATAAAACACGATCTCAAAGCTAACCCTCACGTTAAGCACTTAGTAAAGTATCGAACATTCCACAAATAACTCATCATCGATAAATTAGAATAGAATAGAATAAAAAACCTACATGTTATAGGATACCTATATTGCTATTAAAGTACTTAAATATATATATATGTCGTGAATGACATAAACATGTTGTAGAACCTTTATATTTTTACACAAATTGAAACATTTTACAACGTTAAAAGTTTTTACACCAATCTATTAATTAAAAGCTTTTATTTAAATAGCAACGTATGTGTGTATGTAACTATGTACGAGTGGAATCTTGTAACTCAATTTTGAAGCAGATATCTCCAACCGATTGAGCTGAACTTTTGTATACACGCTTAATTTGGATTACAATGTATGGTCTAATTTTTATAGCACATTTCAATAAAAGATTGCTACAAAATAGTACATTGTTATCCTAGGGGTGAAAGTAAGTCTTTCTCCCGAGGATAACACTGTGCTTTTCATTACGAATGCAAGGAAAGTCAAAATAAAAATAGGAATTAGCTAAAGAAAAAAATTAGTGAATTTTATTTTACATACTACTGCTACACTTACGTGCTACTAAGTAGGCCAGTAAGTATGCCTCCTATGACATAAAAAAAAACTTGAGTTTCTGCAGTATCCAGCTGTCAGTTGAAAGCGTTGAAAGCGATTCTCCCTAGAAAGTAACCCTTTTCAGCCCTAGGGAGAATCGCTTTCAACTGACAACTGTCAAATTATTAAAAAAAAACTAGGTTTATTTTCACATTTCTATTGAACCATGTTCCAACTTTCTATACAGCCAGCGCGATGTAAAATTGAAATAACGTAAAGTTTAAGTAGGTATTAATTAAAATAAAATTCATTCATTTTTTCTTTAGCTAATTCCTATTTTTATTTTGACTTTCCTTGCATTCGTAATGAAAAGCACAGTGTTATCCTAGGGGTGAAAGTAACTTACTTAGTCCCGAGACGGGGTTTCGAGACGCCAATAGATCGAGGGACTAAATAAGTCTTTCTCCCGATGTACAACAATGTACTATTTCAATCAAGACTTATTCTATATTCTTTTTCCTCGTGGAATAGGTATATCTATGTTTTAAAAATTCTTGCAAGGCATTTATGTTTTTAGTCATTTCAGATTTCTCGTTACTTGAGCACTATTGACTCTCCATTGATATATAAGTTAGCAGTCGGTAATAATTTTAGGGCGATTATACACATCGTATCACCCTTTAAGTATAAAAAATATTAATTAATTGAACGATGAATATTCACAATTTATTTACCTTAGGCAAAGTTTAATTCCAAATCAAGTATTTTTGTTCATGGTTGGTATAATTGTTTCTAAAAAAAAAAACGGCTGAACAGATTTGGATGAAATTTGGCATGCATGTTGTCAGGGGTACAGAGAAGGACATAGGGTACCTGCTTTTTATCCCGGAATTCCCGCGGGTACTCCGAAATTACCACGAGTGAAACCACGGGGCACAGCTAGTTTATGATACATATATATTGATATATTTTACATTATTTTATATTGCATGGTATACAATCTGGAACTACAGACAAAAAACTGTAGATTTTTTTTGTATGTAATGTAAACCTCTTAGCTAAATATTCTTGTTACTCGTAAAGTCATAAAAGGCACATTTACAAATTGTTAAGCAAGAAAGCTCTCGTAAAACACAATGACTAGTTTTGTTGGGCAAAAATATTTTCCTTGCTTTTGTGATTTTCGTCGCACGCTCTCATAAGTATAGATATAGATAAGTTGTGGAAACCCGTTCTCCTCAACTAATGAAACGTTGAAAGGTATGTTTACATCGTGCATTAAAATTATTATTTTCAAGTTATACAAATTGATACATGTAATAAATGTTTGGTAAAAACATGTAAGAACCAGAGGTTCCATTTCTAGTAAATACTTCAATTTGCTATAGTAATTGGCTGTACAATGTTTGTAGTATTTTTAAAAACTTAAGTAGGTACTCATTATTACCAACCTTCATAATGTTTAAAATTTCATGAAAATCGGTCAAGGCTATTTATTACGGGTATGTAGTAGTTAGTCTCGTAACTTATTACTAATATTGCTATAATACCTATTGTTATACCTATCTGAAGTAATTTTATGAAGACAACAGCAGGGCAATTACGTAACTGTTGTTGCTATCATATTTCAGTTTCAATCAGAAAAATAGCAATTTTGTGATCAATTAATCATGTTTAGGCAGCTTCAACTTTGAAGTATGTTTATTTTGGTTGCTTGTTAGATATTGTAGGTGTCAAAACGTGAATATTGTAATCGAAAAACCACCATGTTTTTGATTGCAACCGGGGAATGATAGAAACAAAAGTTACGTAATAGCCACCCAGCTCACAAAGCTGTGTTTTATCATATGAATTAAATTCAAAGTATTGGATTTCATGTCCATCTGCACTCCTACACTTTCTTGAATACTCGTTTCCTAGTGGTTTGACTATTAATTATGTATATTTCGTAAATATGTCCTCTCTGATCTCTTTGATGACCGAAATACATCCGCATACGGCATCAAAATTGTTAAAACTTAGAACCTTTATGCTCAGTTCGTGAAAAAAAGGAAAACAATGGCCGGTTTTACTATATAAGATTAAGAATGCTCCGTTAGACAATATATGTAAGCAATGTCCAACCTTCAATGTACCTACATAACCTTTAAGTATAATACTGACGTGCGAATAAAGCATATTAGCCAAATTATTCTCCACACCCATTCCCAGTCCGCTCACGACGTGGCTTCACGTATTTCGTACTTATTCGTATGGCTTTTACGTTATAGGAACGGGCCATATGAGTGAGATGAAAATGTACCTACTAGATACTACCGATTTTCCAGTATTTGCAAAAGTATATCTTTCTAAAGTACCAACAGTCAACACTGCTCGTTATCTATACTCATTACTTACAAGTTACAATTAGTAATATTATAAAGAGAAAAGATTTGATTTATTGTATGTTCGTTCGTTGGAATGGATAAAGTCAGAAACTGGTAACCGATCGTAAAAACCTTTTATATACTTATATGAAGCTAGTGTTCATGAGTGACATAGGGTACCTAGTTTGTACCTACCCCAGAAGTCAATGCCAAACTAACAAAACAAAAAAATATAAATTCCGAACGCTGAAAATTACTACGACGAATCTACCAAAGTAACCAAAAAATCCAGTAATGTGTTCTTTGTTGTCCTAAAATTTTAGTTTGGCACCGACTTCAAAAAAAGCTAATTAAATACCCAGATAATAGGGTGGGGTTTATAAAAATTGGCTCTTGCTAGTCGTCCACTAAACGAACGAATAATATAAAATTAATCGTCCGCTAAACGCAAAATGTCTGATCTTTCCATAACGTTCTTTTTTTGTTATGATATATTTTGTACACCGATTGAAAAACCTTTTTATATGATAGGTACTAGCTGTGCCCCGCGGTATTACCCGCGTGAGTTTCGGAGTTCCCGCGGGAATTCCGGGATGAAAAATAGATGTTGTCCGATTCTCAGACCTACCCAATATGCACACAAAATTTCATGAAAATCGGGAAAGCCGTTTCGGAGGAGTTTAACCACAAACACCGCGACACGAGAATTTTATATATTAGATATAAAAAGGTACAATTTTTATCTAAAAATAAATTGTATATGTTACTGTAAAATCTAAATACCGTTAGATTATAATCTGTCTCGAAAGATTGTAAATTGACAAAAGATAGTGAAAAGTAGATAATAGTTTTTGTATGTTACCAGTGCGAACCTAACCTAACCATAATTATAATCTACCGAAAAATAATGCGTTAAATGCGTTAAATTGTAAGCAGAATTTTACGGTTGACAATCTTTCGACAGTTTACAATCTCGCGAGATGGATTATTATCCAACGGTATTTACCTACAATTTTACGGTCATATATTTACAATATACTTAATGACAATCTCTTTTGTGAATTTATATAGTTTACTATCTTTAGCGGACGACGTAATAATATTATTATTAGATAATCCGCTTAGTGGACGACTAGACATTTCGATAAAAAATATTTTGTGAATTTTAGTGGGTTTTCTTTTTGAAGGCGGTTGGCGGATCTTTTTTTTAAAGAAAGAAAATAATTCATCAGTTTTGTTTTGGTTTTAATTTTTTATTTTTTGTTCTATGTTATTAACATTAACATTACAAAAACGCCAAAAAAATTGTCATTTTTGTAATGTTAAGCTGAAGGACGCACCAATAACAACTTCTGTTTGCCTATAAGATTGCTCACTTGTGTGCATGTAGCCTATTTGTACTTGTATACAATGTTGTGTGTATATGTATAAATTACGTAAAACATTGTTACGAAATAAAATCTAAATTAGTATTACATGAATAAACTACAAGCAATTACGTATACAATGTAGTCGACAGCAATTGGAATTTGATACGTAATATTTCAATTGTGCACGTACACTTTCTCGAGAATTACTATAAATAGTCACCAAAGCAGACCAAGGTAATAAAACGCGATTCTTACACGGCTCAGTGCTTATTTAATTTAAGTATTAGGTATCAAGGATTAGGAATTACGTGACCCCACCGAGTGTCGTGCCTGGCGTTCGTAAGGTGCACGATCGACGGATCGATAGCCGCCAGCTCCGCTCTAAAGTCTAAAATAAACCCAGTAAACTCACAAGTTGCAATGGTGACCTCGGTTAGGTAACCTGCCTTTTATAGCTCTGAGCTATATTATGCGGTGTCTTGAGTTCACTAATAAAATAATATTAAGTACTTTACTATGATTTCATTTAAAATCAAATTGGGGGACGAATCATTTCTTTCTGTCTTTTGTTTAAAAGGTTTTTCATTTTTTTTTATGTTATTTTGTCATTTTTGCCGTACATGTGGACAATGCGTTTATATTATGTATGGCTTTAATATTTATAGTCTAATATTATATTTCTCATATAGTTTCATCCCTGTGAATTTTGAGATTTCTTTGTGAATTTACCTAATATACACCATGAAGAAAGTACGAAAGTAGAAATTCCGGTCCCAAAGATTAACCAGACCAGACAGATATATACAAGGAATTTAAAAATCGTTATTCATTTTTATATATTTATAGCTCACTCGTTATTACAGCCAGATATTTCGATTTCATTTTTATACGTACAAATATACTAAGTTATAATATAAAATATTGTAATGATAATGTAATAAGTATTTAATTGGTATATACCTATCACATTTGCTCGATTCTTCGACAAAGTTTTGTTCTAAAACTTTTAAGCTCAGGGTTTATCCAATATACTCGTAAAGCATATACTCATCTGAGGTTCATAAAGAAAACACTCTTCATGTAACGTTGTAAAGAATTTCTCTCATAGTTAATAAGATGAATAACAAGCTACTTAACCAAATTACAGCACTAAGACATAAGTTGAAAGCGAGTGAGTGAATAAGGTCGGAATATAAAATAAAATTGCGAGTGGAAATAAAAGCATACATTTTTTTCGAATGGAATTTCATTTAAACTGAATCCACTTGTCCGCGTACGTTCGTGGATATAGTCACTAGAATTTTTATTCTCTTCTGTGTTTTAATGTGAGAGGCATGAATAAAATCATAGCCATTAAATAAAATGTTTATTACATGAATGATAATGTGTCTTAACTGACAGCATTACTTAAATTATGACAAGGAATTGATGTCGACTTGTTGTCCAGCTGTATATGTAGATTTGTAAAACGGTTGGTAGGTACTTCTTATAAGCACTATATCTCCTTGTTATCTCAGCGACGCTCCAATGTTATAAATTAAGTTTACTGGAAAGAAGAAATTTCTAAACTTTGTACAATATACTTTTACAATAAAAAAAAAATGCCTCTTTGCCTGACTGATGCAGACTGAAAATTAACGCCCACGCTGGGTCTGGGAATTGCAAATTAGCACTTGATTTCTTTTTATTCCTATAGACAAGCACTAAGAAATGGTTTTTGGAAATTCAACCTCTACAAGGAGTGAAAAGTTTGTATTGAAATATCGTTTTGAAGAAAGAGTCATAAAAATAGCTGTTTAAGCTTTCCTCTCCGATTATAAAAAAAAGTTATTCAGGTGTCTTGATAATTCAATCTCTGAATCTCTGAAATCTGATCTGTGCAGTTGCATGCTATAGCTAAGCTGGATATCGATTGAAAATGCTGCTTCATCAAATACATAATATGTATCAATACGTACAATTTATAACATTATTTATACTATTTGTTCATTACATGAATGTTCACCCCGACGCAGGGATCGAACCCGCAACAATTGGCGTAGCACTCACATTTACTTAACATTGCATCAACGGTACTGCCAATGTTTTAGGAGTGACCGCCGCGATCGCTGATAAGTGATAACCGGCTGTACCGGCTACGATCTGTAATATACTGTACCATTCGAATGTACCGGGCCGTACAATAGGGCAGACGGTGCGGAGATCGGCCATTATACGATAATGACCCATTATCCGATAGTGAACCGACGACGGAGGGGTCGGCCCAGTCGTGCGACGATCTGCGCACTATCCTTGTACGGCACATGGCTCAACTGAACACATAAAAAACATGTCATTAAAACCTATCTCATCGGATAATCGCCGAGTGCAAACTATAAAGAATAATGACACTATTATCCGCTCGTCTCGATAAAAGTGCTTTGTTACTGGCAGTTGACAATCTTTAGTCTTTATAAGTATTGATTGTGTGTGATTTTGCGGTGTCGTTGTGTTTTTAAAATATTTGAGTAATAATTGTGGATCTGGCTGTCTTGAATTTATGTGCATAAACCATTGACAAAGGTAAACAATAATTTAAAGTGTTTTCTTTCCATTGTTTTCTTTTTCTATGATAAAAATTTTTAAATACTGCTGAAATGCTGTGAAATGCTGAAGTTTACGCGAGTGAAACCGTAGGCATTATAAGCTAACCAAAGGGAAAAAATCTAAAACATTAAAGTATACTAAGTAAGTAAGTATATCACAAAGGGCAAAGCTTTTGACATGTTTTAAACGTAGTTAGGGAGACGCACAAAACTACTATTCTACTATATTAAAAGCTTCCTCTTTAACTCAATGTCAAAATATGTACATATTATACTCGTATATAGTCAAATTCACTGTCAAACAAAGGTGGTGAAAGGTGCTGTCATTATTTTTTTTATATTTAAAACGGGAAATTCCAGGGTAAAACTACACTGTGTCCTTTGCACCCCTAAAAACGTGTACCTTTGCAAAACATTATGATCGGTTGAGTAGTTGAAGCGTCAAAGTGGTACTAAGTAGGTATACTTACTTTCTTCGACACTTCGTAACAATTATCTTTATATTGCAACCAATTTACACAAAACCTCGACAAATTAATTTTCCTCATGAATCGCTCTATCTATTGGTATGCGGTTTTCACCAATAAAAAATCAGTTTTGTAGTTTTTAGTTTATAGCGGACAGACAGATTTTTATATTTATAATATAATTATATGTATGTAATATAATATGTAGTGATTTAGTTCTAAGTACATAAAGTATTTACCTTTAGTTTTAGTGTTATTTGACTCAAAAGTGAAATTAATTTAAAACTAAATCCATACTTACCTAAAACTTACCTACGAACGCTTCAAACAAACAAGTTTTCGTGGTACTTTAAAAGTCACCTTTAACAATATAATTTAAGCTGTTTGAAACTTAAGTTGTCAGAAAATATTTCAAACACACCCGAACAGTTGGTAAACCTCGTAAATAAGTTACCAGATTTGGCTTACCTGCTGTATACGAAGCATGAGATGTGTCGATATTCGAAGTTGTTGAATTAAGGGTAATTTGGGTAAAATACATTCCTACCAACTTCAGTCAGGGACAAAAGTTTCAAACTACGAGACGTATTCGAAGGGTTAACTGGGATAAGGGGCTTTCTATATGAGCCTAGATAATATACAAATACATATTGTGAAAACATCATGATTAACATTGGTGGCGAGTCTGTCAGTTACACTCTAACTCTAACCTTCTCGATAAATGACAATCTGACAGCACTTTTGGTGTAGTGCTTACCAAAAATTACCTACTTCTACGTCGGATGTCACTGGCTCGATCCCGAACCATTAGGTATAAACATATATGTTTGTCTAGGTGTGCTGTATGTATTTAGGAAAAAGTTTAGGTATTATTATT
Organism: Zygaena filipendulae; assembly: GCA_907165275.2. NCBI lineage: Eukaryota > Metazoa > Arthropoda > Insecta > Lepidoptera > Zygaenidae > Zygaena > Zygaena filipendulae. Next base: position 11,115,608 of record OU015652.1, on the reverse strand, counting down.
AAATTACTTACTGATAGGTACCTACTACTTTATGAATTTTAATAATTTTTCATCAACATGAAAATTACTTGCAGTTATTGTATGACGATTTGATATTGAAGTCAACTTTATAATAATTCTAATGCATCGTTTTTAGTTATTTACATTAAGAAAAAGAAAACCATTTTCGTTTCTATCGTTTTTGGACATAAAGGTTAGTATTTATAAATGTATACTCAAGAGTCGTTCGGAACCCAAAAGCAATAACAATATTGTTATTGGATATTGATTATTATATTAAGTTTGAGTAGTGTTTATAACTACTTAGACTTTTTGTAGGTGGGTAATTTGTTTAGTCCCTTTTTAAATACCTACTTACTTACCATTCTACGTAAATGCCAAGGAAAGAAAAGAAATATCACGTTCCATTCTACGCAGGTTTTCTTCACTTAGCTACGTTTTTCAATGAGTCTTTATTGAAAGAAAATCAATAATTACGTGCCTTATCGGGACACGGGTCGCGAGTGTCTCCTGCGAATTGCAAATTTGTAGAAGCAAGTTGGAGCGACCTTTACGGGTCGTCTATTGAAACATACTTCAATGGAGACCCTATTAGTGACGTCAACTTGCCTAACATCACGACGACTAGCCTGGGTCAATACTGGGTTATATAAAATATCTAAATAAGAATTCGAGGGTATAGTTATTGTCTCTTTCCTTTTACGGTTTTCGTTTACAATTCCGAGACGCGTTGACAACGTCCCCATTACCTTCGTTGTCGTCGCACACTAACTTTTCCAATTTTGTATTAATTAATTTATTCTTTATTGCACAGTAAGTACAAATGGCGAACTTAATGCCTTGCGGCATTCTCTACCAGTTAACCATTGGGTAGACAGAGAGATATAGAAGATGGGGTGTGCAAACAAAACAATAATTAATATACTTAATACTAGATACTAATAATTAATAACTTAAACATAAAGACGCAATTTACTCACAATAAATACTATACCTATACATATCCTATACATACCGATACAATAAAATACATACATACATAATACATAATACATAATGAATTAACTGAAAACTAGAAAGTAGTTTGCTCAGAATCGCCTAGCGAATCGATCGCACTATGTTTTAATATAGGTTATATTTTTTCATTTTTACTAGCCCATGTCTAAATTATTTATAATACAATATTTGGGGCGTACGCCACCCGCAACAAAAAAATTCGAACCGGAAGGCGCGGGTGTAGCGCATGGAATTTCGTAGATAGGTCACCTCCAAACTAATGTTGAATAACTTTTAAAGTATAAATTTTTTCGACATAAAATATATTTTAATCATATTATTGTTTATTTTTTTAAATGGGATATATCAGGTTTTCAGTTAATTCATTAACACGTTGTATACATACCATATATACATACGTATGTTGTATGTGTATTCCAAAAGGATGTGTCGCGATAGGGGCTTCTTATAATGAAACTAACACGTTTACACTTATGAAAATTATAATGAAACAGAATATAATTAGAGAATGCCGCAAGGCATTAAGTTTGCTATTTGTAGCTTTGTGCAAAAACAATAAATAAATATAAATTTTATTTATTAAGTAACAAACTACTCATTTATGTTGATAGTAAGTATGTACCTACTAAAAAGCTATGGTTTAGTAACACTAATATTGCACAGCAATGTTATTTATACTCATTGATACTTAATCGATGTGACTGTAAATTATTTCGAGAAGTTCATTAAGTGATAATGAACTAATTGACTGTAGCTTTTTCGATATGTCACGCCAAGAATAAAAAGGCAGTGAAAGAACAAGAAGGAGGCTTAAATTTTTTGTAAACAAAGCATTTTTTGCAGCCCTTGTATGGATTTATTTTAAGTCAGTTAATTAATTATTGCGCAGGGCGGCTGGCGAAGACCTCCGATGAACATGACCTAGTGCCCCATGACCGCAGTACACCCCTCGCGTCCACACCGTATTCGCTCGCCTACCTGACAATAACACAAGTAAGTAAAGTACAAATAAAAAAATTGCTGTCAAATTATACTTGCACAACTCTAAATATCGTAAAACTTTTTTTTACACAGATGACTCAAAACTTTAAGATATTAAGAATAATATTAAATAAAAAATCACGACGTGCGATTTTTAAAAAGTCCTTTTTAAAAATTGTATAATGCATCATTTTTAGTCAAAACAACTAAAGTTACATGTAGCAGCCGTCTGTCAGATTTCGTAGCGCTACGCCATGTATTTTCCTGCTACGAAGTTTAAGTTCTACAACAAAGACGTGTACATAAAACATAAAAGTTATTCGTAGCGAAAATCTACGACGGATGTTGTTTCTCTGCGTAGCTATGTGGCGATGTCGGTACTACAATATTAGAGCATACTTGGCGCGGAAGTGGACGATTTGTACATAATACTTATATGACACTAAACTAAGTAGAGGTCGAGTCAAATCCGTATTTTTTCACGAAGTGCCTGGCCTAGGTTGTTAATTAAAATATTTTTGGGATAGTTTTAAAATTACTCAATCAGCTTAGATATTGTCTTTTTACCTATCTTATAAGTTTTTATTTATTTACATTTATTTAGAGTAATGTACATACACTAATTTATTTATTTCTTTGCTAAACTAGATCGAAATGAAGTTCAGTAGGTACGAGTAATAAACGTAAAAGAACTTTCGCATTTAGTAGATCTATTGGTAATGAGATGAGGCCAATGAGGAACCTCTGGCTGAAGTTGATGATATAGCCTTAGTTTATGTAATCCCTAACAGTTATTGATGTTATCTTTCGCCGTGGCTGATGTTATCTCTCGCCGTGGTTATACCTAACGATATCTACCACCATTTTTGACGTTATCTTTCATCATAGTTTATTTTATGCACAATCGTAGTTTATTTTATCTATGGTATAGCAATTGGTTACCATTAGGGACGTGTTCACACTGTAGCTGGGCTATATGGCTGGTAGACATAATATGCAGTCGGATGTCCAAAGTAAGGGTAGTTACCTACTTCGTGTCAGTTGCATGGCTAACACATTTGGGTGATTCTGTAATCGTTTTGCGTACTTCGCTTTCGTGACTTTGATCTCTTCCTTTACAGTTGGCATTACGAGGTGTTCATGGTATTGGTAATAAACCAAGGTAAATTTGATAGATATGGATCTAAGAATGCAATTTTGTAGCGTTTGTATGATTTGAGTATTTGAGTCGCTTGCACTCCCCCAAAGTTGTACGCGCAAGAGCCGCAAATTGTTGAATAACTATTAGATAGCTAAAGCTAAGAATACTAACAATTTTATACAGGTTTTCCTGTAAGTCAGCCGCGTTGGCGAGTGTTTAGTCGCAAACTACGTACTGTACGCTTAGTGAGTTGCAAACTTTAACATGCCTTTAATCGTCGCTGCTGGTGATCTCTCAACGTAGTTCATACAATCTTTGACAGTCGTTAATTAATATATCCTCACTTTACCAAATACTGGTAAAAGTAGGATCTCATGGACATAAATCATCCTTCACCACGACTGATGTTATCTGTCACTGTGATTGGGTTAAATATTGCGGCTAAAATTGGTCAACGTGCCCACAGAACAGATAGAAGGGGCATCAACATCATCTAGTACGAGTATGAAAGCAAATGAAAACTAATAGTGTCACCGGGTTTTTTCGTACGTACACCAAACCATTCATCACACATTAAATGGAACAAAATGTATTAAACGCCATTTGGTTAAGTTTTTGTTTAGTTTTGGGAATTTGGTAAAAAATATAGAGTTTGTGATGCCAACAAAGGAAGTCTAAGTAAAGACCATGTTTTGCTCTATATAATAATTAACTTCCTTGCAAAAAATAGCGCGCTTGCTCCTTTACAAGTCCTGTCTAAGATATCGACGGTTGAAGGGCTAAGGCTAGTTTCCTGGGTAAAAAAATCAAAATTCTATTTAGTCCGTCAGTTAGATAATAAAAAAATAAAAGACACGTGTTTTTTGCTTTTTTTAAATAATGGAAATATGCATAGATAAAGCGCATTAAAGTTTAGGGCGGGGGACTCGTGACGTCACCGCTCGCTATAACGTGCGAACAAACTGTAGCGAGGCGTGACGTCATGTGAAATTTCGACTTGATATATTTCCGTTATTTTTTGGTTACATAAAAAATAAAAAAAATACGTGTCCAATATTTTTTAATAATCTACAAAACGGACTTTAAAAAAAATTTAGGAAACTAGCCTATTGATCTAAGCGACATTTTTTGCGATATTGAGATGTATAGGTAGTATATACCACGTTTGCTTGGTATCCACGACACAAGCTCATAGCTTAGTGTGGGATCAAGTAGATCTGTGTGTTGTGAAGTTGATTATTATTATTATTATTATCTATAATAATAATTTATAATATAATGTAATGTTAAATGTAATTCGAAAAATTTAACTTGTATATTTACAAAAATGACTCAGAAAACTAATGTTGCAATAAAAATGTTGCATTAATTTTACCATGCCGTACCTACTTTTTGTGTATTGAATTTTTTTTGTTTGAAAAAGAAAACTTTAAATCGCTCTCCTGCAACTTTTTTTGTCGCTTAAATCAAAATAGCCTTTCAACAGTCGATATTATTATCTTTGTGGTCGTACAGGTATACCGCAATGGCGCTGCGTTGGTTGGTGCTGTGCTGCGTGGCGCTGTGCGCGCGGCCTGCGCACCCGCAGGTGGCGCAGCAGTGCCCCTCGCCAAACACCATCGCCCCCTGCAGCTGTACCGTCAAGAAAAATGGCCTCGACATACTCTGCGAGTTCACGGAACAACAGCATATACAAAAGGTGAAATATATTATCATATCGGCGGAAAGACGTCCACTGCTGGACATAGGGCTCTCCCTGCCCTTCTCGCATCCGATGGCCACCTTGCAGCGGATCTAGCCAAGTATATCGATATATCACATACTAATTTAAATGTGAGTTTATTTGTTGGTTTTTTGTTTCGTTTTCGCGGGTTAACTAAGTACCTAACCGATCATCATGAAACTCTCCTCCGAACCTCCGAAATTAACACGGGCGTAACCGAGGGAAAGACTAGTAATATTGTAAATGTGAAAGTTTGGATGGATGGATGTTTGTTTGTTGCTCAATTACTTACGTCAAAACGATGGTACGATGCGATGTAAGATAATATGATGTTTGGTTCAGTATTTAAGGCTTGATAGCGTAACAAAGTCATTCGCGTAAGGATTTTTGTTGTTGTAAATACGTATAGTCACTAGCACCGATATGTATACATTCAGGTCAGTATTTGAACTGTATTACTATTGCGATAACGTTCAATGACTCCCAAAAGTGTATACATAGTTCTGCAGCTGGCCGTACACATATGTATACTTACATAATATTATGATACGTACTAAACACCCAAACTCAGAGTAAACACCAATGTTCTCTCTGATGTTTATTCTGATGTGGGGATCGTATCTCTTTGTTATCTGGAATTTTACTAAATTATCATATCTATAGACACTATCGGAAGTTCCGTTTTATTTATTGTAGTTGTTGAACTTTACATAAACATAGAATTTACATAAATTTTTGTATCATAATTCATATTTAATTTTAACTGTAGTACCTATTAGACTAGTTTACCTAACCCGTGGGCGGCGGGTAAAACTTTGTGAATAACTCAGAATTTACCTAATGTATAATCAGCATCAAAAATATGCAAATACTTTTGTCAGTCGTTGTACTTTATTACTATTGCAATAAGATTCAACAGTCGTCAATAGTTTACATATTTCTACTGTCTGTACTTCGATTCTCGTTGAATTTATCTGTAGCAACAGCTGGCGGTGATTAATTTATAAATATAGCCTACACTAATAGGTATATATAGCGGGTTACTACTAATGGTAAATCATTAGTAGGTATCAAGTATGCTGAATTGATATTGTTAAGTAGTAATTTAAGAAAACTAAATACCTTAAAAAAACCTCAAAGTTTCTGCTTTGAGTTTCGATCGAGCATAAAATCTTGAATGAAGCCTGCCAGACGGTGTCTAATGAGCAGACCTTTGATTTTGCGTATCAAAAAGGTCATCTAGCCGTACAAAGGCGTGTAAAGATTATAGATAATTTAGCTAGGGTGAACCCTATTAGGAACGAAAAAACACTTTATGCAGTGCTGAGGTCAATTTTGTTGCTTTTTTACTAATAATAAGTATAAGATAACACAAATTAGATTTTCGTTTTGTACTGAAGGTTTATTTGCACAGAAACATTTCTAGACTTTATCTGACTTGTTTCGTTATGAATTAAGTAAAACGTTAAAAAAGAATTATAAATTTTATATGAAAGCGTATGTTGCTAATGGAATTACCACAAGTTATGTAGCTTCCCACGTCATAGACGTGTATCGTTGTCGTGTTTTTATATTATGTCCATATACGTATCCATATTGTACGTTCTCATGTAGAGATGCGAAATAATAAATGATGCGAGTATCGTGTGGCTGTCTGTCACTCAAAGCAGGAGACCTCGGAGGAACTGCCTCATAATATTTCTTTAAGTATATTATACAGATTCTCCTTTACTAGCTCATAAAATATTTTATTAAAAATATTATTTTTAATTTTCTTCTTTAACTATCGCGAAAACTTTGGTATAGCATGTCTGCCGTTCCCGCGGGTCCATGTATACAAATGAAATAAAAACGATACATAGTGTATGTACACCCGGACACATAATATATTAAGTATAATTTATTGTTGACTTCTCTAAACATAGTCACTTTCTAGAAAAAATAATTTTACATCATTTTCTTTCTCTATTATTATATTTTATAAGAAACATTATGTATTTATGAACCAGCAATCACTTTGTTTACTTTTTAGAATATGGTTTGAATGGAGAAATAACTCGAGGTATTAATATTTAAGCAAAAAAATGAAATGACACTGGTGAAGTCACATCATAACAATATATTAAGTAGTTAAAATTCATTCAAGACAGATAAATTCCCCAAGTTCTGGATAGACGGTTTTCCGAAAAATATAAACGGATGAGAATAAACTTAAGGTATAAGTCCATAAATGATAATTTAGTAAGTACCTACTAGTAAAAGCAATTTACTATAGATAGGACATTTATTGAAGAGAAAAATTAAATCATAGAAATTGATGGGAAATGATGGAAAGAGTGTCAGTGAGAGAGAGTGGAAAGAGAAATAGTTCCAAGCTTTTATAGCTTATAAAGTATCAGACTATCAAGATAATAATCCGTATCAACTCTATAATATGCATTTTCACATATTTTTCTTCTCAGGTCACTCATCTCAATTACTTTTCTTTTTCCAACAGGCGATGAACAGTCTCCGTTCGAAGCCGATGATCATTTTCTACTTGAAGCTGCGTCACAACAACCTGGCCAAGCTTCCCTCGTACATATTCCTCGGGCTGGACATCCGTCACCTTACAGTTCACAACAGCAGTCTTGCTGTCATCGAAGACTCATCGCTTAGCTCTATTGGTCAGTGAAACCAAATTTAAAAATAGTCCGTCATATTTACGATTCATCGTTTGCTTCTGATAGTTCCGAAAAAAAAAAACTGTTACAAATAAAGGTATCTAAAGTAATAAAACAGAAAACGCTTAATGTTTATCTGAATGAATTTTTAAGCTTACTTATAAAATAATGAAAGAAATAAATTCAGAGAAAATATTTAGTGTTCATCTTAATTTTAATTAATTTTCTCACACTAAGTCTGCCGTTTATTTATTACTAGCTGGTGCCCGTGATTTTACCAGCGGGAACTTTTGACCCTTGCAATGAAAGTTTGTGCAAAACGTTTTTTTAAAGACGATGACTTTTTCGCAACTGCACGCGATTTCAATGAAACCAAGTTTTTTTCGTGCTGCAAACTCTTAGTTTGCAGTAAAAACAGCATAAAATCCATTCAGTAGGTACCTGCTTTCGAAATAACTAGATAGTTTTATGTATTCCGTTACTCTTCTTTTATCGCTCCGTCTAAATTTTCTGTAAATATTTTCAATAGTGCAATTTCCCCTGAGATTTTACCCACGAAAAAAAAGTATCAGTAAAATTATTATCAAACAGGTAACAAGTTGACGCAACTGGATGTGTCTCAGAACAGTCTGGCCACCATACCGACGTCATCGTTCGCACATCTCACCCATTTGCTAATACTGAACATGAATCACAATAAGGTACGTAATAATATAGAACTGACATTCAACTATGGTTCTTAAAACATAAGTGTTTATATTAGATAAAATTACATTATGATACAAGTGAGCAAAGTTTACGCACTAGTTTAGTAATGTAAAAAAGTGTAGTATTCGTGTTTAATTATGAATCTTAGAGCGGCGCAAGAAAAACTATACGAGCCACGAGCAAGCGTCTTGAAAAAACGACTACTGTACCTTAACTTGTTGATTTACGGCAAGTTAGCTCATCTAACTTACGTGGTAATGTAATAAATCTTTCTTTCGTTCTCTATGCAATAATAATACTATGTGTCAGCAGCTATATAAAGGATTTCTTCAGGATCTTTATAAAGAGACATTTCTTGGAGCTTCAACTATATATGCAAAAAAATCATATGCAAAAAAATCATGTCAATTCGTTGCATTGCAACGTAAAATACAATAACTACAAATTTGCAATCAAAATATTATTATTAGTAATTATTATTATAGGTGGAAGTCTTTGTATTAATGATTTCATGAAAATAATTTAAAAAACATATAAAAACGTGCCAAATACTTCATATTGTCTGCATGCCTGTTTTTTTTAAATTATTATTTAATAAAGAGATTTAAGTTTAACAGATATACTTAATTATATGCGAAGATAATGTTTTGATTTATAACTGTAGGTATGTTTTTGGTTAGTTGTTAATTGTATTTGTTTATATATTGTACCTATTTTATATTCTAAAATATATGTATTATTTAGGATAGGAATATTAAATATATTGTTGTAAAGTATTTTTAAATAAATAAATAATAAAAAAAAATAATAATAAATATTCAAATATTTAAATAATCAAGATTGACACACCTTAGCTGTGTTATCTATTGTGAGTTTGTGACGTTTGTGACGTAATCTCTGATTCTATACTGAACCTATTTTGAAAATTCTTTCACTTATAGGTTATAGCTACGTTCTGAGTGAGTAGGGTACTTTTATCCCAAAATTCCTACGGGAACTCCGAAATTACAGCGGGTGAAACAGTGGGGACAGCTAGTAATAAATAATAATTAATGTAAGCTCGACGTAAGCATAAAATATTAAAATAGTTTATATTTTCGTGTATATAAAGACAGAAAAACGAATTATACCTATCTCGTATTTTGGGTGTGAGTCATGAGTGTGAACATTATTCTTATACTTACGAGTACATATTTGTGTCCAGGTAACCGCTGTCCACAACAGAGCTTTTGTGGGTTTAGACACTCTCGAGATCTTGACACTGTACGAGAATAGGATATCTGTGGTCGACGGCGAAGCTTTCAAAGGCTTAGAAAAGTGAGTACAAAAAATATCACAAGCATAAAATTCCTTTATATACCTGTACATTTATATTATCTATATCTCTCGCACAAGCACGCGCCTTCAGTAACTTTGGTAGATGTAAAAAAGAAGTTTTATCAAAATTGTGCTCAACAAGCAGAGTAGGTATGTAGATGGAGATTTTACGAGATGGACCGAAAAATTGAATTTGCGGAAATGCGAGAAATGAAATTGAATTATACGTGTTACACCCCGTTAGGTAACTCCATAATAATAATAATATGATTTATGTAGCATACATACACATAGTAAGATCTCGTAGAATATTCGCGCTGGCTGCTGTGCGATCTCGAAAAGTAGGTTGGTATAGGTATTCTTCCATACGGTTGTAATTGTAATTTTAGTAGTGTTATCTCGCTTGTTTCTCTTCATATTTTATTTATTGTATACAATTTAATTGAATAATTTTTTTTTTTGCTCTTAAAATGTTTTTTTCCGATTTTTGAAACTAAGGATTAAATGAATAAATATTTAATTCTAATAGTATCCCTAACAATTGAAATGTTTAAACTTTAGCTATTTAAGCAAAAAAATCACTTGAATCAAAATAAAAATTGTGAATAGTGTTAAACTTTGGAGATCGACGACTATAGACATATAGTGAAATGGTGAAAAGACGGTCTATTCTCAGTAGTTCAATTAACAGTTCAATTAATTGTACTACTGCAACTTTTCAGTTTCATTAGTTCGATATATAAATACCTACACGCTCAATTAACAATATCCGAAAGTCACTTAATAATAAACTTCAACTTAATTTCTCTGAGGCGTTTCGGATATTTTTTTAGTAAGATAAAGGTATACTTAAATTATTTGAGGAAAAATCATTTATCTAGGTACTAATTTGTTTTTTATAGTGCAACTCGTACCTATATTGTAATAGAAAATGCTATGGAAAAACGCCTATAAATAACGTGTTAATGAATTAACTGAAAACTAGAAAGTAGTTTGCTCAGAATCAACTAGCAAACCGATCGCACTATGTTTTAATATGGGTTATATTTTTTCATTTTAACTAGGCCATGTCTAAATTATTTATAATAGAATATTTGGCGCGTACCTACGCCGCCCGTAGCAAAAAATTCAAAGGGTAGGCGCGGGCGTAGCGCTTGGAATTTCGTAGATAGGTCACCTCCAAACTAATGTTGAATAACTTTTAAAGTATAATTTTTTTCGACATAAAATAAATTTTAATCATATTATTGTTTATTTTTTAAATGGGGTGTATCAGGTTTTCAGTTAATTCATTAACACGTTGTATAGGGCAGTTTGTCTACTACATTTCCGCAGAATTGTGCAGAAATACCGCGTCGCACTGAAAAATAAAGTGTCTGACAGCAAAGCTCGCTCGGTGGAGCTCGTTGAATTTTACGATTCATTTAATATTGACGGACAATTTTATTTTTGTCGTCGAGCGAGCGAACAGAATGGCCACAGTTTGTCGGCGTCAGAAAAGAAATGTTTATTGTACTAAATTATTGTTGTTTTTAATGTGAAAGTTTGTCGTATAAATTAAGAAGCGTGCTCACCTAATTTCCATATTTAGGTACGTTATTACTTGGAAAATTTCGTGAATTGTGAATGGATATTATTTATTCAAATCAGCGGGCATTATTTATTCAAATTTTATCTTTTTACATCGTTGATAGCTAGGTGAACAAATTATTTCTTTCTATTTTTTTTTTGTTCTAGAAAATTAAAGCGCTTAAACCTCGGTGGGAATGAACTGACCGCGGTGCCGCAAAAAGCACTGGCCTTGCTGGAAAATCTTAAAAAGTTAGAAATGCAGGAAAACAGGATTGCTTCTATTTCTGAAGGTGATTTTGCAGGTGAGTGTGATTTTTTAAATGCATAAAAGAAAACCCTATTTCCCTAAGGTTTTAAAGAAGTTACTTAAAAATCAGTATGGGAGCTCAAAATAAAATATGCTTATGGAACCACGTCGTCAATTTTAAAGATATGAGAAATTGCATTCATATACATTTATGAAAAGTCTCTTGCTTGAATTAGGAATTGAAGCGGTTAAAAAAATGCTAATGATATGATTATTTTATTTGTTCTTACATGACACCACTCACAATAAAGGATCAATCGAACTACTTTGTTTCTATTGAATATATATTAATAGTATCTTAAATGAAAGGTTCCTAGCTTTCATTTATGAAACCACGAAATAAAAAAATATAATATAGATAAATAAATAAATTAAATACTCTGCTGTACTTTTTCAAATTAAGAAAGTCTATCATCATTAAGATTTTATAATATACTAGCTTTGCCCCACGGTTTCACCCGCGGTAATTTCAGAGTTCTCGCGGGAATTCTGGGATAAAAAGTACCCTATGTCCTTCTCTGTACTCCTGAAGACGTGCATACCAAATTTCATCCAAATTAGTTTAGCCATTTTTGCGTGATTGAGTAACAAACATCTAAACATCTAAACATTTAAACATCTAAACATCTTAACATCTAAACATCTAAACATCTAAACATCTAAACATCTAAACATCTAAACATCTAAACATCTAAACATCTAAACATCTAAACATCTAAACATCTAAACATCTAAACATCTAAACATCTAAACATCTAAACATCTAAACATCTAAACATCTAAACATCTAAACATCTAAACATCTAAACATCTAAACATCTAAAAATCTAAACATCTAAACATCTAAACATCTAAACATCTAAACATCTAAACATCTAAACATCTAAACCTCTAAACATCTAAACATCTAAACATCTAAACATCTAAACATCTAAACATCTAAACATCTAAACATCTAAACATCTAAACATCTAAACATCTAAACATCTAAACATCTAAACATCTAAACATCTAAACATCTAAACATCTAAACATCTAAACATCTAAACATCTAAACATCTAAACATCTAAACATCTAAACATCTAAACATCTAAACATCTAAACATCTAAACATCTAAACATCTAAACATCTAAAAATCTAAACATCTAAACATCTAAACATCTAAACATCTAAACATCTAAACATCTAAACATCTAAACATCTAAACATCTAAACATCTAAACATCTAAACATCTAAACATCTAAACATCTAAACATCTAAACATCTAAACATCTAAACATCTAAACATCTAAACATCTAAACATCTAAACATCTAAACATCTAAACATCTAAACATCTAAACATCTAAACATCTAAACATCTAAACAATCTAAACATCTAAACACTAATCTAAACATCTAAACATCTAAACATCTAAACATCTAAACATCTAAACATCTAAACATCTAAACATCTAAACATCTAAACATCTAAACATCTAAACATCTAAACATCTAAACATCTAAACATCTAAACATCTAAACATCTAAACATCTAAACATCTAAACATCTAACATCTAAACATCTAAACATCTAAACATCTAAACATCTAAACATCTAAACATCTAAACATCTAAACATCTAAACATCTAAACATCTAAACATCTAAACATCTAAACATCTAAACATCTAAACATCTAAACATCTAAACATCTAAACATCTAAACATCTAAACATCTAAACATCTAAACATCTAAACATCTAAACATCTAAACATCTAAACATCTAAACATCTAAACATCTAAACATCTAAACATCTAAACATCTAAACATCTAAACATCTAAACATCTAAACATCTAAACATCTAAACATCTAAACATCTAAACATCTAAACATCTAAACATCTAAACATCTAAACATCTAAACATCTAAACATCTAAACATCTAAACATCTAAACATCTAAACATCTAAACATCTAAACATCTAAACATCTAAACATCTAAACATCTAAACATCTAAACATCTAAACATCTAAACATCTAAACATCTAAACATCTAAACATCTAAACATCTAAACATCTAAACATCTAAACATCTAAACATCTAAACATGTAAACATCTAAACATCTAAACATCTAAACATCTAAACATCTAAACATCTAAACATCTAAACATCTAAACATCTAAACATGTAAACATCTAAACATCCACACTTTCATATTTATAATATTAATAGGATTTATCTCATGCTACATTTGACGTATATGTACAACATTCCACATCAATACTTGATTGCCTCGTCAAACTAAATAGGTAATTACGTGTCTCATGAATAGTTATTTTGATAATTGGTTTCAACTAAATAATAAAATATTTTAAGAAAACTTATTTTTCCTAATCATTGTTTTTTTTTAGGTTTACGAAACCTAGATTCGCTTGGATTAGCTCATAACCAGCTACGCGAGGTGCCTGCCCAAGTATTTTCTCATCTAATGTTTCTGAATTCATTGGAATTAGAAGGCAATCAGATTCAAAGGATCGATGAAAAGGCATTCTTTGGTCTTGAAGGTAACTTAGCTATTGTGTACAAAAATTATGCTCGAATAATGATTGTGTAAAAGTATTCACAAAGTCCGGAGCTTCCCTCTATATCGCATTCTATAGGAACTGTTATTATTTGTACCCTGCATTTAGTTTTGAGAACCATTTAGGTAATCTGCTTTTTGTAATGGTTCAAGTTTAATATACCTATTTAATTTTTTCGTCGCTGTATTTGTAGAGATATAAAATAAAAAAGAAACGGTTCTTTTAAAAATTGCAGTTTTAACAGTTTGAAACCGTTAGCACAGATAATATAATACTAGTTAGTCTAGTGGTTAGCGAATCTGAGTGCTATTCCAGACGTCACCGGTAGGTAATCTAATACATTAACGTGGCAAGCGTCATAAGCACATGGACTGGATAATAATAAGTATACTCCCTACAGAGAACCTTCAATACCTACGCTTGGGCGATAACCGCTTGCACGAGATTCCATCGGAGGCGTTGCGCCCCCTGCACCGGCTGCGACACCTGGATCTGCGCTCTAACAACATCACTTACATCAACGAAGACGCGTTCACAGGATACGGTGATTCCATCACCTTCCTAAACTTACAGAAAAACATGTAAGTGTGAACCTGGGGCGTGGCTGTGGTTAATCTTTAAACGTCATTGTTATTTCGATTTCGTTTGAAATGCTGGCGCCTTTTAAATACAACTAGCTGTCCCGCGTGGTTTCACCCGCAATAATTTCGGAGTTCCCGCGGGAATTCCGGATTACAATATAGCCTATGTTACTCAGGGATAACGTAGCTTTCTAATGGTGGAAGAATGTTTGAAATCGTTCCAGTAGTTTTTGAGTTAAATCGTAACAAACAAACAAACAATAAATCAAATCTTTTTTCTTTATAATACTAGTATAGAAGATAACAAAATTTGTTTTTGGAACACCGCCGGATTATGTGACTTTGAATAAAATGTAATAAATAAATCTTAGAAAAATGTAACTAAACCGTTCCATGCTCTAAAGTCTCTACCTATACCTTTGAGAAGGTAAATAAATAATTTAACATAAATTACTTGACTTATACTAGCTACCTTTTACTTTACATATAAAGTCAAAATATATTTTTTAATTTTATTTTATAATCGAAAAATTGATATTTTGAATCATAATAAATAAAGTCGTTTCAGAAATGTGACTACTTGTATATGGGAACGTGTGATAGGACTATTAGGCTTTACTATACGAGTATATTTGCTTCTTATTCTGTAACTAAAGACAAATAAAGACAATAGGTGCGATTAGTTTAGTTTACATTTAGTTACTGTCCGTAAAAAGAAAGTAGAGATAAAAATTGTTATTACTGGCTCCGAGGAGCTAGATTGCCGCGCCGCGCTCCCCGAAACGCTGCGGTCGTTGGCGTTCAACAACTAAGCCTTCAGACTTACCAAATCGTAAGATTAAGCTTAATTTTATTACGTGTAAACATTTATTTATTAGGTACCGACAAAACTTTCGTGTTTGCACACTAAATTAGAATTTACCACGCAAAATACGGTAGAGTTATATTACCTAGTACTCAGAATTAAGCACATTACTGTACCGGATTAAGTAGATTGTTTTAATTTAGAATCTCATTAATTTTTAAAGTAAAACTTTTTAAGGCACGGAAGGAAAAACATCTTATGTTTGATTAAGTTAAAGTAGGTATTTCGGAAGTTTGTATAATGTAACTGGGTACCTGCGATCTGATAAAAACGCTTAAAAACGTTATTTTTTTTAAATTAATTTCATTAAATATAAGTAAGTGAAAACTAACCTTTGCTGTTGCGATAGGGTACACCAGTTGCCGACCATGGGCTTCGACAATCTCAACTCTCTGGAGACCTTGAATCTGCAGAACAACAAATTGCAGCATATACCCGAGGAAATAATGGAGCCGATACTGGACACGCTGAGAGTAGTCGATATTATGGGTTTGTACAATATATCTACTAATACATACATAATTATATTGTTATAGATTAACAAGTCTCATGTAAATTTTGTAGAGTTACCCTTACTACTTCTATCGAAATGGAGCCTTCTAATGAAGCAGCAAATCTGAAGATAATAACAAAGAAAATCATGGGTTTTATTTTATATGCCAGATACATCCAATCGTCCTCCACGACAGCACTGTTTTCACTCATTTAAAAACTGATTGATATCATCTACTTTTATCCTTACATATTATAAAACCAAGTCTCCCACCACGTCTGTCTGCCTGTCTATCTGTTCGCGATAAACTCCATGACTACGGAACGGATTTTATGCGGTTTTTACCAATGCAATAGATAGAGTGATTCAAGAGGAAGGTGAATGAACGTAGAGTTTATCCTGGAATTCTCACGGGAACTCTGAAAATATCCGACAGCTAGTATAATGATAATGAGAATGAGAATGGATTTATTTCAGATGTTCTCCATAATATGTTGTTTGTAGTACAAATTTGAATTAAAAACTAGTAGTTATTAGAATAAAAATAAAATTAAATAAAATGTGAAAACAAACAACAATCTAACCCACCCTCCGTACTAATTAAAAAACTGTATTACGTCAAGGTGCATTACGGTAATATACATACATAAGTTGAATTACCTAAGTCATTTTTATTATTTCGATGTCCATGCACTGTCCGGTATGTTAGAGTGAGTGAAATCGGCAACATTACTTATTAATAGGAGTACATAATGTTTCATCAGATAACCCGTTAATATGCGACTGCGAGTTGGCGTGGTACGAATCATGGCTGTCGGGTCTCCGCGACCGAGACGACGAGATGATGCAGAAGAAACGCACCGTCTGCACCATGGTCAACGAGCACCGGGAGTACAGCGTCGCCAAGATGCCCCTCGAGAAAATGAACTGCAAAAGGAAACCAGCGTACGGACGCACCTCCGCTGCCTGCGTCAGCCGCGTCAGCGTCCTCAACGCGGCTCTCATTGCCGCCGCTAGGTGGCTCTAGATTACTTTCGTTGATTTCGTATCAATAATATGTGGGTACCTATCATGTAGGTACTAGAGTACCATAATTTAATCCCGTTTCGTTCCGAATGAAGGGTTACTTTCGAGTCAGCTGTGGCCGGGTGGCTCGATCGTAGCGCCTTCGAAACGTAAATATGAGTATTTTGTTAATAAACATGTTATTTTATTCTTTGTTATTTATTAATATTAAATTGATAAATTAAAAAAAATACACTTCGTAAAAGTGATGCGAAGTGATATGCGAGAAACTACGATACATATCAAATTTGGGCTGAATATAAAAAATAAAAACTTAGAAATGTTATAGCATTTTCTGAAAAGTGGAGTTTGTGATACTGTAGCTATGTATTGTTTTGGTGGAGTTTTATCGAGGAAAATAAAAATAATATAATATTGTAATATTCGGCCGGTGTAATTGTACGAGTAGTGTGACTCTAAGTATTTATACGATCTAGTAGACCTCTTACGGTATGCCTTACTAATGGATATCATAATATGGCAACTAAATTGGTCTGGAATATTTGGTTCGCATACAAAAAAGAATAATCTGTTGTCACGTCCTTTTCACCCTGACTCAAAGGGGAACTTTGTGAATACAACATGCGTGAGACGCCACGAGTCTATTGTAGTGAAAGGCTATACTTATATGACATGGGGGACAAATTTGCGGGATATACCTAACTGTCGTTAAGGGTCCAGACCGTACTGTGCTTAGCACTTGTTATGTAACCTTTAGCGTAGCATAGCGCAGAAACAATTATAATGTTTACACACGAGCAATATCACATTCAAATTAAAAAGAAAATCACCTAATGTAAGATAAAATGTGATTCCAATATGAGCTGTTCAATTTTATTTAACTATACCATTCCCTTTAGAAGATGTATCTATTTTATAACGAAATTATTTACTCCTGCTATTGCAATAATTTAAAATACCTACAAGTACATAATGATATAAAGCATAACGCGCATTTACAATGTTGATTATATTTTAATAATAATGATTTTAATAATCAATTTGTATAGTGTGGGGCTCTACTATTTAAATCAAAGTGTATTCTTTATTTATTATCCTCAGTAAAAAATAGAGTTTTTTGAATTATGCTACTATTTAATAAGTTTCACAAATATTTTCTTCCATTTATTCTACCTCTATAATTAAGATTGATTTGTTACCTATGCATATTTCAAAATGTATTTTTTTATAAATATTACATATTTTCTATTTTTACCACTAAATAAAGTAGTGAGCCCCAGAATGTTCGATTTGAATGTAGTTTAGTCGTAAGTAGACAAGTATTAGATAAATTTTATCTATTACAGTACTAATCGATACAGAAATTAAGAATTATTATGCTGTTGTTAAAAATATCTATATGTTGAGAATTTTTTTATAAAGAAAATAAATTACAGAGAATTCAAGCTGTTTACTATTCATTTTCTTTAAGAAAGGGAAGCATCCGAGTAATAAGCGGTTTCTTTAAAAAAGTTAAGTTCTTAAAAAGAATCCAGTTTTAAAGTCCATAAATGAACTAGTAACTAAAGCAACCAAAGTAACCGAATAGTAGTCGATCATAACATCACAAACAACCGTTAAGCTTGAAGCTGTTAATTTTCCTCTTTGTAGTGTTAAAAGTTTATGCTTAGATGAACTCGCTGTAATTTTAAATCGGTATTACGAGTAGATAGCTATAATAAATGTGACTCGATATTAATGTTGATACATTACAGTTTGTGAAAGCTGGATATAATTTATTTTAGAAAGCAGGCATTTTAATCCTTTCCATTTAACAAAGTACCTATGTATTTATATCGTCCTTATTTTTATTTGTCATAATAAACTGACACAAAATTTATCTAATGTTAATATGATGAGACATAAATGGAGTTAAAATTTTCTCAAAAGACAAATTTCGACCATAAATCTAGTGATAAAATCGTAACCAAAAACATATCCTTCATCGGTCTGAATCGTTAATTGTAAGTCTAAAATAATAATATATTTAGTAAAAACATCAAGTGACTATATAGCGACGGATTGGGCAGTCACTTTTATTCCCCGCATTCGTTTGATCCCGCAAATAAGTAATTATATAGAGTAAGTAGGTACCTTAACAACTTCAACGTATTTTGTGTATTAAAAGCATCTTATTAATGGTTAAAATGTTTTTATACCTTTAAAATGAAACGCGAGATTGAATGCTATTTTATTTCCATTCAATTCATGTTAGGTAAAAAAACATTTTCTATTGCATAAAAGGTTTTCAATATAAATCACAGTAGACATGTAAGATAGACTTATAATGGTAGGCATACGATTTCTTCGTGTTTTGGTTTTGGCTTTTGTTTGACTTTGATGGGTTTCACGCACTTGTAGAATTCTTCATATTATAGTGATGCACGTTAGATGAAAGGTAGGTATTTTGTCGTAAATATAGGTATTATATAATTAGTTTGCCATGCAGTTGATGTTTATATTATAATTAAAACCGCTTTATAATCATTACTAACAATTTACAACTTTAACTCGATATTTATATAGCACCTACCAACATTAACAGTCCCACATAGTATTTATTCCGAAATTGGTCTCATCAAAGTACCTAAATAAGAGTAAATTCTCCTTAATATGGTAAGTAATTTGAAATTCAATTTTGGCGGTGAAAATATACATAGCAGGTATATTATTATATTAATAATACTTCGGTTTTATTTTCAAAATAGTGTATTAACAAATATTAGAAAACGTAATATGGTAGAGAAAGTGCATAGTAAATGTTTAAGTAGATTTTCAATTAAATACTCTAATAAAATTATTGTCATAGAGTAGCGAACGATCAGAGTCGACAAACCTGATAAAATAAGGAAATAATATCTAAAAATTTGTAGTTGTGCCGTCTGATAAATATTTAGTGTTAGTGAAAGTTAATAAGTAAATCGATGAAATTTCTTCACGTATTTTAAGAAAGAATGATGGCGAGCATATTCTGATTCGTAAAAATGTTTTTAGAGAGTTTCAAATGTTTTACATAGTTGAGATTTCATTACCAATATAACATAAGTACTAACACCAATTGTAACAATTATGTATCTGATGTGCTTGATCAAAATATTCTGAAGTGAAAAAAAAACTCAACAATATTGGTAGATACTTAGGTGTGTTTTTTACGTTTCAAAGTTTGTATTGTTTCAAATTGTTTATATTTATAATTATTTTGTTTTTCTATATATGAGTAAACAATTTAATTTAAAGAGTCATTACGAACATTGAATTTGTATTAACCAACAAAACTAACCATTAAATAAAGAACACGACTGCCGAGGATCAAAAAAGTTCTGTGGCACAAATATTTTATTTCACTTCAAGAATTTTTTAGTCATTATGGAGCAATATTAAGGCATCTTTTTGTGTATTTAAAGATTTTTCTTTTGTTCAAATCCAGTCATCATTCTTTCAATTTCACATTTTTCAAAATAAATATTCGCTCATTTGTCGTTTCGCTTGAAACTAAATTCATCTGTGATCTGACGCAAGTTGAAAATTATAAATTAATTATTTCGTTGAAGGTACCTACTTACATAAACGTAGCAGAATATTTCAATTTATTTTAATGAATATTTTAAATGCTGAAACTAAATTAAAATCTGCTAAGTAAAATGTTTTATTTATTGTTCTTACTATCTTAAACATAAAATCTGTGTATACACAATAATAATGAGCTAAACGGGGCAGTAGAGGAAGTCACTTTGGTAATTAATAATATACATATCAATTAGAAATAAGTCGACATTATTTTATATTTATTATATTGAATGTTGTGTGTTACTCTCATTATATAATAACTATTTACCTTATCATAAGATACAGGGTGAAATTAAAATCACTATCACTAGGTACCTAAACAAAAAGGCACCCTACTCGTGATAGAGTTAACATTTAAATTGCTCGATGAACTTTTAAAAAAATATACCATTAAATGTTTACTAATTGAACATATTGAAATAAAACTTTTTTATGTATTTTAATGTTTTCAAAGAAAGTTTTTTTTTGCGGCGTCCTGACTGAAGTGTGCGTAAAAAATAGGTAGAGCTTTTTGTACATATTCTACGAGATGTAAGACAAGCTAAATTTATTTTGTGTAATTCACGTCATCATATTATATTTTCTTTCAATTGTCTTTTCATATGTTTTATGTTGCCTTGTATGATATTGATATTTTTCTTCATCTATACTTACTTACCTGTATTTGTTAAATGTCAACCTGGGCATCCCGAAACAATTTATTTGTATAAGTCCCGTAGTTTACCAAGAAGACAGCTCCCAATAATATGGCTGCATTTTATTGCACCAATTTCATTGTGTGTGAGTAAAGTATATTGTATGCACTGTATTAAAATTTATAAGTGATATCACGCTAGCACAAAAAATCTCTATGACGAATACATTGTTTAGTGGCAAGAATACCTACTAGTGATTTTGGTTTAACCCTGCATTATTTGTTGATCGTTGTTGTGTCGCGCCGGTGTATATCGTGCTTCAATATAAAATAAGTGTTCAAATGGATATCCAACATTATATGTGACATGTTATACAAGTTTTTTGTTAATGAATAAGCAAAAATAAGCAATAAGATGTATTAATAAATAAAATTGTCTAAAATTAACGATGTAGTAAGTTCATAATAACATAAAATTCGAATATGAATTAGGAAAATTTTTTTTAGGTTAAGCTCGAATCTCCACCTGCTGGCACAAAAAAAATATATTTCACTGTTACCATTACAAAAACATAATCACCTTACTGCTATTTGAAACCAGACACAATGATCTGACTTTATTAAGTAATTTCTATAGACTTTAGACTATCAAATTAATATGTATTCATTAATAATGTTGTGGGTTGAGTCACTAAATCTTGATGTCTGATATTTTAACCTAGTTACTTCCATTAGTGGTTCCCTTTGAACGATAACATTACGTTGAATAATCCCAAACTAAATCCTGTGCAACCTTTTGAATGCCTGTCACGCAACAATATAAGTATTTTTATTGTTCCTAAACTCATTATATTTAAAAAAAAACTTTAAAAATACCGTATTTCATAAAGTACCTACCTACTAATATTCTCGGAATTAAAAATGTTATAACTAAAACTTGAGGTAATTTTGTTTTTGTATAAATCTAGATGGTACATGTCTCTGGATTTGAAATAAATGGAAATGAAAAATAAAAAATAAACATCATTTTGATATTTTTTGTTTTTGTAATTTGGGCACCAAAAGTTTGTGTGAGATGTAGTCTTGGATCGTTCTCTCAACAATTGTAATGTGACCAACAGTTTTACAGTCACATTTATTATTTAACATTAATGTAGTTAATATAATTCTAATATTGAAATTATAATGTAAGCATATAATTATTTACTAATTTCGATTTGAATAAAACGAAAATAAATGATGAAAGGTATTGTTGTTTTTTTTTTATTATTGAACATTTAATTTTTGTAATTTTACGAGTAATTATAACCCACATAGTACACACAGTAAGTATACCACACTTCATTGGTGTGGATAGCTTTAATAAAAGCGGTACTATCATAAAATATCAGCAATTTATTTTATAAGACTAGCTATCCCCCGCTTCAACCGCGGTAATTTCGAACTTCCCGTGGGAATTTCGAAAAAGAAAGTATCCTATGTCACTCGGGACTACTGTAGCATCATATAAGTAAAGGAATTTTCAAAATCGGTTCAGTAGGTCCAGAGATAACCCCCTACAACGTCACAAACTCACAATTCACAAACTTACAAACTTTTACCTCTTTATAATATTAGTACCTATAGATTTATATGATTTGATGAAGAACCCTTTGTGGTGAACCTATTTACTGAAACAAAAAGGTTTAGGTTACTTTCCGACCCTCAACTACGCAAAAGATCACGTCGTCACAAATCGTCACCAATCACAAATCAAAAAATAAAATAAAAAGTTTTTCATATTCTTTTCTGTCTGTCTGTCTGTTCACGATTATCTCCAAATTTACTGAAGGGATTGCCATGTGGTTTTCACAGGTAGGTTAAGCTTAGCCTGGGGCAACATATTATGTAAGCTTTGTTTCGTTTAAATCGGATGTCGGGGAAAAAAGTTGTTATTTAAAAGCGTTTCACACGAGTGAAACTTCGGGGCACAGCTAGTAAATAATCAAATACATACTTAATCATGAAATATTTATACACAGATCTTTGTATATTAAAATTCTTATTTGTTTATTTATTTATTCTTACTGCAACTTGCTCTATGTTCCCTTAAATTATATAGGTATACGATCGTATTTAGAAGATAAGATCGTAATTCTAGAAGGTTTCTACTAGATTTTTCGATTAGGATATGACATAGATGCCATTAACGGAATGAGACACCTAAGCTAAGTAAGAAAGAGCGGAAATTTTGGCATATATTTTATAAAATATAAAAAAACTGCCAGTTAAATTCCAATTTTAATTTTGACACTATGGTTAGTGACGCCAAATGTAATGTAAACGTAGCCTCGTCGTCTATGTTACAGTATACAGTTGCAATCAATGCCAGTGACAAAGAGAAGCCACTGCCATTGAAAAAAAGATGCGACATCACAGAACGTATTTTTCATCAAGCGCTTCGATATCCGAGAAAATAAAAATATTCAGATTCAGAAATCACAATAACAGAGGCGTTTGGTTCTTTTTTCATATTTGCCCTCGAATAATTGAAGTATAATAATAATAGAAAGATAGATTTTTATTCTATCTTTAAAAATTATATTTACATTTTATAGGAAGTGTTGTTTATTTTATATGGTTGGGCAGGTAAACGAGGCAGGTGCAGTAGTAGGTGTCGCTTGAGGATATTATAATTGACATAATATAATTATGGTTAATACATTAATATTATCAAACATGAATGAATAATGTAATTAGATTTGTTTCCCAAGGACTTGGATATAGCGAAAAGGATCACACTCATATTGCAGTAGCTGAAAAAGCTTTCCGTCTACGAAATAAATCCTACTAATATTATAAATGTGAAAGTGCGGATGTTTGGATGTTTGGATGTTTCTTACTTAATCACGCAAAAACGGCTGAACGGAATTGGATGAAATTTGGCATGCATGTTGTCAGGGGTACAGAGAAGGACATAGGATACTTTTTATCCCGGAATTCCCGCTGGAACTCCGAAATTACCACGGTTGAAACCGCGGGGCATAGCTAGTATGTAATAAACATTTACTAACTGTTCCCTATAGTTTTACCTACGTTAGTTTCAGAGTTTCCACGGGACGTTCGGAAAAAACGTTTTCTGTGTCCTTTTCTGTACCCGTGACGTTATGTAGGTATGCAAAATTTCATGACCATCGGTTCAATTGTTATGGCATGAAAGCGTTACAACCAAAAAGAAATAAACTTGTATTTGCATTTGTAATTGTAGGTAAGGATTTTATTTTATACTCGTTGGATCCCCACTTTTAGATTCTGGTTTAGTATTTCCGTCGTTGGATCCCACGTATTTCCATGGAATTCAGTTTTTAAGGGACGAGTAAAAATAACAATATGCTATAGATAGTCACCGGAAAAACACATTTTCCTATCTATACATATAATAAAACTGTAACAGGTCGATGTCTGTACATGGGAGACTACTCCACCACTCTATGAGTAATATAGAAGTCTGTTTGTCTGTCTGTCTGTATGTTTGTATTCGTGCTACGCAAAAACTATTACACCAAATTGAATGCGGTTTTTTTTTGGTGTCTTGCTAAGGGTCTAACTTAGATACTCATGTTTCGATTTTTCGAAATTCCATCTGGAACTCGGGATATTAAAAAAAATGCTGATCATCCTACTAATATTATAAATGAGAAGTGTGGATGTTTGTTACTCAATCACGCAAAAACAGCTGAACGGATTTGGATGAAATTTGGCATGCATGTTGTCAGGGGTACAGAGAAGAACATAGGGTACTTTTTATCCCGGAATTCTCGCGGGAATTCCGACATTAACGCGGGTGAAACTGCGGGGCACAGCTAGTACATAATATATACCTTGTACTTATACTAAACTTCGTCCTTCTTAAATTTCCGGTGTGGGCGAAGGCCCAATGCCCATGATTTCGTCTGGGGTAATTAATATGTTTTCTCGGTTGTGTAGGCACTAGGCAGGTACCGCTGCTACAGTTCGGTACTTTATCTATGGAATATGATACCAATATTATTATCAAGTCTGACACTTACATACGCAGGCAGTTTATAATATTATGAGGTTCTCTTTGAGTCATGAACTATATATTAGTAGGTATATTTGATCATTACCTATTTTAAGATAATAAATGCTAACAATAATATTTGCTAGTAAAATTGGAGTATAGGATCTCTTTGTGACATCACAATAACAGTTTTTTGCCAAAAACATAGGTATGAAATTATACACGGTGCTTTAAAAACAATCTATCATTCTTTTTTTTCTCTGTTTGTTCCGGGTCATTGTCCGAAATGGTTGGATCTCACGCGGGTGAAACTGCGGGGCGCAGCTAGTGAAGAATAAATTTTATTCCGGAACAAAGGGTTCCCGGTGGAGTGCTAAGATTCGCGCGGGTGAAACTACAGCTAGCTATAATCTAGCTATTTGATAATATATAGTTACGAGTAGGTAATTTAAATTACGGGATAGAACAGGGTAATTTTCATCCCGATATAAAGTGTTCTTCAGGGGATAACGAAATTGAAGCGGGTAAAACAGCTATAGTCAGCCATACTACAATATAATATAGGTACTAATACTAGCTGTGCCTCGCGGTTTAATCCGCGTGAGTTTTGGGATTCCCACAGTACCTAACTCTGATAAAAGTAGCTTAAGTTACTCCCTATAACAGCAGCTAATTGCCAGTAAAAGTCCTGTAAAAATCTGTCCAACGGAGATAAGCTGTAGTTTCACCCACGTTAATTTCGGAGTTCCCACGGAAATTCTGGGTTTAATACTATCCTTTCTTTCAAGTTGGACCAAATTACAGATAGTTACGAAGTTTGATCAAAATCGGTTCAGTATAGTTTCAGAGATTATCCTGAACATACATCGTGACACGAGATTTTTATCCTACTAATATTATAAACGCGAAAGTTTGTAAGTATGTATGGATGGATGTTTGTTACTCTTTCACGTAAAAACTATAGAATGGATTTAAATTAAACTTTACAATAATATAGCTTATACATCAGATTAACATATAGGGTACTTTTTATCCCGGAATTCCCGCGGGAACTCTGAAATTAACGCGGGTGAAACCGCGGGCACAACAAGTATAATATAAGATTATAAAGAGAAAAGATTTGATTTTTTGTGAGTTAGTTTTTAATACTACATAAATTCAAATAGTAGTTAACCGATTTTATATAATAAATCCCTTCAGTTATAAGAAGCTACAGTGTTCCTGAGTGGCATAAGATAATTTTCCCCCTGAGATCCCGTGAGAATTTCGAGATAAAAAGTACCCTTTGTCACTCAGGACTACCGTAGCTTCCTATAAGTGAAAGAATTCGCAAAATTGGTTCAGTAGATCCAGAGATTACCCCCTACAACGTCACAAACTCACAATTCACAAACTTTACCTCTTATTTATTAGTATCATTACGATAAGTTCGAGGAACGAAACTTGAAGATATTTTGTATGTTCCCTTAAAAACATATCATCTAGGTAAGTACATAATTAGGACCTTGTCCGTGAAATGGTATCGTTCGATCATTTCATTGTTTACTTAGTTTATCCGGTGATGGATAATGGGGTGATACGATATTATTGTCACAGCTTATCACCGCAACGGTAACATACACACATTTCACATGAAAATTGCAATTATCTAGAATATTTTATCTCAGTGCTTCAATAACGGACATTTACTGTGGACTTTGGTTTGCTGTCGAAATTTGAACCTGTTTATACTTATAAAAAAAAAATACCTATGATTCCGGACGCGAAGCAAGATGATGCTGTAAATAATAAATCTCAAGCTTTGACCGAGCCAAAATTGATGAACAAAACTAAAATGTCTATAACGACAGCTCTAAGGTAGGCGTTGCATTTATTCTTTAGTAAAACTTGAGGTCTATTGTCGCACTCAGAGATAAATAATAATAGTAAATACGTTTCTGTTGTTAACTTTAATAGCAGTTCTCCACGGTTTCACCCACGGCAATTTCTGAGTTCCTGCGGGAATTCCGGGATGAAAGTATCTTTTGGTTATTAAATATTTATGAGTGCGCCGGTAGGAAGGCTTTATACTGTAATTACTTAGTAGGTAACAGGTGTGGACATTAGATACTCATTAGAATCATAATATACACACCGGCAGAATTAGCGGAACGTAAAAAGGCAGAGTATAGAAATAATTACGTATATATATTAAAACAAATTATTATCAGGCATGAAGTAATAAACTAATATACATCTTTTAACATCGACTTTAAGAAATTTTTAGTTAAATTTTATTAAAAGTAATCAAAATTAAAAAAAAAAACTCTAGTTTGTGAGAACACAGACAATGTTGCAAATAAAAGTTGAATCACGAAGGGGAAACACACGTTATTTCGTTCATTTATTTAGTGTTAAAATCACAGTAATCTTTAATTTGCAACATTATTTGTGTGCCCACAAATTAGAAAAAAAGTGTTTTTTTTTTTATTATTATTTTAAATAAAATTTAATAATTTAATTACAAACTTTTAAAGTGTTAAAAGATGTATATTAATTTATTACTTCACGTCTAATTATTATTTGTTTTAATATATATACGTAATTATTTCTATACTCTGCCTTTTTATGTTCCGCTAATTCTGCCGGTGTGTATATATAAAATCTGAAAGTTTATTTTCAAACTAGATAAAGCTTCTACTAACAAAATAAATTCCAGGAAAACACTTTTGGCATATTGTTTCTGGTAGATAAAATAAATGACCTTAAAGATCAAGGGAATTGCAGTTTAACCTGTAATACTTATTCTGTGATTCCCTGTCCCCTGTTCCCTGTGAATCAGAGCGGTTGAGAGTTCTGTGGGTAATTCCGTTTATTGTTCCAATTTGAGACTAACTTCGCGAAGTGTTTTCGTACGTGACCCGACTAAAATGGTCCATAATTATCGAACCAGATGTAGGTACTGTAATATATTTTCAGCCTGAAATACCTACGAAGCTTTAGTTTTATCTTTTCAACTTTAAACATTCTCAAATTAAAAGTTCTTATGAACATAAATCCCTACTAATATTATAAATGCGCAAGTTACGCTGTCTGTCTGTTACGATTTCTCGCCTAGACGGCTCAACCGATTATCATGAAATTTTGCTTTGCATACACGTTTTCACGGGTACAGAGAAGGACATAGGGTACCTACTTTATATTACGGGATTGCCGCGGGAACTCAGAAAACGGTTGGAAGCATTTTGTCGGGACTTTCAATGCTAATTACTTGAATTCCGAAATTCACGCAGGTGAAACTGCGGGGAGCAGCTAGTTACTAATAATGGCTCCGCGAGAGGATCGTTTGCGATTGTTAATTGTTAGGTCAATGATAATAATAATAAAACTTCACAACACACATCTACTACTACTAATAGGTATCTACTAGAATCCCACACTAAGCTATGAGCTTTTTTCGTGGAAATCAAGTGATGTGAACAAATTATCATTACTTATACTGCCGAGCACAAACACATCATACCTATGTATATTTATTTATTTATTTAACAATTAATGCACACAAGGAGAACATAAAAAGGAAAGAAAGTATAAAAGTAATCATGTACAAGGGTCATGCTTATTATTCCATGTGGAATTTCTTCCAGCAGCAGTATATACTGTTTAAACGAAATATTTTTATTACCTACTGTGTAATACGTTTAAATTTATTCTCTTTGATACCGATCATATTCAGCTGTCACTTTTAAAGGGATCATCTCAGAAGAATAACTGTTATTGTTCTGAGGGGATCATCCTTACAAAAAACCCGTTGATATAAAAATATGTTGTGAAATCCGCTACAGTGACCAAAGTGACATAATTAATTTTGTGTGATGAACACAGGGTTCCATTTTCCAGTCTGGGTGTGTATATATATATCTATAGTATAATATATATGTAACAATATGTGTAGTATATACCAAGTTTGCTTGGTTTCCACGACACAAGCTTATAGCTTAGTGTGGGATCAAGTAGATCTGTGTGTTGTGAAGTGGATTATTATTATTATTATTATTATTATTATTATTATTATTATTATTATTATTATTATTATTATTATTATTATGTCTTTGGTTTAGGTGGACAACATCTCCGACAAAAATATAAATAAATAAAATGCAGTTGCATTTTCTTTTTTTTTTCAGAAATTCTTCGTGCAGTACCCGTTGCTTCGTACAGGGTATCTTCGCTTTGATTACCGTGACGAGTTTCATTCTCATCGTTATGATGTCCATAAATTTCCCGCTACGGCCCCCGCCGTCCGATATAGATGATGAGGGAACCGCCCCGTCTCGGTGTGAGGTTCACAACTGCAGGATCTTTTGTACCGAAGCACCGTATCTTGGCGCATACGAAGACGATGTTGTTCACGCTGTATTGGTAACTAGAGTAGTTCCTAATGGAATTGAAACAACGTGTTGGTAGTATGGAAATTTTAATGTAGGCAGTTTCTTGCGCGTTAATTTCAAAATTCCCGTAGCAGTTCCGTGATAAAAGTAGTATGACCTTTTTTGTACCTCTAACAACGTGTATGTAAAATTTCGTGGTGATCGGTCGAGCCAAACAGCCCTGAAAGCGTAACAAATAAACGAACTCACTTTCGCATTTATAATACATATTAATAAGGAGTACAATAAATTTAAAGAAGACGTATATTGTTCTTCCTTTGTTTCAGGACGCAGAAGACAAATGCGGCGACCACATTTCACTAACTTTACGAGATCCGTGTTTTCTAAATTTTAGTATGCCAATGAATTGGCTGTCAAACATTCAGGAAGACATTTACGAGTTGAAGATAATTGGTGGGAATTTAAGATACATAGTTCCGGGTGCATTTTTGAGCAATTTTGCCCGAAATATAAAAAATCTGATCTTCCAAAAGTTAACGATACCTTCATGGTCATCAGATATGCTTATTGGCCTTGAAAGTTTAGAAATGTTGTCTTTCGAAGACTGCCGAATCGTAAAAATCAATGAAAACGCCATATCAAGTATCTCCAACACTCTGTCTACGATATCGATAACAAGAAGTGGTCTTTGGAATCCGGCTAATATAACAGGGTCAAACCGATATAGCAATCATAAGAATTTAAGAGTTGTGGATTTTTCTAATAACGATTTTGGTTGTATACTGGGAGAGAATAGCTTCTCTATGCTGCGTAGCTGTGAAAGTTTCAATCTTAATTCTAATAGGATAACTACTATAGGTGCAGGAGCATTTGATTACATGTTAATGATTAAAGTGATATACTTACATAACAATCGTTTAGTGACCATTGCCGATGGTTTATTTAAAATGATCAACACACTCAGCCCAATGCCTAGGATTGGTCTAGTTGGTAACTTCTGGCACTGTGACTGTGGATCGAGTGAGTTAATGATGGTCATTATAGAAGGTATGCTGTTGGGCAACCCGACGTGTCACACACCAACCAAATTCAAAGGTATGGTCTTCTCTGATTTCATCCAATATTGTAACGTGAGCACCAGGTTTGAAATAATTTTTAATGACAACTCAATCGACGCGTTTAGAGCTCATGATGATTATTTTTATACGAACACCTGTCAAATGGGCGAAAAACAATTAAATGAAAATTTAACAGTTATATCTCCTATAACATATTACAAATGTAATTCGGATAGACTGCCACAGTCTGAAATTGAATTTATAACAAAAGCATACAATAATAACACTATTCACAGTAACGAGTGGATTCAACCAACTTTTTATCTGAAAGAAAACTTTGTGACAATGTTTGAAGTAGGTTCGAAAGGATCGAATGAATATGGCCTTCTTTGGTACAAAACTATATGTCCAAACGAGGTATACTGCATTAAAATCCTGCCTCACTGGATACGAGTGTATAATATAAGAGAGACAGCTAGTCAATACACATTTTGTCCTATTTCAATAGCTACGGCGTCTATTGAGAGCAATAATTGCGTAGTGTATCTTTTGCCAAACGATTTACAAACGACACAATTTATTGAGATGAGACCTATAATATATGTATGCGCAGCAATAGGTTTTCTCGTGTTTGGTGCTATAGTTATCTATCTCGTAATCTTACAAAACCCATCACTCCTGAAAGGCAGTAAAAGAGTTCTATTTGTGAAACATAAAAATATTGAGGCTTTAGTTCTGCCAACCAAAGTGACTTTGAAAGATGCATTGACGAATAACAACGTGACATCTATGCCGCATAGGGAGTGTTCTCATACTAATAATATATTTATAATGCCATCTAATCACCGCAAGTTGGTCTCGGGTGATGTTATAGCTAGGCATTCCATGAGAAGCAACAAAAGCTATGCTCCAAGTTACATATCAGCGTTGCAACCGACCGACGAACAGCTAGTCGAATGGCGCCTTAGACACCATTTTGATAATACATCCACAATAACTTCATTCAACTCCGATTTGTCCCTTTACACAACAATATTCAATAAAGACTATCAACTATATTCCCTAGAAACAATAAGCGATGAGACTGCTTACGAGAGTTTGAAATAACTGAAACTTTACAAACGTATCTCATAATCATTAAGAGCATAATAATAAAAATAAAATCAGTCTTTATTATTGTAGTAAATACTTGTTAAACTAATTAACATTATACATTTTCATCGACAACTTCAACTTGTCTTGCGACATAGGCCTCCTCCAGAGCCTTCCACGCGTTTCTGTCCTTTGCCATTCGCATCCATGTGGTCATCAAACAAGTGTTTCTCAGATCATCTGCCCATCTGATATTTGGTCTTCCTCTTTTTCTTTTGCATTCTCTCGGGCACCACTCCACAGTATCCTTTGTTCATTTATTAATGTGTTTTATTTATTTATTTATTCTTCTTGCTCAAAACCATCATATGACCGCATCATAAGTGTTGTTGCATCATATCACCTGTCCACCGCCATTTCTGATCTTTCACTATTTTGTCTATTCCTTTTGTTTTAGATTTGGCTTATATAATAACATCTAGTTGAATTTTATCTTTGAGATTTATATTAAGCACACTTCTCTATATTATTTTGGCATACTTACTTTAAGTTTTTGATAGTCCTTTTTTTAAGTGCTCAAATTTCGTATCCATAAGTAATTATAGGAACTATGCACATGTTAAATACTTTAAACTTCTGATTTGTCGGTATTCCTTTTGCTTTTAATAGTTCTTTTAAAGACAAAACTTCTTCCATGAGTTTTTTAATATTTTTCTTTCAATTTCTTTATTCATCTGATCTGTAGGTGATATTATCTGGCCAAGATATTCGTGATTATTGACAAATTCTATGACATTTCCATTTACTATAATTTGTTCTTTAATATTATTTGTCGTCAATTTTGTTTTACTGATGTTCATGGTGAGTCCTGCTACATAGTTTACAAAATCTAGATCTTCTAACTCG
Source organism: Zygaena filipendulae (assembly GCA_907165275.2). NCBI lineage: Eukaryota > Metazoa > Arthropoda > Insecta > Lepidoptera > Zygaenidae > Zygaena > Zygaena filipendulae. Next base: position 11,082,957 of record OU015652.1, on the reverse strand, counting down.
CAATAACATAGATTGCAAAATTATCATGTACATTTCGTAGGTGCATTAATGCTACATGATTGCTCATAACCTCGTATGGGAATATAAGTTACTGGGTTTTTTAATGCGTGAAACTGGTGCAAATTGGATGTACCTACTTAACTGTTACCCCTGGTGTCGCCCTTTTCGATTTACTGGTTGAATTACCAAAAACGTGATAACCGTGCTTCTTTGTTAGAAAAGTACATTGCGAAACCTATTTTAATAATTCTTTAACATATAGCGGTATTTCTATACAGTTCGTTTACACAAAATGCGACACTGCCCCAAAATCAAACTTCTGCCACTCATATTCGTCTCTCACAAAACTCATTTGCACATGCAGAAAATTTTAGCACATTCACATTAATTACCAATTACGCAGTAACAACTCTTGAATCTCAGGAGTACATTACGCGTCGAACGGTTTTGAAAATGCACCTGAATATATCCATCACCAAGGAGCCCACGTTACCAGCACGTTACTAAACTGATGGTTAACTTCGATGGTTAGGACCTTTACCCGACTGAATATACGATCTAATAAAGACAAAACATGCATACTAGATTTCGAATGCAATGTGGTAACAAAAATTGGTAACCATGGTAACGATGATAATAGAATAATAATAATATTGGAGCACACGATCATTTCTTAGACAGTTGCATCTGACGGCGCACTCGTGCATTATTAATCAATCCCTTACAGCTGTTTTTGACGAGGTGCGCTTGCGCCAGATGGGATATGCATTGTCTCGGCCATTGGATGTGTTCTATTTTAAACATGACATTCATAGAACCGACTGTAGGCCTCTAGGAAATATTTTAATTATGTTAGTTATATGTAGTAAAAAGTGACTAGCTCTTATATAGTTGTACACACTGTAGAAGTAGTTTTTTTATAGATTGAGATAATGTGGCTTAGATGTTTGTAACTACACACACACACACATAATTGTAAGGACATTTAAGTCATGCTTATTTCTGGTTCAAGAGGATGAAGTTATGTAAAAGTTATGTTATGAATTATTTATATCACCTATATTTTCGCTTAAAGATGTTTGTAACTATTCACACACACACACACACACACACGCACACGCACACATACATACCTAATTCTAAAGACGTCTATGTCGTGCTTATTTCTGATTAAAGAGGATGAAGATGTGTAAAAGAGAGTTGTACTTAAGTCACATCATACTTATATACTTATGTATTTTTATAGTTTAAGAAAATAAGTGTGACTATCTAAAATAAAATGTTTCCTATAAATTTTTATGTTTATTTTACAAACTGTGCAGTGTATGTACATTTTCATTGTACATCAAATACCTATCTATTAATATTTGACGTGCAATGAATGAATGAATGAATGAAAAACACTTTATTGAACACCACAAACAGTACAATAAAAAAAATATTTAGAAACAGAAAGTATTAAGTGGCTCCAAAAGGCGGCCTTATCACTATAAAGCGATCTCTTCCAGGCTACCGGGCGGAGTATGGAGATGTTTGTTACAGAGAAGATAGGTAGGTGGTGCAGCAACACAGCAAATTAAATCAAAAAAAAATTGTATTATAATAAATATTAAATGCAATACATAGATAGGTAAAGTGAAGATAATGAAATAAATAAATAAAAACTATAGAAATATACTAAATACATGATGATGTATACAGAAACTGCAATAACTAAGGAACAAGCGACATGAAATATGCGTGAAGACGTGACTTAAAGATGGATATAGACTTAGAATCTCTTATAGTTGAAGGCAGAGAATTCCATAAAGAGATGGTAATTAATTTAAAAATTGTATTGTCTTATTTATACGTATACTTCTTAAAGAATATTGTTAGCTGTTTGTAAGACAGTGATGACAACAATAGAATAGAAACGGACTACAATATCGTATTTATTGGCAGCCCTTGTTTTCCGGTGCTCCCGGGAACAATGCACTTGGCAATGACATTTCTCAGGGTTGGCAATCACTAATTATAAATACTTTATCAATATAATAATAATAAACATAAGTCATGACATATAAAAAGAATTAAATTTCTTTAGAAAAATCAATATACTTACCCACAAAAAAATTGCAGAAGTATTTAAGAATTGTATAAAGTGTATATTTTTAATATTTTTTTTTATAATTTTATGCAATTTAATTGTTTTTTATTTTATTAAATTACAATGAAAGAGAAATTTTAAAAAATAACTTTAAAACGGTTTTTGCTAAATGTCTTTTTGTCAATTTTATAATGAAATAATTAATAATAGGTAGTTGGTATACAATAATTATAACTCTATGTAGTATATCCCACGTTTGCTTGGTTTCCACGACACAAGCTAATATAATAGCTGACCTACTGTGGGGTCAAGTAGATCTGTGTGTTGTGATGTGGATTATTATATTATTATCATCTATTATTATTATTAACGGTATTTATTTCTTAATCACAATTTCATGTTTCAAACATCATGCTGGAAATAGGTGAAAATGTGAGTTTGTTTATTTATTTCTTAAGCTTTCACGCCTTACTTAGTAACTACTCAACCGATAATCACGGAATTTTGCAAACATGGGTACTTTTATTTCGGAATTCTTGCGGGATCTCCGAAATTAACACGGTTGAAAGCGCAGGCCACAGCTAGCATAATATGATTCGATTTATACACGCGTCCCTTTTCTCGTGCTCATATTTACAAAGAGTTAAATGGTTGTTGTTCAAATTACAACAACGTGAAACTTTTTTGGCAGCGTTGCATTTCGCATTTACTATCGTTTGCCACGCAACATTCGTAGTAGGTGTAATTATTTTAGTCTGTAAATTACAATAACATTATTCTGATCAATAAAATTTTGTTGTTGGCTGTGCCATGCGGAGTTATCCTCTTTAATTCCGGAGTTAGGTAACGCAAGAACTCAAGGTTAGAAGTTACCTACCCTATTTATATTTTCTTTTCCACACCTCTTGTCAGTCGAGGTGTGGAAAACGTGTATTTGGAATGTCATGCGGACATGCGGTTACACCCGCGTTAATTCCGAAGTTCCACAGATTGTCATCGGAACTACTCAACAATACAGCGTATTTCACGGGTTTTGATTGAACCGATTTGGAAATTGTTTTTTTGTTTGAAAGAGTATACTCCCAAATCCCAAGTTAGTTCCCTTGTCATCTAGTTGAGATCTAATGATGGAATCTTGGAGAAATCAAGGGAACTCTTCAAAAATTATAGGCACACCTATAGAGATTGTTGTATTTTTAACCGACTTTCAAAAAGGAGAAGGTTCTGCATTCAGCTATACCTATAGATATGTGGATGCAGATAAGCAATAACATATTAACCCACAAAATTAAGTTATTGATTCAGAACGATTTATTTAGAGTTAGGGAACGTTTTTTAATTATGTGTTTACCTTATTACATTGCTTAAATATGTAACTAAATATTGAACATAAAAAATGTTGACAAAACATGGCGGTCCTACTTTAAAAACACGATTTACACAAAATTTCTCCAGTGTGGGTTAACACACTATTGCTTATCTATGTCCATGTATGTTATTATTATTTTTTTTGTATGTTCACCGATTACTTGAAGACGGTTGGACCGATTTGAAAAAATATTTTTTTGTATAAAAGGGTATACTCCGAAGTTGTTCCCATTGTCACCAAATCGGGATCTGATGATGGAATCTTGGAGAAATCGAGGGAACTCTTCAAAAATTATAGGCACACCTATGGCGATTTGGGTAGGTGCTGCTTAATATGGTAAATCATTAATTTGCTTTCGGAAAGCAAAATTTGAAGAAGTGGAACTGACGATGAAGACCACAAATGGTCATCAGAACTACACAAAAATAATACGTATTTCACAGGTTCCGATTAGATCGATTTGGAAAATTGATTTTTTTTTACTCCCAAATTGGTCCTATTGTCACCAATATAGTTATGTTTAGGTATGTATACAAGCAACTATGTAAAATAATTACTTAATTTATTTTTTTTGTGAAATTGCACGAGAAAATATTTTTTGCGCAAAAATGTCCTCTTCGCAAAATACATATTTTAATTAGGAACGATCCGTACCTACTTTTTTATCTTGCTTTTAAAGTTTTAATTCTAATTTTCTCTTGCATGATTTTAAAGATCATTTGAATTGAATAATAAATAATTTTTATGAGGTACTAGCTTTGCCCCGCGGTTTCACCCGCGTGAGTTTCGGGATTTCCGCAGGAACTCCAATTCAGTCTAATTTACTCCTTATAACAAAAGCTAATTAGCAGTGAAAGTCCCGTCAATATCGGTCCAACCGTTTCGGAGATTCACCCGCGTGAGTTTCGGAATTCCCGCAGAAACTCCAAACATCTTCTTATATAAACCTTGCCCTGATAATAACGAACACAAAAAAAAAACACAACTATCCATTTTGGTGCAGTCGTTTGGAAGTTATGCGCTTAGCAACACATTTGGCGACTCATTTTTATTATATAGATTATGTAGCTCGTCAACATTTTGCTGTATTTAAATGCATTTGGCAAAGGCAGTAAGCGAGTGAATGAAGCAAATATGTCACTGTACGAGAACAGACACACCTGCCTCCCCCACCCAGCGCTTCGCACCAACCATCATTTAGAGCTTTAGCGATTTATAAATATACATTGTTTTAGTGGGCGTTAACACAGCTGATTAAAAATATTCTACACATATAACAAAGCAGTAGAATCCAGGTGTCTGTAGGTACATTGAACAATCTAAGGGTGGGTAATGAAAACTATAGAATCTTTAAAATTTGTCTGTCTGTCTACGGAACGGACGGAAACAAGAGGACAGGAGCAGGAGGAGAACAAACGGAAATCTCCGGAAACTCTGAACATATTTTAGGCAGTTTTCAGGTGAAAAAGCTTAATATTTATATTCTTTGTTTCATCGAAACCAGACGTCAGGAAATGGTCATCGTCAATTTTAAGGCGTTTGTGTCTAGTATATAACTAAAAATAAAAGTTATACATAATATCTGATCGGTCTGTTCGTAATTTATTTAAGAAAAAAACATACATACGATCGAATGCATAACCTCCTCCTTTTTGGAAGTCGGTTAAAAACTACTGTTAATGCTTGTTAAGCTGCGTAAACTGCGTGAAGTGACGTTTTCTCGCTTTTTTTTTGTATTGTCTGGTAGATGGGGAGCTGTATCTATTATTTATTTAATACTAGTTGTGCTCCGCGATTTCACCCGCGTTAATTTCAGAGTTCCCGCTTGAATTCCGGGATAAAAAGTACCCTATGTGTCAATCTGATGTATAAGCTATATTATTGTAAAGTTTCATTTAAATCCATTCAGTAGTTTTTGCGTGAAAGAGTAACAAACATCCATCCTTCCATCCATCCATCCATTCATACATTCTTACAAACTTTCGCGTTTATAATATTAGTAGGATTTATCCGTTCGCATAACAGTTTAAGTTGTAAGGTGGTAATAGATAAGTGCAGCACACGTAGGTACTATGCGTTCAATAAAAAAAAGTAAATGGTAAAAGATATAATTTTAAAACATAATAGGTATGTATAAGTACCTACTAAAATATTCAACTGCAAAAACTGCGTACCTACCTTTTAAAATTACCGTTTTTTCCTCCATCCCTTCCTCCCTCCCTTCCTCCCTCATTTAGATATGGATCATTCTCCTTTTTGAAAGTTTTTTTATGTCTTACTCGTTTTTCTTATAAATGTTTCCCGTGGATTCACTCGGGTGAATTTTAGGATTCCCTCGATAACTGCGAGATGAAAACTACCTTCCTGGAAAATTCAGTTATCGAAATTTCTTCATTAATAAAAAAAATCTATTAAAATACTACTCTCTGACATTTCCGCGTGCATTTTCCAAATATTTTCTTTCATACAAATGTTGTCCTGACTTACATAATATGAATACAACAAAAAATAAATCAGTTAAATCCGTCGGGCCGTTCTTAAGTTTTTATTTATAGTTATAGGAATAACTAACATGTAGATAATTTCTGTCTTTGAATACGATTGAACAAAATATTATGGCATTGCCAATAATAATGAGCAACATAAATAATTTATGACAAGTTACTAGATTAATAAATTGGATGATTAAATCAATTAGCACCTGCTGTTGTAACGCACGTAGCTACTGTAGTTAGTAGTGGTTTATATTCCGAGTCAGTGTTCATGCGGCATTCGTGCTAAAGTGTAACCTTAACGTTAAACAGTTGAAACCGTTTCCCTTTGCTAGTGACACGGTGACTTGCATTCTGTAAGGGGAGTCCACACAGGCCAGAGCCACCCGAGTCAACCTGGGCGACGTGCGCGCGAGACTCCCGCTAGTCGTGCAAACTGTACAGATCAAAGGACTCGTGTTCCTTATACTCTGGTTCTACATCGCATATTCCATATTGAAATTCTTTTGAGGCAACCGATACACGTGTGTGTCCGATAAAATAGTTTCAACCATAACCATAGAAATGGTGAGATCTGTTTGGATTTTGTTTCGAATTTAACAGTCTTTTGTTTGGAAATTTTCAGGAAAGAAGACAGAGTTTTTTTTTTAGAAAAAAAAAATTGCAAATCGTTAGACATTATTTTCTTTGGCCGCGCGACTTAATTTAAAAGTACTTACTTAATCTTTCTTATAAACGTAAGCTGTACCCCGCAGTTTCACCCGCGTGAGATCCAGAGTTCTCGCAGGAACTCCAAAGTAGCCTAATTTACTTCTTAAACCTTCCTGACCTGAACCTGAACCTAGACAAATATTTCAAGATCAAAATTCGCCAAATCTGTCAAGCCATTCTCGTGTTTTAGCAAGACAAACGAACATCAATTCATTTTTATAATAAACACATACAGGTTTAAAAAGGATGTTTTCTATGGTGTTTCAGGAGGAACTTAACAAGGACCAAATTGTCAGTAAGTACAATGAAAGCATTTTTTTACACAAAAATTTCTAAACTAAAATCTCTTTTATGTTAATCGCCAATACCTATTAATTTATTTTAAAGCACCTAAACTACATACCTACACATATAAAGAGATATTTTCCCATTTTAAATCTGTTAATAAAATAAATTCGAACAGCAGATGGTTTTTCGTGAAACCACTGCCAGCCTTTCCTTGAATATTTTATCACCAAGCGGAATAAAATCATGTGACAAAAACACACGCTCGTAGGTACGTTGTTAGAATAGTTAATATTAGAATTCTTGACACGTTTTGTCGAAGAGAAATGACATCTAAATGTCACATCGAGTAAAAGTTAAATATGTTTGAACTAGACAAGAGTCAGAGTGGCAATTGCCCTTTCACTGTAGGTATTTAGGTACTCTTTGGCACATAGTACAGACCTCACGTCTCTTTTCTCTACGTTTTTCTACGTTATACATTGAGAGAAGATATTTTCTATGCTATGCTGCTCTATGTAACAATCTAAGATGTTTTTAAAGTTAAAGTTAATTACTCCTTCATATACTTACCTAAATGCTCTAGATAAATGAATGCTGTTGCTTTCCTTATTATTCCTAGACAGATCATTAATGGATTCTTAGATTGCAACATAGGAGTCTCCTCGGAGATTACGGACTTCATTAATGACAATTCTAAATATTTCGACTCGTTAACTCTGTAATACCCCAGATTTGTATTTACTTACACTACTACAAAAACCCTTTACCCTTGAAGATGCAGTTATAGATGTAGGTACTTAAGTATTATGTGGTTTTAATAGCAAAAAATTGATTTTTAGTTCTGAGAAAGGCTTTCGAGGCGTTTGATCACGAGAAGAAAGGATGTATCGGCACAGTGATGGTTGGAACTATACTCGGCATGCTGGGACACCAAGTAACTGATGAAACCCTTAAGGAGATCATCGAGGAGGTGGACGAAGACGGTCAGTACCTAAATCCGTACATCTATACTATACAGATAAATAAAATTGATGTATTTCTTTGTAATTCTAAATTAACAGCTTTTCACAAAATGCATATGTATCTAAGTACGTACCGTATACACATACGCGACGGTACGTACTTATAATATAAAAAGTCAATTTTTTTAAATTTTCTGCGTCTATCTGTCAGTCTGTCTGTCTGTCTGTTTGTTTCGGCTAGCCGATAATGTATGTATCTAACTATGTTTGTACGGGTGGAATCTTGCAACACAATTTTGAAGCAGATATCTTCAACTGATTGAGCTGAAATTTGGTATACTTGTTTAGTTTGGTTGACAATACAATAACTATGGTTTATTCTTTTAAGCGCATTTGAATAAAGGCTTGTTATCTAAAAAAGTTCTTTCTATCGAGACTTTTGATGATAACTCTGCAGTGCAATAGCCAATTTAGGTATGACTGTTTTTGGCACCTTTTGTTTAAACTTTTTAATCGCAAGTTTAAGAGCTGCAATATGTATAGGTATTTATACCATAGTATCCACCTATTTTACTTACCTAATTATTCTTCTACCGATTTCTTTCTTTATAAAATATCTTATAATATTTGTATGCATGATTTTAAGGGTCTTATTGCGTATTTTGAAAGGTCGTGGCATTTTTACCCAAAAGTGATTACACATACTTTGCATTCCGAAGTTCCCAAATAATAATCGCAGTTAATAACAAAAAATAATACAAAAATTTGCGACCTTCAACTTTCGTATTCATCCTAATTTTACTATAGTTTGTAACTTAGTAAGATTAAGTTGAGTGTTATCAATTCAGTATTTAAAAAAAAACTGCTCGCAAGAAGTAAATAATAATTGAAGTTTTCAATAAGTAAATAACTTTAGCACTTTGCTGAGCAAAATTTATTTACTCTTTTAATTGCCGTCACGGTAAAATAGTGAGTAAACTTCAGTTGCTATCGCAACTTCAGAATAACTGCTATAAACGTGAATACGTGACAATATCCAGAGCAATTTACTTACTGGCTTCTGATGTAATCAGATAAACTGATGGACAGTAGGTATAATTAAAATTTATTATCACAGTCATTGTTTCTAATTTTGAATGACTTTTTGGATGGCATGACTTTTTTACATAAAAAAATCATTTATAACCAGAATCTAGGCCATGAATAATTGAAGAGGTAATTTTTAATCAAGATATATAAAACCTTTATAAATCAGTTATTTTATCCGTGATATTTATCTACCTGACCTTAAGGCAAAGTTAGGTATTTCAGTCGAGGATAAAATTGGTTTTATGCCTGAGGGATATACATTATACATTCTCGGTTTAATTTTATGTGTGAGAGAATAAAACAGCACCTTTAAACAGAGAGTAGGTAATCACTACGTGCCTTTAAATAAACAGAATAACAAAACAAATGCTGCTAAAACAAGATCAGTTGGTTGGGTTGTCATGGCAACCTGAGAATTGTTATGTTCAGAATACCAACAATTTTGTTTTATTCACGAGATCATAAAATGTATATGATCATTAATCATTATTCATTATCATGAAAAATATCAATTCTATGATCTGACCCCGACATAGGTAAAGATAAAAACAGTATAACAAAAAAAAAATTACGAGCATAACAAGTGAAAATGGTATTGAGAATAACAATACTGTTACGAAAACACTACCTAGTTAATTTAATTGTTAGATAAGAATTGTCATTATATCGAGCCGGAACATCTACATAATATACCTACATATACTTACCTTTATTTTAAACGTGTAAAGTTTGTATATTTGTAGGTTAGTAAGTTTGGATGGATGGAGTAATCTTTGAAACTACAGAACGGATTCTAAATTCTTTTACTGATAGAAAGTTACATGTATCCCTGAGTCACATAGAATACGTTTTAGAGTTCCCGAAGAACCGCGGAGGAGCACCTAAATAGTATTAGAAAGAAAAAAGTCATTTATATTTTGGACAGGATTACAATAAGTTTATAGTTGGTTGGTTACAATTAGTACACTGGCCCCGTGGTTTCACCCGCGTTAGTTTTGGGGATCCCGCGGGTATTCCGAAATATAAGTACTTATTACCCTATATTTTTTTCTGTACCTACCCTTGACAACGTGTAGATAGTAGATATGCAAAATTTACTGTAGTTTCTTCCGCGTTAATTTCGGTGTTCCCGTGGGAATCCCGGATTACCCCTGTACCCCTGACAACGTGAATGCAAAATTTCGTGGTGATCGGTTGAGCCGTTTAGCCGTGAAGCGTAACAAATAAACAAACTCACTTTCGCATTTATAATAGAATAGAATAGAATACACTTTATTGTACACCAAAATAATGTTACAGTGTGTTAACAAAAACTTATAACTAAAGGCATACAAAAGGCGGTCTTATCGCTTTACTAGCGATCTCTTCCAGACAACCTTTGGGTGGATAGGACAAATACAGAAAATTTTTATAATATTAGTAAGGATTTAACAAAATATTTAAATATGACAATATTATGAGAACAGATGAGAGAGGTGTTTGTGTGGTGCGTCCTCATGACCCAAACTCTCTTCATTCATTTTGCTATGAGTGCGAGCACTCCTAGCATAAGTATGTACTTACAGATTACAATTCACCTATACATATATAACTATCTACTTGGAGTAGGTATATTCGACACATATTGTGAACTCTTTTATGACACAGAGGGTCTGGTAACGGTCAACATATCCCATAGGATGGCTCGAACTTCGTGGCACGCTGATATCTTTATCACCAAGGTCCTGTGGCTAAACAAAAGTTACGACGACGCGACGCGAGACGGCCCTCTCCCCCGAGACCAACTATTTCGTAGATAGCCATGCTGTTATGGGGTCAATAAAATAATAAATTAAGGACTAAAGGGGTTGGGTTATATGACACAAGCGTTTATTATCAACTAAATATACCTAACAAATGCTTTTTATCACCCTTTTCTCTGCATCCTTTAAATCTGACAAATCGTTTATGGAAAATTCGGAGTCATACTCGTATCAGCAAAAAGCATAAATACCTTAATTATAATTTCTTCGTTTATTTTCTTCATAAAAGATAGAGAGAATGACAGTGAAACTATACGCGTAGTGATTACCTTCTGTCTGACTATACGTCTGAGTCTTAATGTTGTTGAGTGAAAGTTATGTTCCTATGTTTGTCTCAGAACCGTACCCGTCAACCGTTTTAACCGTATCACCGTCCAGCACGTTACCATAATATGATACCTAATAACTAATCCTTTTAAAGTAACTAGCTGGTGCCCGCGGTTTCACCCGCGTGAATTTTCGATCCTTGCAATGACAGTTTATGTAAATAATACCCCTCGGTATACGCATATACTTTGACTTACGTTACTGAGACGTGGTTGCTCACTATAGGCCTCATAAGAAAGCTTAACTGGTGACCTAAAGGGCTATGGAGAGGGCTACCTTTACTCGGAGTTTCGTTGCGGGATCGAATTATAAATAAGGAAATCCGCAGGCGAACTAAGATTGCTGGCACAGCCTAAAGAATAGCTAACATCAAATTATTATTATTATATAGATTTCTTATTTATTTTATTATTATATAGATTTCTTTGGTCAAAGAGTATATTAAATAACCACAATGCATAGAATGTCATGGTATTATGGCGCACCACCAATTACATTAGATTTTCTCACCCTTTTCGATCACATACTCTTTACTCTTTGTATCAAAGAGAATATCATCAGATCAAAGAGTATTAATCACTACATCTGTCTCACCCTCAGAACAATAACAGTAGCATATTCTTCTGAGGTCTCACCAAACCTTAAAACTGTCACTTCGCGAAAGATCAATTCAAAAGAAAAAATGCATATCTCTAAAGAGGTTTTATTAAGTTCTTATATCGAAGCTTTCGACCATTGCATTGCGCTGAAGTGTTTAAATAATGATAACTTTTTTGCCTTTTTTTTGGTCCTATCTTGATGAAACAAAGCCTATATGTTGCTCCAGACTAAGCTTAATCTTCTACTGAAAACTTCATGACAATCCGTTCAGTAGATGCGGAGATTATCACGAACAGACAGACAGACAGACAGAAAAGAATTTTAAAAACTTTTTTTTGGGCTTGGTGACTCTTCTTTTATCACTAGGTTTAGGTAAAAATATTCAATGTACAGAATCGCGGATTCTACTCTTTTATTATAGTATAGATAGATTAAAAGTAAAAAATATTGTCACTAGCAGAAATATATTTGATGGAAAAAAGAAAAACTGCTAGAATTTTACTAATTAATATTCCATTACTAATTTGAAAGTTTGGATGTTCGATACTTGGACGTTTGTAACTCTTATACATATAATAGATGAACAGATTTGTATGGAATGTAAACACGAATAAATACGTAGGAAATCCTGAGGGAATTCCGAAATGATCGTGAGCGGTGGAAACACGGATCTCTCTCAGAAATTGTTCCGGGAGGATAAAATGTTGATTTATCTGTCACCCATCCTTGTGTAAGGATAGCATTTTGCTATACAAAAATAATAATTTGGGATTTGAATCACACGAACCGTGTAGGTACCATAAAGGCGCCGATCATCACAGGTTCTGGGGTCGTATTTTTGAATCGTTCGAATTTCTTAAGCGAAATCATGCGAAATTAAATTCACTGAATCCATTTTTTTTTTTCACATTTTTGTATCATTCGAATACGGTGTTCCCTTTTTCTTAAACTCCTTTAGACTTGTTTCATTTTACGCAGAATATTTAGAAAACGCACATACCTACTCTCATAGATTTTAATAAACCGGTCTTAATCCGACTTGAAACGAAATGTATCTATATAAGCATCCGCATGCGAATCTTGCGATTCTATGTGCGAAATTAATTCGAACGATTCAAAAATACGACCCGGGCTTTGAAGGTGGGCGGTTGTTTTACTAAAACTCCATTAGGTATAATATTTTGATCGGTACGGGATGATATTGCGCTGACACACGCGATTATCTTGCGTTTTTTTTAATAATGGCGAGTTTTATCATAGGTAAGTAGGTACTCTAGAAGAAAAATATAGAATGATAAAATTATATGTGGCATGGGGAAAATTTTCAAAATGAATATTTTACCAATACCACCCTACCATAAACCATAAGGAGCAGTTGGTCTATGTCATGTTCATTTTTATGACACAGAAGTTAGGTATGGTTAAAATTTTCGTTTAAAGTTTAACGTTTTACCATACAATGTTACAGGGTCTGGTGAGTTGGAGTTTGAAGAATTCGTGACATTGGCTTCTAGGTTTATGGTTGAGGAAGATGCCGAAGCGATGCAGCAGGAACTCAAGGAAGCATTCCGATTATACGATAAAGAAGGTTATTATTACTTCTGAATTCATAAAAAATACTGCGTTTACCATCCCTACTAATATTATAAATGCAAAAGTAACTGTCTGTCAGTCTGTCTGTTACGCTTTTACGCCTTAACATCTCAACCGATCATCATAAAATTCTGCATACACATTATCAGGGCACAGAGCAGGACATAGGATACTTTTTTCCCGGAATTCCCGCGGAAACTCCGAAATTAACGCGGGTGAAACCGCAGGGAACAGCTAGTAAAAAATTACTCTTAACTACAGTGAAAGTCTTCGTCCTAGAATCATAACATAACTATAGAGTACGAGAGTATACGATAAATCTATACATAGGTATACCATATAAAAATGAATCCCTATTTTTCTTGATCACGGCATCACACGTGAACGGCTGGATCAATTTCGCTAATTCTTTGTCGCTGTGTTTGTTATTGTAAGGAGAAGTTTCTTATGAAAGAAGTATGGAGTTCCTGCGGGAATTCCGAAACTCACGCGGTCGAATCTCCGAAACTGTTAGACCGATTTTGATGAGACTTTCACCGCTAATTAGCTGATGTTATAAGAAGTAAATTAGGCTACTTTGGGGTTCCTGCAACTCACGTAGGTGAAACCGCGGGGCACAGCTAGTGTTTTAAATAAATTACCACTATTGTATGAAAACTTTTCCCTGGATAAAATTTCTCATATAAGACACATGTGTAAGTTTTTAACGCCACACAATCATCTTTTATGCAAAAGTTTTCTGCAGAAGCTTTAATTTTTGAGCCCAAAATAGTTTTAGTTCTTAGTCTTGAATTGTACAGTTTGGCTGCGACATCTTTAAATTCGCAGCGAGCACGGCGACACCAAGTCAGACGCTAATTGGGCACAGCAACGTTTTACCGTCAACGATCAACCTGTGGAACTGTTTGCCACTGTATCATTGCACGTAACGTCAAAGAATAGGGATAAAACGGTAAAAATAATTTATTAGATACAATAATTTAGATCTTTATCGTCCAAGAACAAACAACGAAAGAAGAAAAAACAAAGTCAGAATATAAAAATCAACAATCTGAAATTTATAAAAAGAATAACACAAAATTAAAAAAAAAAGTAATTTATATGAGGCGGGATATCATAACGAGTGGCCGCGGCCGCCTCGTTACAGATTGACTCCTAAAGGCCTTATTGACAGAGTCTATTTGTATGCTCAATAGATATTACTGTTTTTTTTTGAAGGTAATGGTTACATAACAACAGCAGTTCTTCGGGAGATTCTGAGGGAGCTCGACGATAAGATCAGCGCTGAAGAGTTGGACATGATGATTGAGGAGATCGATTCGGATGGCTCAGGAACTGTCGACTTTGATGGTAACTAAATCATGCACTTTATCTAAAGATCATTTTAATTTAAGATTCTAAAAAAAAAAACTTTTGCATTTTTATCAGCAAGTGCTTCTTTAAATATTTTTTACTATTTGGGATCCTTGTTTTGGGCTTATACCTAAAACGTGAAATCTAAAAAAACCTCAAATAAACGTATATTAATATTTTCTTTTAATTAAACCACTCCCATCTCATTCTCTCTGACCCATGTTTGCACTCTGTCAGTTTTCATGTAACAAATTAACGTAACTGAATTCGCATCGTGTTAATTTTCAGGGAAAACATGTTCCAAGGCATATAATATCTGTTTCCAAGCAAAGTTTGAAACTCCTTTCAAATCTTATATTCAGCACCCGTTTACGTTGTTTTCAGAATTCATGGAAGTAATGACGGGCGGAGACGACTAGACAATAATATATTATATTAGTTTATTTTTTTATATTAGGTGTATTTATAAAATATTATATAATTATATCTGTGAACAAGCTTTAGGTATAAAGATCTAATAGAACTTGCAGGGATAATAATTAATTATTGTGAAGTATCAATATTATGGAATAAATAAATTATTTTTGATATAAAAAACTTACTTTGTTTATTACAATCCAAAAAAACCTTATTTGCTAATATCATATACTTAATAGCATTATTAGATTATTTTTTTATGTCATAGGGGCAAATGGGCAAGTACACCTGATGGTAAGTGATTACCGCCGCCCATAGACATCTGCAAAACCTTATTCACTTAACATGAAAAATGAAAATTAATGTATAGGACTTTTGGTAACGATAAAAATTCGAAAAGAAAAAAAAAGTGTTTCAAAGTTTGTGGTGTGTCGGGGGTTTTATGCGATAAAAAGTACCCTATGTCCTTTTCTGTATCCATGAACCTGTACGCAAAATTTCGTTATGATCTAAGCTGTTGATTAAAACGTAGTGATTACCTTCTTTCTGCTGTTGATTAGTATGGCGTGAAAGCGTAACAAACTCACATTCGCATTTATGTTATTAGGATTAGATACGCGAGATGTAGCAAAGCTTGGTACGACGTTATTTAATTATTACTTGTTTAGTTGTGCTATTAATAATTTTCAAAGTGCATTTCTATATTGAGATTTGAACCATCCGGCGTCCGTCATGACATTTGTATCTTAATACGTACAAAACAAGAACGTCTGGCGCTAGGTTTTAGAGTCGAGTCGAGTATTCTCATCTTGTCAACGGATTGCGCTTCCTATACTTAAAACGAATATTATAAACTAGCTGTGCCCCGCGGTTTCACCCGCGCGAAAGGTTTTTATACAACAACTTTTTATCCCGACATCCGATTTCAATGAAACAAAGTCTATATGTAGCTCCAGGCTAAGCTTAATCGACTAAAGACCCTTGAAAACCGCATGCCAATCCGTTCAATAGATTCAGTGATTATGGCGAACAGACTGACAGACAGACAGACAGAAAAGATTTTTAAAAACTTTTTTTTGTGGTTGGTTAATTCTTCTTTTATCACCCCTCTCAATTTTAGGTAAAAATACTCAATGTACAGAATCGCGGATTCTACTCTTTTATTATAGTATAGAAGATGCGCAAATGAGTTTGTTTGATTGTTTGATTGTTACGCTTTCACGCCTTAACGGGTCAACCGATCATAATGAAATTTTGCATGCACATTGTCAGCGATACAGAGAAGGAAATAGGGTAAGTACTTTTTCCCGGAATTCCCGAGGGAACTCTGAAATTACCGCGAGTGCAACCGCGGGGAACAGCTAGTTATAACGATAAATGTTGAAAGTGTCCGAAAAATGGATTAAAAAAAAAAAGAATAAGTACAGAGAAGGACATAGGGTAGTTTTTCCCGGAATTAACGCAGGAACTCCGAAATTACCGTAGGTACTGGTCATATGTGATGTGAAGGCAACACAGGATTTGGAGAGACCTTGTGAAGTATACAATGCCAGTCATAAAATTGCATAGGTACTTATCTAATACTGGCGTATGAAATATAGAATTTACTTAAACTTATTTCCTTATGAAATTATATTTTGTGATGCTTGGCTAGCTCAGTTTTTACAACGGATACATTTTTGATGGCGTCTCTGACCACTAAATAAGTTTTTTTTTATTTATCCCGAGGTCGGCTGTAGGTAAGTAGGTACATACCGCCGATTAACGTATAAAATATATATTTAACGTATTAAATATATATATTATTTACGCGCTTCTTCTATAGGAAGCACGTATGTACATCAAGTACATACATAGGTACTGTACCGTAGTACTGTATACGTACGTTCCTAAAGTTTCGGGAAGCTCGACATCAAATGGATAATTTTAAGTCTAAATAAAAACAATTTAAGTAAAATATGAATATGGTTTAAAACTATATTGCAATTGATTCTAATGCCTATAAATATAATTTTCAGAGAAAAAAAAAGTTGTGAGTATTTTAAGGTTTTTGGAAGAAGGCAAATACAAAATATTCAGTATTTATTTACTTTATATACTTTAGATCGCTTGGTTGAAATTGCTGGCGTTGAAATATTTGAATGGGTGTGTTCTATTTTCGGTAGAAAAATTTAAAGGAAATATTCCACTGGGCCACCTTTTGCGATGTACGAGTAATGAAAAAATATCAGTAGCCGGGCACACTCTTCCAGCGTTTTTCAAATTGAAAATAGAACAAAGTATCGTAAAATGAAGACTGTAGCGTTTAGAATGAGTTTTGAGTTTTCACCCTATCAAAATTATTTTTAAGGTTATTATTTTACTCTATCCCTCTCACTTATTGTCCTTACATATTATAAAACAAAGTCCTCCGTCGCATCTGTTTGTCTGTCTGTCTGTTCGCGATAAACTCAAAAACTACTGAACGGATTTTCATGCGGTTTTCACCAATAGAGATTCATGAGGAAGGTTTATATTATAGTAATGTATAGTTCCTATACGGGCGCTCTGAAATTGCTGCGGGTGAAACCGTGGGAAGCAGCTAGTATTAAAAAAAAGAATCAAAGAACGTCAAAGCCTGATCGAAGAGGAAGAAAGCACTAGGACTTACCAAATAGCACCTGAATGCGAGTTTCATCATTAAGATCCCCTTAGGGTTTATTTTTCTTTTCTTAAACTACAAAAACCCGTTATAAAAATCATAATCTCCATGATAATAGGTACCTATTTCATTTAGAAAGAGATCGATTGCAAAACATGGAAGATGAATTTTTTTAAATCAATTAAGTACCTACTAGGTACCTATATAAAAAAAGTCAGAAACTGCAACTGTTGGTAGTTTTTAAGTATATCTACTTTTTCAAATTAGGCATACCTACACTACTGCTTTAAGTAGTTAATTAGTATTTACCCTATTTCGCCCATGATCGCCCTTCAAATACTTTTTGCTTAGGTATATATACGTAGGATATCATGTTTTTTCTATCGAGTGGGGCTAGGGTCAGTGTGATCTTTCGAGTTTCGGCTCACCACTTGCGAACACTTACGGCCGCACTCAGAGTCGACTTTAATGCTTACTTAGTTAAGTATAGATTTTTAAAACAAAACTGCCGCAATCAGAATCGTTCAGTAAATTAATGTTAATTGGCATTTAATAAGATGTAACTTAATTAGTTAAATGCCAATTAACATTAATTTATTAAACTTGTCTGATTGCGGCAGTTTTATTTTAAAAATCTATACTTAACTAAGTAATCATTAAAGTCGACTCTGAGTGCGGCGGTTAAGCATATTGTTAGTATATATATTATGTCCACGTAAACACAATATGTAGTCACTGCGCTAAAGCAATTACAAGTTTGCAAATGGACTATAAATATTGTCGGGAGCGCTGTTATGACGTAGCACGTCAGGTCTCGCCTGGCCAGTCATGCTCTGGCAATTTTCCTTTTATCCATTAACATGTGTAAATTGTGTAATGTAATTATAACATTTTCATACATAACATACAATTTTGTATGGTTATATTATGGTAAATTATATGGTTTTTTTTTAAATAAATAAATAAATAAATAAATATCATTGAATGATAAATACACTAATACAGTAAAAAAATCAGTCTACCAATGTTAACCCGAATGCCTAAGACCTACAATCAGCGACGCCATTAACGGCCGCACTCAGAGTCAACTTTAGTGATTACTTAGTTAAGTATAGATTTTTAAATCAAAACTGCCACAATCAGAGACATTCAGTAAATTAATTTTAATTGGCATTCAATGACATGTAACTTAATTAGTTCAATACCAATTAACATTAATTTATTAAACTTGTCTGATTGCGGCAGTTTTGGTTTGAAAATCTATAATTAACTAAGTAATCATTAAAGTCGACTCTGAGTGCGGCGGTTGGTCCTCATACAAAAAAAAACTATATTACGTATGTTTAAGTACGTACAAATGTGCGTTTATTCATCCAAAATTTATAAAAAAAAACAACTCCAATCATTCTACCCCTAAATAAGTTTTGTGTATGTTTACACTACAACTAATTAGTTTGAATGATTAATTAATATACACAGTCGCATGAGAAACGACCCCGTTAGATATAGCATTGACAGTCACAACTCTGGGATTCCTAAGATCGTCCGGCTACGAGATGAGCAGTGGTCGCCAAACTTTGATAAGATTTAAATAGTTTATAATTTCTAATCGATTTGTGGTTTAAGCTTTTATTTGAAGCTTTTATTTGATATCTTCACAATGTTCAATTGCTTAAATATATCAGATACGTAGAAGTTGAAAACTTGTTACGAAAAAAGTGAAAAAACAATCATACGTAAGAAAGCAAATTAAATAAAATGTAGATGTACCGAGAATCTGTTTTCAATAGGTAGGTACGTCTACAGGATTTTACTTAAAATTAAATAATAAACTGAAACAAAAATGTGTGGCACAATTGAAAACCCAAAGACCTAAAGAAATCAGCAGTCGTATCTCGGATGAGTGAAAATACATTTTGAAAACAAGTTAAAACGAGTCAGTGTTCCTAGAACCGAGGGAGAATATAACCCACTACGATACGAGTAGGTACAAACTGTGAAAACTGTTGCTTTGACAAATGATTGTTACCAATGTCTCTGGCAGTTCGATATTGTATTTTCGTGCCTGGTGGGAGATAGAAGTTATATAACTATAACTTACAACTTAACAATTAACATTGTTGTTTCACTAGGAAACTACCAGAATGAGATGAAGTGCGAAGGGAAACAGTTTACAGGTAAGTACCTATAAAAGTATTGTATTCATCATTGTAAAGTATTGTAGTAAAGAAAGATAATATGTGTCTCAGTTTTGGACGTAAAGAAGATTGTATCACTTTTTCCATGGATGAATTCAATAAATTATTTTAATTACGAATTATTGCAGTATTCATATAATTTTGTCTTTAATAAAATACAAGCGAATATCATGCTCCACCGTATAGATTAATTAGGTATTAATAAAATTCTTTTCAATTACATTTCAGAGTCTAACCATCAGCTAGATTTTATTTAGGTACATTTATAGGTATTTCCGAACTAGCTGTTCCTTGCGGTGTCAGTTGCCACCCGCATTAATTTCGGAGTTTCCTCGGAAATTCCGGATTAAAAAGTACTCTATGTTGCACCTACCCCTGACAACGTGTATGCAAAACTTCATGACCATCGGTTGAGCCGTTAAGGCATGAAAGTAATAATAATAATAATCCATTTCACAACACACAGATCTACTTGATCCCACAGTAAGCTAGATGTTATTAGCTTGTGTCGTGGAATCCAAGCAAACGTGATACTACTTACTTACTTATATATTATATATTATACTATGTCGCAAACCGTTTCTCCAGCCGCCGCGTCCTTACCCCCGCGCGTTTCCGGGAACATATTATGTTGTAGGAATGCGGGGAGTAACGTAACCATTCGTGAGTCACACCTACTTATCGCCGCGAGATTAATTAGGATTCGGGAGTAGGAGAACTCTCTCTCGGAACTAGTCCGCCGCGCCACGCACGTCTCGCTACTCATGTTTGTGTTAACGCGCTCTATATAAATTCTTGAACTAATTGTAACGTGTTTTTTATGATAGTTAATTAATAAAGAGTCTTCACTACACTACCGACGTTCTCAGTTTCCCTTGCCGAAAAATGGCGACCCAACTTTGTGGCCTATAAGACTATAGAGAACCTACATACCTATACCTAAACTGTGTGCATAGTAGTGAAACTGTCAATAGTGAGTGTAGTGTAATCATGCCACGCAAAAGGCAATCTGATTGTGGATTGGAAAAAGAGGAGGTTAGTACCAATGCCAACATCACGATGTCTCGAGACACGTTGGCATCCCTAATAAGTTCCATCCAACAAACTAACACCGAGATTTGCGAGCGTATGTTTGAACGTCTGGCAAATTTGTCACCGTCCACTCCCGTCCAGCCGGCCAGCACGACGCCCCCGCTGAGTACCTCAACGGTAGAGAGGACAGGTAACTTTGCACGTTGCACGGCGAGATTCACAGGAGCAACAGACCACGACGAGAACGTGGAAAGCTTCATAGATGCAATTGAAGCATATAAAGAATGCACCGGCATATTAGAGGAAGTCGCCCTCAAGGGCGTTTCCATGCTCCTCAGCCATGAAGCAGCTACCTGGTGGCAGAGCGTCCGCGCAGACGTAAAATCATGGGCAGAATTTATTGCCCACCTGCGCGATGCTTACGGAGACCGCCGCCCGGAGCATCTTATCTATAGAGAAATATTTAAATCCGAACAGGATGACGAACGAACTGACATTTTCATAGCACGAAAACGAGCCCTCATCGCAAGACTCCCAGCTAGTGATTTGTCCGTTAAAGTACAGGTGGACATGATTTACGGCCTGTTACATCGGCGAATACGGAAAAGATTGCGAAGAGAAGACATCACTAATTTTACTGAAATGCTATCAAAAGCTAGATTAATAGAAGACTCTATAGGAGAGTCATCGCAAAATACGACATCCAATGCTCCGCGTGCGAAGCGCAACGCATCAGAAACAGCTGCGCAACCCGCAGTGTACAACACGCGCCGCGGGTCAAACGTTGCATCGAGCACAGGAACGCACAGGGTAGCAACGACGCCTTCGCGTAGCAGCGGTACTTGGGACCCAGGAATGCGCAACGCGATAACGACGACGCACCCCGGCACTTCACTTCGCGCGCTGACTCAGGCGAGCGCCGCGAATGCACCCACCGCCCCCCCTGCCCGGTCGTCCGCCGCCGACGCCCGCACCCGCGCCGCCGCTGGATCTCCGGTGACATCGCGAGCACGGGAACGAGACGATTGCACGGCGCCAAAACAACAACGACCGTTTTGCGTTTACTGTAAACGATATGGACACCAACGCGACCAGTGTCGTAAGTTGACGCATACGACGGATAAGGGTGAGTTGACTGACGATTCTATTAATAATCCTGTGAACCCGGTTGTTTCGTGTTATAAGTGCGGGTCAAAAAACGTAACGCGCGAACATTGCAAACGGTGTAATAATAACGATCAATGTTTCTATAGTGTGGACACGAACTCGACTTCACAGGAAATAAACAATCGTGTAAAAGTGTCATGCAATTCTCCTTCTTTAACTCCAAGTGATAGCGTTTATTTTGATAAGTTATACTACGATAAATATTATGTTTGTAATGATTATTCACTTTCTCGCGGCTATGATGATAACAAATATCATTCCCGTGATAATTCGACTAATGAGAACAGTCACGATCAAAAGGGTCATGAGTTAAAAGTTTCCGTTAATAACAAATTTTTACCTGATCATTTGTCGAAGGATCACGCGTACAGTCGCTACAAAAAGTGTAATGATAGTTTTTATGATAATTTTGTTAATGAAAATTTCAATGACGATAATAACACATCTGTGCTGTTTGATAATAATAATTTGTACACTCGCCCTAAAAAGTGCGATGATAATTTTTACAATAACCCTGTAAATGAAAGTTTTAGTTATGATAATAACATTATGTCGTTTAATGATAATTCGCACAGTTATGTACAAAAGAATGATTGTTTTCAGGAAAAGATTTGTGAAAAATTCTCTTTTGATACTTTAACGAATGGTAACTTGTACAAGCGCACTGAAAAGTGTTATGATTTTTCTCATTATGTTGAAAACGCGTGCGTGGGGGATAGTTCCGATCAGAATCTGCAACCGGTTTTACGGCCGATTTTTGACATAAAAATATTAGGATCGCCGGGAACCGCTTTAGTCGACACCGGGGCTAAACATTGTATCGCGGGTCATTCACTCCACGCATTTCTGTTAAGCAAAGAACATCCGCTCGAGCCTGCAAGAAGATTCATAAAACTTGCCGACGGTCAGGTTCGCGACGTAGACGTACTCATGACTACTCTCGATGTGCACTTAGATGAGAAGGTGATTAACATTCCCTTTTTGATACTTCCTAAGGCGCGAAATAACGAAACCTTGCTCGGCATGGATTTCCTGCTTAAGGCCAAAGTAGTCATGGATTTTTCTCGGGAATGCTGGTATTTTTCTGATAATCATGATGTTCAGTATTACATGCGTTTTGAACCTACTTCTTTACCGGTAGTTTCTTGCTCCTCGACGGATGTACTCAGGGACGACGAAGGTACAGTTTTACATCCACCTGACCGGGACCTGCTCGCGCAGTTGCTGGTTGACAATGCGGACATCTTCCAGCTAGGGGGAGAGCCAACCCCGTTCGCTGAGCACCGTATTGATACAGGTGAGCATCCTCCTGTTTCTGTACCCCCATATCGGTTAACTCCTGCCAAAAAGGAACTGATGCGTCAAGAAATCGAGAAAATGCTGAAGGACGACATCATTGAAGAGTGTGAGTCCGCTTGGTGTTCTCCAGCTCTCTTGGTCCCCAAGCCTAACGGCAGTACTCGTTTCTGCGTGGATTATAGACGCCTGAATGCCGTCACCAAGACGGATCATTACCCAATGCCTTTGATTGATGAATTGCTGCAGTCGACGAAGAGAAACTGCTACATGAGCACTCTTGATCTTCGGTCCGGATATTGGCAAGTCGCTGTTAATGAGCAAGATAGAGACAAGACAGCTTTTATAAGCCCACTAGGCACCTTCCGCTTTAAGCGAATGCCGTTCGGCCTTAAGAATGCGCCCGCGACTTTTCAGCGCCTAATTGACCGCTTGCGCTCATGCTCTTCCTTAGCCAATGTGACTGTTCTGGCCTATTTGGATGACTTGCTGATCATCTCAGAAGGTTTTCAACAGCATCTGCAAGACCTCGAAGCCGTATTCAGTCGCCTCCGTGAATTCCAATTACGAGTCAATCGGGAGAAATGTGTTTTTGCCAGAGAAAGTGTAAAGTATTTAGGACACGTCATTACCCAGCAAGGCGTTTCTCCCGACCCTGATAAGGTGAAGGCAGTGCTGGATATGATGGAACCAGGAAATTTGAAGCATCTCCGAACATTCTTGCAGACCTGTTCCTGGTTTCGCAAGTTCATACCTAACTTCTCCTCGGTAGCAGAACCACTCACAAGGTTAACGAGGAAGGATCAGACCTGGACCTGGGGTTCAGCTCAGACAACAGCATTCAACGAGCTGAAAAGACTTCTTACCTCGGCGCCTATCCTAATCCAGGCTGACTTCAAGCGCCCCTTTATTCTTCGCACTGACGCGAGTAATTATGCAGTCGGGGCGGTTTTACTGCAGGGGGAGGACAAAGAAGAGCGCCCCATCGAATATGCTAGCCGTCTCTTGAGCTCTGCTGAGCGTAATTACTCCACGACTGAACGAGAGGCCTTGGCCGTAGTGTGGGCAGTAGAGCGTTTTAGATGTTACTTAGATGGACACCCGGTAATAATCGGCAGCGATCATCAACCTCTACGCTGGCTGTTGACACTTAAATCACCCACCGGACGCCTAGTAAGGTGGGCTCTCAAGCTGCAATCATTCGACATCCAGTACCAGTACACCCCCGGCAAAGCAAACGTAGTGGCGGACACACTGAGTAGGCCGAACTGCTCCGACGGAACTCGAGACAACTGCGGTATCTGCTCTGTGACTGTAGACTTACCTACTAAATGCCCTACAGAAATGAGACAGGAACAGCTTGCTGACCCGGAAGTGGAGAAAATCATCAAGGAGTTAGAAAATCCCGATGAACTGACTGCTCGCCGGTGGACAGAGCGTGGATACCTTATGGAACAAGGGGTACTCTACAGACTGAATCCGGATTCTGAAAGTGAAACTCCTCAACTGGTAATTCCCGTTACCCTCCGGGCCGAGATCTTGAAAGAATGTCATGATGCACCACTTGCTGGACATCCTGGAATAGATCGAACGTACCTTAAAATCTCTAAATCTTACTATTTTCCTGGAATGCGCAGGATTATCACGGATTATGTGAAATCCTGTGTGGACTGCCAGCGCTATAAAGCTGCCAATAATAAACCTCCTGGCCTCCTCCAGACGCCCGTGTTGCAGCAACGCAATGAAGTTTTGGCTATAGATTTATTCGGTCCCTTGCCTGAAGGTGAGAATGGCGAGAAATGGATTCTCCTCGTAGAGGACACCGCCACACGTTGGGTTGAACTCTATGCCCTTCAGGAAGCGACAGCTGAAGCCTGCGCCCATACTCTCCTAGAGGAATACTTTCTCAGGTACGGTTTCCCTCGACGAGTGATCTCCGACAATGGCGTACAGTTTATCGGAGCTGTTATGCAACAATGTATGTACGTCTTGGGGGTTAAACAGAACTTTGTTCCACTTTATCATCCTGAGGCTAACCCCGCCGAGCGAAAGAATCGGGACCTTAAGGCTCAGCTCGCTCAGCTCGTAGAAAATGATCATGCGTCGTGGCCCAAGAAACTTGCTGTGATTCGTTTTGCCATGAACAGTTCCGTGTGTCGCACGACAGGCGCTACGCCTGCGTACCTTACTTTCGCCAGAGAAATGAGATCTCCTACGGACGTTCGCTACGATCTTAGAGCTATACTCGACAAAGAGAACTTCGTTCCCCGGATCACACCTTACCTGAGGTCCTTTATTAGCTCTCTTTCCGCTGTCAGAGAACGGGTAGAAACACAGCAAGATCAAACAAAACGGATCGCTGACCAATCTCGCCGACCTGGTCATGTGTTTGAAGTGGGAGACAAGGTACTTGTCAAGTCGCATGTCCTTAGCCAAGGAAGCAAAGGACTGACTTCAAAATTTGTGCCTAAACGGGACGGACCGTATACAATCACCAAAAAGGTGACGCCTACAACTTATCTTATCTCACCGGTTGGAAATCCTGACGAGTCTTTAGGGAAGTACCATACCCAAGATTTGACTCCGTTTGTTGAAGTTAATGACACCGCAGAACCCCCTCCTAAACCGGTCATTCCCAAGCGACGCCGTGGACGTCCGAAGAAACGCTCCGGAAATGAGCTAGCCCAGGGACGAGGACGTCCTCCTAGACTAGAGGGGGAGTATGTCGCAAACCGTTTCTCCAGCCGCCGCGTCCTTACCCCCGCGCGTTTCCGGGAACATATTATGTTGTAGGAATGCGGGGAGTAACGTAACCATTCGTGAGTCACACCTACTTATCGCCGCGAGATTAATTAGGATTCGGGAGTAGGAGAACTCTCTCTCGGAACTAGTCCGCCGCGCCACGCACGTCTCGCTACTCATGTTTGTGTTAACGCGCTCTATATAAATTCTTGAACTAATTGTAACGTGTTTTTTATGATAGTTAATTAATAAAGAGTCTTCACTACACTACCGACGTTCTCAGTTTCCCTTGCCGAAAACTATAAATATATAAACACACCCAGACTGGAAAATGGAACCCTGTGTTCATCACACAAAGTCCACCCCCACCGGGAATCGAATCCGGAACCCCTTGATTAGCGGGTAGGCATGGTGACCTCTGCGCCAATCGGGTCGTGAAAGTGAAACAAACTCACATTCGCATTTACAATAGTATAAGGATGAGTCAGTGTAGGTACCTATGTACATTAAGTTTAAACCACGGAATACATTCGAACTGAAATTAATTGGCGTGCCTACAGTTGGGAACCTCTGAAATTATTCCATCTAGGCGGAACACGTCGATCCCGTGATATATAAGTGGCATAGATCTTGAAAACTTGGATCAAACTCTATATACGCAGATTGACAGTGCTATCAGATTAACGTTTAGCGAGTGATCATAAAATACTAAGAAGAAATTAAAAAATGGTGTGTGTGCGCAATGAATTTGCTTTAATTTGTATTTGAGTATTTTGAATAAGTCTGTAGATTTGTTTGAAGTGCTTATTAGATTAATAATAAATAATTATAAATAATTGAGTACTTATAGCAAATGAACATAAATGTTGTTTACAGTAGTATTAATTTTAGTTTTCTCTTTCATGTTCCGTGCGCAGGAGGAACTCGATAAGAATCAACTGCAACGTGAGTAATTAAATCTTCTTTCACACAAGGACCATGGACTAAAAAAAATTACATCCAATATAAGAAATATTATCTTCTAAATATGTTTAATTAAAAAAAATATATTAAAGTTTTTAAAGGAGGCTAGATAAATACTAATTTTTGATGACGATTCTGTAGTGGGTATTAAAAAACAAATTGAAACTGCCAAAAGTGCTCGTTTAGGCAATAGGTAAAGATGTTGCAGAATTATCATCGAAAATTAATATAAGTTTACACACACTTCACTACTGATTTAATTTTATATAAAATATTTTAAAGGATGTTACTTTTTATAGTAACGGCTGTTGAGCTTTTTTATGAAAAATAAGGAAAATGCTATTTTCTGGCTGTGCCTAAGTACATACTTAATATTCCCAAAAAAAAGTTCGATACTTACTTTAATATAGATTGATACTCCTATTTAAAATGCCATTATTTTATTTAAACACAATGAAAGTACCGCGACTACAATATTGATTTAAGACCTAGACTCTACCTACTCAAAAACACCTGAAATATTTTTTTTCTACAGTTCTGAAGAACGCTTTTGACGCCTTCGATCACGAAAAAAAAGGAGTCATTAGCACGGATATGATTGGCACTATCCTGGAAATGTTAGGTCACGAACTTGATGAGGACACTCTGAAAGAAATCATTGATGAAGTCGACCAAGACGGTAAGTAAAGTTGTAATATGTAAGTTGTAATATTGTTTTAGTTCTTCACTAGATGGCGCTATTTAAACATTGAACCTGGGAACAAATGTTATTTTAGTAACAATATAGTCTAGCATGAAAATTATAGGTGGCGTTAAAATATTCTAATATTCGCCACCTATAATTTTAAACTATTCTGTGTTTAAATTTGTATTATGTATGAGTAGTTTCTCTTTCGATTCACTTTCATAAATATAATTTATGTCCCGCCTAGAACTAATATTAGGCCTGCATTTTAAATTAAATATTTGAAAACATTTTCGTCAAATTAATAAACAAATCAACATTTTCGTCAAAAATAAACTCTATAGTTATTTTAAAATCTAAGATTTAAATTTTTAACTGATAAAAAAGAGAGAGAAACCTAAATGATCTATAAAAAAGCTGCCTCGCCGTGACAATGCATCGCATTGCCGTGACCAGGATTCGAACCTGGGTTACTACGGCCACAACGTAGGGTCCTAACCACTAGACGATCACGGCTATCGAGGCCTGTGTTACAAGTTTGAAATTTAGTATTAGTTACTACTCTATGATCGTGTTTACAGGTTCTGGCCAATTAGAATTTAGCGAATTTTGTACGTTAGCTGCTAAGTTCTTAACAGAAGAGGAAGAAGATAACGAAGCTATGATCAAAGAATTAAGAGAAGCATTCCGGTTATACGACAAAGAAGGTAAAATTATAGCAGATAATTAGATAGTGGCTACTAATAAGTTTACACAAATATTAGAAATTAAATCCAAATAAATTTCATATTTTAATAATTTTGTTTTTACAGAATAAATTTTCAAAAAGCTTAATATTACCAGTTTAACTTGAAATAACTTTAAATATTTTATTTTCTAATTTTAATTACATAACTTTTTTTAGGCAATGGTTACATAACAACGGACGTTTTGAAAGAAATCTTTAGGGAGTTGGATAACACGATCACAGCCGATGATCTGGACACCATGATTGAGGAGATTGACTCCGATGGTTCCGGGACGGTGGACTTTGAAGGTAAAAAAATATAAATTACTTATAACATATACAGTTTCGATCATTTACCTACCTCTACCTACATATTTATCAACTAATGGCGGTACTGATGGTACTCTATTAGATTTGCCAATAATTTTCGAGCCTAAAATGTATCGCCAATATCATTGTAGTTAATTTGTCTAAATAATAGGTACTAAAAAATAATCCCTTTCCCCATCTGTCTGTTTGTCCTTTGGTTTCTCCGTTCCGTTCTCCATGATAGGCAACGGATTCAAAGGGTTTCGACTAAGTATACTTATACCAGATACCTATATCCATACCTATCCACTTATAATTTAAAGCATTTCTTTCGCTCAAACTACCTACTGTTTAAAAAAATCGCAGTCTATAGGAAAATGATTTAGTAACTGACAATATTAAGTATATTCACTATAAAAAAATAGACTTTATCCCGATGTTCCTGTAGGAACTCTGAGTTTAACGCGGGTGAAACCACGGGGAACAGTTAGTATGTAAATATGTAATAAACTTAATATTGTTTACAGAATTCCTTGAAGTCATGACGGGTGAATAGTGAAGACGAAGAAGATATATCCATTAATAATAAGTTATAGTAATATAATTAATTATAATCTTAGGTTAACCACATTATTTATTATTATTTATTCATTTTATTTTTCAAACAAACGACCAAATTATGTTTTCAAGTGTCTCTACAATGAAGTGAAGGTGCTACGAGAATGTATTTTGATGATGTTTACTTTAAATATAATTTTGGCAATCAAAGCCTTAATGAACAATGTTAAACTGCGCGCAGTATTTTTATAATATAAAACTTAATAAAAATATTCTCTAAAAACCTTCATTTTTTATATTATTTCGTTATAAGTTTATATCCAACACCTATAGGTACCTATACTAGTTTGTCTCTCGCGATTTCAGTCAATTTCTAATTCCGCGCAGAAACTACTCGTACAACGTGTTAATGAATTAACTGAAAACTAGAAAGTAGTTTGCTCAGAATCAACTAGCGAATCGATTGCACTATGTTTTAATATAGGTTATATTTTTCATTTTTACTAGCCCATGTCTAAACTATTATAAAATTATTACAATTATTATTATACAATATTTGGCGCGTATAGTACAATTGACTGAAATATAGTACTATACTATATACTATGTACATATACTATATACTATATACTATGTACGGGTGGCAACCCTAGCCTGGAATGAAGAACCTCTTGATTAGCGGGGAGGCATTCCAGTGACCTACTGTGCCAATCGGGTTGTCAAAAATTAAATAGGGCTTCTTAAGTGATGGAATAGTAGGTACAATCTACACAAAATAAAGATAATATTAAATGTCTGTCTGTCTGTAATTTAAATGTTTATGATAAAGTTGCGGTTTTCCACTTAGGTATTTTCCTTAATTTGTAGAGTGTATGTACACAGTGATCTATTATTTATCGTAACAAACAAAATTGATAAGTAAGGTCAAGTAGTTAGGTAAGTAAAAGAAGTATCTAAGGTTCAAAACCTTACTTTTTTAACGTTGTGAACCTTTACATCTTAACAACCGTCAAATATTAGATAATGTTTTCTAACTTTATACCTACTATAGATACAAAATATACCTACTTTCTTAAAAATAGAAAATATTAAAACTATAGATGAACATACCGTGAATACAATTAGTATTATTGACCTATTGAAGGAGAGTTAATCATTATAAATAAAAGTTGCGGTTAAATTCCCGCGGGAACTCCAAAATTACTGCCGGTGAAACCGCGGCGGACAGCTAGTATTGTATATATCTAGTCTTTTCCAGTTGCTTTTCTGTAACCAAAAATCTCGCAGACCATTGTTACAGGAAGACAAATAAATTAATTACGTTTATGATACTAACTTATAAAAATAATGCAATAGGAATTTGTACCTATTGTTGAGTTAACAAATAAAATTACTGTATTTATATAATGAATTCACAAAATACCTAAGTACAAGTGCTAAATAAACTAAGAATTTATAACGATACCGAGGTTTATAGGTAGTCTTGAGAAGCCTATAGTTGAACTTATTACGACGGGAAGAGAAAACTATTTAAATTACTTGCACTAAGGAAGGTTCAAGTTGTTTGTGGTCAAGATCTCATCATAGCCTCCTTCCTGATCACCGTTGTTGGTGTGATTGGATTAGACACTTCAAATTACACTAAAGCTATAAATGTAAGTAAGTACCTATATAGAAGTTGGAATTTATGCAAATCGGTAGGTACGTTAGGTATTACTATCTATCTGGGGGCACGGTAGTGCTCCCGCCAAGACGAGCCAGCAAAGCGCAAGGGCACTACCTACCTTTTCTCGAAGCGTTTCGTCGTTTTTTTGAACCCTTGTAACTTGGGTCTGGATTATACCAGATAAACAAAATTTTCGGAATATGTTGTCAATAGCAGACTTATTAAATGTATAAAGTTTTAATTGTATAGCTCCCATCCTTTAGATTTTATTGATATCTAAAACACCTCGATTTCGTCACTGACTCACTGATGATCATCAAAATTCTTAGGGTACTTCCTAATGTCCTAGAAAGCTGAAATTTGGTATGTAAGCTAGTATTAGTAAACAAACAACAAAAAAATTATAAAACTTGTAACTTTTATCTCCCAACCCCTTAAATTAGGGGATGGAAGTTTGTATGAGACTTCTGCAATTTTGACTTACAAAAAGAAATGAAATCCCAACAAAAACATTTTCATGTAAAATGTTGCCAAGACGAGACCATATGCCAGCACTTTCAAAAAGTTATCAGATCTTATGTAGAGCCAAGCTTCTAACTCTACACGCCTTAACTCTACAAGGTCTAACTTCACAAACTCTACACCTTAGCCAAAATATGTGGCTTGGCCGTTTCGTTACTACAAAGAACTATTATTATATAACAGAAAAGTAATGAAAAATGGACCAATTTTTCACCTTAGGGCCTAAGGGCCATGTGAATGTAGCGAAATGGTCAAGCCACATATTTTGGCTAAGGTGTAGAGTTTGTGAAGTTAGACCTTGTAGAGTTAAGGCGTGTAGAGTTAGAAGCTTGGCTCTACATAAGATCTGATAACTTTTTGAAAGTGCTGGCATATGGTCTCGTCTTGGCAACATTTTACATGAAAATGTTTTTGTTGGGATTTTATATTACAAGTAGGTAGCTACGAATATTTACTAGATACACATAAGTCATAACTACATGGTTTAGTTTCACGGAAAGTTTAAGATTAGGCAAAATTAGAAATGAAATGAATGAATGAATGAAAAACACTTTATGGAGCACCACAATCAGTAGAAATAAATAAAAAAAACTAATAAAAACAGAAATTTTTAGTGGCTCCAAAGGGCGGCCTTAGCTCTTGTCTGTGTGTCTGAAGATTTGTGAGGAGTGCAAGGCCTACTAGTATTTGTTAACCATTGTAATTGGTCCAATACCGTATGTGTTAATAACAAATAAATAAATCACTATAAAGCGATCTCTTCCAGGCTACCAGTTGAAGTATAGAATTATTATTATCTTATTTACTTCATACTTCAGTAACTTCTACGTAAAATATTTTTCATTCCGATACAAAGTATTTTTGAACGAATTGCAAAATTGCTATAGCTAGTGATAAATTCTACTTAATGTCTACTTATGTCTTAACTATGACCAAAAAGAGTGAGTGAGTATCATGACGTTTGATTTATCGACATTATTCATTTAATTATTAAAAAAGAACAGTAAAAACTGAAACTGTTCTATTCGCTTTCCGTCAAAGTCGTTGATTGCTCAACGGCTCAATTTGTAGCAACTTATAAAGTGATAAAAGACTGTGGACTTATTCCGGACAGGTTTCGTACGCAACGAACCTTTTACGACTTTAATTTGAACATTTGCAATATTTTGCTTATTTGCAATATTTTGCTAATTTAGTATAAAATTCAAATGATTCTGTACTGTGGTCTCGAGCACTAGCACTAAAGGATCACTTGAACATCATAGAAACAGACACAGTTCTGGAAAAAAAAAACCAATTAAGTTGTCTTAGGAGTTTTTGGCGAGAATCAAAAAAATAAGGTATAACTTAGGTAGCGGTTTCTTTATTTATTATTGTGTTGATAAAAAAGTTGATTTAGCTGTGTTTTACGTTTACAATAGCTGTGCAGATTTTTGTGTAGTGCATTGAAATATGTCGAGGTGATTCCTCCGATGTCTGCCAAGAGTTACGAGAAAGATTTTGCAGTCTTATATTAGGTACTAATTGCAGCACAAAGCGTATGGTAATCGAAACCCAACCTCCAGCATCTCAACAAGGCTTTACATCTCGACAAGACATCGTCAGTATATTACTTCCATATATAATATCTGTATTATCCTACTAATGTTATAAACGCGAAAGTTTGTAAGTATGTATGGATGGATGGATGGATGGATGGATGGATGGATGTTTGTTACTCTTTCACGCAAAAACTACTAGATGGATTTAAATGAAACTTTACAATACTTATACATTAGATTAACATATAGGGTACTTTTTATCCCAAAATTCAAGCGGGAACTCTGAAATTAACGCGGGTGAAACCGTGGGGCACAACTAGTATATTATAATATGGAAGTAAACATACTGATAGTCTATCTTGTCTACATGATTAGCTCAAGTCACTAGCAGTGGAGTCAGTCGGCTCTTCGGTGAATTTCTTTGGCTAGAAACTTTTAAACTATATATGTAGTTTAAAATTTGTTTTCTGGTGTAAGAAACGTTTTCGGAATACAGCATTGGGCAGTGTACCATGGCGTTACGCGTAATGCTTTTATTTGCGTGACACGCAACGTGTACGGCACCTATAACAATGCTATTGTAATCAACGGGTTAAAAATTAGATAGTATTTTTTTTTTAAATAGGTTAAATATAACGCCATGTAGACTACGCAGTAAAGCGATTAGTGTAAATTTTTTTTTGGCTGTTGACTTTAAAAGGACTTTTGTGCCGTCCAAACAAAAATTTACCAATAGTGGGTTATTGAGTTAATACTAGATTCGGTATCTAGAATATTTAATAGTTATCAGACATTCGAAGTTGAAATTCTGAAAAAGCTTGATTTGAGAAAAAGCATTTTAAAAAAAACACACTTCTACTTGCTTGTTACATAGATTTTTATATATAATTGTTGATTAATATAGGTAATATGACACTGTAGAAAATTGAGCATTTATTAAAAATCAATTAAAATCGCGGACGTCATTTTTTTTCCCAACTTTACAAAATCTCTTATATCTCGGAAACAAATGCCAAAAACTGGTACCTTTTAGCTTGGATGACCACATCCAACCAGTTTTTTTTAAATGCTTTTTCTCAAATCAAGCTTTTTCAGAATTTCAACTTTGAATGTCTGATAACTATATTAACTATTCGAGATACCGAATCTAGTATTAACTCAATACCCCACTACTGATAAATTTTTGCTTGGACGCCCACAAAAGTCCTTTTAAAGTCAACAGCCAAAAAAATTTACACTAATCGCTATGCTGCGTAGTCTACATGGCGTTATATTTAACCTATTTCAAAAAAGTGTTTCCTGAGTACCAGTACCAATCTATGTATTATAGTTACCAACTTCACCCGCGTTAATTTCGGAATTCCCGCGGGGATTGCGAGATAGAAAGTACCCTATATCCTTTTCTATATCCCTGACAGCGTGTATGCAAAATTTCGTGATGATCGGTTTAACAGTTGAGGCGTGAAAAGGTGAACAGACAGACAGACAGAAGTGACAGAGATACTTTCGCGTTTCCCAATATTAGTATGGATGTCGTAATATTATTTTTTACCATAAACAAAAACAGTATAAGCCGTTCGACATTGCATCTATTATCTTTAGAAGGGATAAGCTATAGTGATGGATGACATGGAAATTTATCACAACTAGATTATGAACAGGCTAAGTCACCTCTTTCGCTAGTGAAGCGACATGGTTTTTTCATTACCACAACAGAAGCTGGCCTGCTCCATCAATCTCTTCCAAATCTCTACCGCAGATCGGACCTACTGAAGGCCAGATGTCGAAGGTCACAGCTGTCAAGTTGACACGACCAGCTACCGGCGAGGTTAAATTACTATAGAATATCAAAACCTTTATTGTAACGTCATAAAGTCGTCATTTGTTAATAACAACTAAGTAATAATTATGCGGTTCTATTGTAGGTACCGCTGTCAAAACGTTATCATGGTTGTGAAGTCGACATGTTGATTATGGGGCAATTTCTATTTTATGCTGTGTAAGAACTTATTATGAGATGTTTTCAAGTTTACGGCGTTACGGAATGTGGTTTTAGGGCATGTCACTTGGTACTCACATTCCATAGTCGTACAAGGTGATTCTCTATTATTAAATAACTATTTAGATTTTACTTTTTACCAAATCTAGGTACGTAGTTACCTACCTAAGCAAGATTTTAACAAAAAAAAAATTAAACTGACATCAAGAGTTTCGTTATCCGTCTCCGAAACTCATCATCAGATCTATATGAAATTTAAATGGACCATTTCGGAATTAACCCCTTTCGCAAAAAAAAAAGAATTTTTCAAATCCGTCTAAGTATATAATATGACGCAGTTATCCCTGAACCTAATAAAATATAAACATCCAAATTGATAACCTCCTCCTTTTTGAAGTCCCAAAAGTACCAAAAGCTGCCACCGTCTCCTTAATGCTTATTTCGGAATTTAGTCCATTAAAATATCGATTTAAGGTTAAGAGTCTTGTAAAGAGATTGTGGTAGGCTTTTTTCTTTCTCATTTCTCTAAGCTCTGTTTTAGACGATATTTCGATGTTTATCAAATGGTTGAATTTCTTCTTATTATTTCGAAAGGTGCCGCCTGGTAGCGTAAAACATAATAAAGAAAATAAATTAATTGCAAAGAATTGCCTAATATTAAAAGGTCAAAATCATAAAAACAGCGTAATGAAATAGACGATGGCTAATAAAAATCATGTATCGCCTCACAATTAGCCCAGAATGATAGGATTATAATTGTCTGGGCTAAGTTCGTGTCAATGTTACGGCACGTTTCACCTTTAACCCACATGTGCGGTCGAGGGAACTGCCACTTTTAATTTACTTAAAATAACTTCGCGAACAACAGTTATTTAGTAAGTAACTTAATATTATGTCGAATATTATGTCTGAGTTTATCGAACCATCGTACTATATGACGGCTTCTGAAGCAGTTCCTTGCTAAAGTAAGGTAAGTAATTAGATGTTTTTGTGATCATGTTTTAGTAGAGTTCTATTTTGATTAAAAAAAAAAACATTTCAAAAGTATCAAGGTCCAAAGATGATTCTGAAGAAGATGTTCTGTCTGTTCTAAACGTATAGACGACTCCCATGCGGGAAAATCGTACGTAGAAATGTAACCGTAAAATTGTATAAGCTGTTAGTTTGTAAAGAAACGTTATATTGTATACATTATAAACGTTATAAACGTTATATTATCTTACATTTTTTTTTTACTTTATTGTGACACATATAAAGTCCCTTATGAAGTTTCTTTGTGTTTGTATATTTGTGTATTTAAGCGGCCGAATCAGATGTAAAATTGTAGAATTAATTTCTACGTTATAAGAACTAAATATACCTACGGTCTACCTGTATTCATAAACTTTAATAACTTAAATGAACGCATAGAATTAAGAACGCATAAATACGTACTTATAACAATAAAAAAAAAAACACTTAAAACTAGAACAGTATTTGGCCCGAAGCAAGGTGACATTTGCGAAATAGAGTGGAAAAACAATATAGGGAACGTGCAGGAACTATAGGTGGCAGCACTAAATCGACAAAAGAGACACTATGCGGACAGTAGAGGAAACTTATTAAACCTGTCATCGTGCTTTCGGAAGGAAGAGATAGTTTTGTTTTCATAATTATGTAAACAAAACTATCTCCTCAATTAGGTATATTATATTTTTGAATAGGTATGATAAAGGTTATAAAATATGGGTTCCGGTCTATCTATATCTAGGTATACAAAAACTGTAGAGAGGTCAATTCTGTACATTGAATATAATATATTCAAAATTAATATTGGAAGATGAATGGTGATCGATACTGATGCCAAAAAAGCAATCAGTAAATTTTTTGTCTGTCTGTCTGTCTGTATATGCACGCATGGGTCAAAAACTAGTGAAGGGATTATAACCAAACTTAGTACGATTGTAGTCCATACTCCTGGACAGGTTATAGGCTATATAATAATTATAATATCATTTATATTAATAACGCTAAGAAACATAGGAGCTGAACAGTGACGATAAATTTAAAGCAAGTCGGATGAAAATGCGCTTCGAGTTCTTATCCTCGCATGCGTTTACTCAATCACGCAAAAACGACTGAACGGATTTGGATGAAATTTGACGTGCACGTGTCAGGGGTACAGAGAAGCACATAGGGTACTTTTTATCCCAGGATTCATGCGGGAACTCCGAAATTATCACGGGTGAAACCGCGAGGCACAGCTAGTCATCATCAATAATATAATAATGATCGTCAGCATGGCCAAAATATGTCAAAAGGTTTTTAAGCTTTTGAGGCCGGCCATGTACCTATTGGAGGTTGAAGAGATGAGGATGAGGAGGATGATCTAATGAAGAACATGAGGCTGTGAAAACTGGTAAAATTGTCGCACAAACTAAAATATCCAATGTTTACGATAAGAAAATAATCCTTACTAATATTATAAATGCGAAAGTGAGTTTTTGTTTGTTTACTTGTTTGTTTGTTACGCTTTTACGCCTTAACGGCACAACCGATCATCGTGAAATTTTGCATACAAGTTTTCAGGGGGTTTATTTACTAGCTGTTCGGAATTCCTGAACTCCGGACTGTCCGGAACTCCGAACAGCTAGTGGTAAATAATTTTCTGAATTCCCTTTTCTTTTAAATATTTTTTATTTTTTTTATTTTTTGTCGATGTATTGACATCAACATACATCCAGAAATACAAAAATGAATTGTGATTAGCTAGAATAATAATTTTCACTAGTAAAATTAATCCTTTTTACTTGTCATAAATTTCAATGGCAACTATCAATAGATTCGGATTGGCGACGCCAGTTGGCAGCACCGTCGTTGTGCACGTTCCCTATACTTAACCTTATTTAAGATGATAATAATATGAGTTTGTCACGCTTTTTCCGGGCAAATTTTGTAATCCTAAGTAAATAAATTAAATTAAATATTGAAACGACACAAATTTGAACAACACAAATGTCATTTGAAACGTCACAGCACATTGTAAATTTGGTTTTACTAATCAATATTTCATTGTTTTTATGTCATACCTACTCAATAACCCCTAATAATTATTATTGTTAGTCTTTTTGTAATAAACTATTTCAATTTCATCATTTATTTTACAACTTGTGTAGGCAGGTAGGTACATGTTTTATTCTTAATTTTTAATTGTAGAGCACCCCAGACCTTACCTACAGTTTACCTTTTATATTACCTTTCTGTTGTGTAAGAAAAGTATTATTATTCATGTTCTACCAACGTACCTAATTAAGTATATTGATAAATATAACGTAGGTGGACATATTAGAAAGGTATGATTACATTTATTTCGTCGCGATTAATTTATTATTTACGTACAAAACAAACAGGTTTACCTACTTTTGTGTAAAAACAACACAATATTACTTACCTACTAAAAGAATTATTACAACATAAGTAGGTATAACAAATACAATACATAATGAGTAAGTGAATGAAATATACAGTTAAATAGTTAGTGGAAAATTACTTTTATTTATACAAGTAAATACCTACTAAAAAGCTTATTAATCATGGTAAGTACTAAAACGTAGAGTAAGGAGGATGTATAACGATAAGTAGAGAACGTCCTCAGAAATGGTAAATATAAAAAACGACTGGAACCGACTTAGATGTAGGTAGGTATGCAAAGGGATAAGAATAGGTATTAGGTGGCTATAAAGCAAGTGTTGTTTAAAAAAATAAGTTCATACTTTCTGCTTGCTCTGCGGTAAAGTTATTAGTTACCAAATGTTGTAAGGATAATATAATAAATTACCATTAGAAGTTATTATGTGTATATTAGAATTGCACTGCACCAACTAAATACGTTCCACGTCTTGTAGTTTTAATAGGATTATTTATAATTGTGTCGCCATTGATGACATAACACAAGGACTATCTATGGAGCGTAGCCGTTGCAGCTTCGGTCCAAAGATTTCGAAACTTGTCGCCCGATTCGTGACCAAACACCAATGCCCGGAAGCCAGTGGCCCAATTTAACGACGCTTTTCGTGGCCCACAATTCGCTTGCTTAATTTCTTTACCTACCATAAAATTGACCATTTGTTTACAATTACCTCCACAAGTCACCAGACTTGTTACAGATATATATTAAATATGTACTTTCCCACGTCTATACCTTTCACCGATTTGATCCAAATGATAGATTTTTTTTCCTTTAACCTAGGTATATACTAACTAGCTATTTTCTGCAGTTTGACCAGTATTAATCTATGCGGAATTCCCGCGGAAACTCCGAAGTTAACGCAGGTGAAACTGCGGGACACAGCTATGTCGTTATAAAACAACGTCTTTCATCTCTATTCGCTGCGCGAGTATACAATCAGTAAGGTCACAGTTTATAGATGAATTTTCTGAGGTGATCGGCCGCGAGAAGGTTGAAGAAGGTGGAAGAACCTTCCACTCTTCCTTGCATCAGTAAACGTTCGAAAGAATGCCTAATGATTCGCACTTGCATTATAGCCGACAGTGTTTGTTTGATCCGAAGCTCCTTTTGGGTGGAAACGTTATTTAAAGAAATAAAAAAAGGAATTCCTACTATTTCCTAGAATCATTTATGGTACTTTTTTCTAAATGACTGTTCGAGTGTTTTGAGAATACCTACACATTTAGATGTAGGTATAAGTTTGGATATTATATCACTTGGGTAACTCTGGTGAGACAACAGAGCCCAATGCCAGCCTCCACGTAATGATAATGGCACATTAATTATTTATCTATTTATAAATGGCAAGAAAAATCTTAATTGCCCATACAAATATATTTTTGTAAACTATTGTTCGTGCAAATGCGTTGTTGTTGCATCGGTTCTCATAATATTTTTTATCTATATAAGTATTTGTTTATTTCACGTATTTCGTAAACAATTATGCCGCGACAATATCACATTTTTTATTTGCACATAAGTCACGAAAACAACTGGGTTAAAAGTAGATATTATCAGCATAGAACGAAGCAATAATTATGAAATTTTATATTACCTAATGCATGTGTGCATTTTATTAATGCGTATAATGGATTTTATGATTAAATTGTTGTTGAAGTTGAACTTGATATAGAATTTTCAATGTTCAGTTATGCACAATATTTTTTTATTCTTACACTTTAATAATAATTTTATAAGTTACTAAGTACAATTCTTGCCCGTGGTGGACTCATAAGGATTTGTGTTTCACGAGAAAATTCTTAATTCTTTGATGAAGGATAAAAGTATCAGCTGTGTTATAATAATATATCCATACGTATGTGTGAGTCCAGTGAGTCTAGAACAACACGTTGGCGCGCTTAATTTTTTTACGTAGGTAATCAAAAAACAACGGCGCGATACATTCCGTGTGACATCATACCTAGGTACACTTTATACTTAAAGTTATGACGTTGCAACCTCCAACTCCTAAACGTTAACGTTTTTTGTCTTTATATTTTTTCAATAATTAACTGACGGAATAAATAGAATTTTGGTTTTTATACCTTGTCATCATGCTCACTGGTCCAATTTTCTCCGGACGTAGCCCTTTCGTGGTCGAAACACTTTATTTCTAACGAAATACTACACTACACAGTCCTGAAAGCGGATTAAAACAATTTGGGAACAATAATTACCTGTAGACAAAAACCGTCACTGATACATCACTAAAAAAGATAAGTACAGTATTATGACATTGATCAATCAAGTTCGTTTCTCGAGTTTCCGATAGATACGTTTGCATATCCCAATATCTACCGATTATTATAACACTTTTACAGCTTTAAAGCATATTATATTGGGTTCCAAATCAAGTGCGGTTCATTGTTTTTTTTTTACAATTCATTTGATAAAACCCCTATCGACCATAATGGCCTCAATGGGCATGTTGACTAATTTTTTTTTTAGTCCGTCTTGTAGATTAGGTAAGTAATAAAAAATATTGGACACGTATTTTTTTTACATAATCTTAAAGTTACGGCGATACCTACATTAAGTTGAAATTTTGCGTGACGTCACTTGACTTACAGTTTGTATGGCGGTTTTAGCGGTCAGTGACGACACGACCCCCTCACCCTAAACTTTAATGCGCTTTATCTCTGTATATTTTAATTTATTTGAAAAAGCAAAAAATACGTGTGACGGTAATTCTAACTGACGGACTAATAAGAATTTTGATTTTCAAAACATCCCTTTTAGGGTTGAGGGCATGCCCACCATGGCTGGATCCGCGCTTGCCAGTTTATTTCCCAAACTACATTAAATAGGAGTTAATTTGCAAAGAGGTTATAATTTTAACAATAGTATTATCGAGATAACTCGAGTACATTCGACTGTGAAAAGTGATTGTATCGAAACTTTAGAACGATCAAGTACTAAGATGAAACTTTACACGCTCGAGTTGGTACGTTAACAAGACGAAATTTTGTGTGCAATTCTTTTATTTAAAAAGAAATTCAGTTAATAATTTCAATGCGAAGATTAAT
This sequence comes from Zygaena filipendulae, assembly GCA_907165275.2. Lineage (NCBI taxonomy): Eukaryota > Metazoa > Arthropoda > Insecta > Lepidoptera > Zygaenidae > Zygaena > Zygaena filipendulae. The sequence continues at coordinate 11,041,306 of OU015652.1, read as the reverse complement.
AACAATGTTTTGTAAGCAACGAGTATTAGGTATAGTGAATTTTCTAAAGAATCCCGTCGCACTCGGTTTTCTTATTAACGAAATGAGAAGATAGATTATTAGATAAGGAGATGGACTAAACTGTTTCATTGGTAACAATGAGCTTGAGCTGTCGGTGAAGGAAAACATCGTGAGGAAACCATAGCATGGTGGTAGGGCACTTTCTAGTGCCCGGCTGGCTAGCTACCACCTTCAAGTTGTAAATCTGTCGCCAAGCACCTAACGGTGTGTTCCGGCAGTCCCACTTGAAAGCCATTTCCCATCCCCATTCTAGGTCGGCAACGCACCTGCCAGCATGCCAACTGGTGTTGCAGATTCCATGGGCGGCGGCAATCACTTACTATCAGGTGTTCCCCTTGCCCGTTTGCCCTTATGACATAAAAAAAAAATGGTGTCAGTCTAAGTCAAATTATTCATTTCAATTTGGCCCATAATGTAGCTCTTTTTGACGTCAATAAAGTTACATTTATTAAGACAGCACCGATAAAATATCCACCCTTGACAGCTTCCTAGTGCTATGGCTGAAGAGAAGAAGCTGCGCAACAAACTCTTCAGTAGCACGCTGTCAGTCGGAAGAGACGAGAGAATTAAATACATACCTATATATCAATAGTTTTCTTTTATTCTTTTAATTCTATAAATAAATTTTATTCTATTCTAATCTATTCTATTCTGTTCTATTCTGTTCTGTTCTGTTCTGTTCTGTTCTGTTCTGTTCTGTTATGTTATGTTATGTTATGTTCTGTTCTGTTCTGTTCTGTTCTGTTCTGTTCTGTTCTGTTCTGTTCTGTTCTGTTCTGTTCTGTTCTGTTCTGTTATGTTATGTTATGTTATGTTCTGTTCTGTTCTGTTATGTTCTGTTCTGTTCTGTTCTGTTCTGTTCTGTTCTGTTCTGTTCTGTTCTGTTCTGTTCTGTTCTGTTCTGTTCTGTTCTGTTCTGTTCTGTTCTGTTCTGTTCTGTTCTGTTCTGTTCTGCTCTGCTCTGCTCTGCTCTGCTCTGCTCTGCTCTGCTCTGCTCTGCTCTGCTCTGCTCTGCTCTGCTCTGCTCTGCTCTGCTCTGCTCTGCTCTGCTCTGCTCTGCTCTGCTCTGCTCTGCTCTGCTCTGCTCTGCTCTGCTCTGCTCTGCTCTGCTCTGCTCTGCTCTGCTCTGCTCTGCTCTGCTCTGCTCTGCTCTGCTCTGCTCTGCTCTGCTCTGCTCTGCTCTGCTCTGCTCTGCTCTGCTCTGCTCTGCTCTGCTCTGCTCTGCTCTGCTCTGCTCTGCTCTGCTCTGCTCTGCTCTGCTCTGCTCTGCTCTGCTCTGTTCTGTTCTGTTCTGTTCTGTTCTGTTCTGTTCTGTTCTGTTCTGTTCTGTTCTGTTCTATTCTATTCTATTCTATTCTATTCTATTCTATTCTATTCTATTCTATTCTATTCTATTCTATTCTATTCTATTCTATTCTATTCTTTTTATTAGGACCGCAGTTTGCCGAGTGCCGACTACGTTAACAATGACTCGCTATCATGCCAATCTTTTAGTTTTGATTAATATTGTATTGCTATTTTTTTTAAGAATGTTTAACATCCCTTTTTTAATATAAATGTTTGTGTAGGGAGTAATATCTGAAATTACTGAATCGATTCTGAAAATTCTTTCATTATCAGAAATCTACAGTACCTAATCCTAAATAACATAGTACACCTTTTTTAGCGAACTCACCAAGCATAGGTTTTTTTCTAATGTACTTATATGTAATAAAATGTAGATAGGATTCACGAAATAATAGGTATGTCTGTCAACATAAATTTATTGTTTGTTTCATAGTTACTCCATCGTACACTACCTTAATTATGACGAGGTCGTGGGCCAGTATTGGATTTGAATTTGAAAAAAAAAAAGCTTTTAGAGCCTATTAATTTGTTTTTCTTTGCTAAATACTTTGTATATAATTGAAGGAGTTTATTCCTGACTTGTTTGACTGAAAGGAAGTCTACTTGACCCTATTAAATATAAATTTATATATTATTTTAATTAATATAAGTAGTTTTCATACCGAAAATAACGCATTTAGGAAGACATTAATTATTCTTTGTTTTATGCGTAGTTGCGTTAATACCGTATTACAACTTTAGATTATTTTAGCCAATACAATTTATTTTTATTTTACTTACTTTATTTTATTTCCAACTTACACCTGGAAGGTTTTTAGGGCAGATGTAAATTTGTTGGGTGTTACTTATAGAAGGTGTGAGGAGTTTTGATGTACGTACCATGGACCAATACGTACGTATATGTATGTACATACACCTAAATAGCTGTTGGCTTTATTTTTATTTTATTTCAAGTTAAGTAGGTATTAATTACTTAAAGACTATATTTTTTAAATGACTTTATTATAATTTACCTACTTTCAACTATTTTTTGTTTTGTAATTTTGTAATTAATTGGGTAAATAAACAACATAGATTTGGGCAAAATATGTAAAAAAATTTCAATGATGGAAATGACAAATAATAGCCGGCCACAGAAAAAAAAAACAAAATAGGCGGGAAAGCGGCAATTCCGGAACTGACTACTTAAATTTATCATGGTGCTTATTTAAGAAAACAAAACACTTGCGTAGGCAGGTATGCGGCGCGAAAATCTGAGTCGTCGGAATAAGGTAGGTATCACCTTGCCCCTTGGTATACCCGTGAAATTGCATCACTCCGCGTGCGCTGAATGCGGTTTTATGCCTAATGCCTATATATTATAAATATGTCAAATTATTAATTTATTTACAAATAAGTGTTTTACTCTATCTGAGTTCATAAATTCTTTATCCCTGTAGGATAGCCGCTGAAAAAAAAAACGCAGGTTTCTAATTGTTCCTATGTATTCCAAACATATTATGGTCACCTAAATGTTTATCTGTGTTGGTATACAGTTCGCTTGTTGCCTAATATTTGTACTAAAGCAATAGTAACAAAAGTTATGTCCATTAGGGTGCCCACAAACTGGTTTTTCGATGCTATCTCCATCGATTTGCGTTACGAAGTTTCAATACCATTCACTTAGTAATTGCTTCTCTATGTTCACCATAAAGTTGGTTTTAAATGCATACTAAACTGAAGATTTATTTATTTATAGGCATGCTAACAAAAAGAAATTCAGTCCATTCGGAGACAGGGTGAATTATTGTATTAAACAATATGGGAATGGGAGATTCTGAAGGTCTATGGTAAATTGAAAGAAATCGTGGTTTTAATTTTAAATATTAGTTTCTAAAAAAAGTGCTTTTTCTAAAATAAAAGTTTTCACGTGATATTTCCAATGAAATTTATGAAATCATGTATAAAAATCACAAGTATCGACTATCGAGTTGCTAGAAATTATCTTAATTGATCATTAAAGCGCTTATTTGCGCGCGGAGTTTAAAATATTTTTTTCGAACAAAGTTTATGAATTAAATTATGTATGAATGTTTAGAAATAATGTAACATAACATAATTATCAGGTTTAAAATTAACATGATTATGAAAACACAGTTAAACCAGTCGGTTAAGTGTTCCTTCATTTTGCTTCAACCACTTGTTGAGCAAAAAGGTTCCAATTATGCACGAGTATAATTAGACCAACTTTAAATCAAGGAGGTTGTAAAGCAATTACTGTCTGCACTATTTGCGTATATTCACCCATGCACAAAAAATATGATACACAAAGTCGATTTCAATTAGGTGATTAAATTCCTGCAGCTCATTGTTAATACCCAGAAATGACTTTTATGTCACGGCAAAACGAAAATCTTTTGTTGACAAGTTTAACCGTACAAAAAAGGCAGATCTCTCTAAAAGTTTTTCGCCACGTTCAGGATCGTGTTATTTTAATCATCATGGTTCCTGAAAGACATCCTGACACGTCTGTGGAAGCCAGTAAGGAGTATATAACACCGGGATTGTGTGGTAAGGTTTCAATAGTTATTATTAGTTATTTTAAGTAACCGACGAGTGTGAAAGAGTTATACCCAGGCTCTATTATCTATTAATCTATTATTGAAATTTTATGCAAGTTAGTATGTTTAACCTCGTGTATAAATATTGTTTCTTTGTTTTTCCTTATGTACGGAATATTTACGATTATGAAAACTGTGCATAATTTAATTTCAAATTATCCTATTTTTGAAACAATAAGCACGTTTCCGGGGTATAAAATGAAAATTATATTTAGTGCATCAGCTTAAGTAACTTATAAAGACAAAATATTCTTTTTAACTTTCTTTTCTATTTAACTGATGTACTAAATAGAAATTTTGAATAAAAGAACCAACCTACAAAGACGCAGCCCTTGTAATAGTAAACTCAATTTTTACTTATTGATTAATTATGCAGGCGTATAAGGCTCTACTTAGCTTTGACGACGATAGGAAATGGGCAGTTTAAAATTGAAATTCTTACTATGTAGTGAAAATCCTTTTAGGGTTTGTCCCCCCCTAAACTGAAACGGAATTACGCATTATGTTTGTGAAAATTGTCTATCTATTGATTAGGTACTATGTAGTTGTTCTCCGCGGTTTCACTCGCGTTAATTTTGGAGTTCCAGCAGGAATTTCGGGATTAAAATACCCTATGCCTTTACGCTTTCACGCCTTCAATATCAACCGATCGACATGAAATTTATTTATTTATTTAAGTTTGTGAATACAGCTAATAATAATAATAAGTTGTTAATGTTAGAAAATTGCACATCTGCATTCTGCCGATGAGGCGTACAAACAATATTCTTATATAGGTATATAACATTTTTGAACATTTTCTACATGACATAAGGAAAATGAGTTTAACGTCCAAACTAAATTACATTACACAAATTAATTGAATAAAAAAAAAATCAAATTAGCAAATTAAATTACATTATACCAATTAATTGAATAAAAAAAATTAAATAAAAAATAAAATTTTGCATAATACGTTGTCGGGGATAGGTACAGAAAAAGACAAAGGGTGCTTGAAATCTCAAAATTCCCGCGGGAACTCCGAAACCAATGTTGGTTGAACTGCGGGGAACAGATAATGTCGTTCTAAATAACGCAATCGGCCTCCAGATATATTGCAGGAAGTTGTGCTTACTAAGCCTCGGTAGGCATTCAGCTGCGGTTGTTACTCAATAATTTTTAAACGCAGACACCAGCTGTCATTGTGTAGAGCGGTGTAGGTTCACCTATACCTATAGGTACTCTTGTAAGTTGTCACAAGGGTTGCCACCTTTTTTTGCAAAAAAAAATAGTATTTTTCCGAAAAAATATGAAAAAATATATCTAGTACTTTTGGGAAATGCAGGCAAAAAAATTACATTATTTATATTTAATCATTATGACGTATCGGGCAGCATTCATCTACAAATTATTGCTAGTTTGACAATCTAGCTAGGTTTCATTTTTAGAAAACGTTGTTTTATCCATGTTTTCAGGCAATGAAAAATGAGTGTTTGTTTTTCTACGTAAGAACAGATGGCGCTATACACAACGAGCGAAGCTCGGTGACCCAGATATTAATTATATAAAGCGCGACAGTTAAATAAGAGTAAAAATATAGTATTTTTTGTAATATATTATTTTTCTATAGGTAGTACAATTCACTGAAATATAGTACGATACTATATAATATAGTACAGGTGGCAACCCTACTTGTGTTATCAACTTATCAGTTAAACATGTAATTAAAAAACGTAATTATTCTATAGCTTCTACTCTAGGTTACGTAATAGTAATAGATACTAATAATAGCATAGATATATCCTTTTCACGCGTATGTACCTATTCGTCGAATGTTACCTAAAGATATCTAACGGCTTTCGTAACAAAGAGTAGAAACCGACTTCTTTCCATCAGATAGTAACCAAATTTGTATAGGAATATACTATTCAAGGTGTGTACGAATAAATTGAACATACTCGAATATAAACTTAATATTAATATACTTGAATAGGTATTTAATACTTAAACGTTAGTATCATAATATTATAACTTTATTCCATAACCGTACAGACAGCTAATGAGAAGTGTTACCCAGGTTCTTCTCTACTATTATATAATTTGTTGGCGCTGTCATAATTATTGTAATTTGTAATTGAATTGACGTCAAAAAGAGCGTCACTTTTAGGACTACATAATATTCAATGTATTCTGACTTTGTATTTAAATTTGACTATGTAAGATACACTAAAAATACCAAACCCACCATGCAGAAGTGGCTGTTAATTTGTTTATTTAATAGTACTTTGAATATCGTCAAATTTTCAAAATCGGTTCAGTAGATCCAGAGACTACCCCCTACAACATCACAAATTCACAAACTTTGCCCCAATGTAATATTAGTAAAAGTGTCTCATAATTAAGTAAACCTACTAGCTATGCCCCGCGGTTTCACCCGCATCAGTTTCGGAATTCTTGCAGGAACTTCAAAGTAGCCTAATTTACTCCTTATAAAATCAGCTAATTAGCACTGAAAGTCCCTTCAGAATCGGTTCAACCGTTTTGGAGATTCACGGAGTGACTTTCGGAATTCCCGCAGGAACTCCAAACTTTTCTTTTCATGTTCTTCTCCTTACAATAACAAACACAACAAAAAAAGAATTATCAAAATTCTATTCTATTCTATAATAGTAGAGAAAATTGTGGTCCAGCCGTTCACGCGTGATGCTGTGACCGAGGGAAATAGGGATTCATTTTTATATATTATATAGATTACATATACCTATATATCTCACTATCTTTTTACTCTATTCAAAATTCATACTATCTATTGATATTGTTACTCTACACCACATCTGACTGCTGTTATTTTTATTGGTATTGTTTGAAAGATAAGACCTATAATAATTGGCCTTAAACTTGTATATTGAATGATGTATTCTATGTAACGCTGTTGGTTTTATTAATAAATAAAATAAAAATAGAATAAAAAATGTAATATACCGTTGTTGGTGATAGATAACACTTAATATGCATACAAAGAAATACTTCTCGTCTGCATACAAGATTTCTTTGTAGAAGTCTGTTATTAACATATTGTATTAAGTAATAAATAATAAATAATCTGAATATTACTTATTTCTATTTCTGACTAAAGCAATCGGTTAGTGCAAACAATATCTAGTTGGGTACCTACCGATACCTTGTAACGAAACGTTTATATTCTATCAAATATTATGAATGTGAGTTTGTTTGTTTGTTTGTTACGCTTTAATGCCTTATTAAATTTTGCATTACATATTTTCAGGGGCACAGAAAATAACATAAGGTGCCTTTTAATAGAAAATTGGTTTATAAAATCGACATTAAAGCGAGTGAAGCCGCGGGCACCAGCTAATACTAAATAATAAGTTAGAAGTTAGTATAGACATATCTTTATTCGGCATCACAGAAAATTAAAAAATATGTTACAAGATTTATCACTTAAACAACATTCGCCTAAAAATTTTTGTGACGCCGAATGGACACCGACTCAGCATAATATACTGTCGCGTAAAACGCGGCAGCGCTGGTTTTCAGCGGAGCCCAAGGGGATGCGTCCGCGCGATATCCGACCGCAATGTCTGCCCGCTAATTCAAAACAGTAAAACACGTAATAGTAGAAAATTTCATTAATTATATCATATTATATCCACTGATAGATACACATACCACCACTTCTTACTGCAGAATTGTTTTAACCTTGCATTCAGTTTTTGCTCTGTCAAATTTCGGACCTCATTAACTTTATGCAAGATCAAAATTTCGATGAATGTTTGATGTTAAGTTGAAATGATACAGCAATTGAAGGTGCTGGTAGGCTCCGGGGCATAACTTGATAGCAAAGACATCAGAAACTGTTTTTGATAGGTTAGCAGTACAACCGCAATTTTGCTTTCATTGGAGTCTCCAGCTACGCCTGAGCGTAGCAACTAGCAAGTATGATAATAATTCCTACGTAAATGCTTAAATGGGCGTTATGAAATCGATAACCATTATTTAGTTGATTTATAGTTCGATATTTATAATGAAACATAAAACCGATCGATTAACGTCATGCGGACTGCTAGCTATTATAGATAATTGAATTATTCAATTACATTAAAACATACATACAAAATGTGTATTATAGGTAAGCAGTGATCATTAAATTTTATAAAAATACGGGCTGTAAGGTTAAATGAGAAACGTGTTGAAGAACGGTTTTCAGTATTTGATTGTCGTATCAAATGCTTATAGGAGATGCTTCCCTACTTTTAAAATCGTTTTCTAACTGAAAACTATTTTAAACTACTTTAATACTACATATTATTACATATTATATATTATACTATGGATATAATATGTATATACACGCCCAGACTGGAAAATGGGACCCTGTATTCATTACACAAAGTACAGCCCCACCGGAAATCGAACCCGGAACCTCTTGTTAGCGGGCAGGCATGGTGACCTACTGCGCCAATCGGGCCGTACGTCGTCGTAATAAAAGTACACTGTGTCACTCTGGATCATTGTAGCTTCCTACAAGTGAAAGAATTTTCAAAATCTGTTCAATAGATCCAGAGATTATAACCTCACAAACTCACAAACTCCGGAGTTCCCACAGGAATTCCAGGATAAAAAGTAACCTATGTATCCCTGACAACGTGCATGCCAAATTTCATCCAAATCCGTTCAGCTGTTTTTGCGTGATTGAGTTACAAACATCCACACTTTCACATTAATGATATTAGTAGGATTGTACTACTGTTGGAGACAAAATTTTACTAATATTCACCATCTTCAATCAAATAACTTTTCTGTGAAATACGGTAGCAATAACTGGCGAACCACCCTTACTTTGTTATTTTATATGAAAATCCATTGGGTGCGAGCGGAAGGAAGGTGTTTACTGTAAAAATTAAAATTTAATGATGATTATATTATAAATTTTAATTGGGTGATAGAGGTAGTAAAACGTTGCTTTACGAATATATTAAATAATATTTTAATGTGTTAGGTAAGTAGGTATAATCTGTTTCAGAAATCTCTATAATACATAACCGTTCTAGAAAAGGTAAATAACACTCACTCACAAATTGACTGTTATTGTTCTTTTAAGGTTGGAAAAAGAAAACATGACTACGATTGTGATTGATACAAAGTCAAGTTTATAAGCATTTTTTGAGATTTTTTTTTTTAATATTTGTAACATTCTTAACCGACTTGTGTAACGTAGAATAACAAAAATATTTTAACGATGCGAGATCAATAATTTTTTATTAATTTTATTTTGACATTTTAAATTGTAGGTTGTGAATCCAAACAAAAACTACTTTTGTTCGTTGGTTCCCTCAAAGATACTTGGAAAAAAAAACACATTCCCGACTACGTACATGACCTTGTCATGTCTAACATAATAAAGGCATAAGTCGACTTGTGCTTTTAGACAAGCGGCCGCAAAAGTTGCGTTAGCGGCGGTCACTGACATTGACACTGTTTGCGCGACATACCTACTAAACTATCGAATTTTACGTCCGTCGAGCAGGAATAAAAATGAGTTTTGTAAGTTTTTAAAGCGAATCTAAAAATGGTGAGCTAAAAAGGGATATTGTGACGCTTGTCAAAGTCAAATCCTTTATTCAAATTTGGCCCATAATGTGGTTCTTTTTGACGTCAATATAAGTACAGTTATGACAGCACCCATAAAATATGTACACCCTTCACAGCTACTTAGTGCTATGGCTGAGGAGAAGAAGCTGCGCTACTAACTCTTCAGCAGCACGCTGTCAGTTTAAAGTTATAATATAGATATATCTATAATATAATTAGTTGTAACTCAACCTGCAATTAATTATGTGAGAACAATGAGCCGTACTCAGCAATAAACTACCGTGCATCATTGGGTTGGGCTTTCTGAGTCGATCTCGAGAAAAATATCCGTAAATATTGTGCGTAAAACTAATACCTGTCTATGCCGCGATACACCCTATCGAGACGACAATCCTGCATTGCACATACTTGCAGCCTCTCAGAGTCGACCGATCGTAGTCTAACAATATTGAGGTAGATCATCAGCAATTCAAGCTTGAGCTCCTTAGACTCCTGAGCTAGGAGCCGTTCATAGATTAGCCTGAACAAACAGACAGACTGACAGACAGACAAACAGACCGACAAAACAGACATGCATTTCGTCCGTAACCGTCTGAGATCTTCTATATAACATTTTTCCACAAAATTATATTTTATTGTCATCTGCCATATACAGTCAAATAATATAAACTATATAATAATAAATGTTGTGTTCGTAGTAATAAGAAGACTGAAATAGTATATTATTTTATTATTATAATATTATAATATATAAAGCTGGATTGCCACTCACTCATTGACATAATTGTTCTCCCAGAAGGAGCATCTCTAGGTTGATACAATGTATGGAACATGTAGAGGGGACGTTTCGGTGATTATGGGAAAACCTCGACATCTTCGATTCCTGCTTCTCATCAGGTAGCGAGTCGACTGCCCGCCGAAACTATCCATCGAAAGTGAAAACGTTTCTAACTAAATTTCATCCACACTTTGGGCAAATTTCAATAGTGTAACTTTTTTTTCAAAATGGCGGAAAAAAACATGGCCGCCGAACAAAATTCAAACTCGATTATCTCCGAAACTAAAAGAGTCAGGTGGGGGGTGCTCAAACAAATGTCATAGAGGTCAATGGGGGGCAACCGCCTGGCGTGGTAAAAATCCAAAATGGCGGATTCAAAATGGCGGCCGAAAAAAAAGTTGATCCGATCCGGGTGAGGTTCGGCATCCGGGGGTTTTTGGGGTCGCTGATGCCGAATATCAAATCAGTTTTTCGATTGCGTCATTTTTCAAGATGGCCGCCGAACATTAGTTGTTTGTATGGGGAAATTGTTTCGGCCCTGGCTCGGAAACGCGAGCTGCTCGCAGCTCGCGCACAGGGCGAGTCTAGTTTCATTATAAGTGCGGAAAGCCTGTCATTGCAAAGAGTTCCGACAAATGTCTACCCGAGCCGAGGCGCAGCCGAAGGTGAGGGTTGACAGTCGGAACTAGTTGCAATGACGGTTCCGCACGTGTACTGAACAACTATTTTTAATACAGTTACGAAAAAATTAAGCAATTTAATAAAATATCAAAAACACAACAAACTCAACTAAGTTCCAACTGTGATCAAGAGATGGCGCTAGTCGTATTAGTAATGCGAAACCTACGTTTCGCAATGCAAAAAGTGTGTCAAAGTCGTGTCGCCATTTTTGACAGTTGGCAAAGAGAACGCACGAGTTCGGGAAAGGTAAACAAAAAGCTCGAGTATGTAATAGCCCACATCCCGAACGCTAAACGTCCCTGCAATACGCCACTTTTTGAGCAACTGTATTAAAAAACAAATAAAGTTAAAAAACAAAAAAAAGGAAGTACTTCTACTTCCTTTTTTAATCATACCCTGAGAGAAAAATAGGGACTAGTTCGGTAAAGTTCGCGAACGAAAAGTTCCCCACCGAAGATTGGTCAACAGTAGGTATTTCTGCTACTCTCCCATATTTCGCACATTATTGACACCGTGCAGGAACGGTCACTGTGCCTGCTGGTCACTGATATTGTGTCGCCAACATATTCTTCGGGCAACGGAGGGTGACCGAAACCTCTTCGGTCTGATTGATCTCTCTCCGTGTAGTTATCTTCATAACTATTATTATACTTTTACATGTTTATTTTGACAATGCTCCAAACTAGACATCTATTTCACACTTAAAGTATTGTTCATCAATCATTCAAATCTAACAAGGTCCAAGATTGGTCCAAGAGTCAAGACATACGAGTACCTACCTACAGGTACAACAAGTATCGCTGATTGAATCTAATCTTGATGCGCAGGTGATTTATAACGAACACAGCACTTACAATACGATCGCTTTCGGAGATATTTTTATACGTTCAATCAATATTGTTAAATACTTTTGCATTGACTCTACTATTATTATATGTATTTTAAATGTATACCCTGAAATCGAATCTGCGGTATCCGGCGTATTATTGGCAGTCGGTAGGTACAACAGAGCAAATAAATTAACTAGAGAGGACATGTAAGCGCGGCAGGCGCGCCACCGTTGCAAAGGAAGTTAGAACAAAATATGCTCTAGCTTGCCCACAACTTCTTTTGCTGCCATATCAAGTATACTAACCACAATATTCCCAAAACTGTGAATTTTGAAAACAGTGACTAAGTAAAAACAATAACCATAAAGCGTTTAATAAATTTCTTTACGTTAATGAATGTTTTAGTGCGTGACGAATAGTTTTTAGTTTTGTGTGGAAAATCACCCGGTGACACTGGTTTTCATACTAAACTAAGTTGATGTCCCTATGATGTTCTATCTGTTATTATTTTCTGTTCTGGTAGGTACCATTTGACCAAAATAGTCAAAGATGTTCATTACTCAATCTGCAGAGGATTATTTTAGAAGTTAGTGATATAGTTAGAAATATGTGATAGTATTTTACCAATCAGCCAGTGTGTCACTGTTAGGTATAAAACATGGTATCATTAAGTATGGGTAACTAGTATTTGTAATGAGAGTTCAATACGGGCTTTTAGGACGGTGGGTGTGCGCACGCGTTTGTTACCCTTGAACTGGTTATGGATCATTATTTATCGATTTATCGTTTTTTTTTTGGCAATAACAATTAAGATAATAATCGACATTATTATACGTTTACGCTTGCTACTAAATTTCAACATGCTTAATCAGTTATTTCTTACCATAAAAGCAGTAACAACAGTCGCATTATATTCGATTTTCACAATCCCTAATCTACAATCAAGTATAAATTTATTAATGTCTGATGAATATTCTAGCATCTAATCTTCGAAAAAATCTCAAGAATGTTTTATGGTTTAGGTATGGATGGTTTGTATGGTTTTTATACGTATAATATTCTTATTACTTATGTTACTAGTTGTTCCCCGTAGTTTTACGCGGTTTCTGTCGGCTTCATTTCTGAGTTCCCGCGGGAATTCCGGGATAAAGACTACCCTATGTCCTTCTCTGTGCACAACGTGTATGCAAAAAATTTCATTATGATCAGTTGAGTAGTCAAGCGTGAAGCGCGCGTTTGAGTAGTCAAACTAACAAATAAAGTCACTAGTAAAAATATTCAGACACGTTGATTCAACTGTTTTATGTTAGATGTCATTAAGCTGATATAACATAAAAGCGGCTATACGCAGCCCTAAAAACAGAGGCGATATCGGGAGTAATGTTGCCAGGTTGCCAAACCTAATAGCGGGACATGTCAACCAGTTTGGCCGGACATTTGAGTAAAAAGGCCGTATTATATTATCTGTGGCCGGACCCACATTGAGGACACACTAAATTAATGTAGGGTGTCCGGCATTTTTGCTGGCTGGTCTATCCGGCTATTAGGTTTTGCAACCTGGCAACATTACTCCCGATATCGCCTCTGATTTTAGGGCCGTGTGTAGGTAGGCCGCTTTAAGGTAATTTTTGAGAAAATTAACAGAAAATATGTTTATAGTCTTTGCTTCATCGCAATCAGTTCAAAGAAAGAAGAGCTATGACCATTTCGAACTTAAGGAAATATAAATAAATTTTATGATACTACCGGTCATCACTTGAAAAGTTATAGTGGTATTATAGTGACGTTAGTTCTATAATAGTACCTAGTTAACTTTAGGACTTATTGAGTGACTTGAAGAAGGTAGGTGGTAACTAGATTATGAAATTATGAAGATTGGTTATAATATTGCGTTTGCTCTACAATTTTTATAGGACAAAGGCGTGTGTTATTAGTTGCAAAGGTATGCGGATCAATTAAGGTCTAGTTACGGCACGCGCTGCGCACGACTCGCTTTAGGTACGCAATGACCCTACTATGCTCAAGTACGGTGCAAGCCAAATCTTCAGGTGAATAATTTTAATTTTAATCTATACCTACTAATATTATAAAACTGAAGTTTGTGTTTTATTTATTTAGATGAAGGCGCTAATCTCAAGAACCACTGGTTCGAATTGAAATAGTACATTGTTATTCAAGGGGTGAAAGTAACTCATTTAGTGCCGAGACGGGGTTTGGCGCCCGAGCGTAGCGAGGGCGCCAATAGTTCGAGGCACTAAATAAGTTACTTTCTCCCGAGGGTAACACTGTGCTTTTCATTACGAATGCAAGGAAAGTCAAAATAAAAATAGGAATTAGCTAAAGAAAAAATGAGTGAAGATCGGATAGTCGCTTGACACTTTCCCACCTATTTCTTTTTCTTTGGCCGGCTAGCTATTCAGCCAGTATTTTTTATTTACATTTTGGCGACCTAAAAAAAATATTTTCTTTAATTATTAAGTATTAATTAAAGAAAATATAAATAGGAATTAGCTTAAGAAAAAGTGAGTGAATTTTATTTTAATTAATACCTACTTAAACTTTACGTTATTTCAATTTTACATCGCGCTGGCTGTATAGAAAGTTGAAACATGGTTCAATAGAAATGTGAAAATAGACCTAGTTTTTTTTTAATAATTTGACAGTTGTCAGTTGAAAGCGATTCTCCCTAGGGCTGAAAAGGGCTACTTTCAACCCGCTTCTCAGGTAACTTCAGACCTACTTTCCGAGCATGAGTAATGAAAAAATATTTTTTTGTTGGACAGTCAAAATTGACGACATGTTTTTTGTATCTACTTAATGGATAATAATGACAGTTAAATAAAAAAAAATTCTGTCTGTCTGTCTGTCTGTCTGTCTGTCTGTCCGTCCGTCCGTCCGCCCGTCCGTCCGTCCGTCCGTCCGTCCGTCCGTCCGTCCGTCCGTCCGTCCGTCCGTCCGTCCGTCCGTCCGTCCGTCTGTCTGTCTGTCTGTCTGTCTGCCTGCCTGTCTGTCTGTCTGTCTGTCTGTCCGTACTATTTAGTATATTTCGTAATTTCAATAAAATAATTCTACAAAAAATGTATTTTTATTTCGTCAAACAATGATGTACATACCTAAATTCTTTTCAGTTACCTCAGATGAATCTTATTCTTATCAGTAATTGGTTAAGGAACCTACATACATAGTTATTATCATAGTTATTACTTATTATATTATACATACTATCTTATTGGCCGGATTCAAACCACCAATTACGTCTATCTGGTTACTAACTAGAGCTCGTTATAGTAACTATATATTTTTGTATCCAAGATTCTTAATATAGGATGTTTTGCGAAAGATATCCGTTGAAACCTCAGACGAAATAAAAACTCAAGACGGAGCGCTGTCAAAAACAAAGTGAAGCCCGTATCGTAAACATGTGAGCATTTAGTGAGTGTTGCCGTGCAGTGAAAACTTATTACCCAAAATTGTTAAGTTCTAGAAAGATGAATGGATAAGTAAATAGATAAGTTAGTATTTTTTTAAGTTGTATACCTCGGTTGTATATTCGAGAACCTTAAAAATATAAGTTTCGAATTTATGATAAAACATGGAAAATAAAAATTAACGCCTATTTACACTTACATTAATTTTATGAATATTAAATTTTTTTACAAAATAATTAAAACCGACTTCCAAAAAACACAAAACTAAAAAGCTAAAAATAACAAAATACCGATTTAATCCAACAGACCAACAACGTAATACCTACTATTATTGGTTTGTGCTACCACTTTTCGATTTGAATTCGGTGCCAAGCCCGCTTACGTCTGCCCACTTGGGTTGTTCAGTTCACGACGAGCTCATGGCGGGAGTGAACTTAGCTCATCTATCTACTTACTCCATACTTGGCTTGTCACCGACTTCATATCGAAAAGTGGTAGCACAAACCAATAATAGTAGGTATTACGTGTATTATTCTCTGTTGGATTAAATCGGTATTTTGATATTTTAAGCTTTTTAGTTTTGTGTTTTTTGTTAAAAATTTGTTAATTTCTTGCTTTTAAGTGAGACGGTTTGTAATTTATCTAAGTTACAATAGCCTGATGTTAACTACTCATCATCTTTTACAAAATATTGCTCTTCTCGATGCAGGGACGTTAATTTTTGAGGAGTTCTCCTGGTACATCACACTCAGTTCCACTTTGCCATATACGTTGTGAGTTGTGACGAGCATAAATTATTTAGGAACCATTTAAAGTTAACGAATCGGGACTCGTGAAATACCTATTATTGAGTAGTTCCGATGATCATCTGTGGTCTTCATCATCAGTTCCACTTCTTCAAATTTTGCTTTACGAAAGCAAATAAACGATTTACTATAAAAAATACTCAAATCGGTATAGGTGTGCATATTATTTTTGAAGAGTTCCCTCGATTTCTCCAAGATCCCATCATCAGATCCCGATTTGGTGGCAATGGGACCTAATTCAGGTTAAACCCTTTCAAACAAAAAAAGAATTTTCGAAATTGGTCCAACCGTCTTCGAGTAATCGGTGAACCTACATAAAAAAAAAAAAACATACATACAATCGAATGCATAACTCCTGCTTTTTGGAAGTCGGTTAAAAACTTAAAATCGAAATAGGTAAATGAACGTGTTACATTACGTTCCAGGTCACATTAACTTACCCAAAAAACGGGGACTATTGAGACGCTCACTAGTAGCAACACTTATGAAAGTTGTGGAGGTTTTGTGTTCCAAGTTGTCATAAATTAATAAAATTGATATTTTATTAAAAATGTGGTTCTATCCTGCTTTTTATTTTTAGAAGATTGGTTTTTACACCCTCTCACTACAAAATACGGCATTTTTTCTTTAAAAAATAGAAATTATTACAGCGTAACACTCCGCGCGTCGGAATAGCTTGACTGACAAGGTAAGGCGTAGTTTCGTTATATGTGTGTGCGTGTAACTGTGCATGTACACGCCGAGGCGTAGTTTTACGGCTTCACTTCTTTGTTCACAGCGCTCCGTCTTGAGTTTTTATTTCGTCTGAGCGTTGAAACATACTTATTTAGAATGGAATTCTAATTAGATGTTAGTTTTCTAATCTAATAGGAAGGTATATAGAAATTTATGTTTGTACTTCGTTCGTTTTATAGTTATTCCGGTGTTTCTATATGAATCATTCATAGGGTTACGACTTACGATGAACCTTTTGTCTGACCAAATCAAATTACTAATTACAAAAATAAATCTAACGCATAAACCCGGGCTAACATTCAATAAATAAATAAAAATTGATTGATTAGGTATTTGAACTAATAGTGTGAATAAGGTAAGTAAGTATATTTCATTATAAGTGCGGAAAGCCTGTCATTGCAAAGAGTTCCGACAAATGTCTACCCGAGCCGAGGCGCAGCCGAAGGTGAGGGTTGACAGTCGGAACTAGTTGCAATGACGGTTCCGCACGTGTACTGAACAACTATTTTTAATACAGTTACGAAAAAATTAAGCAATTTAATAAAATATCAAAAACACAACAAACTCAACTAAGTTCCAACTGTGATCAAGAGATGGCGCTAGTCGTATTAGTAATGCGAAACCTACGTTTCGCAATGCAAAAAGTGTGTCAAAGTCGTGTCGCCATTTTTGACAGTTGGGAAAGAGAACGCACGAGTTCGGGAAAGGTAAACAAAAAGCTCGAGTATGTAATAGCCCACATCCCGAACGCTAAACGTCCCTGCAATACGCCACTTTTTGAGCAACTGTACCTATTAAAAATATAAATTAGGTAGGTAGTAGGTACTTGTGTTCATAACTGTCGAATTTTATAACAAAAATAACATCTCTCTTTTATTTCTAATCAATAAAAGGTAAAAAATTTGCCAATATTAGGTATTATTTATTAAAAACTTTCGTGAATGAAACCACTCATCTATACTAATATTATAAAGAGCTAAGATTGTGAATTGTGAGTTTGTGACGTTCTAGGGGGTAATCTCTGGATCTACTGAATCGAATTTGAAAATTCTTTCACTTACGGGAAGCTATGGTAGTCTTGAGTGACATAGGGTACTTTTTTCGTGAAATTCCCACGGGAACTTCGAAATTACCGCGTGTGAAACCACGGGGGATAGCTAGTAACTTATATCTTAATACCACTGAATCAGGCTACACTCACGCGCCAGCTAAAAAAAAGACATTTGAAAGCGGAAAACGTATAGCGCCTCTTATCAGACTGTATTATACAATATTAACATGAAACGTAAAACTGCGTAAAGTATACAATTCACTGGTGTCCCGCTTAAAACACGCACAAATCAAAACAATGGTGGAGGAGCACAGACTTAACGAACGACAGGTTATAGAGAACGGCATTACATTCGCTACAGACTGACATTACCATCAGTAATAGACGGAATAGGCTACCACATGTAGAGTGACCATTACCCTAGACACAGATAATAATTGGACGCAGATAAGCAATAACATGTTAAGCCACAAAATTAAGTTATTGATTCAGAACGATTTATTGAGAGTTAGGGAACGTTTTTTAATTATGTGTTTACCTTATTACATTGCTTAAATATGTTAATAAATATTGAACATAAAAAATGTTGATACAAAATGGCGCTCCTACTTTTAAAACACGATTTACTCAAAATTTCTCCAGTGTGGGTTAACACACTATTGCTTATCTATGTCCAATTATAATACTATATCTAGACACAGATAATATAATACTATACTAGTACCCTAGATAATATAGTTTATATAGACAAAACACACAATAATAACTATTATTGGGTACTTTACTTAATAAACGTTTACACCATACGCATACAGTCCCCCATAGTATCATCCTACTAATATTATAAATGTGAAAGATGTGGATGTTTAGATATTTGGATGTTTGTTACTCGATCACGCAAAAACGGCTGAACGGATGTGGATGAAATTTGGCATGCACGTTGTCAGGTGTACAGAGAAGGACATAGGGTACTTTTTATCCCGAAATTCCCGTGGGAACTCCGTAATTACCGCGGGTGAAACCGCGGGGCACAGCTAGTAATATATAATTAAAACACTCAGACGAAATAAAAACTGTTTATTTGGTCTTAGTTAAAACACTGGTGCAAAAGATGTGAAAAATATAGCTAACTTTATTAGATTTATCTATTAGATAGGTACATATTAAAATTTTGTACAAAACTCGTACCGTAGTTTCTACGGTATATTCTTATACTATTCATATAGTACATAGATAAACTTATAAAGTAGAAAAAGGAAGACCTAAGTTAGTGTCACATTCAAAATTTATTGTTAAGTAATAAGTAACACTAGTAATAAAACGCATTGCGTAACTTCGCAAGTCGATTTGTGTGGTCTGCGGTCATAATTTATGTGGATTGTCTAAAACGCGACACACTTGTAAACCAGTTGAGATTGTTTTACATAGCTAGATGACGTACTTACTGAAAGTATGCAAATTACTTTTTTATTATGATATTATGTCTAAAGAAACCTTTTAACATACGAGAGTTCTCAATAAAGTTGTATACTTACATATACTCGTATAATATCGTGACTCGTGGTCATAACTAAGAATTGGCCAATTCATGATGTGGCCGGCAATTTCATAAAATTGGCATTTGAAATGACCTTGAAACGACATAGGTACATACACATTTTCTGGAAAATAATAGATAACAATAATAAAATTTCACGACACACAAATCTACTTGGTTCCCATCGATCTCATATAAAAAGTAGATAGATATACAGTCCCATACAAAAGTTCACTTAAAAACTGTCCACAGTCGCGTATTTACGTAGCTGTGGTTATAGTTATAGTTGGTTGGTATTTATTATTATTGTTTATTTTATTTATTTAGACATAATTATAACACCATAACAGCTATTCACTAAAGCGATGCTATAAAAAATAATAATAATACTTACTTACTAATTGGTATCAATTGTTTATATACATGCGTAAGCCGCCTCTGTAAATTTCAGGATGTTGCCAGAAAAAATGTCACTCTTTAAAGATATCCGGTTTAAAACAGTTATGGTCCGGGACACGGGGGAAAACTTTATTAAAATTCGACCTAAGTGCCGGCACCTTGAGTAGGGGCGGGTGACGGCGCCGCTCAGTGTAGCGGTCCGGCGCGCGCTGGCGCAGCTCGCGCAGCACCTCCGGGTGGTACAGACAGTTCGCCTCGCAACACGCGCCACACGTACTTCACGAGCGCCACGTCCCTGCGCACGTGCAGCCGACTGTAACCTACCATACCTATAACGAATAATCTGGGATACATTATAAGAAAATAAGGATATATTATGCCAAATTGTTTGAAATACAAGAAACGTGAATAAGGATATATGCCAAATTGATTAAAATGTAAGAAACTTGTAAACGTTTTACAATAGTACTTACCGTAAATATGAAATTCCGTCCTTTTTTTGGGTCCTAGACTCCTAGATGTATGATTTTTAAACGAGCACTGCGGCATGTTGAATGCGACTGATTTAAAAGCGCACCCAAAGATTCAAGTGGGCGCTCATTTCATTTGGACATTTTTTTAACGCTGATTGTGTATCTACTTTTTATATGAGATCGATGTTGATTCCACACTAAGCTATAAGCTAGTGTCATGGAAACCAAGAAAACGTGGTACAGGAATTACATAATATATATATTATATAAAAAGGCCCAGACTGAAAGTAAAACCCTGTATAACTCACCTCAAAATTTACCCCCCCTGGAAATCGAACCCGGAACCTCTTGATTAGCGGTTAGACATAGTGACCTAGCAAAAAGCGTCTATGCTGCGTTTACCCTCGGTTAGTATAAAAACACGTATTTAGGTATGTACTAATTATTTTCCGCGGTTTCACCCGCGTTATTTTCGTAGTGTAGATATGTAAAATTTCATGATGGTCGGTTTACTCGCTAAGCCGTAGGTAAAAGCATAACAGACAAAACAACATTCGTATAACCAATATTAAGGATTTATTTATTCTTTTATTCCGGAAAACAAAAGGTTACAGTTTTGCGTATACAATATAATTAGGCAAAAACACTTATTTTATTAGCATATTTTAGAATAAAGTTTCCTCCATTAGTTTTTAATGCGTTATCAACGAAGAAGAATTTAAAAATAAACCAAAAAGCAACAATACCTAATTGTACACCAATAAAGTTAATTATGTTATTTTATACGTTTAACTTTTAGTGATATAAAAAATCGAAAGTAGCGTTTAAGTTGGTCACTCTGTTGTGTGTGTAAATAATTAATTAGTGGAAAATGACGTCGATGAGAGTGATAGTAAAATCTGTAATAAATGACGTCGATGAGAGTGACAGTAAAATCTGCAATAAGTTACTTACATAATATTAAGTAAATAAATCTACTTAAGTATACGACTTGTTGTTAGAAGAAAGGATCGAGTATAACGGCCGCTAGTTAAATGTCAAACTTTAATGAACATCTCAGAGTACTGCAGTTTTGTTTTTAATATCTTTACTTAAAATTAAGTAATCATTGAAATTAATCTGAGTGCGGCCATTGATTTTTTAATATGCACATTACAAACAAACAAACGAACACTCATTCGTATTTATAAGTTGAGATAATATCCATTAAATGAAACTGCATACTGACTCTCGTGTACGTTGAACCTTAAATATAACTAGTAGTTCTTAGTAGATCACTTAAGGTCAGTAGGTACTTAATATGCGTAGGACGTAAGTAATGTATCAATTAATTATTATCTTTCGAAATTAAAACTAACATGAGCCGATATAAAATAATAGGGTCAGATTGGGTCAGAGCCATATAATTAGGTATATTTAGCTACAGCGCGGTCGAGTGAGTACCTGTGTAAAATAAATTATATGTAACCGACAAAATAAACCAGCTTTCTCAATTTTTTATTAAGGACGTATTATTACTAAGGAGATAATATGATGGTTGTTGATGAGTGAAAGCCGTATCGAAAACACGCGTGTCACGTTTTTCGTTATTTCAGTCACTTTTCAGCATCTACTTTGGACCCTGAGCAGGAAACTGACTTTCAAAAGAGCCATGTTTTAACTTGGGGAACAATCTAACATTGTCATTGGCGATTCGCCATAATTGAAGAAGTAGATGAAGAGATTGTTATTATTAAGAAACATTGTCATTGGCAAATTATAATTATAGACGCCATTATTAAAGAAGAAGAAGAAGAGATAATATGATTAAATTAAGCCCTAGATTAACTCTAATGAAATAAGTGAACTTGATTATGAGCGAGTGTAATGTAATGTAATTTTTATGGTTGACTATAGATAGCTGGGGCCCCGCGGTTTCACCCGCGGGAGTGTCGGAGTTCCTACGGGATTTCCCACAGACATTTCAATTTGGCTAATTTGATCGAAATTAGTCAAATCGTTCCAACCATTCTCAAGTTTTAGCGGGACCAACGAATAGGTACCAATTCATTTTTATATGTAAAGGTTGTGTTTCAAACGTCCTTGCTTTAGATAAAAGTATGCGCACATGAAAAGTGTAGCAGTAGTTAGAAATAATTTGTATAATATAAATACCATGCAGCGAAAACACTTAGGAAAAGGGCACATTAAATAAAAAATAAATAAATAATTAAATGATGAATTAGGTTAGAGTTTATAGAAAGCTACAAAATTTTTAAGTGTCCTGGTACCTAGTTATCTTGTAGCAAAACTAGTTTAATTTTGTTTTTAATAGGTTAAAAGGTAATTAAAACTCTATCTTTTTGTTTGAACTTGATTTGTTTTGAATACTATATGTATTTACAAGGTGAATGTTTTAATGTTTCCTCTAAACAATGATCAGACAGTGCAACATTACATTGTAATATTGCATTTAAATTATTATATTTCACTGTTTTGCTAAAGCTTTATAGGTACGTACATATTTCGCAGCTACTAATAATGTACTCGTAGCTGCTGTACTTATAGCAATATTTTTCATATTTTTCTTGTTCACGAAGTTCATGTAGGCAATAAGTATTTCAGTGAAAAACTTTTTTCATATGACGTGGATTTTTTTTTGTCCTGAACGAGACGGTATACGGCTATCGATTTCTTTTTGAATGGAGTATTCTTCTTCGTCGTCGGTACGCTCTTGGCAGAGCGGGCGCGGTCCTCACGAACTTGTCATGGGGGCCGATGTTACGTGCCTCACGATACCTCGCCCCTCTTCCTGGTCATGCTGAAATTGTTCATTTTTGTAGCGGCCTACCCACAGTGGACAACTTGATCGGTCCATCACATTCACAGAACAGAAAATAAATGATAGAAGGGACATCAACTTAGTCTAGTTTGAAAACAGGTGAAAACCAGTGTCGTCGGGTGATTTTCGCACACAAAATGTGATTCATCACGCACTAAAATATTTATAAACATAAAAAAATGTATTCATCTCTTTTTGGTTACGTTTTTAGTCAGTTTCAAAATTCATAGTTCTGGGAAATATTGTGGAAAAAAATCTTGGGATACTAGCAAAAGAAGTTTTGGGCAAGTTAAAGCATTTGTTATAACTTTCTTTGCAACCGTGGCGCGCCTGCCCATTTCTTAAAATTTCTTTTCTCTGTGATCGCATTTGTGCTCTACCTACCACCTTTCCCTACACTATACGATACGCTCGATGGAGTTGTTATCACGCCGTGGTATATGGCCAAATAATCGCAAGATTTGATCTTTAATTAAGGTTGACAGTCGATGCTTGATGCCTAATTCATTGAATACGTCCTTTAGTGCGGAATGGAATCTTACGTAGATGATATTTTTATTGCATGTTGTGGAAGTTTGACTCTCGTAATGCAGACATTATATCCCTTTTGTTGCTGTTATATTGTCTATTTTATATCTACTCAATAGTTTTTCGTCACGATTTCACGTGGTTTTAGTTCATGTTTGCGGACTTGTATTTGAATTGAAATAAAACAATACAATTAACCAAGCTGTTATCGGCCGTGCCCTTACACGGAGTTTGTGTTGCAGTGGTGCGGTGCTGGCTAACATTCTTGCACAATAAAACTGTCGACAATACATTACATACCTATACAGGATAAATTTTTCAAGTGGGCTTTGATAAATTTAAATTCATTTTCACCAACTTAAAAAAGAAACAACTGGCCTACTGTGCCTAAGGAAAATAATAATATTAATAATAAATATTCCAAATTCAAAATGTTATAATCAGACTACCTACTAAACTTTTTTTTTTGCCGAGATCATTCTTGGCAGCCAGTATTTTCTCGAAACAAGAAACTTTTCACTACTGTGCTACTAATTCATTTTCCTAACAAAATGTATGAGAAACGTTTTTTTTTTAATTTGTCACATTTCTGATACCCTAACCTAACTTGGTCCCATAGAGGATTGGCCCCAGGATTGATTAAGCTAGTAAAAGATATTTTTGAAAATCAGCGATTTCTCGCTGACTGTACATTTCTTTTTTAAATTTGTAAATGCCGATAGCAATATCTCAAAAAATAAGGAATGATTTTCTAAGACCTAAGATTTTCTGTCTTAGAAGCGTAGCTTCAATCTTCAAGGTAGCCGCCCTTACTGACCCGTCGAATCTCCATACTGTATAATATGTTCAAACCAATCTTTACTTGTGCCCAAAAGGATAGGCTCTGGGCCATAGTAGATAATATATACCCATGGACGTGAAAAAATTTTAATTTATCTAAACCTTAATATAGTTTTAACTAATTAAAATAAGATTTACATATAGATATAATTATATCGATCTTACAAACTTATTGAAATTATAATTTTACTCTTGTTTTTGATCATCTTGGTGTTGACATGCTCTCTGTCATATTATAATAAATTTGTGTATTGTAAGTATATTTTTGTCTATTCATTATTTTCTCATTGTCCTTTGAACTTTATGTACCAAATGTGAGTGGTCAAGTATTATCGGAATATAGTGCAAAACAAATGAGTTTAGTAACAGCAATATGTCAACGCGAAGTTTCGCAAGGGCCCGGAACAAATGCCAAATGACAGATACCCACCTGCGATAAAACGTCGTTAACACTTGCGTGCAAAATGCGCGACTAGCGATGGAAAAGCTTCTTTTAAACCCTTAGTACTTACTTAAAGATGAAGAAAAATTTTTCTCCCAGATCACGTTCTACAATCCAGGCTAAACGAACACAACCTTTAAGGTCGTATGTAATATAATCACAAAATAATGAGGAAGACGTGTAACAAACAGGCAAAGGATGTCCTCAAGAAAAACACCTAGAACAAAAGGACCTGACTGGTAAAGGAGCTGTGATCGTATCGTAGCAAATGGACATCCATAGACTCTGTTTATTTACAGGGCAGCAGTCGTGCGTGAGCTCATGTGTGCATGTAAGTATAGCTTTAATATATTAAAACTAGGCGGTTCCCCTCTATCACTCAGGAACACTGTAGCTTCATAAAAGTGAAAGAATTTAAAAAATTGGTGAAGTAGTTTTGATGTTTATTAATTACAAAAAACATTTCTTTTTCTACTCTTTAATATTAGTATATGTTGAGGCAGTAATACACAGCAGATAAATAGGTAAAATAAATATATTGGTAAGTAACACAAAATACGACATACAAGGGGAATACAAATTTTTACCAAACACAATGACATAAACTAAAAGTCAACGTTGCTCGATGAGACATGAGAGAGACCATGAAGGTCTATCAAACACACCCCCTTCAATTCATGGGCTCGTCATATTACTCATCAATCCGTAAACGTAACCCCAACGCAGCAGTAAGCGTCTCAGTATAGATATTCGTCAAGCTTTTCATGCACTCTAGTTGCCCCATCTAGAATGCGTTTTAAAAACACTCATGTGAAATAACAAAATATTCTTAGTTCTCAGTATATAATTTATAGGACTAACCAAAACAAACAATAGTCTGCGCCGACATTACAATATCTCATTGTTTATTGGGTACTGTAATATTGAGAGTCACCAATAGATAATCGTTTTACACTAAAGCTCCAAGGCTGATTGTATAATGTATATTTTAATTTAGAGGTTAGTACAATTTTAATCGTGATTTATATGTTACCTACTTGTCAGGTGCTAATACTAATAATAACCATTTCCGTTTCGGTAGATACGCGAAAGTTTTTGTGGTTGTAACAGATCAAAGAGATGATCGACCTTATTCTTTTTTTTTACTAAAAATTTTCGCATATATAGGTAGGTACTTAAGTGTATTTAACAAGTGTGAAGTTACAATATCTACTAATTTATAAATGCGAAAGTAACTCTGTGTCTGTCTGTTACGCTTTCACGCCTCAACGACTAAACCGATCATCATGAAATTTTGCATACACGTTGTCAGGGATACAGAGAATGATATAGAATATTTTTTAACCCGGAATTCCCTTGGGATTTCCGAAATTAACGCGGGTGAAACTGTTTAAAATTTTGCATACTACACGTTGTCAGGGGCAAAGAAAAGGATATAGATTAGGTACTTTTATCCCGGAATTCCCGCGGTAACTGCAAAATTACCGCGGGTGAAACCGCGGGGCACAGCTAGTAAATATATTTTTTTATTACTTCGTTGTGCGGTTACAAATTAATTTATGAACTGAAGAACTGTGGTGGCCAAATCATTGAACAATGAAAGCAAAATAATATGGTGATGAATTCTAGTTTGAATAAATTTTTCTTTTCTTTTCTTCTTGATAATATGATAATAATTGACCATTTATATTTGCCGCACCGCCGCGCCGGTCACTGCCGCGGCACGCTCGCTCCGCTCGCTCGACTCAGGCGGTTTTTTCAGCAGTAAAAACCTAACCTAACCCAGAATCATTCGCTAGTGGTATATGTTGTGGCCCATGACGTAGCTGGCCATTTGGTGGCAATCTTTCAATATTTTTTTTACAAATTGTATGTATATACGACTAGTTTAAAAGCCCTATTCTAGTTACACTAACACACTAAATAAGCGCTCACAGCGTGCCACAAACTGAGCTTAATGTAAACATGCCCCAATTTAGAAATAGACGGTATTGACTGTAATATATACTTAATATTTTGTATTATATTGAATATAATATTATTATCTTTAATACTTAGGTTCTGAAAAACATTTAAATAGATATAGAAATCTACTTTTACTGGCCCTTTCGTTTTATAGTTATTTACTCTGAGGTTTTAATGAGAGGTTCATTTGTCATATTTTATGTGTATTTATAAGTAAAAAATCAGTTCACTATTAAGCCGAAGCGCAATTTATGATGGCAATATGTAAAATTATTAATTAATTAAGCATACATTTTTTAGATCATAAACGTAATAAATATTCCGTTAAATTTAGAAATCAGAGCATATTTTATTATATCTACCTACCCGTAAGTATCTATCATGCATAATTTTATATTAGCAATCAAATGAAATCATATCAATCTTTGTGAAATGTCTTTCTGCCAGTTAAGTTTCTTGCAATTTTCTCTTTGCCAATTTGTCTGGATCGTGACATGGACAGTCTTGTTAAAGGAAATATGAATAAATAATTAGTTTAAAGACTTTTGCGCAACATAATCACGATACTCAAGTCTTGTCGTCTTGTCGTCTTGTCGTCGTGTCGTTATCGTCTCGTTGCTTATTTCTGTGACAAAATCAATTGGTATACTAAATACCTAGTAAAAAATCAATAAAAATGCAAGTTAATGAGTAAAAAAATAAACCCAAATCAAAGTAGGTATTCGACATCACTTTACTTTCTAAAGAAAAAAAATTGCTGTGGTCCCCTTCAGTCCACTTCACATATTAAATAACAAAGTATTAATCAATGCGAGTGTAATATAATTTACTTAATTAACGATAGTATATTTTTTTTGAAAAATTTGCAAACTATTTTTCAACCACTCGCTGGTGTTCGAATGTGATGAAATTTGACAAATTTAGGTATATACCGACGAAAGTTTGATGACAATGCAATAATGATGATGGATACGGGATGTAGGAACTGAAATTCTCTGATGGAAAATGTTAGACTTTAAACTAGTCCAACAAACAACGACACTCGAGTTTGGACTAGTCCGAGTCCGACTCCTTGTTAGTTGAACTGATTGCGGATGCACGAGCAAGAGCATACCACAACGCAAGTCTAATTCTAAGCATTATACTCGTTGACGACATAATATACATAGCGACTTTAATATACAATAAATGTTTATGACACAGGACGGCACTGATGCAAGATTAGCTAATTAAGATGCAGTGTAATGTATCAACTATCAAGTTAAGCGTAACTATGTATATATACTGTGACTAACCGGTGACACTAATTGAATGTAGAGCAGGAAGAAAGTTCAGCGGTGTAATTGTGTTGTAATGTTCTTATACACTAGCGATTACCGAAATGATCTCATGAATGAAATGTTGGGTTTGTTGAATGAAATATTTAATATAACCATCGCACTTTCAGTTAAATTATCTATCGCCTTTTTATTAGTCAATCTTTTTTGTGGCCACCCTGAAAGAAATGTTGCATTAAATACATATTTTGAATTTTCGTGAGTGTTCTATTAATAAGTTCGTTTCGTTATCAGCAGGCGGTTTCTTATAAGTAATAAGGTTCTTACAAGAGTGAAACTGAAAAAAACCGCTATGAAACAATTAAAAGATATTTAATTTAATAAAATTTTAAATAAAATTGGATACTAGAATATCTAAAATCTAGGATAAATACTAAATTTTGATAATAATAATAATAAATAAGAAGTGGGGAATCGACTAGAATCTAGTCGATTCCCTATCTAGTCACTAGATGAAGTAAGAACATAAAAACTCTTGTCTAATACGCTACTTAGGTATTATCTACTCGATCGTGTGTGGTATTTTTAACAAACTTCAAAAAGAGGAGGTTCTAAGTTTGACCTGCATGTATGTTTGTGCACGATTATCTCGCGTTTGCCTGAACCGATTTGGATGCGGTTTTCAGGTAAGTCTTTGTTCCATTCTGGAGAAGTTAAATTTTTCATGAATCGGTTCTGTAGATTTTTCAGAATCCGGTAAAAAAAACTGAATTACAATCAATACTGATTAACCAATTGAATTTTTTAAACTATCTATAATTCAGTATTTCTTATCTATTTAACCGTAGGTTAGGAATGAGAGATATCATTTAAAAGACATCATGAAAAAGTATAAAATAAAAAAAAAAATTAAAACCAAAAAAAAGACCCAAACAAAAATTACTTACTTAGTTTTTTTTATAGGATTTTTTTGTTTTGGTTTTAATTTTTCTATGATAGTGGATACGAATTTTCATAATAAAATATGTAATAATAATATATCGGCACTGTTTTCATTTCAAGTGTTGCAAATATTGTCCCCATTAAAATATATCACGAGCCCAGATCGAGAGACTTAGATTTCCTTGTAAATAAAACAAACAAGACCAACAGCAACTGGGTCATCGAAATACGTCCTTTCCGTTTATTTATGCAACTTGTTTGGATACCTGCGATTATGTTTATAATTCCGATTGTGAATCAATCGCGGATATAGATAAATAATTTTATGTAGAATATCTAACATTCCTCGTGAACTCGTGACATTATAGGAATCTGCTACACAGTTATTATTTTTGTAACTATTAAAACTTTTAGCGTTGATTTAAATCTGAGTTGTTTAAACTCGAATCTTCTCCAATTCAGCTTACTTGACGTCGATCGGCTGCTGCATGTTATGCCGACACTTGACAACCGCATTGACCATTTGCAGTCGCGTGTCGTGCCGTCTTTCTTCGCCATGGAAGAAGCAAGCATTTTACAAAGAATAGTTGATTGAGCTAAGAAATTGGGTTATTTTTCAGGGTATGAAAGTCAAAATTCTAATTATTCAGTCTGAAAAAAAATATAATAAACACGTATTTTCTGCTTTTACAAATTAATAAATGATAAACATAGATAAAGCGCATTAAAGTTTAGGGTGGGGGACTCGTGACGTCAAACAAACTGCAGCACCGGGTTGTGACGTCACGCGAAATTTCAACTCAATGTGTCGCCGTTATTTTTTGATTACGTAAAAAAAGAAAAAATACGTGTCCAATATTTTTTTATTAATCAACACGACAGACTACAAAAACAATTAGTCAAGTAGTCAATTGAACAAGTGGTCACTACTACCTCGTTAGACTATTAAAATTGGTTCAATATTTCTTATTCTCGCGGCGCGTTCGCGGCTGACATCTAAAAAGATCCATCACCACTTTCGTTTGCGTCGCATCTGAATGCTACAGCAGACCTGCAACATAGCGTTTATGGGTATGGAATAGGCAAATGATTAGAAATTTTATTGTAACGTGTTTTATGTACCGATCGCTTTATTGGTCGTTCTTCCAAGCCCAAGTGGGCATTCATATCTATAGCTGAAATAGATTTGACTAACCTTGCATGATTTATCTTTGTATATCAATACTTTTAACTAATATTAGTAGTACTACTCCAGTAAGTAGTCACGTAATTCGGTACCTAGGGTTAAAATTTAAAAGTACGATGTCTACATACTTTCAAATTTTCTTTAACATAAACTTAAAAACAATTTTCATTATTAAACTATTAATAAAACTTTATGATATCTATTGTTTTTTTGGAGGCAAGGCATCTAGTTACGTAATACGTAGGTAATTAATTAATTGTTTGGGTATTTATTTTAATAAGTGTTAATTACGACAGACGGAAGTATGAATATGCGTATCGTATACCTATGCGTAAAGACTTTCCTAAACGTAAGAACATATTTCTCAAAAATAAGTTTTTGTTTCCTTGAACTACTTCAGCAAATCTTTGGTGTAATAAAGTATATTGTTTTGTATTGTATCGTATGGCGTCTTTTTGTGAACCCCTTGACTCAAACTTGGCACATATTCATTTTAAGAATAAAATAAAAAAAAAGATAGAAACATATGTACTCTCAAGAAGGTGACGTGACAACCTGAAAATAAAAGAATAACTTCCGAAGAAAATTTTAAAATATATGAGCTTTTACTACTTGTACAAGACTTTAGTAAAAATATAAAAATCTTCTCTTATGTTAAATGATGGGGTGTTCGAAGATTGAAAACACCAGGGCCCTTATTCACTATGACCAACAACATATAGGTACAACGGAGCTGTCATCGCTGCAATATACATGTATGTATATGTATAGTTGAGGAAATTATAGATTACTAGCTGTTCCCCGCGGTTTCACCCGCGATAAGTTGGGAGTTCCCGTGGTAATTCCAGGATGAAAAGTATCCTATGTTCTTCTCTGTATCCCTGCCAACGTGTATGCAAAATTTCATGATGATCGGTTGAGCTGTTGGCATGAACGCGAAACAAACAAACAAACAAACTCAATTTCACATATAAGTAAGCTAGGATAAATAAAATAAAATGGCACTACGAAATCTGTTTCCTCGTTTTAAAATCTGAATAAGTATAGAATAAGTAGTTGATTCTTAAATATATCCGGTTATATGCTCTAATAACAGAGGAAAATAACCACGTTCATACGTATTTAGTTAAGTAAAGTATATTTTTTTTGTTCATATAAAAAAACTAAATTATCTCGTTATGTTATATATTAGATTAGGTAACTTTGAATTATTGTAATCGTTACTTATCACGCATTCATTTATAGTTACAATATAATTGAATGCTACGTATATGGATTTTAAAGTTTCTTCTTCATATACTTCATGACTATACTTATGATAACGTAATTCACAGATTCTCTTTAGGTACGATTCCTTATTTGGGCTACAGTCTTGAGGACTATTTCCTATCGCTCGAGCTTGGGGGCACTATCTTTGCATACGGGGTACAGACAGACAGACCGAAAAAAAATTAGAAAATTAGATATTATTATTACCTACTTTCATATGCATTTAGCGAAAGCTGTTAATTTGGAATTACAAACAGACACTCCAATTTTATTTATATATAGAGATTAGAGATGTATAGATTTAATACTTACTTGTATAGTTAAAACAATATTTACTTACGTAATGAGTAGGCGAAAAAGGTTCACAATATTATTGAGTACAGTTATGAAATTAGTGACACACTATTATGTCATACCTACTATAAAAGTGCTGGCCATTATGGAACATCAGAAAAACATCATTATAAAACAAAAGTAGGAGCATCGCAAATGGTGTTTATTGTAATTTGCATACAATATGTGCGGAATGCATCAACAGCCGGACAGACACGCTCGTTTAGACTTTAGAACATTCGTTGATAAAATCTAAACAACGTTTCCTATTATTAGCATACAATGCGGTACACCGGACTAAGTGTGCAAACATATAGAGTGGAATACGTTTTGACACTCCGTGGGAAATATATGAGTTATGTGTCGTACCTATGTAACGTTGATTTGTGAATGTATCTCGGCATGCGGCAGCGTGTCCAGCCAAGTTCAAAGAAAAAGGAACTGGTGACGCAGCAGCCGAGTGTAATAAATTAGGTACTAACTTACATAAATAAAATTTGGCACATATACGTATATTAAAACCCCTTAGATTGTCTGAAATATCAAATTTCATGAATATAGCTCACACAGTTAATGATATAATTAGGCTAAACGCATTTTTGTGATTGACTGATTAACTTACAGATTAAAAACTTAACCCACTGCCAGATGACTTAGAAACTTGATATTTGGCATCAAGGTAGTAGGCGTACTCTAGTAGGCGTATACAAAGGAAAAAATTTGAAAACTGAAAATTATTGATCATCCGTATCAACAAATTAATAAGAAAGTAGGTGAAAAAATGTTCCGGAAATAATATATATCATTTTTTACTGATGAATTTTAATAATTTCTTTGCAAAAACTAGCCAAGTTGTATGCTTTTTTAAATAAATTTGAGGATAACTATAGAACTCAGCACCTATTTAGAAATCAATCCTTTTATCGGCAAAATCAACAACCAAGCATATTGTTAATACTCAACTTGGCTTCCACTTTCATATTTATGTTATACAAGTTGCTGGCAGAACTGTGAACTGCTTAATACACAGAGTTGTTATATTACGGTAAAAAATCTCACCACGAGTTCGATTTACGATCGATACTTTTTTTTTATATAATATGATATACATATTCGCGTTACAAAGTTTATGGCATTCTCAAAAAGATACACAAAGTAGAAAATATATAAGTATTCTTCGTACTGTACGACTTTTCTAAAAACTTTTGTAAAATATTAAAAAAAAATCGGTCATACGTAGATACCTACTACCTATTTACTTTTGAAAATGTCGCACACATAGGTACAAACTAAAGAAACAATTAACCTTCCTTTTTTAAATGTAAAAAATTATACAGAATATTCAGCTCAAATAAGCGACTTACGGAACTACGGCTCCACATTCACGTTCTCGTGGTTTGCTCGCGTTCTCGCAAGATTCTCGCGTGAATATGGAGCGGGCATAATATGTTGCTTGTAGTGCCATCTGTTATCGAGTTTGATGAGAAGAGAAGTAAAACAATTTTATTTTAAAATAGCTACGAAATTTCATCTAAATCGTTAGAGCCGTGTCCGAAAAATCAGAGTTACAGTACCAATAAACATTATTATATTATTTATTGATTTCTAAGTTATATGTTGTACTTAAAGGTATATAATTTAATGCACACCTCTATTGACATCATAAAGGTGCTCGCAACACTTACTTCGCTTGATTTGCGGTGACTCTTACTCGTGGTGGGCCTATTTAAAATGCTTTGAGCACGAATTTATTTGACACGTCGTCGTCGTGTTGAAATCTTGTGATTTACATATTGACTTATTATAATAGAAATGACCTACCTCTATAACTCATTTACCTACATAAACCTGCTGCTAACTCGCTAAGAATGTTATGGTGTTTATTTACGAATTACGAAGAATAGATAAACATTCATAATCATAACTGTAAAAAAGTTACTTAGCAAAACAATACACATACATGCAAGCACCCACATTTAACTGCCCATTAAATAAATAATATTTAATATAGATAACTCTTAACTGACTTTAAAAAAGGAACGGTTTTGTGTTTCCCTAATATTTTTTTTTTCTTTAATTTATACATAACTATAGCGGTCCCACGCGATTTCATCCTCGGTACTTTCGGAGTGCCCGAAGGAATTCCAGAATAAACTCTATGTATAAACTTTCCACTTGGATCACTCTATCTATTAAAAAAAACCGCATCAAAATCCGTTGCGTAGTTTTAATGATCGAAGCATACATAGGCACAGACAGACAGCGGGAAGCGACTTTGTTTTAAAGGCACTACCTAGCTATGTAGTGATTTTCGCTTCTTTGCTGTGAGTACTACTCGCACCACCTATACTTACTGTTTTCTGTCATAATAATAATAATAATCCACTTTACAAGACACAGATCTACTTGATCTCACACTTTATACTATTTCTATACTCCACCTGCTGGTAGCCTGGAAGAGATCGCTTTATAGTTCATAGTGATATAAGGCCGTCTTTTGGAGTCACTCAAAACTTTCTGTTTTTATTAATTTTTAGTGGATTCAAACGATTCCATAGCTCACGCTTAGATTTAACTTCAAAATAAATGTATCAACAACACCACTAGGTAATAAATAATAGGGAAACCATAAATAAAACATGAGGATTTAAATGAGTCAATGACCCTTCAAAGCTTCGACAACGTGAGCACTCAATTTTCGTAAATTTTTTTTCTGTGTTTGTTTCTTTTATATATTTGAGACGAAAATCAGATCCTGACGGGGTTCCTTGAATATGTCCCTCGTTAACCTTGCACTTTGGATACAAGTACTTTATATCGGAAGGTTTATTATATTCTATCTTATACATATAAGAACTTCATCGATAATATAACTAATAAATAACAAAATAATTATAAAAAATATTTTTTAGAACGAAGTTCTGTAGCACAGCTAAGGGGGCTAAGCGAAATTTTCCGTCACGGCGTCATATGTGCGCGCTTATTGGTTAATTTGGTTATAAGATATTAATTTACGCCATAGGTATGTCTTAATTCTATTTCCTAAAACTTTATACTAATACTAGCTGTGCCCCGCCGTTTCACCCGCGAAAATTTCGGAGTTCCCGCGGGAATTCCGGGATAAAATTACCCTATGTCCTTCTCTATACCCCTGACAACATGCACGCCAAATTTCATCCAAATCCGTTCAGCCGTTTTTGCGTGATTGAGTAAATGTATGCCAGGATAAGAGCTCGAAAGCGCATTTTCATCCGACTTGGTTCAAATTTATCGTCACTGCTCAGCTCCTATGTGTCTTAGCGTTATGGTTTATAGTCTATAACCTGCCCAGGAGTATGGACTACAATCGTACCAAGTTTTCCCCTCAGTAGTTTTTGACCCATGCGTGCACATACAGACAGACAGACAGACAGACAGACAAAAAATTTACTGATTGCATTTTTGGCATCAGTATCGGTCACCATTCATCCTCCAATATTAATTTTGAATATATATTCAATGTACAGAATTGACCTCTCTACAGTTTTATTATAATTATAAAGAGGACAATTTTTATTTTTTGTTTGATCATTTGTTACAATTTAACTCAAAAACTACTTTAGTTTCATTCATTGCAATTATTTCATAAAAGCTCCATGTATCCAAGCTCACATATTTCCTATATCAATGCACAATCAATCGCATAACGCAGTAACCTTCATTATCAAGGTTCCAAATAGTAACTAAATCATTATTATCTGTGATTATTGTTTAAGTACCTACCTACAGTGTCTTAATTTTTCCCATAGCGGAAGCGGATGTAGGTACAATGTAGGTACATGAACATATGAGTATGACGTACGTGTACATAATATAATTGCTCATAATGGAAGCACATTAAATATAGGTGTTACAAATATTTAATACCTATATGTAACTCCGGCCATGCATAGAAGTTATGCTAATTACACGTCATGTTTTCTAATTAATTTTTCTGTCAAGATCAGAATGATCGATTTCTGGTCATAATGTGCTGATTTGTTCAGTCTTATATTGATGTTTGTTATTAGTTACGGACAGAACTTTGTGATTAAGTATTTCATAACGAGACGGATTTCGATTGTGAGGCGTTGACAAAGCAAAATCTATGGTCATTATTTTAAGTGAAACGGATCGTTTTCATAAATGTAAACAGGATATAACCAATATATATAAAAAAAAGACATGCAACCAAATACTAACTATGACCATAATCTGTCACGTTAAGATATATTGGTATATGTTGGATATTCAAGGTATATTGGAAACTTCATCAATTGTATTAAATAACTGAAGAAAGAAAACTTAATGATGTAAAACAATTTTTTCATGAAACTGAGCGCGCTAATTGCAGACTCGTTAACAGATCTCAACGTAAAAGACATGAACATCCCTGTTATGTATCGCTGATAACGCACAAAACGATAATAGGTAGGTAGTATAATTTATAAATAAGTGTATATATAGTACCTAACCCAGACCCTAGTAGGTACCTACATGAAAGTACCTTTTTCCTTCAAAATTAGACCTTTTGGGTTAGTTCACTATTTACCATACTTACTAGAATTAGGTCCTTATAAGCCAAACTATGGGATACCTAGTGCAATTAAGACTTGAATTCTACAGTTTACCTAACACATTACGAAATGGTTAAATAAAATGTTTTTTTTTTTTCACAGAGCCCAAACACGAGCCTAAACGATATTTGCAGTTTCCATTAGAAAGTTCCGGTGGTGATCTTTCAGCTCCATGTTCAAACTCTCATTAACAGGTATGTATAATAATTTAATAATCATGGTAACAAAACTAACGCAACTTCGACCATTTATCATCAGGCGGTTACAGTCCCTACATCCCGGCCCCATATGAAGTGAACTGAATGGCACCATAATATTGCTTTGATAACAAATTTACATTTATGTATGGCGCCAAACATCTCAATCAGATACCATGCAAATGATTGAAAGATAGTTTGCAATCTTAGAACAGACAACTAAATACGATACAAGCTTTTAAATTTTTTTAATATTATGCTATATATTATGAACGACTACGTGACACAAATCTCAAGAAATGTAAAGAACATTTTATTACACAGTTTTACCATATTAGTCATTAGACGTGTAAAAGTAAAATTTATCAGATTATATTTGCGTTAATCGAATACCATTGACGTCAATGTAAATAGGTGAAATTAGTAATTAATCCACTTTTAACTCTAATATTATATAATAATGACGCAGTTTAAAAAAGTAGTTTTAATTTTTATTATTAGGTATGTTACATTATAATAATAATATTATCATATTATGAAGATATATACGTTTGACACTATATAATATTATTACATAAAAATACTTTCAAAGCCCCTCAATGTTTTCAATAAAGCAGTGATACAAGTGTACGTATCGTAATAAATTAATTACATACTGATTAATATACTACATATGTAATATCGGTCTCACATTTATTAGGAGTTTGTTTTCAAACGTCATTTTAGTAACAAAGTTGTATTAAGGAAAACAGTGTCCATTATAACTAGATTATGCTTTAAAAAACCCAAAATTCAACATGTCTGTACTTAATACATTTGTTTTTTAAAAGTTTTTATTTAACTTGCATTGATATATGTATATAACTATGTTTGTACGAGTGGAATCTCGCAATTCAATTTTGAAGCATCTGCTTCAAATCGACTAAGCTGAAATTTTGTATACACGTTAAGTTTGGATGACAATGCATGCAGGTTCATTCTTTTTACCGAATTTGAATAAAAGCTTGTTTTATTAAAAAGTTTTTTCTATCGAGACTTTTAATTTGCCTGTTGTGTTTTGAAATTTCGAAGTAAAACTTATAAGTAGTAAGTAGGTACGGAAGAGTTTAACTTTCAAAGAAACAACGTGAGTTTTTGCGGAATAGAAGGTATACGTCCTTGTCGAGATTAGTCGACGTTACAGGATTACCTGTAATTCAGAAGATGATTAAGGGTAGAAGATAATTAACCAAAAATTAAACGACATTGATCCTAGCCGTAGCCGACTGTATCCGAACGATGTATGCTGGGAACGTTGTTGTAATAGCAAATTCTTTTACCCTTTTCTACAAAATTATTTTATTCTACCACGGTTAAACCGTTTCAAAATACACCATTTTCTGTTTTATTTATTTATTTTGCTTAATGCCATGTTTTTTATTCATCATTCTACAGCATTCATTCTCTACTCAGGTAATTATTTCAATTCAATATTTCTTTTTATATTTTGAACTAGCTGTGCCCCACGGTTACAGCCGCGTGAGTTACGGAATTCCCGCAGGAACTATTTTTTTCTAAAATAAAAGAAGCCTAAGTTACTCCTTATAACATCAGCTACCTACCAGTGAAAGCCCAGTTAAAATCGGTCCAGCTGTTTCAGAGATTATCCGAATCAAACAGACAGACAGACAGAGAAAATTTTTGAGAAATAGTTTTTTTTTTGTAAGTACCGTATATACTTATACTTTCATATGCATTTAGTGAAAAGCTTTTAATTTGGAATTACAAGCAGACACTTAAATTTTATTTATATGTACAATAGATAGATGTATAGATTCAAGATTTTTTAATGGAAATGGAGGTTGACTTCCAAGCGTCCAACCTCTTCAGTGTCTACCCACACCCCTCGCGTTCAAGTAAAGTATACCTTACAGATTATTTGGGTTAATAGGCAACAAAAAACGAGTGCAATCATTGAAGTTAATCTACCTATTATTTGAATTTAAAACAATGAGTAGGCATCGTTCACACAAGCAAGTTCATTCTATTTGTGATTCGTAAGTAGTTATCATTATTATTATCACTAGCTGTACTCCGCGGATTCACCCGCGGTAATTTCAGATTTCCCGTGGGAATTCCGGGATAAAAAGTACCCTATGTCCTTCTCTGTACCCTTGACAACGTACATGCCAAATTTCATCCAAATCCGTTCAGCCGTTTTTACGTGATTGGGTAACAAACATCCAAACATCCAAACAGTAGGATTAAAGCCTTGTTTACTCCTTAATAAAATTTTACATAATCGGAAATAGTAACGAATCCTTAATTCCTTATTAATATTATAAACTAACTGTTCCCCGCGGTTTCACCGGGAATTCCTGGTTACGATATAGCCTATGTTACTCAGTTATAATGGCACAGGCAATCTAATGCTAAAACAAACAAAACATCAAATCTATCCCCTTTATGTAGTAGTATTAGTTTAGATGTGGATGTAAGACAGACTGTTTGTTAGTTTGTCATCATAAAATTTCGCGTAGACACATTTTCATTGGTACAGAAAAGGACATTACCCTTACAGGTACCCACCTTTGGCCCACAAAAATGATACTGTATCCGAGGAATGGAAAATTCATTGACAAACTCTACACTAACGCGAGCAATGTCAAGGGCAACAGCTAGTTAAAAATTTAAATAAATAAATATCTCCATTCTTACGTATTTTACTTAATTTTCAAAATATTTTTTGTTATCAGGTTTTGTTTTGTTATCATCGAACGCCTGGCCCGTTAAAAATAATATTTTTATAGCTATCGCACTTGGCGTTTAATCACAATAGCTCACCTGACCTACTTAAAAAAGGTGGCTTATGTCCTGAGTCATCATTTATATAATAAAGAGGTAGGTACCTAAAGTTTGTGAGTTTGTGCCGTTGTAGGAGGTAATCTCTGGATCCACTGAACCGATTTTGAAAATTCATTTACCTGCCTATATAAATTTAATTATTTGTGAGTTTCATAGGCTATATTGTACCCCGGAATTCCCGCAATATCTCCGAAATTACTGCGGGCGAATCCGCGGGGGAATAGTTAGTATAAAATACTTTTAGATTGACATATTGAGGCCTAGATGGAAACAAAAATTATTGACAGCAAAAGTTCATGGAACAATACTTCGATTGAACCCAGAAGTAGAATGGTTACGAATATTAACCACGATGTTTTTGACTTGCATAATATGTAGACACAGACATAGACATAACTTTATTTGGCGTCACAAAATTTCTTAAAAATAATACAGAATT
Organism: Zygaena filipendulae; assembly: GCA_907165275.2. Classification (NCBI taxonomy): domain Eukaryota; kingdom Metazoa; phylum Arthropoda; class Insecta; order Lepidoptera; family Zygaenidae; genus Zygaena; species Zygaena filipendulae. The sequence continues at coordinate 11,001,311 of OU015652.1, read as the reverse complement.
TACATGAATTAGTCCATAGTTCAAGCCCTGGTTTGTTTGGCACCAGCTGGTTTCGAAGTGAAGTTGTCAAAAAACTGGTCAATGATGGCTTCTGTATGAATGAGCCTTAGCTATTCCAACAATTATGTTAATTACACCGCGATAACTAATTTTGTTTCGACCTGAAATGTTATCTCTCATAATCTGTACAAACTTGTTGCATGTGAATTCCAAGTGCATGGGAATCTTTTTAACTAGATTAACTATAACAACATTAATTAACACTTTATGGGTTTTAAGATCCAAAAATCACAATTAGTATTCTATATGCCATATTATGGCACATTGTCCATGTATTATTGGAAGTGTATTTTTTTTAAGGACCTCAAGAGAAAACAATTTGTGTAGGCCGTTGTTGTAACGCGCAGTGTTAGGCTAGGCCATACTACACAGAGCTTTGCTTACTGCTAAGAGCCAAGCTACTCGCTGAGTGACTGATCCTAGTGAACAGACATATACATACTATACATACATAAGCAATAGTGTGTTAACCCTTACTGGAGAAATTTTGATTAAATTTAAGTTTTAAAATTAAAAAACGTTCTCTAACTCTCAATAAATCGTTCTGAATCAATATCTTCATTTTGTGGGTTAACATGTTATTGCTTATCTGCGTCCCTATCATAGCTGGCCACACTGCACGCGACGCCCCTAGGTAGGTGCCTAGTTTGTCACCAAGCGAGTCGCGTAGCGAACGTACTTACCTGTTTGTTATTTTTGCAAGTCGCCTAGTGATTTTACAATGGCAAAAGTTTAATTGCTGCTGTTTTCAAAATGGAATCACTTTGGAGCCCATCAAAAACTCAAACTTATCGTCATATCTTCGCTTAACTTATCCTTAAATTCCTCGTAAAAGTGTTCGAAATCTTCATATCCGAGGTCTTGGAAGGTCAGGTAGCCAACACCTTTGATTTTGAATTTTATTAAGTTTTTTGAGTTGAGCATTGAGTTTTCAATGACCAGTAATTTGTTTAGTTTGGAGAGTGACGTATTTGTGGTTTTCATCTACATACGGCGCGAAAGTGGATTATGCGTCGCTAAGTTTGTATGTGACCATTGTGTATCTCCTAACATAGCTCCTAGTTTATCTCTAATCTTGGCACCTAGGTGTAGTGTGGCTTTAGCTTTATAGATAGTGAACGATTGCACAAAAGTATAGTAAGTACCTATAGGTGTTCATGCATTCGTGTCATGACTATTTATATTAATCAAAACCAGATTATTTGGATACAATACGACCTCAAATACTTTTATACTCGTAGGGCCTTGTCAAAACATATTTAACATACCTATTTCACAAGTACAGTCGATATGTGTTCATTCATTCAATTATTTGTTACTATTTATGTATAACTTACAGGAGAAAACAAATAAAAACAATATTAAAAGTGCCAAATGAAAACGTTGGTAATAATTTTAACGAGTTGTCCTCAACCAATTTTGTAATTACCTTCTCACTTTATTTTGTTGAAACCCAGGGTGCTGCTTCCAATTGGACTTGACCCATTCTAATAGAAAATTATTTTCATAACGGCATGACTAACAGGGTAGGTACCTACTGTGATAGATAAAAAAGTAAATAGTTTATTACCGCGACTTGATCTCGTTCTAAATAACTGTGGAGTTTCGTCAAACGATTATGATTTCGCTACAACTTGTCGCATACTTTCGTGGCGCGACACGAAGCGTACCAAGGCCGTAATAATGAAGGCCTGGATTTGAGAAATAAAAAAAATAATTATGAACAGTCTATTCACTTACAGCTTCTTGCAACAATCACATAAAACGTATCGCGAAAGTCTCGCGCCAAGTTTGGGAAGTAAATTAACATACCTATACCTAAGATAACAGTCATAATATATCACATACATATTTCAACAAACCGTGCAATAACGTTTGTAGCAATAAATTGTTTTATAAAGCACACGATATTATTTATATTCGTACATCTTATATTAATTACTAGCTGTCCCCCGCGACTTCATCCGCGGTAATTTCGGAGTTCCCGCGGAGGTTGCGGGAAAAAAGTAGGTACTCTGTGTCCTTCTTTGTACCCCGACAGTAGTTAACGGTGATTAACTGTTCCCCTTCGGGGAGGCAGCATAGGTAACTGCGTCGGGACAGAGCCCCCTGCAGTGGGTAATCCTGCGCTGTCCGCCACTACGGACAGGAACTGGGGGGCGGTCAGAGACCGCGTGGATCGTCGGTACGGAGCCGGCGCCGCCCGTCAGGGCGGCGTCTAGGCTCCGTCAGCCACGCTAGGTGGGCGTTCATTCCGGAGTTCCCGCGGGAATTGATGGTTATATTTAGTTTGAATTTGAGTTTGTGGGTTTATTTGTTCGTTCGTTCGATCGTTCGATACGCTTTCATGACTTAACTTTTCAACCGAACGGTCTTGAAATTTTTCGTCCACATGAAATTTGCATGCACAGTTCATCACGCTGCCTGGCATTACGCCACACTGACTTTCAGTTTAAACTTCATACCTAACCTGGCATGTTGCATCAGTTGTGGTGCTCTGCGTCTCTTTTAAGACGTCTGAGTGCATGAACCTCGAAGTAGGTAACTATTATGTTAGACTCCATGAACTATAGCGTCCTGCTCTTTTTTGACCCAGGGAAAATGCATGGGCGAGGGTTATGTGGGACTTCGCCTTGAAAAGGGCGACCTACACACTAAAAAGGAGCCGCGTTATCGCGTATTGATCTACACTGCGCTAGACCAACTTATATGTGTGATGTCACTATGGATTAGCGAAAGTCTAATGCTTTAAGTATTCGCAGATACGACACAAAAACACACGGCACAAAAGCTCGCACATGCTCCGGGACCCAACAACGCCAGCCCGAAACGGGCTCCTTCTCGAGGGTCCTACAAGTGCCCCTTAGCGACAACGATGCTTTGGAACACGCGACGCACCGCCATCCTCTCCTTTTCGGGGACCCAGTGAATGGACGACGGACGGCCCCATGCCCAACGCTCCAAGTTCCCGGCGATGGGTCAGGTCTGTGGCACCGCCGCCCGTTGCAACGGCCGCATCCTGGGGTGAGCAGGGTGGTTTAGAACACCCGCACTCCCCCTCCCCCACAACCACACTTTGCCGCCATTCACTGGTGATGGCCCCGGACCCTCAGCAAGAGTACTCCCCAGGAGGACCGCGGCCCGCCTTGGTAACGTCGCTACCCAGCAGGGCGGCAGCGCCACCTACATAGGCCGCCTCGACCCGAGCTTGCTACCTGCAAGTCGGTAAAGCGGCACTTCTCGTGCCTCATGCCGGGCGCGACGCCCGCGCCACCAGGGACAGCATCGCACGCCCAGTATTCCGGCCCGCCTCTGGCACCCTATTAGCTTCACCGTGGGCACAGATCCGTGGGTGACGCGTCCGCGCGGTTCCTGGAACGATTCATGAGGAAAGTTTAGATATATAATTTTTCAATTGTGTAAATTGGTAGAAATATAATGATAATGTTGGAAATGTGGAAAAAAGTACTTTCATAGTCCAATAGGTCATAAACCCCGACCTACCCTCACGGAAGGGTGCAGGTCAGTCTGCCCTCGACGACCGCGAACTACCGGGTGTGACATGGGAGTAATTCCTGTGGGAACTCCGAAATACCGCGGGTGAAACAGCGGGAAACAGTTTATGATATAAGCAAAAGTTATCCAAATTCCACTCGATTTTTACTTTACGAGTCAGTTAAAACACTAATTAGCTAGATAAAATTAAAATTCTTGAATATTTTCTCCTAATAAAATATATCTATACGTAACATAAATTTGGCCACTTATGTATTTTAATTTATTTTCAAGTTAAGAGATGACGTAATCTTTTAACACTAATAGAAATTATATTATAATAACTTGAGCATTTTACTGAATTTCAAGTACTAGGAAAATTTAAATCTAACCAATTATCTGCCGGTTTCTGAATTGAGAATTTAACGTTGAGAACGTCTTGAGCACGACTTAAGTATGACTTAAAAATATTTTTGTTTTTGAATTAAGTTTAAGTTTCATTTGAGCATTCTAAACAAAATTTCACATCAAATGTTAAAATTCATGGTCTTCCTTTTATTTTTGACACTATGTTAGTTAGCAAAAAAATAATCCTTATAATGAAGCCTTTCGATCGGTATGATAAAGCTACATATTTTTCTCATGTAACGGGTTCGATTCCCGGTTCAACCATGTAATTATTTTAATATCTATGAATGCAGTTTAAATTGTTTTTTAAATTCGAATTACTGTATTGTAATTTGTAATTACTGTCATGTGCTGTGGAATTTCGTTGAGTAAATTAATAAAAATAAAATAAAAATATGGCAAAAAAAGTCTTCTTTCAGTAAAATGTTCTATCTACAATATTCAAGGTATTTTCCCTCCATGTAGCATATCCGTCCGTACGCCCTATATACATATTTTATGTATACTTTGATATTATATTTTATAGTAAATTAAATAGAACATAATTATGTATAAAGTGTATATAAGATATAGTAGGTATATACTAACAAACACTACAAAAATCTTACTGTAATTGTTTTTTTTTATTCACAATAATCCTAAAAAAACGGTACTTAGATACTGTGAAATTTTGGGTAGGTACTGTCCAAAACAACATACTCAAAAAAAAATTCTTAACAACTTTTTAAACAAAATATTCAGTGAAAGAGCCAATGCCTCAGGTTAGCCCCATATAAAACTCCCGAACGGTGATCCTCAGATGGATCTTGAAAAAAAATCAGTTAACGTTTTGCGCTTTTTTGTAGTAAAATGTTTGTACATTTTAGGCGTCTAATACGTTTGAAGGTAAACTTATTTGCTTTTGCAATTTACGTAATAGTAATACTCAAATGGTATAAATGACCGACGCAAAGTATGTAACAGATAATTAAACTTTCATTTCGTTTATCTCTTCATAAATAACATTGCACTGCGCTTAATTCATCACTAACATAAACTAATTTCACAGTTCGTTGACCGCCGTAATAAAATACTTGAAATAAGTGACCATTGCTTTTTTTCCAAGATTTATTACTTAAGTACATAACCAATAAAATAATATAAAAAAATTAATTTCAATTATATTTGACAAACAACAATGGGCATGTTGACTAATATTTTTAGTCCGTCTTGTAGATTAATAAAAAATATTGGACACGAATTTTTCTTTTTTTACGTAATCAAAAAATAACGGCGATACTTGAGTTGAATTTCGCGTGACGACACTAACCGGTGCAGTTTGTATGGCGGCTTATAGCGGTTAGTGACGTCACGAGCCCCCACCTTAAACTTTAATGCGCTTTATATCTATCTGTATATTTTAATTTATTTGAAAAAGCAAAAAAATAAGTGTCTATTGTTTTTTTTCTAACTGACGGACTAAATAGAATTTTGATTTTCAAAGGTCGTCAACATCCCAATTTTCCATCCTATACTTGAAATGTTAAAGAGGGAAAACTTTAAAATAGTTTTATCCCTTTCATAATTTGAGTATAATATTATGGTAGCGCTAATATTAATTACCTATTCGATTGGGCTTGTGCGTGTAAGCAACTTTGCCTTAAAAAAATTAAATAATATTTACCTATCTTGACGCTTCTTTCTAATTTATTGTCCAATGCAAGTACAAGCAGATGACTATATATATAATAGACATTCATTTATTGTATTCTTATTTTACAATATTTATACAATTTGAGGTTAGGCTTGCAATTTTTTCATTTCCTGGGTAACAGTGCATTACCATGTATTAGCATTTTTTAATTGGATCCTCAAATAATATGACGTGGAGAGTAAGGAAATTCATAAAAAAAATCAGGGCATTCAGTAAATCAATGTGTATTAAGAATAGTATAGCTTTTACCGAAATAATAATAATTTAATATCTTAATATACACATATAAATCACGTGTCACGTTGTTTATCCGCGATGAACTCCGAAACTACAGAACCGATCATGATGAAATTTGGTCACTATGTTGTATTTGATCCAACTTAAGAGATAGGATAGTTTTTATCCCGGAATTCCCGCGGGAACTCCAAAATTACCGCGGGAATTCCGGGAAAAAGAACTCTGTGTCCTTCTTTGAACCCCTGACAGTAGTTTACGGTGATAAGCTGTTCCCCGCAGTAATTACGGAGTTCCCGCGGGAATTCTGGGATAAAAACTATCCTATCTTTTAAGTTGGACCATATTATAAATGGTTACAAAATTTTATCAAAATCCGTTCAGTAGTTTCGGAGTCCATCGCGGACAAACAACGTGACACGCAGGGGCGGATCCAGGGGGGGGCACTGGGGGCAATTGCCCCCCTGAAGACCTAAATAGGTACCTACTTTAATTAGACCTTAGAAAAATCTTCGCAAGGTTGTGGCTTTTCACCAAAGTTTCATCGTAATTTGAATAGAAATATACGAATGAACCTGAATGAACGAACAAATATTCATTTTTAAAACTCTATAAATTATTAGTTCGTAACGAACCCCTATGGAAGTTTGTATCTATTATTGTAAAACAAACACAAAATCTGTCAATTCTTTCTCGTTAAAACAAATTTTCTGTTTTGAAACTACGTGCCGTATGGTATATTTCTCATTTAAAAGGAGAAGTTTCTGTGTTTGGCTGTATATATGTTTTTACAATTATCCTTATATATGTAGTTTCTCTATCCCTTTTCTTTAACTTCATCCAACATCCTTGAGACTTGGAAGTAAGCTATTGTGATTTCACTTCCCAAAACTAGTTGGTACCTAACTCTTCTACTTTTTCCCCGTTCAAAGCAAATCTATCCATATTATTTATTTATATTATGTTATATGTAACTGACGAACTAAATGGAATTAATAGAATTTCGATTTGTATTCCCCGTCATATTGTACCTCTGTGCTCAAAAAATAGTCGGCGACTTTTATCACGTGCGGTGCGCGATGAATTCGGATTTGGAAAAAATTTTGGGCAAATTTCCAAAATTTATCAAATTTTTCTTCTGTTGACTGTAAATTTTAAAATCTTCTATGGTCAAAAACATCTTTTTGTTTCAATAGTACCTATTTTTCCGTATCTCGTCATATGGACGAAAATTATTCACTTCTCTGAGTTTTCTGCGTTATTTCCCAAATTTTGTCCTCATTTTACTAATCCAAGGAGTAACCTTCTCCTTTTTGTTTACGCCGATGTGTGCTGTATGAATCTGACAGAAGAGTAATTGAAATTGAAAATTGAAATTGAAAAAACTTTATTTGACACAACACAAAGATTTACAGCATACGTATACAACAACTAGACATAGTAACGCGATAAGTTGGAGCGGCTGCAAAATGTGTGTGCTTTACATATTCGCCAGGCGCACTACACATATTCTTTGTACCATCTTTAAAGTGCTGAGGGATCCCAAATCACCGACTTACTTCAAAGAAAGTTTCAGATTGCTTTATGTCGGTCGTGAAGCTACGTCAGGTAGTTAGGTAGTTCTTTGTTCTTCTGATCACGAAACACGTTTTTATCACATCACATGTGCACCTCTGATGGTATTTTTTCTCAGTTTAGTAAAAAAATCGCTATTAACCATAACACTTCCCATTATTTTCCTATCACTTTATAGATACAAACCTACAAAATTTTAATTTAAAGTTGTTAATTCAGGTCAGATTCGCTGGAACGTAAATTTTTCATTTTTTACTTTTATCTGTTGTAGCTTCCATGTAGATTATTTTATGCATGAAAGTACAAGTTGAAAATAATGAAATACTAAAAAAACTTTGATTTTACAGAGAATCGTACTCAAAAACCGCTATACCTACCTAAGCTCTATCGTTTTCGACACCACATTTTTTTTAAATATGAAAAACATAAAACTAAAAAGCTAAAAATAACAAAATACCGACTTAATCCATCAGACAAAAATACATGTAATACTATTGTTGGTTTGTGCTACCACTTTTTGATTTAAATTCGGAGCCAAGCCCGCTTACGTCTACCCACTTGGGTTGTTCAGCTCACAACGAACTCGTGGCGGGACTGGACTTAGCCCATGTACCTACGCCATATTTGGCTTGTCACCGACTTCAAATAATAATAGTAGTCAAGTGGTAGAATAAACCAATAATAACTACTGGTACTGGTATAATAACTACTGGTAATAACAACCAAAAATAAACTTAGGTGTATTTTTGTCTGTTGGATAAAATCGATATTTTGTTATTTTTAGCTTTTTAGTTTTGTGTTGTTGGAAGTCGGTTTTAATTTTTTTGTTAAAATTTTGTTTATTTCTTGCTTTCAAGTGAGTCCGTTTGTAAATTTATCTAAGTTACAATAGCCTAATGTCAATTGCTCATCGCCTTTTACAAAATACTACTTTTACCGACGGGACGACAGGGACGTTGATTGTTGAGGAGTTCTCCTGGTACGTCATCATTAGTTCCACTTTACCATATACATTGTGACGAGCATAAATTATTTAGGAACCATATTAAAGTTAACGAATCGGAACTCGTGAAATACCTTTTATTGAGTAGTTCCGATGACCATCTGTGGTTTTCATCATCAGTTTCACTTCTTCAAATTTTGCTTTCCAAAAGCAAATAAACGATTTACTATAAAAAATACAAAAATCGCTATAGGTGTGTCTGTAATTTTTGAAGAGTTCTCTTGATTTCTCCATGATTCCATCATCAGGTTCTCGATTTGGTGACAATGGGACCAACTTGGGAGTATACCCTTTCAAACAACAAAATCAATTTTCTAAATCGGTCCAATCGAAACCCGTGAAATACGTATTATTGTTGAGTAGTTCCGATGAACACTTGTGGTCTTCATGATCAGTTCCACTTCTTCAAATTTTGCTTTCCGAAAGCAAATGAACGATTTACTATAAAATATACCCAAATCGCTATAGGTGTGCCTATTATTTTTGAAGAGTTCCCACGATTTCCCCAAGATCTTTTGAGGATAATAAAGATTCTTAAACCATAAGATCCCATCATCAGATCCCACTTGGTGGCAATAGGACCTAATTGGGAGTATACGCTTTCAAACAAAAAATGAATTTTCGAAATCGTTCCAACCCTAGCTTCGAGTAATATAAAAAAAAAAAAACATACAGCCGAATGCGTAACCTCCTCCTTTTTGGAAGTCGGTTAAAAAATCGCGAAACATACACACAGATAATATAATACATACATAAGCTCAATTCAGATGCTCTCAATATGAAGCACTTAAATTTTATTAATGGACTTTTTTGCTAATTCAAAAAATTTCATGGTGCAACCAAATTGCCCCCCCCTCAACCAAATCCTGGATCCGCCCCTGGTGACACGTGATTTATATAATTAGATTAAGAAGATAAGATGTGGTCAAATTAGCTGCAAATATTTACAGGGCTGGAAGTAGGTATACAATACAACAGAGAGAATAACCGACCAAATAATATGTATTATAAGTTCGATAGATTGACCTTATAAGATGTGTAAAGCGATTGAGCAGCGAGCGCCTTCTCAGGTTGATTTTTTTTTTGTTTATCTTTTTTTATGAACATGTATAGTGTAAGTATACTTCAACCCTGTAAATATGTACTGCTAAATTTACCACATCTTATATCTAAGTAGGTAAAAATGAATCCCTATATCCCTTGGTTCGGCCGTTCACGAACTGAACCGATCACCATTAAATTTTGCATACACGTTGTCAGGGGTACAGACAAGGACAAAAGGTACTTTTTATCCCGAAATTCCCGCAATAAATCTAAAATTACCGCGGGGGTCGTCGCGATAGTCTATTTATGAAATCTATAGATATTTTGTTTTGGTCCTTTCTCTTTATTTATCTATTTATTTAGTTTGCACCTGCACCATGTTTTAGACATTACATTCGAGGTTTCTTACGACACTAGATATCCTGTACTGTACACACGTAAAATTATCTACGTAATGACCAAATCACTACCGTGCAGACATCGCGTTTGTAAATCGTTGGACACGACGGAATAGATCGTTAGTTAATGATGCAAATGCGACCACTGAGCGCTGAGAGACATGTCGACGCACGCATTTATTTAGCGGATGTAAATTTTGCGTTGATCGATTGATTAATTGACGTCTATGCCCGTTTGTTTTCCTGTACTGTAGTTCAAATGAAAGATCGCGTTCATTTTACTATTCCTTTCTATATCCTTCATGTATACCTTTGTATTTATCTATTACTGTGCCCCGCGATTTCACCCGCGTGAGTTTTGGAATTCCCGTAGGAACTCCAAAGTAGCCTTATTTACTTTTTAAACCTTCCCTGAACTTACACAAATATTTTAAGATAAAAATTAGCCAAATCTGTCCAGCCATCAAGTTTTAGCGTGACAAACAAACAGCAATTAATTTTTTATATAATATGAGAGATAATATACAATATTATATCTAATTTTATTTTTAGGATTTAGGATTTTGCTCATAACCCTTTTTTAAGGATTAATTGCAAAAAACTAATTCTTTATGATTTCGTCATGTCATTTGCCTATCTGTCTGTCTGCCCATATGTTATTTTAAAAAATAATTAGAAGCAAATTTTTTTAAAGGAAAAAACGAAGAAGAAAAATTTATAAACCTTTAATTTTAACGATGAACGTTCTTCCCACCCTTCAACTATTGTAGTTTTGAAGTTTGACACGGATCTACTTAGCTGGTATTTTTAACCCTGCACTGGTTAAAATTACAACAAGTTGTTTAAGCGACGAATTTGCGTGCATGTCTTTGAATAAATGTAACCTTCACATAACTTGGCTTAAATAAAAAAAAAAAACATTTGTGCGTTGGTTTCTAGAAGCGAAGACAGACATTAGAAACGCCTCTCCTATTCTTTAGTGAGTCCCTGTAGAACAAAATATAATTTTGATCTGTGATTGTTGTTGATCGCGCTTTTACAATAGAGTAGTTTCCGGGGTATGAAAATAAAATTTTTATTTAATCCGTCAGTTAGATAATAAAAAATAGACACGTATTTTTTGCTTATTCAAATTACTTATTGAAAAAATACAAATATAAAATGCATGAAAGTTTAGGAGTTGGGGGCTCTTGACGTCATAATGTGCTATAAACTGTAGCACGGCGTGACACCACGCCACATTCAGACTTAATGTATCTTCGTAATTTTTTCATAACGTAAAAAAAATCAAAATTTTGTTGACAAGCCTATTAAAAACTTTCATACCTCTGTCAAGTAGGTACCTAATAATTTCTAAACTTTAGGTACTTGCTTACTTTTGATCATTGCAATAATGCTTACAAATTCATTATTGCAATGTTTACAATAAATAAAAAAATACTAATTACTTCTCGTACTCGTACTATGCCGTTACAGACTATAGTAATTATTATCAATTCCAATTTCCAATCACTTCGCCACAGCCAAAGAATTTATCTGAGAAAAACGCCGGTGATTGTTCGTATCTATACAAATGGCAACTGTACTGACGCAATTTTGACTAAACTTATGCAAGCAATTACCATTGTTAATAAAATGAATTTAAGATCTATATTGTTATAAAAACAATTCAATACAAGGTGTATAATATTTTTACTGCTATCGACCTTACTTGTTATTAATGTAATTTATTATGTCGCTTATGTAATTTACCGAAGCGGATATCATGTAGGTAGGTAATTGCAGACTATGTTTTTTTTTGTGTGCTGTACGGACTCCTATGCTTTTGCTTTTTATGAAGAAAAAGACTATATTTGATAAATTCAAATTCAAATTCACAAACATTTATTGAAGACCATAATAGTTGTCGCTGACGCTGCTGCAGGGTCAACATAATCATACCTTTCTTTCTTTTTAGGATCCGACTGTGATACAACAAAGCCCAAGACAAATAATCATCGTTTTAGATAGCAATGTTAAAACCCTCTGAGTTATTTAATTTTAAATATCTTTAGAGTACCTATACGGATTTTATAATAAAAAAAACATACGCATGACGTGTATATAATGTATATAATTGCATAAAACTATTCATATCGTAATCTCATCGATAAGTTTTTAGGTAAAGTAGAAAAAGTTCCCAACAACCAGGATAGATATTATTATTTTAACAATACAACAATATTAATAAATAATATCTAATAATAATAATATATCTATCTAACTATAATAATTTTTATAAAATTCATTATTTTGTAAATTTATACTGTAAAAAGCCTAAATTTAAGATAAATAAATAAATGAATAATATCTAATAACTTAAAAAAAAAATTAATAAAAAATATTTTATAATTTTTTAATATATTTATGTTTTAAATATCTAAGAAGATTGTTTCATTAAGGGTCTTAATAAGAAGTGTATTTTAACCTTCACCTAACTAAAGCGACATTCAAAACGTTAATGTCACCCAAAATCGTGTTAATTGCAGTGTGAGATTCACACACATACTAAAACAGCTTTAAAGAGCATAGAACAATGGATTATTTTGACGGTGTAGCTGTTAGTACCTCTGCAGTAACAAAGTATTCGTACTGGTAGGCTAGCATTGAAAGAGCCTACAAATTGCCGTGTGCAAATGATGTGGGACAAACATTTCACATACACGTTCAAAAACTTTTCTTTTACGCATCAAGATTTTTCGAGACATAGTTTTATCATAGAAATATAAATAATACGTCTGTACTTTCTTTCTCGCCATAAAAATGTATTAATTTTTCCAGCATCTTATTGTTCTTCGTGATGATAAAAGATAACGTTTCGTTTAAATTAACTAACGTTAAACACAACAACATCTACAATGACTTTTAAGAATTTCTATATTAATTATTTAATCATGAGAAATAGTCTTGCTATCAGTTTTATCAACGTCAGTCAAATGTGTTAGGTTTTTTATATATTTAAGTAGGTATTCTTCTCTTTTTCGGCCTTATGTTTGGATACCAACATAAATTCACAAATCTGTCTCAGTTCAGGTTCCGTTTATGTACAAACTAACAATAATTTTGAATGGTGCCAAGGACAGAAAATGCGTTGTGGTCTATAGATCGGCCGATAAAGGCCAGGCGTTTATCGGGTTTAAACCCGGTGCTCGGGTTGATTACCCATCTGTAGTTGTGGTGGTTTGAAAATTGACTCTGTTGTGGTCACTGATCAAACTTAACCTATAGCGTTGTCGAGGTGCATGCAAACACAAAACAGAATCGTGTGTAAACTGATTATAAAATTATACATCTAGGTACCTACTTACCTACCCTTAGTAACTGCGTCTATAACGTTTTTTTTTTTTTTTAATTAGACGCTATCTCAGTTCCAGCGTCATTATGCAATTTATATTGAATAACAATAACATTGCCTTGCAAGTGCCCATTATGTATTCACCACTGATTTACCCAAGCGTGAACGTAAAGGAACCTTCACTCGAGAAAGTGGTCGCATAAGTTTTAACTGTGGATTTAGTAAATGGTATGCAAGCTTGTGAGCGTATCGGACAAAAGTTTCTTGCAGCTGTCGCAGCAGGCCGCTGGTGCTATATGATTGGATCTTGGTGAACAAGGAAGTTGGCACATTAGGTGGCAAATGGCAATCTCTTGCAATTGTAACACCCGCCGTAATATTATAATACACGTAATAAATATCTCGTTTTAATTTAAATTTTATCATAGTGAATGTAGACGACTTTTTTTTGCAAAATAAAATTAAAAATTTTTAAATGAAAAATTGCAGCTTAAAAGTCAAGAAAGACAGATTCCTTATCAATCTATACTATCTATCTATACTATAATAAAAGAGTAGAATCCGCAATTCTGTACATTGAATATTTTTAAGAAAAATTGACAGGGGGCGATAAAAGAAGAGGAACCAACCGCAAAAAAAGAGTTTTTAAAATTATTTTCTGTCTGTCTGTCTGTCTGTCTGTCTGTTCGCGATAATCTCCAAATCTACTGAACGGAGTGTCATGCGATTTTCACAGGTAGCCTGGAGCTACATATAAGCTTTGTTTCATCCAAATCGGATGTCGGGAAAAAGTTGTTACATAAAAACTTTTCACGCGGGTGAAACCGCGGGGCACAGCTAGTTAAAAATATCAAAACAAAAAAATTAAAAATTTACTTACTAAAATTTTCAAAAACTAAAAGTTTGAAACACTGACCAATAGTTACAGTCATTTTACCACCAAGACAAGGGGTCGCATAGAGTTTCTGCAATCCTGGCAATACGAACTCAACCATCCACGAGGTGGTTTTAAGCTGAAACATTACGTATCAAAGTGAACAGAATTAATATTATTTGCTTTCAATTTACATAAACACTATAGTAAACAAACAAACTGTATTTTTTCATATCAATCATCAGCCTGTGCTTGAGTACGCTACGTGGGGACAGGACTCCTGTTTTTTTCAAAATTCAAAATTCAAAAGCTATTTATTACTTAGGATTGGTTACAATCACTTGTAATCGTCAGCAGGTTCTTAGAACTATAAATTACCATCAGTTCGGAATACGTCCTCTGCTGAGAAGAACTGACAAGAAACTCAGCAGCGCTGTCTTTTAATGATCATACTTATAAACTAGGAGAACAAAAAATAGTAATTAGATAGAGCAATTCATTCCCAAACGTCTGTACCATTTAAATAGTCTACTACACTATAATATGCTTTATCGCATAATCTGTGTTTAATAAGTGTCTTGAATTTATTAATTGACAAATTAATTACATCGTTTGGGAGTTTGTTGTAAAGTTTTCTTTTCTGATTGACTGACTATCATGGTAGTTTTATTTAATTAAATTTCTATATCATTTTTTTTTTAGAAACATAATTTCATGTTTTTTGGGGACAGCGAGGTTGTATACCATTTTGTGAACCGACTTCAAATAGTTTTCATGGTGGTAGGGCACTATCTGGTACCTGCGGCTGGCCAGCTACAACCAGGCCAGCGACACTCCCTTGAAGCAAAAGTTACTATGGATTTATGCTCGAACTTCTTTACCAACTTTGGAATACTTAACAAGATTTCTATGACCGCGTACATTGGTAAGGTTGGCACAAAATACTTTCGTAGATCGGTTCAGCGATTTGTATGGAAGTGCCCCATTCCCATTCCAGGTCGGCAACGCACCTGCATGCCTTCTGGTGTTGTAGATGTCTATGGGCGGCGGTTATCACTTACCATCAGGTGTACCACTGGCCCGTTTGTCCCCTATGATATAAAAAAAAAACGTTTTTTATACAATTATAAAAAAACGCCGCCAAAAAGTACAAGTCCGTAACAATTCGTCCAAAAGTCAAAACCTACCGTGAAGCACTAATAGTAACGGTAACGGATGATTTTTAAAAAGACTGAACTCGATTCATAGGAAATCCAGTTCAGTGTACCTATAGGTATGTATGTGAGTGAGACGAATTTTGCTAAACAATTATACTATAATCTATTATTACTCTGAGCTATAATTTTCATTTATTTTTGTAGGTATTTTACTGACGCAATAAAATATAGATAGGTATTAATAATAATAAGTATATTTATTAGTGAAACTGAAAAATAACATCTCTACCTATCTGTAATTAAATAAAAAGGTTAGCATATTTACTTTAAAAATAGATCAATGCTTTTAAATATTTCTGTATTGAGAAATATTCTGTAAGTCTACCAAAGGACGGCGGTAACCATAATTTAAATGATGAAAAGCGTTATTCGGATTCTTCTCTTCATACTAAGCAAGTAAATGCGAATGTGAGTTTGTTTGTATGTTACGCTTTTACGCCTTAGCGGTTCAACTGATCATCATGAAAGCATACACGTTGTCAAGGGTACAGAAACGTACACAGCCTATTTTTATCGCAGAATTCCCGCGGGAACTCCGAAATTAACGCAAGTAAAACCTCACAAACCATCTAGTTTATACGTAAACGCGGAATTTTTTATCGTTTGAAGTTTGAACCGAATTAAATAATAAGGTGTTAAAGTAACACGGTCATCGTGCGCTCGCCTTGACGCAATTGGCTAACAAACGCCGATGCATGGATCGGAAACACAATTTTCTCTTCGTCCGATCCTCGCCCAGCGGCAAGCTACCTGTATTTACCTACGGCTAACGATTTCTATTTATTAACAACAAAAAAAACCTGATGAATACAATCGCATTAATCAACATACTTTACCTCAAATAAAACACGACCGCTTATAATAAGTAACGCGCCTTTGAGCTCAATTACATCTTGGCATCGTTTCTTTATAAATCTTTTGTTTTAAATAAGTTTAGGAAAATGCCTAACGACTGTCTCTACTCATTACTTTAGTACATTATATGCTATGCACCCAATTTCGTACTTATGCGAGACGAAAAATGGGTTTTTGTGCCATATTTTATCTAGAACAATCCAATTTTGTACAACTAGATACCTTAACATATATTTCCGAAACTTCACTACATAGTATGAAATAAAGTCGCTGCCTGTCTGTCCTTGTATATGCTTAGACTTTTAAAACTACTCAACGGATTATCATGCGGTTTTCACCAATGGATATAGACTGATTCATGACACCACATCACCATCCACATTCCGCGGGAAATCCGAAATTACCACGGGTGAAACCGCGGGGGACAGCTAGTATCTAATATTAAGGTAGGTAGGTATATCAAGTGGATAAATACCTATATATATTAATTGACACATTTTTACGACTATATACAGTACTAGGTATGAGTATCAACTATCAACAAGCTCATTTGACAAGATAAGGTCGGTACTGACTGAGCAAAACTTGTTAATCGGTGGCATGTAATGTTTCAGCCAACCAACCGTCACGGCGCAGTGAAGGCTTTCGTCGGCGACCCGCCCATTGTTCAAGCGCGCAATGCGCGCGCGCAGCTGTGGTCACCATCTTAGGTTACCGTTCATGCTACTGATTTGGTAACCTTAGAGAAATTAAGAATACTTAATTCAGCTTCGTGTTATTAGATACTTCCCGCGGTTTACCCGCGTTAATTCTAGAGCTATCGCGGGAATTCCAGGTTCTAAAGTACCCTTTGTCCTTCACTGTATCCCTGACAACCTGTATGCAAAATTACATAACGATCGGTTGAGTATTTAAGCCGGGAATGCGTAACAAACAAACAAACAAATAAACTCACATTCACTTTTATAATAATAAAGAATTCAATGGATGTTATTGTTTTCATCGGTTTTAGTTGGTGTCAGCTCTATCCATATAGTGCCATATACCATCGCAGATCGTAATTGAGTAATTGCCATTGATGCTGACAGTCCAGTGCTAAAATTCTCCAAAAAGCACATATTCATCACCTTTACGTTGTTCTTTAATTCCTTAAACAAGAAAGGAATAAATTATATTAAATATATTTATACCTACTATAATTTATACCTATACTCTACATTGCATATTTAATAGAGACTATATCAAACTGGAGTAAAACTGGGCAATAGGCTAGTTTCCTGGGTAAAAAAATCGAAATTCTAATTAGTCCGTCAGATAATAAAAAAATAAAAGACACGTATTTTTTGCTTTTTTAAAATAATGGAAATATGCATAGATAAAGCGCATTAAAGTTTAGGGTGGGGGACTCGTGATGTCACAGCTCGCTATAACGTGCGAACAAACTGTAGCGAGGCGTGACGTCATGTGAAATTTCGACTTGATATATCTCCGTTATTTTTTGGTTACATAAAAAAAAAAATACGTGTCCAATATTTTTTAATAATCTACAAAACGGACTAAAAAAAAAATTTAGGAAACTAGCCTATTGATGTGACTGAGGGTAAATTGTGAGCATTTCAAAATAGCGGAGGGACGATTTGTGTTGTTGCACGTCTTTTAAAAGATATTGAACTAATTAGAATAAAACTTAGGATATACATAATGTAATTTTGGACGAGAGACTTATTCAAACCCTCGGTAGCACATGTTTACATTGAACTTATAAATACATAAATAAAAAGGAACTGATGAATAGCAAAGAAGATCTTCAATAAAAACATGGATTTACCTGGTTGAAGGACCTTTACCTTTTGATTTGTGCCCACAAACAAGCAAGCAAGAAACGTTAAATATAATTTAAGGTATAGACATGATCCGAGAGCGCGTCGGCTAACTCCTCCTAGCGCACCATGCCGACGGGCAGCATGCTACCCCCCGCTCACCGCCGGCATCAGGAAATTGATAAGCGAGAAGAGGCGCCTGCGCAGGTGGTGGCAGCAACTTGGCAACAACAAAGTCACTGCCCTGACGGAAGACGGAGCTCGATGCCCTCACGGACAAGATAAAAGATGCCCTTAGGCCTTAGGGAGTATGAAGCCGACGCGTAAGAGAGGTGCATCGAGGCGGCAAGCGAGGATTGGACCAGTGTCCACCGCTTCAGCCGCCAACTCTCTGGCGCCCGGACGACGGTACGCTAAGATACCGCGCAGAAGACCGCGTGAAGATTTTCATCTAGAACTCCAGTTCCGTCCGAACCCCACCGACGATGTAGAGCACGTCGTGGCAGTGGAAGGCCAGCTCCATGAGTATTTCGCGGCGCCGATAGCGCCGCAGGGCCTATCGAGTTCTCCCCCGGTGAGATGCAGCGAATGACCCGACCACTGAAGCCGCGTAAGGCCCCGGGCGCAGACACATTGCAAAGAGTGTCGCTTATTGCTAAGAGTTAAGTCACTCGCCAAGTGACTAATCCTAGTGAACAGACGTATTGCATACTATCGCAACTGTCCACACTGCCATCGCATAGCTAAGCACCTACCTAGGGTACCTACCTACTTAGCAATAAAGCGAAGCTTTATCTATTAAATTTTTTTTTATCTATTAAATTATGTATTTATTCATATATCGTTTATATCAATGTATTTTATGTTTTATCACAAATACTTTAGACGAGGACTGAACAGTGAACACCGTCCTTCAAAAAGTCCAGTGCTTAACCTTACATCCTGTATAATTACGTAATTAATTATGTAAGTGATCGTGTAACTTCAAAAAAATTTGCTTTGCCGATTGTTATGAAGTGATATGCAAAATTTCTTTTTGTATGGTTGGTATGGTTGAAAGTTAGGTTGTTATCTCGAGGCAATCCCGCAATTCAAGTAGACGAAACTGCGGACAAAAGATATTATAGTACCGACTATAAAATATTTATGATAAACTTGTTAGACTGGTGTTTTTTTTTACTATATTTCTATAAAAGGTCTAGATATGTAAATTCAGTATAGTTAAATTCTGTTATTAACGGTAAAACCAAGAAACCGTTACATACCGAACAAAACATATAATTTTAAAATTATTATTAACTTGTGATTTGGTTTATTGATATGAAAAAGACTCATCAGTCTGGGTCAATTGTATTAATATAAATATTTTATACCATACGAAATCCAACATAAAAATTCGGGTAACAGTAAATCATTTCATGCCATGGTCAAAAGTTCATCTCTTAATTTATTTTTTTATGAAAGAAAAATTTCCTTACGTCAAATAACGCGCAATGACAATTTAACTTCTAGTTTATAAGTGATCTAAAGGTCACTTATATTTAAATGAACTTTTGAATGAGTTTCTTAAAAATTGTGGGAGGTGTTATTCATATTCATCATAAGTCAAGTTAGAAATTAAATAAGGTCAAGTGGAAGTCCAGAGGCAAAGCACGCCTTGACTCCAAATCTCCTCTTTATACGTACTGTACCTACGTGATGGTTCAATAGGTATGCCACCTAAACTATCAGTTTAAGTGCTTCTAGCTCACAGGAGCTAATAAAGCTTTTTTATTCAATTAATTTTCATATACATCAAACATGGCCTAGACCGGGCGAGAAATATTAAAATATGTCAAAGAACTTGATCCTCTAAGTGCAAGACAGCATGTCCATGTTGATTGTCTATGAAAATTAATTGGATGAAAAAAAAGTTATGAATAAACAATTACAAATATATGTCTAACGTGCGTTCGAATATTTGATTATTTACCTTGAATATGTAATGGCTATCCGAGGCTCAGTGCGGTCGGCATGCCACAGTGACACCGCTCCATATCGATAGCACTCGAAATGGTTTGCACTGGCACTACTACCTTAGGTACGTAATGATTTATTAACAATGCAATTACCTACTATTTTCAACCATTCATAAAACTTGCGCTACTTATAGCCACACCTGTTGTATGGTTCGTTTATTAATTGTCACGGATTTGAAATAAACCTTCGCAAATTCATAATCGAAAATTGGCTGTCGTGGCTGTCGTGGAGATTAAATGTCAGTTCGAAAAAGTCTCGGATATACACTACGGTTCTCAGTTCAATGCTTACTAATGATAAATCATTCACTATTCGTATAGGTACATATTATTATAATATTCTAAATAAAGTTTATAACCTAAAAAAACATTTTCTGTTTATCTGTTTCTATCTATTCGGTACAAATGTTCACAAAAAGGTAAGATAAAGTTTAAGAACACGTCTTTATGTATATTTATATATTCCAATTACAAAGCCAAAAAAATAAAAATGAACAATATATAAAGTTACTAAAAATCCTTCAAATTCGTATAACGTGTTTTTACAATTCTTTACCTACACTTACACACACACAGTAGGTATACAATCATCGAACAGACTGCGTCTGTGACGTTGAAATCGGTTCAACTGTCTGTTACGAATTGACGCAACTTTCGCATATTTTATAACATTCGTAAGATTATGTATGATTATAAGTGGCCTATAAATTGGAAATGTATTAACGGTTTCGTCAGTGAATACTAAATGCTTAGTTTTTCTTTGTCTATGTCCGCATAGTGAGCAATAAAACATTTTTTCCTTATTGTTTTTGATTATTATTTGCTTTACGTTACAGTAATTAAGTGCGATAATTACAAAAGTTTGTTTCCACTTAGCTGTAGATAATTAAGTTCGGTAAATTCCTAGTAATTTTGTTCGTAACGTGCGTACCGTTCCCCGCGGTTCTTCTCGTGTATATCCCGATATAATATGTATTATTTTCAGTAAGTTCTTTAAACAGGTATCCTTTGTTTTTTTAATTTTTTTACTACTGGCTGTGCCCCGCGGTTTCACCCGCGGTAATTTCAGAGTTCCCGCCGGAATTGCGGGATAAGAAGTACCCTATGTCCTTCTCTGTACCCCTGACAACGTGCATGCCAAATTTCATTCAAATCCGTGCCGCCCTTTTTGCGTGATTGAATAACAAACATCCACACTCATGCACATTTATAATATTAGTAGACATGAGTGACATTATATATATGTGAATATTAGTGACATTAGTAGATATGAGTAAGTAGTAGTATTACCTATTATCATTTATCACATCAACTGAAACATCTTCAGCATCTTTATTTTTTATTCCTGTTATTGTAAATTCTATACCTTTTCAATGCTATGCAGGGGGTATGGTATCTATTCAGCACAAAAACCGTTTTTATTTTATTTAGTTTAACAAACATATTTGTATTTGGTATATTTTTCATAAATCGATACAGAATCAAACCTAGTAATAATAATCTTATTAATACCATTACGGCATGGTGTGCAGGCGCTTATAAAAAATGTAATATAACAATACTTCCTTCTGAGTTACTCAACACGCCCCGACGCCGAGCCGCCTCGCCTCGCCTGTCGGAACATTTCACACGCAAGCTTGCGTGCGCGCATACGAGTATAGGTATTAGGTACGCATCCAATCGCGTTGTGATTTGTCCTCTATTATTGTTCCACATTATGTTAGTATGTATTACGTTTTATCAATTGGAAACTTTTTATTGCTCACATGAAAGATTTTGCAACAATAATTATTTTAGATAATAGGTTACTTTAAAATTATCTTCTAAACCGATGCTAAAAATTCGTTCACTGACAGGGAGCTATACAATATTAGTCCCATAGTTTGTTTATAAGTAGCTGTTTCCCACAGTTTCATCTTCGTGAATTTCGGAACTCCTTTCCGAAAACCGAAATTGTATATCAATACCTACCTAGGTACTTAGAATACTTTTGAATTCACGCGGATGCAACTGCTGGAAACAGCTAGTCTATACCTACTAGTATTATAAAGAGGTAAATTTTGTGAGTTTGTGACGTTGTAGGGGGTAATCTTTGGATATACTGGACCTATTTTCAGTAGATCTAGAGAATAATTCTTTCACTTATATAGGAAGCTACGGTAGGTATTCCTAAGGGTACTTTAGGGTATAGGTACTTTTTGTCCCGAAACTCCCTCAGGAACTCACCGTGAACTACCGCGTGTAAAACTGTGGGGGACAGCAGTTATACCTCAATTAAGTAGGAATAACATTGTATAGCTCCGTATTAGAGAATTTTTTTCTAAAATCTGTTTAGTAGTTCCAGCGGGTTAGGTACATCCAAATTTAAAACTTTATTTAGATTAAAAAAAAAAACCATAAATTGTAATGTTCACCGGTTTTTAGGTTATGAAGCCCATTACTTACCGACGCTGTTATCTAAATTTATTCACAAACACATCGATCTCGACAAGAGCCGTTTGATTTAAAATTTACACCTATCATGGTATAAAAGTTGTTTTTAATGTGATAATTTCTTGTATTATAATATGTTTCATATTATAATAATTATTGTCTATAAATTAGAGGAAAAACGACGTCTAATGCCAATTAAATATTTAACTGGGATTGTGGTTTTACGAAACAGAGAAATCTACCAAATTGTCACATTTTGACGACTGTTTATAATTGCAACTGTAGCAGTTACCTTGTCGCATTAATACGTATTTTGTAATATAGTATATTTCATTACAAGTGCGGAAAGGCTGTCATTGCAAAGAGTTCCGACAAATGTCGACAGTCGGAACTCTTTGCAATGACGGTTCCGCACGTGTACTGCACAACTATTTTTAATACAGTTGCGAAAAAAATTAAGAAATTTAGTAAAATAATAAAAACACAAACTCAACTAAGTTCCAACTGTGATCAAGAGATGGCGCTAGTCGTATTAGTAATACGAAACCTACGTTGCGCAATACAAAAAGTGTGTCAAAGTTGTTTCGCCATTTTTGACAGTTGGGAAAGAGAACGCACGAGTTCGGAAAAGGTAAAGAAAAAACTCGAGTATGTAATAGCCCACTTCCCGAACGCTATACGTCCCTGCAATATGCCACTTTTTGAGCAACTGTATTAAAAAATTATTTTTCGGCAACGTAAAATTATGAATAATAATAACACAGTAACTTTTGTTTGTTAGTCTTCTGTCCACGCATCACCTGAGTTTCCGATTTAAAAACAACAGGTTTAGTAGTAGATATATCCTTTTTTTTCCTTTCGATAGATAGGTACATCAAAGAATTTGCGAATGAATTGCAAAATGTAAATAAATAGAGATATGTATGTGAGTGAAACCACGGGCAAACAGCAGCAACTAGTTGTTTAGTAATTTTATTACGAAATCACTGTCTTTAAGCAGTGATCTGTAAAATATCGCGCAGCGCCGTCGAAAGTGTCGTAAAACAGGAATCGACAACTTTCAATTGGGTTTCAGACTGCGCTGACGTGCGTCGCTCGCATATTTAATTTTTAGAACGCATTTTTTGACATTGTGGTCACATTTGATCGATGTTGGTTATGTAGAATTATTACACAATTTTTTACACATTATATCGTATTAAATACTAGCTGTGCTCCGCTTTTTCACCCTCGTGAAACATTTTTATATAATAATTTTATTTCCGACATCCAATTTTCTAATAAAATGAAACAGCTGAAGGGGGAACACAAATTTTTCGCTCTCGGCCTTTCGATATCCAAGCGTTTTTTTTTGTATGGAAAAAGAACAACGCCATCAATCTAGCGTTCTCAATTTTCCATGCAAAAAAAACGCTTTGATATCGAAAGGACGAGACCCAAAAAAATCGTGCTCCCCCTACCGTATGTTGCTTGGTGTTCTCGCGGAATTGTTCCATACAAACTTTGCCCCCCTTTTTCACCCCCTTAGGGGCAGATTTTCGAAAAACCTTTCTAATCGGATGCCTACGTCATACAAAGAACACACCCGCCAAGTTTTAGGTCTCTACGATCAGCGGTTTAGGCTATGCATTGATCCGTCAGTCAGTCATTCAGAACAAAGCATTTTATATCAATCTGAGGCCTTCAATTTCCCCTAATTAGGGGCTTTGCTTTAAACTGTTAAGAAATACCTGTATTGTTTGTGGATTAAAAGACGTTCTTGAGGTCTGGAGGTGTATATTTAATAATTAGTATCGTAGTCCATATTTCTTTTAAATTATGACGACTCAAGATTCATTAAAAATTCTCTTAATAATTAAAATTTTTGGGATTCACCTCCACTTGCTGAATAAAATCAATTTGATTAGGTTTATGACCTTTGATTTTTATAAATTACATGTAAAAATAAATCTGCTGTGTTAGATCATAGAAAAAAGTTCATATACCTAAACAAAAAAAGTTGATGTAAAAATATGAAATGCATTTTTGCCTATGGCCGTTGACCATTCTGGATTTCCCTCGTTAGGACAGTAGTCATGTCATGGTGACAGTATGAATTGGGTTATCATATTTGAATGCAGATAAAGCTTTTCATGTAGGTATGTGCTGTTAACTATTGAAGAGTTCCTTAGGTGAGACCGAACGCTGAGTGCAGCAACCATGTCATGGTAAAACCTAAAACCGGATATCGTAGTAAAATGCGTAGGTACGCAAAATTTCATGTTTGTGCTGTCGATCGTTCAAGAGTTCCTTTACCCGAAGCTAAACCTTTCTAGTTGCCGATTCAGGTCATGCTTACCATAAACATGCATTGCGATTTGCCATCAAAGTTTTTTTTTAATTTCAATTTTATTGTCATCGGAATTGAACCAACACGTAATATTTCTACTCCGTATGGAGGAAGTGGTTCTAATTAGGATTGCAATATTTGACCCAATCGAATTACATACAAGTTTGCAAGTTAAATAAAAGCTTGTAATAAAAATCCAACTCTAGCCTCTTAGCATTGGTGACCGTAAGGGTCGACGCTCACTGATGCTGTGACGGCGGCGGCGAGACGCGACATCAGGAAAGCGGCAAAGTCATGACACACAATTACAGAGGGAGCGACCTCTCTCTGTTTGTTTTCTATACACCTAAATAAAATTGAAGTGTCTGTTTGTAATTCTAAATTAACAGATTTTCACTACATGCATATGAAAGTATATACTTACGGTACCTAATTTACTTTTTATTAATTTGTCTGTCTGTCTGTTTGTTCCAGATATTCCCTGAAACAGCAGGACCGATTTTAACAGGACTTTCAGTGGCAGATAGCTGATGTTATAAGAAATAACATAAGCTACTTTTATTTTAGAAAAAAATAGTTCCTGTGGGAATTCCGAAACTCACGCGGGTGAAACCGCGGCGCACAGCTAGTAAATAAATAAAACAGAAAAACATCGGTAGTAACCTATTTTGACATTTTGTCGTCATAAGACGAACTATGATGCTATGTGTCGCCAGCGCAGGAGCTAGCGTATCCTCATAATTAATTTTATCTTTCGAATAAGTATGTATAGACTTCAACTCTTCGATACCGCTTCGACTCTCTTTGACGTGAGCGACGGACGTTATGATAAAATTTTTCTGTCTACCAATTCATTCAACTATCTCAATTCGACCTAATATCTACGATTTTATCGACCAAATCCGTGACACATGTGTCACAGTCACCCACGCCAAAGGTGCTGATTAAGATCAAAAGCCGTGAGCTATAATTAGTCAGTACCCATTACCGGTAATGATTGGAGATCATTTGGAAAAAAAATAATAATAATATCATTATTCCGGAAGAATTGCGCACCATTGTCGTGAGTGCGCCTGATTTGATAGCAATAAAATTGCTTTCACGTAATTTATCACTCGATTATTTCTAATGGCTAAGAATTTTACCTAACCTACCAGCAGTTGGCACTATATGTGCTCGATTATCCAATACAATAGTTATTGTCTATGATGTTAGAGGTATAATCATTACCTAAGAAACATCCATTATTCCAACACCCTGAATTAGTTGTAAAATTGAAGGGTTGTGTTGCTTTTGCTATTTCACTGTATTTCACCCTAAGCGAGTCGGTGTACGTGTAAAAAGAAAGATTCTTTTTGGTTTCTTGTAAAAGTAATATTTACAACAGCTATTCTTTATTTATTACTAGCTGTGCCCCGCGGTTTCACTCGCGTGAGTACTACTACTACTACTACTACTACTACTACTACTAAATTTTTATTTTTATATTCGAAGATCTAAATTTTTATCGCTATAGAAAACTAAGGAGCTTATCGTCATGTCACGTGTTCACGAAAGATCGTAGTATCGTAGAAGTTAATCGTAGACCACGTGACGTCAACATAAGTTCCTTAGATTACTAAAGCGATATCGATTAAACATTTTCAACTTGACTAAGGCTGCAGTAAAGATTAGTTAAATATGCCGACGGAATTACTCCAGTTCAATCAAAATTAATTTCAAAGTTTTCTAAGCTAAACATGTAACTGAACACAATTAGGCAATTGCAACTTTTCTACAGCACACTTGGTAAGCAGTGAAATTTCACTTTTACACAATTGGTTTTAGGTTTAAAGTTTCTCACTAAGTATTCATTAAGTGTTGCTTGTGATACAATTCAAAACGGCAATTTCAAATTCGATTAACAATAAAACAGTTACAAAGGTACAGGAAAATTACAAGTTGTATGCAGAGTAGTGATTTGATGGCGAGGAAGTTGTGGCGTAATTTATACATGATTACTATAAAATATAGGCAATAAATTTGATTTGACTTTCAGAAAACAATAGCTCACTCAACGGTGAGTATTGATCGTTAAAGGATAAAGGACATACATAGGCAAGAAAAATAAATTCAAAAAGTTCCAGTCCCATAAGAAAATTCATACATTCTTTTGGTCTGGGCCTTTATAATTACGGATAACATATTAAGACATTATATATTTTTTATTTGATATTTGTTTTGAAAATCTACAAAAGACAACAATTATTTAATTAATTAGGTATATCCATTAAAATAAGCTCACGAAAAGTTAATCGCGCATGAAAACACGCTTTGTAAAATAGAAAAAGACTCGTATATGGGAAGAAAGTTCCAATATCTTAGAATTTGAAATTTTACCGTCTTGAGAGCTAACGCTGTGCGCCAAGAGGCTAATAAATTGATATCAAATGAAGTAAAAAGTGATATAATTATCCAATAATATCAATGTAATTATCTAAAAACGTAAAAATGAATCCATATTTACCTTGGTCACGGCATCACGCGTGAACGGCTGGACTAATTTCACTAATTCTTATTTTGTTGTGTTTGTTAATGTGAGAAAAAGCTTCTTATGAAAGAAGTTTGGAGTTCCTGCAGAAATTTTAAAACTCACGCGGGTGAATCTCCGAAACGGTTAGACCGATTTTTACGGAACTTTTCACTGCTTATTAGCTAATGTTATAAGTGGTAAATTAAACGGAGAGAAAAATAGGAGTTTGTTCGGTAAATTTTGCAACCGAAAATTCCCCTCGAAGATCGGTCACTAGCATTTCAGTCGGGCACCATATTTGGTGATTAAAGACTTCTGTAGGTTGCACACAACTGACATTGCATGGGGGTCACTGATATTGTGTTGCCAACATATCTTTCGGGCTAAAATTCGCCCTAGTGGGCGACCGAAACCCCTTCGGTCTCTGGGTAGGCCACTTTGGAGTTCCTGCGGGAATTCCGAAACTCACGCGGGTGAATATATAAACTAGTCATAACATACGGACGTGTAAATGAAATTAATGATTTTGAAACTATTCACGCATCGCTGATAAAACGTATCATCGAAATTGTTTCGTGTAAGTTATGCTCATTCTTTCACTGTGAAAAAAGACTCCTCTTATACGAAGTCCTAACGGTTTTTTTAGATAATTTTAATAAATACCAGTCTTTCGGTGTTTCTGATTTTTGTAGGTTTTCAACGATACTGCTAACAGCAGTAAGCAATGAACTGTCTGACATGAATGGTATCGATACGATTATCCTGCGGTTACCAAACCCGTGCCTTTCACGATTGCCACTACTCAACAAAAACTTACGAAAGGAAACAAGAATTGTAGAGAAAGAGTTTAATACGAACCAGTTTATGTCACTCTTATACGGGCTACATGCAATTCATATTCGGTGTTCTCATTATTTTGCTTTTAAGCAGACCATGTACCTACACACACGACGCAAGTGGATTAAAGTAAACTGTTGTTTAAAAAATTACTTATTATATAATTATATTACACAATATAATATTATCGTAACGCACTTGTGGATTAAAATAATTTTTTGTTGTTCAACAATGACTTATTATTATAATTATATAATATAAAATAATATATGTTTAAAATTTATTACGAATGTAACATCAAACATCTAAGAATATGAACTGTTAGTAAATTAATTCCTATCTTATTAAAAAGAAATAATATCTACTCATTCATTATCTAATTAATCTAATTGATAATCTAATTGATAGTTGATCTAATTGATTGCGGGAAGATAGTTTACGAGAATAGACGTCAGCTAAGAAAGAATATTCATTTTTGTTTCAATTTTAAATCAGTTCCCAAAAAAGAGGAGTTATGAGAATTCAAAACGTAAAGCGCAACTTCCTAACATGCAGAACCGTTAGTATTTTTTTTTTCAATATGCCTGATATTGGTATTTTATAGTAATATTGTATCAACGTCGTAAGCCATAGTAATATTTTAACATAAATGCGAAAGTAATTCTAACTGTTTGTCTGTCTGTCTGTCACCTTTAACGACATTAGTACTTAACCGGTCATCATGAAATTTTTGCATACACGTTGCGAGGTACAAAAGTGCATACGGTACTCTTTATACAAGAATTCCTTCCGGAGGTCTGAAATTAGCGCGGGAAACAGCCTGTATTTAACACGCGAAACGAAATCGAATCGCGAATTGCTCGGTGTTTGACATACTCGTAGGTCGATAGGTGCCAACTCGTATCTACGTAGGTATCGCCGTTGCCATTCACAACGGCCCGAGCGAGCGGTGCGTAGCGTGTGATGTAAAACCGGAGCAATACGATTACGGATCACCTACGGGCAGTGCAGCTCCTAGCGGCCGTACTCAAACGACAGCAAGAGTGTTTGCCGACCCTGGCGCTGCCCCCTCTCGGGTGCACCAAGAGAGGGGGCGCCACCAGCTCCCTTCACCTTCGCGCCGCCGTCGCCCGACCAATGACCGCCCGCCCCGAGCCGGCGAAAGGTTTTATATACAAGTGGAATTAGCACTGCCAAATTCTTACAAGTCAAAATATAGGGTAGCCCGTCGGACGGTTCAGTCGCTCGTCGTGCATTCGACGGCGTGCGTCGTATACGACGGTTGTTTGTTTGGAGCAGTGAACGAAACGACGCGCGTGCACCACGCGACTTGGATACATTGACCGTGCGTGTTTTGTTTGGTCGTGCGTCCCGCAAATGCACCGTGTTCCAGTGAGGCTGTAGTTGTATTATTGCGAGACGAGACGTTTGTGTGACAGCATGGGGTGCAGTGCGAGGTACTGTTTTCTGACTCTGGCCTTGTGCCTAGTGACTGAACACGCGGCCGGTGTGAGAGTGGTCAGCAAGCGGAAGAAAGGTAACGTATTATTTGCTCTGTACCAATTTGTAGATAACAACAACAATAGGAGCTCGTGTAGACATCTTAATTGCTTTTTTTTCCTGAGCAGTAAGGCGATTTATAAATGTACTGCTCTGGTAGATGTTATATAGCGGTCTCTGTAAAGTAAGTAGCGAAACATGAGGGCTGATTTTAGAATAATTGGAAATCGAATAATAATTTTAATTACATCGACTCCTTAATTTAAAAAAAAAATTAGATAACAACGCCAATAGGAGCTCGTGTAGATATTTTAATTGCTATTTTTTTCTAATTTCCTGCGCGGTAAGCCAATTTATACTTAAATGCACACCTTTTTCTGTGAAGTAGGCACCATACGAGTAAGTAACGAAACATGAGGTCCGATTCTAGAATAGTTTGAAACTAATTTATTATTTTAATTACATCGACTCCCTAATAAAAAATAATACTTACTAATTAATGTAGGTAATCTATACTAATACTATAAAGAGGAAAGATTTAATTTTTTATTTATTTGTTTGTTACGATTTAACTCAAAAACTACTGGACCGATTTCAAAAATTCTTTCACCATTACAAAGCTACATTATCCCTGAGTAACATAGGCTATATAGCATTCCGGAATTACTGAGGGAACTCCGAAAATACTAATTTCTCCTTCTTTCTCGTACTAACTCCGCGAATATCACTGACTTTATTATAACCATTAGCTGTGCACGCGGTTCCCTAAGTTTCGGAATTCTTGAGCGAATCTGCTTATTCTACCAATTGATTTATGTTGGGGTTGATCTATCTAATCCAGTTAGGGTGATAAAACCTGTTGTTTAATCTGATAACATTTTTTTTTCGATTATGATACAAGCTCAAGTAAATTTTAGTTGTTTTTCGATGTAGGTACTACCTAATTTTTTAAAGTGATTGTCGGAGTTGAATGTGTAGACTCCGTTGGGAAAATCACGTCCGTTTTGCAAGTCACTGATAATACTCAACAGATATAGAATTGATATTTGATACTATTGAATTAAATGAATGAGACATAAATATACTCATAGCTGACACCAAGTACCTTATTATATTGAATGTTCAGGCACTGGGTACCTCAATACCCGGGTTACTACCTCAGTTTTTTGATCACCCATTCGATCACACCTTCTGATCGATTCGGGAACGATACAATTCGGTCGCCGTTAAGACTTCTTAGTTAAAAATTCTTAGGACATTTCTTTCCGTTTCCAAGACTGTTGATAGTAGATACCAATAAATGTCATACATAAATGAAAAATAACCTAAATAATAATAACAGTACTTTGTTAATACTATGAAAGAAAAATTTGTATATTGCGAAGTTCCACCATAAGCTAGAAGCTAATGGAGGTGTTAAAATTATAGCAACTACGAGAATACACTATTTAAGGCATTTAGTGTAGCACTACCATTCACGGTGTTCGATTGCTCTACATTTTATCTACTTACATTTTCTACTCTACAGTCGACCAAATCATAGATTAAAGATAATGAGAGATTTTATACTTAAGTGGGTATATAGTAGACACTTAATTTACTTATTCTATACTTAGGTATTTTAATTTATCAACCTAATAAATGTACGAGATTTCACCTTAAAGAGACACCCTGTCTCTTTAAATTTAAGAATATAAAACATTTTATTTGTATAAGTACTGGGTAAAGGTTTAAGATTTCCTCTATTTGGAGCTTATTCGCTATGATCATAACACGGCGCGTTAAGATAACACGCCACAAAAAATGTCTAAATCTCTCGTTCTCAAACAAGGTTCACTTCTAAAAAGCATACATATTTACAACGTTTATTATGGCATACAGAATATTAATCTCTACTAATATTTTAAATGCAAAAGTAACTCTGTCTGTCTGTCTGTTCCGCTATCACGCCTTAACGGCTGAACCGATCATCATGAAATTTTGTATACGCGTGTTCAGGGGTACATAGAAGAACATAGGGCACTTTTGATCCCGGAATTCCCGTGGGAACTCCGAAATTAACGCGGGTGAAACCGCGAGGAATAGCTATCTATAGTTTCTAATATTTGGTCACCTGGAACGTGTTTTTGAGACGCGCGTCATGGGCAAAGAATGTTATTGGTTAGTGTTATTTATGTTGTTGACAAAAAATATTAGTTAGGTACTACATTTATCTTTTTGCTTCGACTGCCATTAGATTAACGGTCTCCATTGTTTTTACTAGGAGAATTGGGACGTATTATATGTATGTTTCTGCGCTATAGAAATCAGTAGGAGAATGTACACAGTGGGACTGCGACTCCGCATTCATATAAATAGTAGTTGTATCAATATACTAGCTGTCCCGCGCGGTTTCAACCGCGATAATTTCGACTTTCCCGCGGAATTGTGCCATACAAACTTTGCAACCCCTTTTCATAGCCTTAGGGGTTAAATTTTCAAAAATCATTTCTTATCGCACGCCTAGGTCTTACAAAGAACACACCCTCTAAATTTCAGGTTTCTACGATCAGCGGTTTGAGCTGGGCGTTGATTTTTCAGTCATTCGGGACAAAGCTTTTTATATATGTATAGATATTACGTATTATAAAACATATACATACGTATATTTACCAAAAAAACTAAAAAACTAAAAATAAAAAGCTAAAAATAACAAAATACCGATTTAATCCAAAAGACAAAAACACACGTAATATTATTATTGGTTTGTGCTACCACTGATCGGTTTGAATTCGGTGACAAGCCCGCTGGTGTCTGCCCACTTGGGTTGTTCTGCTCACGAAGAGCTGGTGGCGGGAGTCGACTTAGCCCATTTTCCCCCTCCATATTTGGCTTGTCACCGACTTCATACCGATCAGTGGTAGCACAAACCAATAATAATATTACGTGTGTTTTTGTCTTTTGGATTAAATCGGTATTTTGTTATTTTTAGCTTTTTATTTTTAGTTTTTTAGTTTTGTGTTTTTGGAAGTCGGTTTTAATTTTTTTGTTAAAATTTTGTTTATTTCTCGCTTTTAAGTGACTTAGTTCGTAATTTCTCTAAGTTACAATAGCCTAATGTCAACTGCTCATCACCTTTTACAAAATATTGCTTTTCCCGACGCAGGGGCGTTAATTTTTGAGGAGTTCTCCTGGTACATCATCATCAGTTCCACTTCACTATATACATTATGACGGGCATAAATTGTTTAGAAACCATATTAAAGTTAACGATTCGGAACCCGTGAAATACCCATTATTGAGTTGTTCCGATGACCACCTGTGGTCTTCATCATCAGTTCCACTTCTTCAAATTTTGCTTTCCGAAAGCAAATAAACGATTTACTATCAAAAATACCCAAATCGCTATAGGTGTGCCTATAATTTTTGAAGAGTTCCCTCGATTACTCCAAGATTCCATCATCAGATCTCGATTTGGTGACAATGGAATCAATTTGGGAGTATCCCCTTTCAAACAAAAAAACAATTTGCGAAATCACTTCAATCGGAACCCGTGAAATACGTATTATTTTTGAGTTGTTCCGATGACCACCTGTGGTCTTCATCATCAGTTCCACTTCTTCAAATTTAGCTTTCTGAAAGCAAATGAACGATTTACTATCAAAAATATCCAAATCGCTATAGGTGTGCCTATAATTTTTGAAGAGTTCCCTCGATTTCTCCAAGATCCCATCGTCAGATCCCG
Organism: Zygaena filipendulae; assembly: GCA_907165275.2. Taxonomy (NCBI): domain Eukaryota; kingdom Metazoa; phylum Arthropoda; class Insecta; order Lepidoptera; family Zygaenidae; genus Zygaena; species Zygaena filipendulae. The sequence continues at coordinate 10,967,948 of OU015652.1, read as the reverse complement.
ACTTGGTTGCAATGGGACCTAATTGGGAGTAAACCCTTTCAAACAAAAAAAGAATTTTTCAAATCGGTCCAACCGTCTTCGAGTAATCGGTGAACATACAAAAAAAAAAAAAAAAAAAAAAAAAAAAAAAAAAAAAACATACATACAATCGAACATAGAACCTCCTCCTTTTTGGAAGTCGGTTAAAAATTGAGGAAGAAATTTAAAAGAAGAGTAACAGAACCACATTAAAAAGAGTCTTTCAAATGTTTGTCTCTCTGTCTGTTCATGCTAATAGAGATGTGGACTACTTTTGAAAATCAAAATTCTAATTAGTCCGTCAGTTAGAAAATAAAAAACAATAGACAGTATTTTTTACTTTTTCAAATAAATTAAAATATACAGAGATAAAGCGCATTAAAGTTTATGATGAGGGGGTCGTGACGTCACTAACTGTTAAAACCGCCATACAAACTGTCAGAATAGTGACGTCACGCGAAATTTCAACTCAATATATCGCCGTTATTTTTTGATTACGTAAAAAAAAATACGTGTCCAATATTTTTTAATAATCTACAAGACGGACTAAAAAATAAAAATTAGTCCACATGCCCATTTCCGAAACTAATGAATGGATATGCGGTTTTATATGCGGGATTATATGCGGTTTTGACAGGTAGACAGGTAGGTAAGTAGGTAGTTTACAAAATATTTCTTTTCCCGATGTAGGGATGTTTATTTTTGAGGATTTCTGGTACTTTATCATCAGCTCTACTTCGCCATAATAAGCATTGTGACGAGCTTAAATTGCATAGCAACCATATTAAAGGAATCTAATCGGTAAGTAGGTACCTACCCGTGAACTATTGTGTGTTACTATTGAGCAGTTCCTATTTTAATCTATGGTCTTCATCATCAGTTCCACTTTACCAAATGGTGCGTTTCGAAAGCAAATGGAAGAGTTACTATGACATATAAAATGTCCGAATCGCTATATAGGTGTGCCTGTAAAATTTGAAGAAATATCAAAATTATTCTTGGCCGCGGACAAAATTTCCGCTCTCCTTTTTCTTGTCTTATTTTATTATAATACTAGCTGTTCCTCGCGATTTCATCCGCGGTAATTTCGGAGTTCCCGCGGGAATTGCTGCGGGACAAAAGTACTCTATGTCCTTCTTTGTACCCCTGACAGTAGTTTACGGCGATTTGCTGTTCCCCGTATTAGTTGCGGAGTTTCCGCAGGAATTCCGGGATAAAAACTATCCTATCTTTTAAGTTGGAACATATTATAAATGGTTACAAAATTTTATCAAAATCTGTTCAGTAGTTTAGGAGTCCATCGCGGACAAACAACGTGACACGTGATTTATATATATTAAGGTAAGATATGTATAATGTATGTATGTATCTCACGTAGTAATGAGAAACGCTCATAAAAATGTATTGGATACTTGTTAGTTTATTGTGAAGAAAAAAAAATCATCTATTCGGAATTCGTATCGACAGAACCGCTTAACGACTCTATCGAGAGCGAACTACAGTAATATACCTACTAAAACAAGTTGTGCGTTAAATGAATTCTGTTTTTTTTTTTTTTTAAATCTACTACTAGGATTAGAATCCGATTAGGATCCGAGTAACGGATTAGATGTTGTTAATCGAGAACCGGTATATATGCCCGTATGTGGCGGGATTGATTGATTAGTGAGAGTCTCTTAACCGGTCGCGTTCGGCTGGTATCGCGTGCCATTGAAGATTTTCTCAATCCACGTTTTCCAAATAATTGGCTGGCAATTCCATCTTCACGGTACATAAAAAAGAAAATCTGCCTAAAGGCAAATTAGCTGCAGTTGGTTCAGATTAAAACGGTGTGCGCTGTGAGTAGCGAATGCCCGACGGGTATACGGCATTCTCACTCATCAAACCTAAGTGAATTTTTTCGCTTTCCCTATGAGTAGTGAAACTAGTTTTCGCATTTCTATGGTTTTTTGATGGTTCATCTTTGTTCGTCGACCCATCGACCATCAACGACGATTGTGAAATTTAACGTTAACCTTCATTTATTTTAAAGTAGATCAAAAAATGCAAATAAAAAATATTGGTGATCAAGCATTCTAATTGCGAAAGTGTGTTTGTTTGCTACGCTTTCACACCTTAACGGCTCAACCGATCATCATAAAATTTTGTATACACGTTGTCCGGGGTACAGAGAAGGACATTGGATACTTTTTGTCCCGAAAATCCTGCGGAAGTTCCAAAATTAACGTGGATAAAACCGCGGGAAACAGCTGGTGCATATTTTAACATTTTAACTGAGAGCGTTGCAGTGGAGCAACACAAACAAGATAGCTGGTTTTTATAAGATAGATGTTTTTACTTTTTGTATAAACTTTTTCGTTGATATAGTGATAGTAAATAAACTTCTATTTTATTTTAATACTGTTATACAAAGACGTTACTGAGTGATATAGAGAGGACGTTAATATCTTTGGATCGTATTTGGAAATGTATATTGTTGGTAAGATTGCACACAAAATACAAATTACTCGCCCCCTTAGCCAAGTTAACATCAATACCTACTAATATTATAAACCGGTAAATTTTGTGAGTTTTTGAGGGAACCTAGGTTTAGGGGGTAATCTCTGGATCTAGTGAACCAATATTAAAAATTCTTTGGCCAATAGAAAGCCACGTTATTTCCGGCGGTAACTCCGCAATTACCTAATTATTTATGTGACCACGTGACATGACGGTGCATTCCTTCCACGATTGTAGATTTTCAACTTAGCAAAGGGCTGACTGTTTTCTTTTTGTTTTTTTCGTCATTTCACAATGTGTCACAAAAGCATTACTCCTTGTGAACATTAGTCTGAAACTAGTCTCGTAAATACTCGTAAATATGTAGAACTAGCTGTTCCCCGCGGTTTCACCCGCGTGAGTTTCGGAATTCCCGCAGGAACTCCAAAATAGTCTAATTTACTTCATATAACATTAACTAAATAACTCCAATTTTGACTCCAAAATTGGTCCAACTGTTTCGGAGAATCACTCGCGTGAGTTTCGGAATTCTCGCAGGAACTCTTTTTTTTTTTCCTTAAATAAAAGTAGCCTAAGTTACTCCTAGCTATCTGCCATTGAAAGTCCCGTTAAAATCCGACAGACATACGACAAAAATAAAAATAAAATGATTTTTTTATAGAGGTACCGTAACCGAACCGTATATATCTACGTCATATTATGCATTTACTGAAAAGTTGTTTATTTACGATTACAAACAGACACTTCCATGTTATTTATATGTATGTATGTATTTATATGTGTATGTATGTATTTCGATTAGATGTATTGATACAGGTCACAGTAATGTCATTAGTGTTTCAACTCTGAACATTGTATTCATCCAGCTTATTCGACCATTTACACCAATGTTGTAACAAAACAGATGGGCAATAATATTTGCATTATGAACCAACCCAAATGTATAAAGTTTATTCACAAAATGAAGCTAAAATAGATAACATTCACATCACAAACTGTTCGCAGTGTTAGAACGACACTTGAATATATAATTCATTTTTGACATTAAAATACCATATATTATTGTAACAATCTGTAGGTACAAGTCATTTTCACATCTACATATAGGCAGTAGATTTAAATATTTTATGCATTTAGTTTCCTCATCACGCACTTACAAGGGCTTATTTTATGGATATTTTAAACTTTCTTTTAAGTACATATTAGATTAGGTTGTAACAATAATTTCATTATTTGTTTTGTAATTGGTCTTTAATTAGGTACTTATGCACTGGTAACTATAGCGATTGCCATTTTTGTTTTGACATTAGACAATATCGACGAGTGAAAGGCTATTTTTTGCGATATTGAGTTATATTATATAATATGGTATTTATATGTTAAGAATCGGCTGTTTTTGCTCCATTACCTTACTTAAGGTAGGTCTAGACTGGATGAATTTTGAACTAAATACTTCTGTACTTAAGAAAATGGAGCTCGTATATTAAAAAAAACTTTACTTGACTCAATCACGCAAAACCAGCTGAACGGATTTGGATGAAATTTGGCATGCACGTTGTCAGGGGAACAGAGAAGGACATAGGGTACTTTTATCCCGGAATTCCCGCGGGAACTCCGAAATTAGTAACCGTGGGGCACAGCTAGCTAATCATAATTAGGCCGCTTCTACTTTTGAAGTATGTTTATTTTGGTTACTAGATATTGTAGGTGTAATGACGTGCATATCGTAATCGCAACACCGCCATGTTAATGATTGCAACCGAAAAATTATAGAAACAAAAGTTACATAATAGCCCCTCAGGTATCTGTTCGTATTGTTGCGACTTATTTTAATGCATAATTCAAAACTGGTACACAAAAACTAGTATTCTGCGTTGATTAGTCTTATAATGCGTTATAAATCCTTTCCGTCTGTTTTTCATTTAATGTCTGTTCAATTTGACTCGCCTTTATTACCGTAACTGTAATAAGTGTAACAGTAAATAAAATTATTATTTGTTTCTGTTTGAAAGGTATTTGTGGTTACAACTTGCTTTGACTTTTATTTTCTCGGCACACAATGTGTAGTTGGAATTCTTCGATTTACCAACATTTGAATTTGATGGATTTTTATTCATTGGTTTGCCACATCAGATTATAACACTTAAGGGGTCCCATCCCGTCACAACGCCACTCGGTAAAATAATCATGTCTTCCAAGATATTTCATTTAAAAAGAAACCGCCGGACAGAAGCTTGAAATAGGATAAATACTATTTTTGATCATATGTTTGAAGCATTTAACCTGACGACCAAAGTGTACAAAAAATGGTTATAAATACCTAGAAAATGTGACACGCAAGTGGTGCTATAGGAACGTAGTAGAGACTAGAGACCCTTGATTTTATATAGTAAATAGCTGTCCCCCGCGATTTCATCCGCGGTAATTTCGGAGTTCCCGCGGGACTCTACGTCCTTCTTTGTACCCCGACAGTTGTTTACGGTGATTAGCTGTTCCCCGCATTAGTGACGGAGTTCCCGCGGGAATTCCGGTATAAAAACTATCCTATCTTTTAAGTTAGACCATATTATAAATGGTCATAAAATTTTATCAAAATCCGTTCAGTAGTTTCGGAGTCCATCGCGGACAAACAACGTGACACGTGATTTATGTAAATTAGATGTAACAAATATAATTTAGCAGAATGCAGAACTAGGAGTTTATGGAATACTAGCTGTTATAATATTAGTAATTAGTAAGGAAGTAGGGATTTCACACAGACGTTCTGTATAAAGTTCAGGGTATTATGAATCCACGACGAACGACTAATAAAGTAAAATAGGTTAAAACATAATATGGACGCAGATAAGCAATAACATGTTAACCCACAAAATGAAGTTATTGATTCAGAATGCTTCATTGAGATTTAGAGAAAGTGCTTTAATTATGTGTTTACTTTTTTACATTGTTTGAATATGTAACTAAATATTGAACATAAAAAATGTTGACAAAAATGGCGCTATAATTTAAAAACTTTAATTTACTCAAAATTTCTCCAGTGTGGGTTAACACACTATTGCTTATCTATGTCCATATGTAGGTACTGTTATTTTTTGTCAAGCTGGTTTCCGACTTTTAAAAGGCTCAAAGGCTCACCTTGTTGTGTATGACTTTTTAGTATTAAAATTTTTTTATTTTTGACACGGAATAAAGTAAATAATCCAGTGACACGCTTCGAAGAAAACGACGACGTAAGAAACGTAAAAAAACGTATAAACCACACGCTTTACGATTACGCATCGATGCAACCAACACGCCCAAACAATAACTGTATCACATTACGTAATCAAATATTACATAGTACAATATTATGACGAGATTGAACGCAGAAGCTATGATTGCGGACTGTGTATATGCGTTTTGAGCCTTTTGAGGATCTTGGAAATTATCGCGAGTGTTACCGCGAGGAATGGCTAGTACAACATAAAGATTTATGTATAGTGGCGAGGAACGAAATGAATTAATAGTTGGCTCACATGTCAAAATAATGCCGAAAACAGAAAATAAGTAGGCTAGTAGTTGGTGCTGGCATATCAAAAATCGGGACATTTTGACTGTATTGTGGTCATTGTTAGGTACCTAACCTAACCTAGCCTACAGCCGGTCGAGGTACTCGCAAATAAAACACAGCTGCATCTCTTGTAATCGGTATTATATAAAATACCGAAGGTTTTTAAACGGAAAAATTACACAATTTACTTTATAACTTATCGACAATGCCAAAAAGATAGTGTAAAGTGAGATTTTAAAACCGTATAGTAGATCCGAAATAAACCGTGTTAATAAATTGACTGAAAACTACAAAGTAGTTTGTTCAGAATTGACTTCCGAATCGATCGCGCCATGTTTTAATATAGTTATTATAGTTATATATTTTCATTTTTACTAGCCCTTGTCTAAATAATTCATAATACAATATTGGCGCGTACGCCCGCCCGTAGCAAAAAAATCGAATCGGTCATTGACATGTAGGCGCGGGCGTAGCGCTTGAAATTTCGTAGATAAGTCACCTCCAAACTAATGTTGAATATATTTTAGACTATATTTTTTCGACGTAATTTATATTTTAATCATATTAAATCATCATTTTTTTAAATTAGAGTGTGTTAAGTTTTTTGTCAATTTATTAACACGTTGTATCTACCAGTTAACAATGAACGCGAAACGCTCACAGTCTCTCAGCCAACGCGACTGTGGAGGGAATAATTATCACCTTAATGAACTAACAATAGCCTTGTGGTCAAAAACTAGGGCTCCATTGTAGATCGAAACTGAGAGGCCACGTCCTAGCTAACTGGTCTTGCAAAAGAACCTTTTAGCATCTATCGGTTTTCTTTCAAATATTCATTCAGAGTTCGTTACGTTTGATACCAATATTTACCATATATTTGCCATATTTTTCTTCTTTCCATACAAATTGAATCAAATATTTACCTATGCGACCAAGTGTAACACAACCTGTATTTGAAATTTTATGATGATCGGCTCAGTAAAGGAGTGAAAGCGTAGCTCGTAGGAAACAAACACACATTTTCATTTATAAGAAAAAAAACACTAATGATTTAATGATACCCATTTTTAGGGTTCCATACTCACGTCTGCAATCCATTGGAGCTGCAAAAGCTCAAACTTCGAAGACAACGCAGACAAAGGATACGGCAGTTATGGCAGATATTTTGACAAGATAGGAAATTAAAACATTTAAGATTTTTCTTGTTAACCTCAAGTCATGAAAATCAAGAAGCAATTTGATATACAGATTAGCTTATGTACAAGTAAGAGAAACTTTAATTTCTACAAGTTTGAAGTTATAGGAAAAAGTCAATGTTTTGAAATTTACTAGGGCAAACTGCCACAACTAGTATTTGAGGACAAACTTCTCAATACATACTCGGATGACGGGCTACGGCAGCGTGCTTGCGTGACAATGTCGATTAAATTAAATAGTGTAAATAAAATTCATCAATTTTGTGATCATATTTTATTTTTATTTATTTAAGTACATTCACTGTCCGCTATCAATTTAGATAATGAATGTATAATAAGTATATACTATTTTCACGTTGTCATAATATATATGCATATTTCAAATCCGAGATATTAAATAACCTATAATAAAGCGCATTTATTTATTTATTTAAACTTTATGCACATCATGGTACAAAAGGCGGACTTAATGCCACAGTGGCATTCTCTGCCAGTCAACCTTCAGGTAGTACAGAGAGCTCACTTAGCGGTGCATTTACGATATATATTTAGATAAAAACTCACATAGACCCACATACATACATACACAGACACATACATCATAAAAGAAATCAACATTATTTGTTTGATCAGCACGTCAGTTTTAATTTCATATGCTCATAACCATCGCTGTAAGTCATTACCATAATGAGATGTTATTTTTTTACACGCAGATAAATCTTACTATCTATTTAACAACTCCGTAACACTATATCAATACATCATGGAAAAGTAAACATCACACAGTGAATACGCTAACTTTAACGACCGAATAACTCTACATGAAAGAGATTCTATAATTATCATTCATTAGGTTCATTGGTTAGATATTAATTAAAACTCACCGTAGTTTCAACTAACAACCGTCACGCCACAAATGAGATGGCCATGTTAAATGGGAATATATTTTATGGTCAGAGTTACGCAATGCGGTGTAACATCTCCACTTTCCCTGTACGCTTACGCATCTTGTGTCCGCGTTTAAGTGTTAACTTCTCAATGTATAACATAACAACGGCTAATAACGTGCAACGGTAGCCATCTGTCGCTGTCAATGTTACTAGTTTACTTTACATTGTATATAATTTAAAACTTTCTCTTTAAGACCACACCGACTCTGGATTCGCCGTCGCGTCGGTCCGATTTCCCTTCCTACACAACTTGACGCTTCATTGGACTTATTATTGCGCGCCGATGTAGTTAGTTTAACGTAATACTAGTAATACAAATAAGAACAAGAATGGAAGGCATTGTACAACAATAATTAGGTACTGACTCGATCGACTGAAAAAGATAGAAGCGACGATTGTCTTCCGTTATATAAATGCCATACGGCAAGGGCGACGGCAACATTGAATATTGCTTTTAAAAATAAACTTAAAACGGAAACGTTAGTTCTCATTATTAAAATATAAGGTACCTACTATGAACGCATTGAAGAATTCAAGTACGTACTTACTTAATATTAAAAAATTATTGTATTGTAACACCAATTTCCAAAAGCAATTTACTGTAAAAAAGGAAAAGACGAATGGGTAGGTATAATATCCGGTAAACAAAACATTGCAAAAAGAACTATCATCGCCCAGGGAAATGACTGGACAAAATTAATTTGAGTCCAGCGGAGAAACCCAATTGGTATATTTAAATAAAAATAGAAACAATTGAATACCTATTACAATAGCACGTACCTACTGTAAGTTTTTTTTTTTGTAAATTCCAACGTATCGTATCTTTTTATTAAAAATTACGAGAAATAAAAGTAAAAGTAAACTAGAGTGGATTTTCAAGCCACACGTACAAAAAGAAGATTAAATTATCAACGAGCATAGTAGGTACTATAGAGCGTTACGTTTTTTATAATGATTTTTATTAATTTCATGTCAGCTTTACAGTTGGTACCCATTACTCAAATAAAGAAGTTACACAACGGTATTTAAACAAAACAATAGAGATTAAGTTCTTTAATAAGTCAATTTTGCATCTCGACCCATAAATCAACTAATCGGCTTTTAAAATGCTACATATAGTCTTCTTATGTAACAATAAAGCACTGATTTCTTTTGGATTAACATTACGTAGGCTACTATTGTTTTATGAATAACTGATTTTTATTCACATATCTATTTAATAGGAATTCAATTTCATTTGATGGTTGTAAACCACTTAAAATATTGTAAGTATTTAAAAATTATTTTAACCTTATAGTTTGTTCAGTCTGTTTTTCCAAATCAACATGGATGGATATAGCGTTCAACAACACGTCTAAATGATAAAATTGTTTTATCAAAATGGGCGTTATGTTTGGACAATACCTACTCCGCGCGCGTCGCCCATTTTACGGTCGCCATAATCGTCCTGCCGAGAGGACTATTCGCAATGTGGTGATAAATTTGAGTCCACTAAACAATCAAGCAACACCCGTACGTCGACGAAACGCAAGATCTACCGAAAATATCGCCGCTGTCCATGAGTGTGTGGAGGAGAATCCGAGGAAGTCGATTTCGCAACACTCACAAGAACTCGGCCTTTCGCAGACAACAACTTAGCGAATTTGAACGATGTTATATTCCACACATTATGACATTGATAGGCCTCTCAAACGAATAAAAAAATTCGATGATCTCTCACACACTTATTTAGTTACAGTTTGGAAGCGCTTAAAAGACAAATCAAATCAAATCAAATATACTTTATTGCACACACAGTAGAAGACACAATATTTACAAAACACAGAAACATAATATGGATACGTACAATGAGGCGACCTATATCGCTGAAAGCAATTTTTTCATAGGCAGCCTCCTCCGGTAGAGAGAGATGTAAAAAGAAAGGTAGATAGTGCGGCATTATAAGATAATACATTTCAATAATAACAAAAATATATAAATACTGATATATAGATACGAGAAAGAATAGAAACTACGTAAACTTACAACATACAGATACTTACACGTAAAACAATTGTATACTAAAAACAATAAACAATATATATCTATATCAAAACCATTCCGTAACTGTAAAGATTAGCTCAGTAAAATATTTACAAAAAAATCAAATTATGTAGGTCCTATCTGAAACTGTCGATTACATATTGATACTTGGGAAATACTTATAGCTTTTTTATGAAGTCGTTTAAAAACTTTATACAGTATCCACTCGTCGAAGTGGGGCCTAGGTCAAGACCGTGCTGCGTGCACGGCCGTGGCATCGAATTCTCTTCTCCTAGCTGTCATCGTACTCGAATCGAGATTCGAGACTCGATTGCCGAAATAATTACAACTGCGTAGACTTTGACCGAGATAATAAACTTGAATCATATTTCATGCTAGGATATTTTATTAGATTGTCAGGTGTCTGTAGCCAGTTAAGTGAAATAAAGTCCGTCAAAATTTCATCACAATCCGGTTTAAGAACGCATAAAGGACATAAAAACATTAATTTTTATTAATAAAGATATATCACCACTGTTTGAGACAGTTAATTAATAATAATTTTATAGTAAAACTTCTTTGGGCACAGCAGGATCTTTCATGTTTTTATGTATATTTTACGTGATCCATTCTACTTGTACCTAACGAGGCTCGGTGATCAATATATTCCAAAACTCGATTAAAAATAACAAATATTGTCGTACCTACAACTAATATTATAAAGAGCAAAAGTTTGTGAGTTTGTGACGTTATAGGGGGTAATCTCTGGATCTACTGAACCGATTTTGAAAAATCTATCACTTATAGTGGTCCCGAGTGTCATATGTATATAAAAAAAAATCATAAATCATAAAAAATCTTATACTAACTAAATTAAACATACCTAAGCATTATGTACCTATACATCTTATAAACGGCAACAATTAACACCTTATATAGGTAGGTACTTTATCTCTTTACAGAACGAATGTACGAACAGTCTAACGAAGAAAGTATCTCGTTGGCAAAATTATTAACATCTCATTAACTTGCTAAAACTTGCAAATTAGATCTCATTACATTTTTTTTTCATACAAACAGAAAAACAGTGAAAGCATCTTGATGACTATTACCTCTTGAAACTTCATCCAATAAATCAGATGGTAAATCACATTTATGATACTATCACCCATGTGAATTTCAGAATTTTTCTCGGGAATCCTTTGTACTGGCATAAAAAACAACCAAAACAATGTATTTCTATGTCAAATATAATATTATCCGCCCCTTTTAATATCTAAGGGTGGATTTTTCAATCCTCAGTTAAGGGCCAGCCGTTGAACAATTTATATATGAATGAAACAATTTTAATATCTCATGACACAAATAAACAATCTCCCTGTTTATCCGCCGACAAAAAGTGAGAAAATCGACACTAAATGACATAAACCCAAACATCCACATTTTTTAATCCAGTTATCCTTAAAAAAAAATTTCACGTTTACAATATTACATGATTACTTTTATACTTTTTTTCCTTTTTTTGTGCATTTGTTAAATAAATAAATAAATAAATATTAGTAAAATACCTGCATGAATTTTTAGGTAAATTTTAGTTTTTACATAAGTAGGTATATATTTTTATCATCACAGTTTAAGAACGTCATTTATTGTTAATAAGCTTCAGTGTTGCTGTGTCGGTAAAGCAGTACCAAACACTCATTTTCCATTGCCTGAAAACACGGATAAAACGACGTTTTCTAAAAATGAAACCTAGCTAAATTGATTAATCCGCCCCCGAAACCCCCTGCATACTAAATTTCATGACAATCGTTGGAGCCGTTTCCGAGATTCAAATTATATAATATACTTCATTACCTTTCCTACAATGCTCCTATTACTTAGTAACATTATAGTATTTTATGGTTTTAAATATTTTTAATCCTTGGTTAAGTATATATAATTAGTAATATGTTATAATATTTATTTATGTATATACCTATGTGTATGTGCTGCATGAGTATAGGAAGTTGGTATGTAATGATTTTGTATTTATATAGTATATATTTATTATGGTATATAGTATATATTTATATAGAATATAATGTTTGGAATGCTTTACCCAACCACCCGTGTCTATGTATTTTTGTTTGTCCTTTCGCATAATTGGTTGTCTGGAAGAGATCGTAACTATGCGATAAGACCGCCATTTGCTTTCTCCTTTTTCTTTAGGTACTGTAATATTGCTATTTTATGTGCAATAAAGGATTAAATAAATAAATAAATAAATACAAGAACTGCTCTTTTAAAGGTAGTAGATAGATAGATAACATAATATGTTGGGTGACCCACGACATCCTCATTTGCTTTTTTTATCCATTCATCCTATTTAATGTAAACTTTCACATTTATCAGTAAAATAGAAATTAACGTTTTTTCGTATCGCTATAATTTTTCCAAGATCACTATAATAAATGAGTAGAATTCGCGATTCTGTACATTTAATATTTTTACCAGAAATTGAGAGGGGTGATACAAGAACAGTAACCAAGCCCAAAAAAGAAGTTTTAAAAATTCTTTTCCGTCTGTCTGTCTGTCTGTCTGTCTGTCTGTTCGCGATAATCTCGGAATCTACTGGACGGATTGTTATGCGGTTTTCACAGGTAGATTAAGCATAGCCTGGAGCTACATATAGGCTTTGTTTCATTCAAATCGGATGTCGGGAATAAAAGTTGTTGCATAAAAACGTTTCACGCGGGTGAAACCGCGGGGCACAGCTAGTTAATAATATTATTATCACAGTCCATATTGTAATAACTTAGCAAGATTGAAATAATTGGTACATATTGCTATCGATACCTCATACTATGCATGTTGATCAGCCATTCGATTAATGTCTAGCTATTTATTGGACTACTTGTAAGGCAGTAGGTGTTGCGTATGGTATGTCTGTAGTAGATACCTTGTTCGGTTCCCATGGATTGTTTAAGTTACACTCAAATATGTACATGTACAATTATTATAACTTAAGCACCAAACCAGTGTTTTTATTCAATTACTTCTAATTTATAATAATTTGTGTTCCTAAATCTTGTTTGAACTGACGAACTAACAATTTAAACCACTTCATCAAAGTTTCAGCGATGTGAAACGTAACTTGCATCACTACACAATTTCTAAACAAATTCAGTGAATGACAACCACTTGTGAAATTATAATTAATCATAATATCAGTGCTACAAGCATCTGTGTCTAGGCGACTACGGTTGGATCGTCATATTATTATATCTACTACCAACATACATAAGGCATTAATTACAACACCATTAGGCACTCGGATTAGCGACTTTCGTTCTTTTGACGCTCACAGCTGACTGGCAAAAAAGAAACATCGTGTAATACCTATTCAGATTAGAACTTAAACGCTTAATTAATACATTTATTGTATAAGAAGACAGACACTTACCTTACGAACAATTAATTATTGCAGTTTCTAAGCCTTTAAAGCCACAATACCATATGTATTGGAATTGTGTGTCTACAGACAAATAATAATAATCGAACTTGAACCGATCCACCCGACCACAACTACATATGTCATTTCAAAACCTTTTTTGGAAAATCAGAAATTACAATGTCAACCTATTGAGCCAATTTAAAACGCCGCATGTTCCTTTTCGTATAGGAAATAGCAGAAAAGCCACAGCGGACCGTGGTCGGGGTTAGCTATCTAATATTACTATCATTACCTACTAATATTATAAATGTGAAAGTGAGTTTGTTTGTTTGTTTGTTACGCTTTCATGACTTAACGTCTCAATGGATCACCACGAAATTTTGCATACACGTTGTCAGGAGTACAGAAAAAGAACAACTACTTACTTACTTAAAGTTTTTAAGTTGGGATATATGAAAAAATCTCCGGAATTACTGAACCGATTTTTTTTTTCACTAATAGGAAGCTACAGTAACCCCGGTATTGACATATACGATACTATACTTTTTATTCCGATAACAAGAGTTCCTGAAGGTATGCCAAATAACACAGGCGAAGCCGCGCGGTCAACAGGTAGCAGTCAAGTCTCATTTATTTTAAATACCTAGGTACCGATTACAGTCTGGTATTCGAAGTGTAACTTTTACTTTCGCCTAAGTGGTGCAGTCCAATCCATTGAGAAGTGGCAGGACGAGTTTATGCCCGTTACTGTACCACTGGTGACAAGGTTGAGAAATATCTTTAATAAAACTAGTCTTACGCACCATATTATCTGTATTTTCGTACGCAATTTTGTAATAAGTATAAAGTCATGCTCACGAAAGTGGAATTTGTAATGATATCCATTATGTTTATTCTAGGTGACTTTGCGCAACCTCGTTAAAAAAAAAACTCTATTGCCTCAAATATTTTTACATTTGCATTTTAAATAATTTTGAGTTAATAAGCCGTATTTATAATCTAAGAGATATGCAAATAATTAACCATATTAAAGGTAAAACTTTGATCAGTTTCCAGTTTTTATCAGATTTACATGTTCGAGAGTCATGCAAGAATTTAGTAGGTTGTAAAAATTTCAATAGTTAAAATAGAAAGTTAAAATTAAAGAAGTGAAAAATCAATCAATGTTACAGGAATACGTTTGGTGACGTGAGTAAATAAAACTGTAGACCACAATGACATTGTAATAGTATCTGGTTAGGTTGTTGAATGTATTTATACACTAGGCTGTTTCCCGCGGTTTCACCCGCGTTAATTTCGATGTTCGTGCAGGAATGGATGTTTGTCCTTATACCTATATCCTGTTCGGTACCCTTGCAGCAAAAATATCTTGATGATCGGTTGACTAGTGAAAACGTAAAAAACAAACACACCCACATTTACATTCATCATATTAAAGTTAGGATTACGAAACCTATCTCATTCTCACCACTCTTATTACAACAATGTAACCACAAGAACGTAAATTATGTTTCACCAAATCCAGTGCAAACGACAAAAGCTTTTATAATTTCCGGACCATTAAAGGTACAACTCATTGTGGACAAGGCCACTTGAGCATGAATGTGCATAGCCGACACGGTTCACGACAATTGCATTCCATATTACACAGCGACAACAGCGTTCTCGAGATAGAAAACCGACAAACCAATTTAGCAATACGGCCTTAGGTGTTAGAGTTCAATTTGTTACGACACACGAACATTATTGAAACGTTTCTGTACGACAGCTTAAGCGGATCTGTCGGTTGGAAAACGTTATAACGCAAATGAGAAAAGACGGATATCGACATCAGTCGTGCCCTTGTCTATTTGATCGCAATTCGCAGCTTGATACGAAACAGGTGACGGTCCCGCTGTGGCGGGCAATGATATTAGAAGTATTAAAATAACATTGCTCCCGGGGCTGTAATTAGTTCACGATCGACGGCGGCGATAAAACAAATCAAATGAATAATCTATAAACGAATACAAACTTAGTTCTAACTATTGTAAAAATAACCTTGGATGAAATAAGTAAATGTCAGTAAAACAATGTAGGTATACATTCTCGATTTGTTTAGGACAACATTGAAACCTTACAAAAAAAATTATGCAGTAAAGTGCTTGCTTTTAAACAAGTGATAACTTAGCGAACCTACCTACATAATTATGGACATTGCTGACCCGCTCACGGATCATTTCATTGTATTATCACTGTTGCACCAACAAATTAAATAAAATTCGCAAACTAATTTTTTTTTATTGAATTTCTCGGTGATTAATCAGTTTTATTTTTTTATTACAATAGTTACATGTAATTGTAAGCATGAAAATTGTCAAGGATATAATTCTCGTTTAAAATTACGTCCTGTCTTACGACGTCACGAAATTTATCCGGTTATCAAATAATTTATTCATATTAAGTTAGCTTTTAAGATTAATAAAGGATTGTGACAAAAGTTAAACTCACGCTGATGATTACGTAGATAATACAATTAATTAATAAAATAATCATCTACAAAGTCAATAAGGCAAAAACCGATTCAACGTGCAGGAAGGATAGATACGAAAATCGTAGTCTGAACTTTAATTACGGTTATAATGATTCATTATGGAAACGGAACATTGTAAAACGTGACTGCAACCTACGACACTGTACAATAATTTATTGTTTATGTAAATTTTTTGAACGATCGTTGATAACCAATCCTTATTTCGAACCGCATCCCACCGCCAAGTCACAGAGATACTTCTAATTATTCTGATATTTATATTATAAATGCGAATGTTTGTTTTATTTGTTTATTCGTTATGCTTTCATGGTTTAACTATTAAATCGATCGTCGTGAAACTTCGTATTCACATTCGCAGGGGTACAAAAAGGACATACCTATACGTTGCTTTTTATATCTGAATTCTCTTGAGAACTCCAAAATTGACGCGAGTAAAACTGCAAGCTAGTAATAGATATTGAAACAAGATTAGTTGTGTAGTAATTAGAGTGTAGTAAAGTTATGAGAATTTTACTGACAATGTTAATAACTTTAATAGATTTTTCATTGTGTAAATGGTAAATCCTTCAAATTATCGCAACACAAGAATTGAATGTACATATTATGTGAGTGAGTTTAATATTAACCGATGAATAAACCGATGCAGATGTTAGGATATTACGACAATTTTCGTAAGCTATTTACAAATGTAAAAACTTTTACAACATAAAAGTTATTAACATTTAAATTAAAGTTAAAATCGACTTCGAGTTTCTTTTTTGTTCTAAAATTTAATCTAAATAACGAATAAACGAATATAAAATTATAAAATCAAATAAAACCAAATTCATAATTTAAATAAATTCTTCAAGCGGGAAAGTAGAAACGATGGTCAGATAGTGGATGGATGTCAACCGATGTCTTGTCTAAAAAAAAATATATGGGAATATACACATTAATGATTAATTTTATCAATGAATTGGTCGTGGTTGGTTACCGACACGTTTGACGCTGCATCTTAATATCATTTTGAGTGGAATCATCCGTTTGCCAAACATCGAAGACAAAAAGATAAATAATGACTTAATATCATTATTGGCATTAAAACATCATTAGGTCGTGGTAGGAAAAAATACATTATCTCGTCCAGTGTTACAACAATAAATAAATGTGAAATATAATACTTTGTTGGTACATGGTATTGCAAAACAAACATTTTCCTTTCAAATATGACATTCAAGTGACATTATAGTGACAGATGAATCGCACGCATCCAAAATAATTCGAGTTCTCAACTTGATGTGAACTTGTCACACAAACAATGTGACAGAAGAGCTTTCTAAGCGACGCGACGCAAACGTGTTGATGCAATTAGATGGATGTGTGTCCACAACAATAAGTTGTTATTAGATAAAAATAAATGCGTATAGGACAGACCGGGGTCACTTGATCGGGATTTTGTTCAAATCAGCGTAGGGTCTATTCAAAGATAAAATTAGAAAAGAGTTATTCTTAAATCAGTCGTTAATTTTTTTGACCGCGTATTGAGATTTTTTTTTTTGGAAAATCCGTTGTTTAATCAATCAGACCGAAGCGGGTGTGATCAGCGGGCACAGTAACCAACCCCTCACGGTGTCATTTAAGTGCAAACAACAAAAGAGGTAACTGACGGAATATGCTGCCCATCCTAACATCGGTGGCAGAAATGCTAGTGAGTGGTGACCGATCTTGAGCCGTGTAGTACGGGAGATACCGATGCTAATTCGGGAGCGACTCGAGCGTCGTTGGGACCTATTGGGTTTTGAAGATTAGGAGATATAAACAAAATAAGGTCATATGATATTTTTTCATTCACCGGTGGGTTTAGCTTCTACAGGCTTTCAAAAATGTAAAAAAAAATATTAAAATGGAAATACTCGAGCGCGTCAGATATTGTAGTTTAGATACTCCAAGGTGTCTCTGATATCGAAAATATATTCATCTGCCGATTTGCGTGGTGGGGGTGGCCATCCGGAAGTGGAGAAAATGAAAAAAAAAAACATTTACTCCAGCGCGTCAGATATTCAAAGGGGATGTTAAGTGAGCCCTAAGAATGCTCCCCTTCGAAAATCTGCCAATTTGGAGGTGACGCAAGGTAGTAGCGAATTTTTGAAAATGCAAAAAAAAATCTCAATTTTGAAATACTCGAGCGTGTCAGATTATTTTACAGAAGGTTCAGCTTGCACTCCAAGTTATGTTGGCTTAAAATCTGACAATAATTTTGAGGGGTATTATTAATCTGACTGGTAGAAACAAAAATTATGATTTTTTTTTAAGATTTTTTTTTCTTTCTGACGTGTAAGTTTAATAACTTTATGAGCTATTTCTTGTTCACAAAAAACACACTTTATATTTCTATGAAATATGTAAAAGCTCACAAAATATTATTCACAAAACTAACTTTAAAGCACAAACAAGCCAGAGCGTTTTACATATAATAACATGAACGCGTTGTTTTGTGATGAGCTTTATTATATAATATATATATAATTACATTAAAGTGAAAGGTTATAGGTGAACCTATAGTTTGATGTAATACTTAACTTAACTTATTTTAATATGTATTTTAACCGACCAAAAAAAGTTATAATTTGACACGTTTAGCGCCGTGATATACTTTGATGACGTTATGGCGACGGAAAGTAGTGTGAGGACGGTGCGAGAGAGTGAGAGATAGAGAAAAAGTAAAAGAGAAAGAAAGACAGAGATATGAATAGGTACATGTTTCACTGCAGCTGCTCGTTCGATTCGAAGACGATTTTTGTTTCTTCGGCTTATGAAAATCGGCAGATTATATTTTTCCCGCTATCCTTGAGTTATTTACTTTAAAATAAAAAATAAATCAACTGCGCTCGAGAATGTCGAAGTTGCGTTTTTTTTTTGCAAGTTTGTGATCCTCTAACTCCCTTACGTCACGTTCAAATGGTCAGATTATTCATATACATACTTCTCACTATGTAATTAACCCACCATATCTTAATCTGACGCGCTCGAGTATTTCGAGTTATCGATTTTTTTTTACTAATCTGATCGGTTATTCTAGACGCACCCACCAGTGTAGAGGGCCTATATTTGGTGGAGGTACTCAACATGGTGCAAGGTATGTTCATCTGACGCGCTTTAGCTAATCCACAAATCCCCTCTTGGCGGTCCGTACTAGTGGGGTCTAGTGCGCCACATGTAGTATCACGCACATTAGACGAAGCGGGAGGATGAGGGATTGTAACTTTAGTCGCCTGCCGGCGTTTGTTTTAGGTGTGAATCCATTATGATGCAAGTTTGGCACTAAAAGCAAAAACCATCGTTCCACTGAATTTTGGTTTAAAACTTAAAAATTTCATCGTAAGGCCACATCAAGTAAGTCAATTTTGAATTCAATATGATTACTGTAATGGTATCAGTTTCAAAAATAATTTATTTTCAATTGATTTTTAGTTATTTAACATAATATAAAATGTAATTCGGGGATGGGGATTTAAGCCAAAACACTCGGAGTCGAATTAGTCATCTTCAAGTGATCCTTAGTATGTAATCACGCTACGCTTAACATTAATGTTCTTTTCATTTTAGAATGCGAACTTACAAAAGAAAACCGAAACGTGCTAATATCAGTAAAGATTTGATAAAATGAGCTATGGTAAAAGCTTCCATAAAGTGGCTAAGGATTACAAAATAGACAGAAGTTCTGTAACAGAACTACGCAAATAAAAACAACTTCCTTCAGACACCGAAGAGGAGGATTATTTTTGTCTAGTGTGCGCTGAGTCCTATTCCGACAGTCTCCCAGTAGAAGAGTGGGTACAGTGCACTAGTTGCCGAGATTGGGCTCTCATTAAATGCACTTCTGGTGTCAGTGCAGTTCAATATGTTGGCATTAACTGTGACAGTAACTAAACTAATTAAGTAGCCTTTTATAATATTTTTGTTTCTATGAGAAATCTCATAAATTTTACTATGTTTTTGTTCCTATGTTTTATACATTTTGATGCGCAAAGGTTTGTAAGATCCATTGGCTCAAGTGACCCCGTTGGGTATTTCAATAGACTCCGCCTGCGGGGTCTAATGGACCATATGACTTTATTTAAATAATATAACCATACAAATCCGTCGATTTTTCAATACATGACTGTCAGATAATTTACATAAAAGCGTATCTACTTCGTTATAAACCCACACGATCGTTTTCCTTCCTATTTTCTAATAATAATCACGTGTGAGAAGTTTTTCTCGTATCTATTTAAGAAACCGGCACTTTATGAGCTTGCAGCCGCTAATCGTTGTCATAAAACTTGTTGTGTATTCAATGAAACTTGTATTCTGCATAACCACTTTTGTTAACGTTAAAGTTTTCACCATAAAAGTGCAATTATATAATACTAGCTGTTCCCAGCGATTTCACCTGAGATAATTTGTAAGTTCCCGCGGGAATTTCGGCATAAAAACCCTGTAAATGTCCTTCTCTGTACCCCTGACAACGTGTATGCAAAATTTCATGATGATACAAAACTGCCGCAATCAGAAAAGTTTAATAAATTAATGTTAATTGGCATTTAACTCATTAACCGCCGCACTCAGAGTCGACTTTAATGATTACTTAGTTAAGTATAGATTTTTAAAACAAAACTGCCGCAATCAGAGATGTTCAGTAAATTAATGTTAATTGGCATTTAACTAATTAAGTTACATCTTATTAAATGCCAATTAACATTAATTTACTAAACTTGTCTGATTACGGCAATTTTGTTTCAAAAATCTATACTTAACTAAGTAATCATTAAAGTCGACTCTGAGTGCGGCGGTAAGTTACATCTCATTAAATGCCAATTAACATTAATTTATTGAACGTCTCATTGCGGCAGATTTGTTTTAAAAATCTATACTTAACTAAGTAATCATTAAAGTCGACTCTGAGTGGGGCGGTTAGTGCGGCAGTGAGAGAACTGCGCGTGTTTAATTGTCAAAACGTGGTTCTATTTTTGAAATGCGAATAATAAATAGCTCGCGACGCGGCAATGTTACCATATTACTAGTAGGTATGTAGGTACTTTCAGAGGTTCGCGGCAACTTCTTTGCAGAGTGTAAATAATTAGGTACCTATACCTACCTATCTAGTTGATTTTTAAACAATACTTATTGGTCACAAAAGACAGAAAATTAATAACGGTATCTTATAAATCACTAACATTTTGTATAGATATTTATGGCTTAGAGAGTAACGTTTTTTTTCCTTACTTTTAAAGGAGCCGCGTTATCGCGTATTGATCTACATTGCGCTAGACCAACTTATGTGTGATGTCAGTATGGATTAGCGAAAGTCTAATGCTTTAAGTATTCGCTCCAGATACGACACAAAAACACACGGCACAAAAATTGTATCATGTAGCAAAGTAGTGAAACCACTTTTCTGCAAAAAAAAACCTAGATGCCTGGTGAACGTGCAAGTCACGCCCGTGGGACGTTATTGAAAGTTAAAGTAGGTACCTACTCAACATTTACGGAAAAAATATTAAGTAGCTCGCACAAAAGACACGATTTACTTCCTTCCGTTTTGTGTGGATTTTTTTTTTTATGATCCAAAAAGTGGTCCTGTAACTTCGGAAGAATTATTATCTATTATCTTCCAGTATAAGTCCGATTATATAAAAAAATAATTTTGTTTGTCCTCTATATACGCTCCTATTAAGTAAATTAGGCTAAGTACTTAAGAGTTCCTGTGCGGCAATTTCGAAACACGCGGGTGAATCTCCAAAACGGTTTGACCTATTTTTACGGAAGTTTCATTGCTAATTAGCTGATGTACCTATCTACCTAATAATGAGTAAATTAGGCTATACTTTGGAGTTCGTGCGGGAATCCCGAAACACACGCGGGTGAAATCGCGGGGCAGAGCTAGTTAATGATAATAATAGTGACTTTGAATTTGTAGTCATTACGCAGTAGTACTAAAAATTTTAGGTAGGTAATCTTATTTTAAATCATTAAAATCAGTCCACTAAAAAGACATCCAAAACTATTTTCATTCAACAGCCATTATCACAAGTCGTACTAATCAATCACAACTGGTTGCGTTCAGCCGAGATTGTTTTGATCCAGTGGATATGAATACAAACAATACAGGCGTTGTAACACGAGAAGATAAAAAGGAAATCCCGCCAAGTGCCAGTCGGACTCGCGCACGAACGGTTCCGTGACATTATCTATAATATGAAATCGGCAAAAAAAATCACGTTTATTGTATGGGAACCCCCTTAAATATTTACTGAATAGGTACTGTTTTTAGTATTTTTTGTTATAGCGGCAACAGAAATAAATCATCTGTGAAAATTTCAACTGCCTATCACGGTTCATAAGATACAGCCAGTGACAGACGGACAGACAGACTGACGGACGAAATAGGGTCCCGTTTTACGCTTTGGGTACGGATACCCTAAAAGTACAAAAAGACGTCTGTTTAGACGAGACCCAGTGTCGGCGTCGTGTAGCAACTCAACCGTGACACCTTCATTATTTCGGTTTAAGTAATATTAATTGCTATTCAGCATTAAAAAGAAGAGATTATGTTGCCGGTTGGAAGCAAATCGTCTGGCGCTCGTTAAACTCCAGCTGACGCAATGCCAACTGTTGAACATTGCGAAAAACCCTAATTGGCAACTGTTAGAAAAATGTAACGGTGTAATCCGACCGGGGATTCCAACTGTGAGCGTAATTAATGATTGGTTCTGCATATACCTACCTACGTGAATGAGATCAAAAATTTGGAGGCGTAATGCAATAATAAAAAGTAGGTTACACAAATATCATAGTTTCCATTGATTAATTATTTATTACAAGCATGACGCAATGTATTTACAAGTGAGACTTCGATACGCACTATTGAAGAGTCAATAGACTAAATGATCATAGTAATGATATTAATATGCCGTGAGAACAAGACATTGATATTTAAGAAGGCAATGTTGGTCACTTGACTCGGTGTCTTGGTGTTTTACTTGCGGATTGTTTAATTTAGGTATGTCGGATATAATTTCTTAAACCGCTAGGTGAGTAAATAACGCCCAAGGACATGATTATTAAATATTTAACTACATGTTTATGAGTGGTTGGACTATAAACCTACTGACTACGTAACAGAAAGTAAGTTTTTAATGCTCTCGAAATACTTAATCATTGCCTACTTAAAGTACCTACCTGCACAACAGTATTAAGTTATATCTTATTTCATAGTGTTTAGAATAATTAGTTTAAACCAGTTTAAACGACTCGCTTTTTATGATAACTTTTTGTACTATGTCTATTACAAAATTCATTTCCGAAACGTGTACAACCACTTGGCTGTTGCATTAGCATTGGCACCGACACAATCTTAACGTTTATATCTCACGACACCGCCGACAGTTACACTGGATAAAGCGATCGTTTGATATCATATTTTGAACGTTATATTTCAATGCTCTATAGACGTGAGATACCTCAAGTTTTTAGTTCAAAAACTACTCTAGGAAACCGAAGGTTTATTGAGGATTTAAGCTTTTGTTACTGTCGTCTAATTGCTCAATGACCGCTAAAAAGTTTATTCACCTCCACGATTTAATTTGATAAGAGGCTCGCATTAATACCGATTTCAGTTCACCATTGTGATGCGGATTTCACAGAACTCCGCCGCGCACCGCGACAAAGGTTGATAAAATGCATCTTTTAAATGGATTTTTTTCCATGAAATCTTTGGTTGGTACCTAACATACGCGCGTGGGAAACTAGAAATTGTGTCTTTTGTTCCTGTTTGAAAAATAGCTTATCTCCATATAAGAAAAGCAGTTTCCATTAAAAAATATACCTACAGACAGAATTTGGTTCAGAATCACTTAAATGGAAAAAGAAACTTTTTTCATGGAATCTACATTTTGTAAGACGTATACGAGGTTCCTGTAATTAAGTAAGCATATTATGAATGAGTTTGCATTAATAAGAACTAGTATTGCTTAATTTGTTCTTATTTCGTTTCTGCTCTCTCGTAAACTTTGGTATTATATACGTATACGTATTGTAATGACCGTAAATTACTCTTAAAACAGTAAGTGCACCCGAAGTAGACAATCGGTCTAGTTAGCGTCAAAGAGGCGGATGATTCTTATAAAAATATATTTCGTCACCTTTCGCAGAGTATTGTTTGTTAGCAGCGTCCGACCTCTGCGGCCTGACCTTCATACTTATAAAATTATAGTCTCTTTGTTATAATATTACAGTATAACGTGTGAACTATGTGTTTCATAACGAATGTTATTGTTTACTCTCCAAGGTGCAGTTTTATGATAACTTTATTTGTTACCTTGATATTGCCCACTAGTTTCCACTGCGTTTACTTCGGGATTCCCTCAAGCAAACTAGGTGCATACCGAAATAGCAATTATAACACTACTTGGCACAACAAAATCACTATGCAAAAAACACTACGTTTTTCCTAGTAATATAGTATACAAACATACTATAATTATATTTTGTGGGATCTAAGGAAAAATTACATAGACACCTATGTAATTTTTATGGGATCAAAAATTCCAACGGACGTAAATGTATCGCAACTTAGTCCTATAAATACCTACCTGACGAATTCGAATTACCTAGTACCTATACCTATTTTACAAACGCATAACCTCGTGGATGAAAATGTGGATTTAATAAACAATCTTTCTGATACATTATATTAATATTTACTATACTTATTTTTACAACTTATTGTTTATCTTTAATAATAATAGATCAATTGTAATTGAGATATATTATTTTATCTCTTTGAAATATATGCTAAGTGATATTATTTTTGAACCCTGAACGATTGTCCCATTGTCATTGAGTGAAGATAAGCTAATGTCTTCGTTTAGATTCGTGTTTCAACTCACGAGACAAGGAGTCCACGGTCGTCGGTCACGCTCTGTGAAGTAATTGCGTCTGCATGGTTGATGCTGTCACAGGTTTCCGTTATTACTTGGTAGGTACCTGGGCCCTTATTCTCTATGACCGACAACATTCCTTGCCCATAACGCGCGCCCTAAAAACACAATTCCGACTGCTCCAGATGACAAAATATTACACGTTGTAAATGTATTTTTTAAAGTGAAACTTCTTTGATCGCGAGGGAAAAATAGTTTTTGCGGCGTTTTATCTTAACGCGGCGTGTCATGGTCATAGTGAATAAGAGCCCTGAACGGCTGTTGTTTCAGATGTAAAATAACTAAATTCATTCAAAATTAGTTGACCCGCCATACACCTTCCTGTCCATGTTTCAATTTTACAAAGCATCTCAAGAAAAAAATAAACTTCAATTCTCCGTAAATATTTTCCCTGAACTTCAATGATAGATTGTATTGTAATAGTAATTAGTATATATTTTTTTAGTAATATTGGAAAACTTATTTTTAAGTCCAAACTTCAAAAATTCGTACATCCAATATAAGATTATGTGTGTATGATAAAACATTATAGTGATATAATAACAAAGAACTAAGATCTAATTGAATGGCCATTTTGTACTAAACAATCGCAAGGCAATTGCCCAAATTGCCAAACTCTAGTTGGCATAAATGGGTAATTTTACGCCCGCGACGTGTAATCGTGTGAATTATGAACACGTTTCCATTTAGAACAGTGATTATTCAAGCAATCCTTGATAATTTGGCGTTAAGTCGTTACCCACACTAAAGCGATTATACTTCTCATTATTCCATTATCGAACTTAGCCTGTAATTTATATTGACAGCCCCCTATTATTATCAGTCGATAAGTACAGTTCGATAGAAAAGTCTATAATAGCATTTGAAATTCGTATTTCTTTGTTTACACAATGACTAGTTGTTCCTCGCGGTTTATTTAATTTTGAAGTTCCCGCAGGAATTCCGTGATAAAAGCACTCCGCGTCCTTGTGCACCCTTGACAACGTGTACCTAATGCATACCTAATTTCATGATGATAAGTTGAGTAGTTAATACGTGAAAACGTGACAGAAAATCGATTATAATATTAGTAAGGATGTTTATATGTATAAATTGAGCCTTTGAAGCCGCGGGCAAAAGCTAGAGTTTGAAACATAAAGAGTACCTAAATGACTATGGTTTCCATGTCTCAATCTCACTATAGTACGGTACGATAACCAAACTGTAACATAATATCATTAAGCTCGAGGCAATTAATATTATCAGATAAGTATTAAAATATTTGTTTTAGATCACAAGTTCCAATTTCCCTAATACGGGATGTGGGTTTCCTCAGATAAGCGTAATGATCCAGTTATAAAAACTCGTGGGAATTTGTGTTTAACGATACTAAATACCATGCCATACTAATGACTAACCTTCGAGATATAGTTAAAAATCGCAAATTAACTACTGTGTTACAAATACTTAACTTTATCTGCTCTAATTATAATTTTATGACGGAGAAAACTATTGTAATACTGGTAGGCAAATGAGCGTGCATTCCATAGATACATTAACTTTTTAAGACTCCTATTTTATAAATATAACGTGTTCATGAATTAACTGCAAACCTGATACATCCCATTTAAAAAAAAAAACAATAATAATATGGTTAAAATATATTTTATGTCGAAAAAATTAATACTTTAAAAGTTATTCAAAATTAGTTTGGAGGTGACCTAACTACGAAATTCCAAGCGCTACGCCCGGCACCTATCGGTCTGAAATTTTTGTATTATAAATAATTAAGAGATGGACTAATAAAAGTGTAAAAATATAACCTATATTAAAACATAGTGCTAGTTGATTCTGAGCAAACTACGAAATTAATATAAATAATATTATAATATATTGTGTTCCATAACATTTGAACGGACCGCAGGAAGAGCGTCCTAAGGTTCTAAGGTTCTAAGGTGGTCTAACGCGGTGAACGGGCTGGGGCTTAGACTCATACTCCCTTCACACTAGCACTGCACTAGCTTCACAAGACAAAAAAATACAAAAAATATTAACAAGTAATAAATATGGAAAATTATATGTTTCTAATCCCAGCAGCGAGCAGTTTCAATTGATCGTTGTTTGTCAGTCAGTCGCAATCCTTATTATTTACAATTTTTGAAAATTCGTTTCTAAGGTCAAGTAATTAAATCAATAGACTATTTTTATTTTCTACGACAAGAATGTTTAATTGGTCACCATGCTGTATATGTAAATCGGGCCATGAACCAAAAATGGTGTGTGTGGGACCAAATAACTTTCATACGTTAATTACCACCAACCGTGAATGCTAAAAAAGTACCTACAAATAGCCGCAAAATCGTAACACTTGCCGAAGGGTGACCATGAGTTACGAAAGCGTCAGTATCGGTCAATGTGTCAAGGTCGTGCCATCGATACGCTGTAACAAGTATTGCTTTAATAAGAACGACATAGGTACAAAAAAGATACAATCGCCGCCGTCCTACAGGTACATTACTTTCAAGAGCTGGAATCAAATATATATACATATATATATATTAAGATAAGATAAGATAAGTGTACGCAGCGCTAGGGGTACGAAAATATTTTTCAGATAAATCCGAACTGAGACGCTCAAAGGGTTTTTAATTGCTATTTTAAAGGTGAATTGTATAGTATTTTTCCATAAACATTTTACCGTAGACCCTAGAATCTAGATTATTGTTATAATGATAGGAGATTGCTCTTACATAAAATATACAAATATACATACATACTTTCTTTACTAAAAAAAATCTGTGAATCATAAAAATTACTGTATTAAAAATAAAAATGCGAGTAGGTATTGTATTGTTTATTATTGTTACCTATGTATTACATAGGTATGTTG
The DNA here is from genome assembly GCA_907165275.2 of Zygaena filipendulae. Lineage (NCBI taxonomy): Eukaryota > Metazoa > Arthropoda > Insecta > Lepidoptera > Zygaenidae > Zygaena > Zygaena filipendulae. Next base: position 10,939,909 of record OU015652.1, on the reverse strand, counting down.
ATAGTATACAGTACGTAATACCTAGATATACCTGCTTATTTTAATTCTCTTCAAAGCAAACCTAATTTCAATCAATTCAGCTAAATCCGGTCCGTGCAATCCGGTCCGGAAAGTGACTTAATACTGACATGATACTGCTGCAAGACAGGAAAACGTAAGGCAATTCGAATGAGTTCTCATGCGAGAATCGATTCGGATTTGCTCACACTATTTAACGGGTCATAATTTTAATAAGTACCTATATCTAGTAAGTAGCAGTGGCGAAGGTACCATAGAAGCCGATTCCCACCGGCTTCCCTTCAGACGCAACAACTTTCTCTACCGTAATTGAGAACGTTGTCAGGGTTAAAGGGAAGGACTTTTTATACCGGAATTCCCGCGGGAACTCCGAACTTATCGCAGGTGAAACCGCGGGGAACAGCTAGTAGTTTAACAAGTTGAAATTAAAGTAGATTTCCGGCTTCCCCCTCTCAAAATTTCACCCTTCGCCACTGGTAAGTAGGTACGTGGATACTGGATATCTTTTAAACACTTTTAAGCAATCCAAAGGCATGCTTGATACACATATGTATTTAAATCGTGTATTCTGTATTTTAGAGCACAGTGTTTAAGTACCCATTTTTATTATATTGCAAAAGAGAATCGCGTGTGTCGGTTCTGCAATACTCGACTCGAGTAGACGTCGTCGTATGCACGTAATAACGTCACAGTCGTAACACACATTCGCTTCGGTTTGTGCAATTGTCTTGTGTGGGAATGAAATAAGGTTGAGGACAAAATTAAAAATTAATTATAACGAGGAATTTTCAAATCTAACGGTGCGTACAACATATAACATAGTTATACAACATGTTACACATAATGTGGATACTGAATGTTATATAACATGTTCACGTTCGTTTTTTTTTGTTTTTCTTTTGTTATTTAAAAGTACAACAGTCGCTGCCGCAGCTAGTGAAACGTCCTCTCGGCAACGACATTGTGGATAGCATAGCACTGAAGAACGAGAATCGATAATGGTTATAAAACATTGTTCTATTGCATTGTTATTCTAATGTGAACAGTCTTGTTTTATGTTGCATTGTTGTATAACATGTTACATAGTCTCTACGCACCGTTATGCACATACAGAGTGAAATTGGAATCGTTAGCACCATTTTCATCGAATGATAGAGCTTATATTCAAAAATTCAAACTTGTTTTCGCGAGCCCACCGCTCCCACCGCTGGGAAAGTCGAAATGTGCGAATGTCGCTAATAGAGCGTCGATCTTAAACTATATATAACCTTCGCATCATTTGATGCATCCGCGGAACTGCATTCCTTACCAATCTCTGTTGATGCAAAATGAACATAGACATAAAATATTAGATTAATTAATATTATACATATTATAAACAGGTACTGTTTGTGAATTGTGAATTTGTGACGTTGTAGCCTGTAGGGGTAATTTCTAGATCTATCTACCGATTTTGAAAATTCTTTCACTTATAGGAAGCTAAAGTAGTCCTAAGTGAGCAAGGGTACTTTTTATTCCGAAACTCCCACGGTAACTCCGAAATTACGGTGAGTGAAACCGCGGGGGACTAAAATCGTATCAATATTATAAATGTGAAAGTGTGGATGTTTGGATGTTCGGAAGTTTGTTACTCAATCGCGCAAAAACGGCTGAACAGATTTGGATGAAATTTGGCATGCACGTTGTCAGGGGTACAGAGAATGATAGGGTACTTTTTATCCCGGAATTCCCGCGGGAACTCCGAAATGACCGCGGGGCACAGCTAGTAATAAATAATTTTTATTTTCTTTTATTTGCTGACAATACTTAATCTGTATATCTATCTGAACTCCGAATGTTAGTTGGTTTATTTTTTGTTTATAACGCTCTTACACCTTAACCACTGAATCGATTAATTATCATATAATTTCGCATACACGTTGCCAGGGGTACAGGAAACGACATAGGGTAAATTTCATCCGGTAATTTCTGCGGGAACTCTTAAATTAACACAGAGGTTAAACTGCGGAGAATAGGAAGTAAGTATATACCTGTACCACAGATACTCGTCTGAGCCACAATTAATATAATACTATAGCCTGTACTATAATATCAGTCAGGTCAGTTTATATTTCAAATTTCCGACTCCATGTTTGAGGTGGCGGTCAAGTGGTCATACAAGTAACATCTATAGTTATTAACGACCTACTCTTTGGTAACATCTTTATCAGGACCCTTATTCGCTATGACCATAACCCGGCACGTTAACCCTAGAAAGATAATCATATTTTGATGTACGTAGAAGATAATCATGCGTAAAATTGACGCATAAGGTTTAAGTAGTAGTAATGTGATTTTTTATTTATTGATTTAAATAAACTTTACCAGTACTATTTTTTTACACTCTGATAAAATGATAAATACCATAATTAGTATATTTATGTTTATTTATTATATAAAAACAAGACCAAACTATAAAACGTCTTCAAAAATCAACAAAAATTTGGAATATTTTTTCTTTTATCACAAATAACTTTTTTTTCCTAATTATCAGCCATTTTAAGTTATTAACTCAGTAATAAAGACATTATATATATCACATGATAGGAACATACAGTTATATTCCAATGAGACAGATACAACTTTCTTCCATATCCAGGTATATTATGTTGTCGGCAAATAGATTTTTTTGCATTTTCACGATGCATTTGCCTTTCGTCGTATTTTTTCCTCACTGCTGTCATCATCAGGATGCCAATCAAAGCACGAATTCATTCATTCTTGTCACGAAATGTAGCAACAATCATAGATTTCCGTTCCAACGATATCTCGGTATTTGTCCATCTTACAATTTCGATAGATATTATTTCATAAGTAGAAAAATTTTAATCTTGAGAGGATCATATACATGTCGGACTCCTTTGACATCTAACAATATTCAGTGCTGATACTCTGTTACGTCTTGTGACCTTCAAAGTCGACCAGCAATCCTTGCCTCTAACAGTCCGCTTTGGCAAGTTTAGTATTCGATGAGAAGCCGAGGAAGAAGCCAGTTGTTGAATCATTTCTTCGTGTAAGGGTTCGTTTCTGCTGGACATCGCCTTGTCTTCTCTCTCCTTAGTCATAAAACCTTTTTCGAAGTCACTCTGCACGTCGTCTTCACTCTCATGTCCTCACAGACGGCTTCGTCATCACGCTCTAAAAAAACGCTCAGGATTCGATCTTCTCCCAAAATTCTACTGTTCATTATCGCGTTATTTTATCAGGATATCTACGAAAATATATAAATAATACATAAAATAAAGTAACAAGTATCATCAGATAAAAAAACAGCATGAAAGTCTATGTAGGTCAAAATCTCAAAAATCACTTAAAAGATAATCATGCGTCATTTTGACTCACGTGGTACTTATATTTCCAAATTGATAACACTTACCTCAGTGAGACATGCGCCTCAGGGAAGTTCTAAGCAACGTGAGAGATGTCCTAAAAGCACAGCAACAGATTCGCAAAATTAAAAACGAGAGAGCAATATTTCGAACGCATATGCGTCAATTTTACGCAGATTATCTTTCCAGGGTTAAGATAACGCGTCACCAAAATTGTTCTTCCCTCGTGCTTAAAGAAGAAGTTTCACATTAAAAAATACATTTACAAAGTGACTTAATCTGGCATACAGAATATTAATTTCTAATATTTTGTCTCCTGGAGCGTTTAGGATTGTATTTTTGGGACGCACGTTATGGGCGAAGGATGTTGTTGGTCATAGTGAATAAGAGCCCAGGTCAACCACACGAGCGACAGGTCGTTGGCCTTCTGAATGGGTTTACAAGATTTGACCTTGAAGGTTTGAAGTCACTTATATCCGAAATTACAGTGATATCGGTCCTCACATCTTTGACCTTAAATTAAACTTGATTATGCTACTTTGCATATTTAATGTTAAAATTATTACAATTAAATTACCTACCCTCACCTTGGCGCCATTTCATGAAACAGCTAATTAGACTTGTGTGCCAGCAATACCTAATAATTATACCGTACCTATAAAGTACAGCTTGAAGTTATAATAGTTTTTTTTTCGTAAGAACACTTCCTACTAAATATGCGAAAATTATTAGTTACCCTTTTTAACCTACTAAAATTATTTTGGGTACATAAAAAACTTACCTACTCATAAGTTTTCTATTCGTTACTGAATGTAAACTTGACTAAACCCACAGGCAGACGCTTGAAATATTCACAGAATATTTAGTTATTTATTCACTTAAAATAAAACAAACTTTTAATGGGGGCTCCCATACAACAATACGTATGTATTGTTGTATTGTATAATTTTTTTGCCGTTTTTATTGAATAGTACGGCACCCTTCGTGCTCGAGTCCAACTCGCAATTGTTTTATATTTTTTAGTTACATGTAAACATGAAAGATCGATTGTTTGAATAAGTTTCTCGCTCAAAATCACACCCTGCAGGAATTAAACTAGGTAATTACAAAACCAGAACGTCATACATAATACAATATATTTCCAAATAATAAAAAAGTTAATTTTTAACAAAAGTTTTATCTTTGTATTTTAAACTATACGCAACAGATTTGTATGCAGTTTTCACTTACCTACAGCCATTGAAGCATAGGTATTTACTAACGTAACATATTATGCTTACAACATTTCTTTCGGAAAGTTTATATTATAATGCTTCCGAAAGAAATTTTAAAGAATTATTATTAATTATTATACATAATCTCTTAATTTTTGATTGAATCCTTAATTTTACGTGATGTAATTAACATATTGTGATAGCGACTGTAGCGGCCATCATGGGTTCGGTTCTTGGTGACTGCAAAGTTTGACAAATACCTACGTAGATTACATTTTAAATTTTCCATAGTATGAAATATATGGAAATATAGTGTAAAAGGACATAATATTATTTGCCAATCACATCTTTTACTGGTTTAGACAATACAGAAAACTATCTAATGACTTGGGTTGGGATCAAGTAAATTTGTATGTTGTGAAATTTTATTTTTATGGTATCCTTTGATATGTGTATTAATGTGTTAAAAAAAAAACTAAATAACATTCTTTAATTTCAGGTAAACTACTGCACCTTCAGAGTTTTTAAAAAGGACCGCATATATTATTGTACGAGTGAGTCTAACGTTTAGTAGATTTAACACCCAGAGTTATACTTTAAACACAACACAGGAATAAATTAAATATACACAAATCAGTCGCCAAGCACCTGACGGTGTGTTCCGGCAGCCCCACTTGAAAGCTAGTTCCCATCCCTATTCCAGGTCGGCAACGCATCTGCAAACCTTCTGGTAATGCAGATGTTCATGGGCGGTGGTTATCACTTACCATCAGGTGTACCACTTGCCCGTTTGCCCCCTATGACATAAAAAAAAACTGATTTAATTTTATTATGATACGTTTATGATGATGTTTAATCAAAATGCAACCCACACGTGTGATATATTACGGCTAATATGACGCTAATATAACCAAAGCTAAAAAAACAGCGAATAAAAATTCAAATACCTATAGCTAAAGGTATAGTAAATATAAAATAGAACTCACTGTTACCAAAAACTATTGAAAAATGGCGCTTTCTCTTCTCTTTAGTTCTTCACAGGCCCAGCTTGTGTGAGGTGGAATATAAAGCTGTTGCGGGATAACACATAGATACAGCTACTGCAGGCCCATCGTAGGTAAATGAATAAATAAAAGGAGAAATTATTATCAGTCTTTACTTTTTTATATTCATAAATGTTATCTTATAAGATAGTAATGAACAATTTTAATGGGCTATTTTGATGTGCTGACGATTTAATTAACAGTTGAAGTATTTTAATCATAGGTAGATGCTGTAGATATACAAAATTAAGAAGTGCACACATTGCGGCCAGAGTAATTATTTTCCATTATGTACATAAATGACTGTTTAGATTAATGGAAAGATAAAACCTGTTTAATATGAAAATGGTGTCACCTCAAGTGCGTCTTTTGTACCTATAATATCCACTTTTACTTGTTGCACTTACACTAAAACATCTACATTTTTATTTTATTTTATTCAAAGTACATAAATACATTACATTTAAGTATAGTACATACACATGACAGAGTTTTAGTGTTCATTCACTTTGATAATCATTTTCTGATAGAATTTAATCAGGCTAGAAATTTTGGCGGTTTCTCGTTAGTATTTATAGAGCCCACGTTCACAGTCTACGAATTGTTATTAAAAGGAAAGGAAAGGAAGTGCTTTCGTTGAATTTGAGATGCGTTTGGAATCTAGTTTACTTAAGTATTCTACTAAACTATTCCATGGCATTAGCTCTAAGCATATAAAAGTCGATATACCCAATCTGGTGCATGTCAACGTGCACGAGCGCAACCAACACGCGCTTCATAGGCAGATCACATGCAATCTTATGCAACTAAGGAACAATGTGCTAACTAACTGGAATTGAACACAGTGAAAGTGATAATATAATCATAGTGAAACTGTAATGGGTGCGCGAGCGCATCACATGAGCGTAACTTATCGGATGCGCCCAATAATAGACGGAGGCTCAATCCTACTCACGTTACTTACTCCAAAGAGTCGGGCCGATTTGACCTCCGGCTAGCCCTTCAAAAAAGAGAGAAAATTATAGGGCTGAAGGGTTGACTAACAGTTTATAGTAATAATTTTGGTGTTTTCTCTTATTGAGTACATATAGGAATGGAATCCCATAGAAAAGCAAGCAGTACCTAAAAAAAAAAAATATTAAAATAATATCGAAAATCAAACAAATACTAAATAAAAAGTTAATAAAATGGAAGAGATATTATAACGAGGCCGAGGGGCATAGCGCCGCCTCGTTGCATGGGGATAAAGGCACTTGTCTTGTCGCTTGGTGTGTACGGAATCGGGCTCCAAAAGTTCTTTTAATTATTAGATCAAGACGGTAATTACTTAATCGCGAAGCAAATATTATTCAGTTTGTTAAGTTTCTTGTTGTGGAACATTCCACCTGCTTGTTGCGGCTGCTTTATGATAAATTCGAACTACTCGTAATTAGAATTTAATTATTTTCTTACCTATGCTGTTTATAAATACATTTATATTTTTAGTGTTCTTAACAAAAATAAACCAAAAAACATAATTCTTAGAAACGAGATTACAAGTTCTAAATAGATATAATATTGTTATTTATCGCCAACAAAACTACCCAAAAGCGCGAGCATATTATGTAGATACATGGTAATTCCGTGTATTTACATATTATAATTCAATTCGAGTAGTTATAAAAACTTCAAAACTATAATGATCGAGATGTGTAGGTACCTACATTTAAATTGTTTTTTTTTTATTACAATAATTTTATATTAGATAGTTTAATATTATGTTTTGTAAAAGATAATGTTATTATTATTAAGTTATAGAGTACAGTATTATATCTGTATATATTAATTATAGGTATAGTGTTATAATATTATCTGTGGTTATAGTATCTATATATAGCGCCTTACGCACGGTTAAACGTCAAACATTGAACGACATGCTTCGGTTTTAACCAATAAATAATTAATTATTCTTATTTGTCGCGAACAGATAGACAGACGTGGCGGAGATCTTTTTTAATAATGTGTAGTGATATATGTATCTGGGTATGTAGTTTTTTTATCAAATTCTCCTACAGACCCATCTCCATTAGTACCTACTCGTATTTTATTACAATGTTAAGCTTGAATAAAATAATTTACTTACAAAAACTAATGAGTAATCATAACTTTCTACTAACATAATAAAAGGCAAGTAATTATTCGCATTATACACTATTGCTATTTAAGATATGAATGCATTCTCAGTTGCACTTGCTCTTACAACAAAAAGTGTATTCGAAAATTTTAATAGTGCTAACTAATTGGAAATCGCCTGTCTGATAAACACTACGCAATATTCCACTTTCACCGTTTCTCCCGAGGTATTGTCCGGTCGAAATCAATTTCGTTTTTCCATTAAATATTGACAATAATTCCAATTAACTTTGTTTAATGCTTATTACAACACTCGCTGGACCATTGGTCACCCTTTTTCTAAATACTTATCTATACATATAAAATGCTTTGTCCTGAATGACTGATGGATCAACGCACAGCCTAAACCGCTGATCGTAGAGACCTGAAACTTAGAGGCTGTGTTCTTTGTATGACATAGGCATCCGATAAGAAAGGATTTTTAAAAATTCAACCCCTGAGGGGTGGAAAAGGGGTTGCAAAGTTTGCATGGAACAATTCCGCGGGAACTTCGAAATTATCGCGGGTGAAACCGCACGGGACAGCTAGTCTACAATACAATTCTACTTATTACTTAATTTAAAAAATAAATAAGTTCAAATACCCTTACAGAAAAATAGGGGCTTGTACGGTACAGTTCGCGACCGAAAAGTTCCCCACCGATTGGTCAACAGTATTTCTGCTACCGGTGTTCGATTGGGCACCATATTTAGTCAGTATACTCTCCCGTAGTTTGCATATTATTGAAACCGCGGGTCGGTCACTGTGCCTGCTGAATGCTGAGCGGGCAACGAAGGGCGACCTTTCGGTCTGATTGATTTCCCTTCGTGTAGTTATAAAAAACTATGAGCGCGCTTTAAGAGTAAACTGAGCTAAGTAATTATTATTAGGTAGGTAGCTAGAACCATTGTCCATGTCGAGACCAATCAAACGAGCTCTCGACGATTCTATGACAATGACAAAGTTCCACGGCTATCTTCCAGCTCCATCATCAGAGGGGCTATTACGTAACTTTTGTTTCTATCATTTTTCATTTTTCGGTTGCAATAAAAAATATGGCGGTTTTGCGATTAAAAAATTTACTTTTTGACATCTACAATATCTAGCAATCAACTAAAATAAACATACTTCAAAAGTTGAAGCTGTCTAAACATGATTAATTGATCATAAAATCGCTATTTTTCTGATTGAAACTGAAATATGATAGCAACAAAAGTTACATAATAGCCCTGCAGATCATATTAGGCAATATTACATTATCATCCGAACTATGTATACATACACAGTTTTCATTGAAGAAGGTTGAAATTGACTTCTAAGATTCTATTAGCTTACTTACATTGTTAGATATTTACAAGTGAAGCGTGTAAAAAATTACTATCTGATTCTTAGTTAAATTGTTTTTATCATTACTATTTTATATTTATATTATGAATGCTAAAGTGACTTTGTTTGTTTGTTACGCTTTCACGCTTCAACGGCTCAACCGATCATCAAATTCATCAGAAACTTTTGCATGCACGTTGTCAAGGGTAGAGAAAAGAACATAGGGCACTTTTTATCCCGGAATAGGGATGTTGACTATACTATTGAAAATCAAAATTCTAATTAGTCCGTCAGTTAATAAATAAAAAAACAATAGACACGTATTTTTTGCTTTTTTAAATAAATTAAAATATACAGAGATAAAGCGCATTAAAGTTTAGGATGAGGAGGTCGTGACGTCACTAACCACAAAACCGCCATACAAATTGTAAGAATAGTGACGTCACGCGAAATTTCAACTCAATATATCGCCGTTATTTTTTGAATACGTAAAAAAAGAAAAAATACGTGTCCAATATTTTTTAATAATCTACAAGACGGACTAAAAAATAAAAAGTAGTCAACATGCCCATTCAGTTGTTGGGTTAGTAGGTAGCTAATAGCAAAATATTTTATAGAATGAATACGTACAACATATTTATTATTATTATTTAGAAGTGATATAAAGCTAAAGCAGTGATTTAATCTAATAGTTACAGTCTGAATACGCTGCTTTAGGCTATACTTTGCAAGTTAATTGCAATATCAATACTAGCTAGATGGTAAGCAATTACGCACTCTCTAAGTCTACACAATGTTGCTAAGGAATTTGTTATCCACTAGAGGTTTATAGTTAGATGCGTTTAGAGTTACAGGCTTTGTGTACATGTGTGAACCATCTTAACTATAATACTCACTGATGTAAAAAATGTGAATGAAAAAAATTTTTATGTAAAATTAATTTTTAAAATCTCTCAAATATGAGTAGCTCGCTATAATTTTGCAGAAAGTATCAGAATAAAGTTAGTATTATTAACTAAAGAATGTAACCTATGTGTCTAAAAATTTATTTTTATAAACCCTATTTTTTGGCAATTTTTTTTTTCGAAATTATTAATTCTTCGATGAGGATGAGGCTGTTGTTGCTTCAATGAGGTTTAAACGTGAGGCCTCATAGTTCTAGACATTACGTAATAAATGCGTGTCTGACATACATAGGAGATAATTATTTGATATTAATAATGATGTTCACACGTTTACACGAATGATATAGATCTGTCATCTAAGGAAACGTCGTAGTTTTATAGCATTTGTAGTTATTCACTTTAACGACTTTGCTGAAGTAATTTATCGTTGTGTAACTTTCGCTTGCTAAGTTATCTAACTTACTATATGCGATTTTAACAATAAACAATGATATTATTAGTATTAAAGGATCAAGAATATCATCTATACTAATATTATAAAGAGGAAAAATTTGATTTTTTGTTTGTTTGTTTGTTGGTTACGATTTAACTCAACTACTACTGGACCAATTTCAAAAATATTTTCACCTTAGAAATCTATATTATCCCTGGGCAACATAGGCTATATTTTAATCCGAAATTCCCGCGGGAACTCCGATATTGACGCGGGTGAAACCGCGGGGAACAGCTAGTTGACAATAAACGCGGGTGAATGACCTAGATTTACATAATTATGATTTATAGTCGTATCAGAGACAACACAAAGGAACGGGGCGTTGAATTACTCTTATGCTACATATTCCGCTCGGCTGACCTACGGAAAAACAAAGTAATTGCAGCGGAATAAATTTTACAGAAGGAGCAAAAACCGGAAATCGCTTTATTGAAAATACACCTTCCATAGTTTAACGATTTTTTAATTTTTATTTCTTTAAGATTAAAGCCTTTTTGGTGCTTGTGACTGTTGAGTATGTAGGAACATCCGTTATGCGTGAAAAGTGTCAAAAATACAAAAAAAAAACTCGAGGGCGCATCTGTTTCTTGCGCGCTCAGTTTTCATGAATAAAATATGTATTTTATTGGACAAATAGCCTAGGAACACCTCGCGATTTCATCCGCGATAATTCCGGAATCCTCGTTGCAGGGATATCGGGATAGAAGTAGTCTTTGTCCTTTTTTGTACTCTGACAACGTGCATGAAAAATTTTATGATGATTGGTTGTAGGTAAAGTGTAAAAGCGTAACAAGTCACGTCCGCATTTATGTAAGGACTTCCTTGTTCAGGTTCAAAGAATTCTAGTTGTTCCGTAGTTCCCGGATTCCGGAATTCCGGGATGAAAAGTACCCTATGTCCTTCTCTGTAGGTACCCCTGATCGAGTGAGTAGGTAAAACGTGAAAGTGCAACAAACAAGCATACAAATAAACTCGCATTAAAAATTTTGCATTTATAAGTCACTGGCGCAGGCTAAATAAAATTAAAGTTATTGACAATCGGATGATTTCGATGAACCGGAACCGAAAAAGTTAGCTTTTAGCTTTCTAACTGTTTGTCCCACACAAATTGACCATAACACGAGCTTACATGGACTTTATGTAGGGTAAATGTTCAAAATCGATTCCTATAGCGCCATTCATTATCTAAGTTTTGATTGTTCCTACTGTATTGGGCAGTTGCGTATACGCGCGTTTGACGTTTTGTGTTGAATGTTAATGATGATGATATTGAATATGTTTCTTTGAAATGATATTTCCCCTCTAACATACGTATGTTTATATAAGAAAAGTTCCGACACAGAATTAATGTTGATATCCCAGCTGTATGTAACTATAGGAAATATTATTCAGTCGCCTTTAAGGTGTGTTCACAATGAGTGGGTAACCAGTTTGCGGGTCACTGTAAGCCTTCAGTGAGCGTTAAATATCTACTAAATATCAATTTTAGCATAGAAGGGATTTCCGCACCACACTCGCAGCTTATTTGTAGCGACGTACCTACCTATGTACGTCCATAAACGTCAGTTTGTGGAGCTTCACTCAGCCGCTAGCAGTTAGCGGCTCACAGCCGGGTCGACAGTACGCGGGTCATTACGCCCATATATTATGCTCATAAGCCTAGTGTAAATACGCCCTTACATTGCAATCCTCCGTTCTTTACTTAATTACTTTGTACATAGGTATGGATATATTATTATCATAGTTACTATGAATGCGAAAGCGTGTATATGTATTTTGACCACTATTTGTGCGTGAAAACACATTTACACAGAACACCCATTTTTTATTATATGTGTATACCTAGTTACAATAGGTATAGTCATTTAGATCAATAAATAATTCGAAATCGCGCTAGTGAAACCGCAAGTAACGCCTAGTTAAATTTATATTTTGTTGGTACTAATTATATGTATCGAGTGACAATTATCGTATTACATGCATTAGTCAGCAGTCACACCTCCGTTGTTGATTAACCATGAAAACGGATACAAACGATATCGATAGCTGTGGAAATCACTCAACGTTGACAATAGATATTCTTCAACATTTTAAAAAAGGCTATTGCTAGTCGTCCACTAAACGGACGAATAATAATCGCCCGCCAAACGCAAATGTACTCATCTTTCCTAACGTTATTTTTCTGTTACGAGATTTGAACGCCGATTGAAACACCTTTTATATTATGATATACAACTTTTGTCTAAAACTAAATTGTACCTATATGTCAATGTAAAATTGAAAATACCGTTATATTATAATCTATCTCGCGAGATTGTAAATTGTCAAAAGTTCGCACTGTCTTTGACGCATCGCCGGGTGCTGCCGCGGCACGCTCGCTGCGCTCGCTAGGCTCGCGCGACTTGGTTAGCAATACCACAGATAATAAACTAACCATAATTATAATCTACTGAAGAATAATGCATTAAATGCATTAAATTGTTAGAAATAGGTTACAGTTCACTTTTTTTTAACAGTTTACAATCTTGTGAGATAGATTAATTATAATCTAACGGTATTTATAATTTTAGGTGATATTTACAATATATTGAGAACCTCTTTGTAGTTAGTGTATATTGAGAACCTCTTTGTAGAACCTCTTATGTAGTTTAGTGGACCGTGGACGACTCTTAATAATCCGCTTAGTGGACGACTAGACACTTCGTTTAAAAAATATCGTTTTCTTAAACGCTAGAAATTATACAAGGCACACGACAAATTTTTGAGCGATTAGTTTTAGGAGATTCTTTAAATGTTACAGCAACTGTTTGTTAGCCAACATCATAGGAGGATGTTATCAGTATTGACGATATACAGCAATCGAAAATTACTGCGGCTAAAAGTGAAATTAAATAATCACAGTGAAATAACATTGTTTGTAGGATATGAGACAATGCAGTTACACTCAAACGTAACGTTGTGAAATTATTATAACTGTTTACACCCACGAATATGATTATCTACCAACATCCGCTCACATCATTTCATCTATGAATGATTCGATAAACAGGAATGATTCGATTTTTTGTTTGTTACGATTTAACCAAACACTACTGGACCGATTTCAAAAATTATTTCACCATGAGAATGCTACATTATCCCTGAGTAACATAGGCTATATTGTAACCCGGAATTTCCGCGGGAACACCGAAATTTCCGTGGGCGAATCCACCAGATATACATTTCCCCTACATCTTATCAACTTATACGGACATACAAACTTCACCGCTTTATAATGTACCGTCAGTGGAGATTAACCGTACAGTTAATTTAATTATTATCGTCGTTATTATTGTTCTCAGTTACAAAATATTTTAGTTCTAAAAACGCCGTAGGTGTCGTGACCTCCGCCGATTAATGACTATTTTCAATGCCAATCAACGTGGCAACTTAAAACCGCACCTTTCTAAATTACGGTATAGATACCTATAATATGCCGTATAAGTAAGCTTAACTTATAAGGATATGCAAAAAATTACGAGCTTCTACTGTATTAGGAACTAGCTGTGCCCCGCGGTGTCACCCGCGTGAAAGGTTTTTATATGACGACTTTTTCAAATTCAAATTCAAATACACTTTATTGCACGCAAACAATAAACAACACATTTTACAAAACACATACATAATACGTACAATTTAGGTGACCTCTTTTGCTAAGAGCAATCTTTTCAATAGGCAACCTACAGTAGAGAGAGAGAAGGAAAAGAAAGGCAGAAAGTCCGTTCAGGAGTTCCGGAGACTAGCGTGAACAGACATGCGGATTTTATATTTTTTCATAATAAATACAATAGTAATAGAAGATAACAGATATAACGACTCACTGATAACATGGTTAAATACAGCCCAAATAAAAAAATACACTGTGTAATTTAAAGTCAGTACATTAACAAGCTCTTGATAATACATGCTTTCACAACAATAATATGAATAACTAATGAAAATATTATGTAAATGAAAAAAATGGTAAATCACAGAGAAAACCTTTAAAAAAACGTGTGTTTGGTCGGGTGAATGACCTTTACATATTATGATCTGTCGACACGTTAGTTTCTTGCGCACGCAGTTTTCATGGATTACCCATGTATTTTATTGGACAGTTATATATTATGTACAATTAATAAACATTATTGTATTTTTAGATATTTAAGACGAGATCACCATTATACTACTATAGGTACTACTCTCGTAAGACAACTCATATGTGAACTAGCCAAATTTTGTGCTTCAATTTATCCTAAATTATCTGCTTAGTGTAAATAATTTATTGTTCTATCGGGATCGGTTGAGAATCATGAAAGATAGACGCTAAAGGAGCGCGACAATCACGCCGCCGGCCCAACTCCAAACTACTGGACGGATTTTCATATGGTTTTCATCAATAGACAGTGATTCATGAGGAAGATTTAGGTATAAATATCAAGATAATTTTTGGGAGCGCCGAAAAAAGTCAACCCACCTATGTTATCAGGGGTACAGAAAAGGACATATGGAACTGTTTATCCCGGAATTCCCGCGGGAATTCCAAAAATTAACGCGAGCGAAACCGCGGGGAATAGCTATAATAAATAAGGAGACAATACCTATATTTTAAGCAATAGACTTGGTCGTATCAGAATTTGCCTTCTTGTTTTATTGCAAAGCATATTTTACACTTAATCTAAATACAGGGCACAGGCCTTACAAAGTTAATTTGCGCTTGTCATGATATCGTTCAATTTACCTCGAAAATTTGACCCCAAGATACTAACCTCATATCGTACATAATTTATAAAACCATGACCTAAGCTACAACAATTTGGAATTTTTACGAGTACAAAGCTTGTTAATGTTATTTATAATGATTAGCTACAAAAAGTTATTTTAATTTTCGTAAGCTTGCTATAAAAATATTTCAGTTCATATGTATACCTACCTAATAAAAGGAAGGTCTTTAGCCGTTCAAGTATCAAGACCTATCGTTAAATTCAATGAGTACCTGCATAGTAACATTATATAATACAATAACTACAAAAAGATCACTACAACAACACTGTGATGTTATAAATTATTTGGAAAAACTTTGTAGATTTAGTTAAATGGTTCCGCATAAGAACTTTTTAACGATAGTATCTACCCATGTAGATAATTATTATCATTAGGTACGTTCGTAACAAAATTCACTTAAGTTGATCAATTTTATACTTACTTAATCATACTCATTTAATAGATATTATAAAATTAATTAACTAAATACTATTACCTAGTAAGAAATCATTACATTTCACTTTCCACAAATGGACGCAGATAAGCAATAACATGTTAACCCACAAAATAAAGTTACCTATTTAGAACGATTTATTGAGAGTTAGGGAACGTTTTTTAATTATGTGTTTACCTTATTACATTGTTTAAGTATGTAACTAAATATTGAACATAAAAAATGGTGACAGAAAATGGTGCTCTAATTTTAAAACACGATTTACTCAAAATTTCTAAAGTGTGGGTTAAGACACTATTGCTTATCTATGTCCAAATATACATATACTCGATCCCACAGAAAATTATAGCTTAGAAGCTGCTGTAATATACCTATGTATGTAAATTTTGCCGTAATAACCAATAAAAAGTGATAAATGTTTTCGGCAAATTGTATACGCCTCCTCTAGAATACATCCAGACTGCACAACCTTTCCTCATCATTTATCATATACGAAGTCCACTTCCACTGGAACCTTTTCGCTCAAGAAGCGGCATTCACTTCTCCAGTCCAATTGTCAATTTCTAGTAGGTAAATAAATTCAAGGTATGACGCAAATTGTAGCAGTCAACATTAAACTGCTTTAGTTCAGATAGAAAACTTTAGTCCAGTGGTCTATTACAAAAACCACAAACGTCCAATGAATTGCCTAGGGGTCCGGTATATACGCACAATCTCTCTAGCTGTGCAATTTTATGATGCGGTCTCGATAGTAAATTTCTAATCAAGCAGTCCTTAGGGCAAATGCAAGGAAATTACGGTCCACATCTTGTATAACCCACCTACTTAATAAACATACACCTGCTGTATACTTTCATTTCATTTCGGCTTATTTATTTAGTATTGCTTGGTATAAAATGAGTCTAAAGGATTTTATGCTTAAAAAATTATAATATGCAAGAATCAACATTTAACATTTAATACCTGTACCACGAAAAATTATAGTTTTAGTTTCGAAAAATGCATTAGTTTCGAGACGAAACTAATGCATTTTTCGAATTGCTGGCAGTTCGTTGAAGGTGCATTATACTTGTTAATCTCATATCAACACACACCTTGATGGCACACGACCATGCATAAACGCTATAACCCTTACTCTTTTAGACGCACTCTACTCATTTGTCTTTTCCATAATATCGAATCGTCTATTATATTATATTTCCGTTTCTAATTTAAGCACTTCAATCAGCTGACATGCACCAGCCGTGGTCTTCACCAGCACTCTCCATCTCCCAAGACCTACTCTCCCTTGATTCTCAGCTCCCGGAATGTGATATATGTAGTTGTAACGGTTTGAAAGAATGATGACAGAGTGAGGAGACTGCTATAATGTATAGGTACTATAAAGATATGCCCTTCAAAGCTCTTAGGTATGTTTTTTTTTTGTATAATTCAGAACTTTGTTTTTTGTTTTTTACATTATTATTTTAAGTTCGTGAGTGCTACTAATATTACTGTAAATAAATAAATATTTTTAAATCTCACCGAATGCCTAGGTTTCCCTTTACAAATATGCACATAATACTTCTTTTAACATATTTCTCAGCAAGTGCAGTCCACCAAAAACACCTGTCATACTCAATTTAAAACATTAAGAATCATTCATTGTAATAATCGGTGGATAATAATATAGTTGTAAGCAGTACAAATTCTATAGGTACTCACTTCGAGGCAAATAATAACAATTCACCAATACGGAAGTAAAAGTATTACTCAATCAAGGTCTCGCAACTAAATCTGTCTAAAAAATCTTTAAATAAGAACAACCTCTAACAATGAGAAATCAATTAAAATAAACTAGTGGTGATGACTGCCGTAAAGCGTAAACCTTACATATTATGCAAGCACCACAACGGTGCTGTGCAGCCTTAACGTTCTATTTGATACAAGTATTCAGTCTGCTGATTAGAATTTTTATCGTTAGATCTATTAATAATAACATTTACTAGGAACAGAAGAAAAAAAATATAATATTGAAATAAATCAAATTCATGACCCCCATTTATATAGTTGAGAAAAGGTGATCGTGATTCATGACTACGAATATTTAACAATATCAGTACCATGCCTACCTTGATAGAAAATGAATTGGTAAAAATCACCGTATTGATTTTTTTGGGCGCTGTTACCAAGGCATTGTACCGCTTATCTGATGCAATTATTTAGTCTTGTGAATTTTCTGGATCTATCTAAATCAAATCAAATCAAATATGCTTTATTGCCCCAGAAGAGAAAATAAAAACTAAAACAGATAAAAAGTAAATAATTGTCGCCTGTTAGAATTATTATCTCAAATCTAAAGTGATATGGCCGATCTTATCACTGTCTTGATTGTATTTTATTTATTTATTTAAAGATCTTTATTGCACATTTACATACAAAAGGCGGACTTAATGCCTAAGGCATTCCTCTACCAGTCAACCTTTTGGCTAGGGGATAGTTTAGTGGCATGACACAGAACCGGAATATATATATATATATATATATATATATATATATATATATATATATATATATATATATATATATATATATATAAAATTAATATAAATAATATTACCACGAATATAGTAAATCAATTAAATAAAAGCAGATACATACATAATGTACTAAATACATACACACATACATATATATATATTTACACACACATAATTATATTTTACTCTTTTCAGAAACAACAAACGAAGATCAAGCCACGTCAGCGTCATGGTGGCAGGCGGCAACAGCAACACCATTTGGCGACAGTTCGAGCAATAGCGCCTTCTCATCCACACACGGTCTGGTCCAGACCCACCCAGCATTGAGCGATCCTTTTAGCTTCGCAGGAGTCGGCAGCACAATTGGCCCATCGTCTAATCCATTCGTACAGACCAGTGGAAATGGTCCTCTCAGTGGTGACTTCAGAAACAGTCCCCTCCCCCCACTAGCGAGGAGTACGAATGGTAAAGCATCTTTCAGACATTTAGACTTCACAAGTAGTGCTACTGCTGAACTGAGGAGGAATCCAGCGTTGTCCGCTCCTGATGAATGCGCGAGGGCGTGCAGAGAGAATGAACCACCCAGAATATGTTACTATCATTTCACCCTGGAATTGTACACGGTCTTGGGAGCGTAAGTAGATCATCTATAATAAGTATACTAGAGGTTATTCATACAAGATACCGTGAGATCTTTTAAAGTATCAACAAATAAAAATAGGTATAAATAAATTACTTGGTTTTTTGACGGCAATATTCTTGACCCACGCGATGACCTTAAATGCAAATACAGGGATGAAGCCGACAAGGTTGTTGCTATGTTTTTTCTACCTGTTCCATTTAGGTACCTTAAATTACCTTTACACTTAAAACTTACTAAATGCCAACAAATTTTACAACTTTCGATACCTAGTTGATTGAATTTAAACTTGAACCATGATATTTCATTTGAGCACAATAATAGAAATAATGTACCTATTTATATAATTCTGAGATTAAAATGGCTTTTAAAACTAAGTAGGTACTAGAAGATTGAGTAAATAATTCTTTAAATAGCTAGTAGCCACGATCTTGATAGTAATTTTTTTTAAAGTATGACGAACTCACGCAAGATCGTGCAAACGTTGTCCCAGTGCCGGTGAAAAGGCTGCAAAACACCGACCGACTTTTTTTCGTTTTCACACACTTTACGGCTCGTTTCACACGGACTACTAGGTACTACACCTATTTCAATGCCGAACGGTTACACGCCCAACCTTCGAAATTCCTTCGATGCGCCTAGTAATGGATGGGTGGCGACAGGAGGTTATGCAAACACTATTAGTTCATGATACAAACCGTACAGGCAGTGAATAAATAATTACCGCTGTTGTAATCCAAATTTATAATAAAAAAAACGTTAATTGCTCTATTTAGCTTAATTCCTGTACACATTTTTTGTTATATAAGTAACAAATATAAAATTGCAGGGCGTGCCAAGTATGTACACCAAACGCAACCAACGTGGTGTGGTCTCACTGCCAGTGTGTGTTAGCTGACGGCGTGGAGCGAGGCATCCTAACAGCAAACAGGATGTTGCCAGGACCCTCTATACAAGTGTGCGAAAACGACAAAGTTGTCATTGATGTAGAGAACCACATGGAAGGCATGGAAGTAACCATCCACTGGCACGGAATCTGGCAGAGAGGAACGCAATATTACGACGGAGTACCTTTCGTAACCCAATGTCCGATTCAACAAGGCAACACATTCAGGTGCGTTTTTAATTTCGATTAATGAAAACCCGTACAACCTCGATACTGTTAAACCAATATCAGAGGGGCTATTATGTAATTTCTTTTTCTATACCTAATTTTTCGGTCGCAATCAGAAAAATGGTGGTTTTGCGATTACAATATCTATGCGTTTTGACACCTACAATTTTTAGCAACGACGATTCTGTATGTCATATGGCATACAGAATATTAATTTCTAATGTTTTGGAATCTGGAGCGTTTGGGATTATGTTGTTCAGATGCACGTTATGGGCAAGGAATGTCGATGGTCATAGAGAGCCTTTTGCAGAAATTTATCGATGTAAATTCCCATCAGAGCTTACCTGTGTAATCTTGCTTTTCAGATATCAATGGCAGGGTAATGCTGGAACTCATTTCTGGCATGCTCACACTGGTCTACAGAAACTAGACGGCTTATACGGTAGCATCGTTGTACGTCAACCTCCATCCAAAGATCCGAACAGTCACTTATATGACTACGATTTAACAACACACGTCATGCTTATCAGTGATTGGATGCACGAAGATGCTGCTGAGAGGTATCCCGGCCGCCTGGCGGTGAACACTGGTCAGGATCCCGAATCTGTATTGATTAATGGAAAGGGACAGTTCAGGGATCCCAATACTGGATTTATGACTAATACTCCTTTAGAAGTGTTCACTATAACACCAGGCAGAAGATACAGATTCCGAATGATCAACGCGTTTGCATCAGTGTGCCCGGCGCAAGTCACTATCGAAGGCCACAATCTGACTATAATTGCTACCGACGGCGAGCCGGTGCAACCTGTTCAAGTTAACACCATCATCTCATTCTCAGGTAAGATTAATGTTGGGAAGTAATCAAATTATATGTTTTCACGTTTTATGTCCATAGCTTAGATGCAATTTACTTCAATAACTTTGTAACGACTGAAATAATGCTATGTCATATTCAGAATTATTATTTATTTTGTATTGATTTTATATTAGTTTCACTACTCAAAATATTGACTCGTATCTCATATTATCTCATTACAGAAATAAATAAGTTAAACGTGCAATAAGTACCTTTTTTAATCGATTCATTGGAGAAAGTGACTCATTTCAATTACTAATTTGTTAACATTGTAAATACATATATTAATAAAATTCTTGATCAGTCGTTGTTTACAATCCAACTTATATTTTAACAAGCATAATAATTATACAAGTAAATCTTATGTATAAATGAAATCTGAACTCGCCGTCCCTAATCACTGGTAGGTATTTATCAACTGGATATTCATAACTCTCATAATAATTAAATAATATGCTCACTGTCTTGGCACTGTGAAATAGCAAAACAACTAAAAAAAAAAAATATTACAAAACTAGCTGTTCCTTGCGGTTTCACTTGCGTTAATTTTGGAGGTCTCGCAGGAATTCCGGGATAAAAAGTACCCTATGTCCTTCTCTGTATCCCTGACAACGTGTATGCAAAATTTCATGATGATCCGTTCAGTCGTTGAGGCGTGAAAACATAACAAACAAATAATTCAAATTTTGAATTTCAGGCGAACGTTACGACTTTGTTATTGAAGCAAATAATATCCCAGGAGCATACTGGATCCAAGTGCGTGGTCTAGGAGAGTGTGGAGTAAAGAGAGCTCAGCAGTTGGGTATACTTCGCTATGCGAGAGGTCCCTACCAACCGTCTAGTCCAAGCCCCACGTATGATGTTGGTGTGCCACAGGGAGTGGTAAGTCTTTCAAAATGTCAAGAAAAGCAACCAGACAATATGTTTAGAGCATAATTGATATGACATTATGTACATAAAAAAGTAGTCACGCTAGTTATCTCACAGGGCAGTAGATCTGTAAACAATATAATTAGTTAATTGTTGCGGTCACTCTATGAACTTTTGCTCGGTCCGAAAAATATTCACAATCACTGAGCAGCTACCTTTTTTCAGCATAAATATTTATAAATTCACGAACTGAAGGTACAGGTAAAAAAATACAGTATAATTCTTAACCTTGAGCGATTGTTGTTTACTGTAATTGTACAAAAGTAGTCAAAAGTAGGAATTCCGGTATTAGATATGTCTATTTTATTGTAGTTGAAGTAAATATAATGTATATATTCATATTTTATTTAAGTATATAATAATATCAAAAGTTACATTTACACACACATCTGGACAAAACACTTTGAATAATTCCCTTTAATAGCAAAGAAGCGAGCTTCAACCAGGCGTGTCAAGGCAGCATTAGTGTTCATGTCAGTACATATAACTATTAATCGCCGGACGTTGCATATAGACTCACATCAATTCAGGTACATACGACAGCCTCGATTAAACTAAGTCGTCTAGTCAACAGCTTTGCAAATCGTGCAAATTGGACAGCGGCTTTTAAATGCAATTTCTATAGGTCCATAGCAAATTTAAATCTGTAATTTGAACAGGTGCAAATGATAGTAACTTATAATATTGCAGTGACAGTATTTGATTAATTATAATATCCTCAAACAAACCTTTTTATAAAAAGTTTAATGAGTAGATATTATGACTGTTTTATGATAGAATTCACAGGGTAGATGGTTCCGAGACAGAAATGTTTTTTAATAGTTGTATTAATATTGTTTTGTACTTAGTTGTAGATATTACTGTAGTGTTAGTTTATGCACGTAATTCTAGTAATTGCACGTATACCTTTCTCTCCGCTAACTATCCAGGTAATGAATCCGTTGGATGCAAGGTGCAACATCCAAAGAAGTGACGCTATCTGTGTAAGTCAGCTGAAAAACTCACAGCGCATTGACCCTGCGATCCTGCAAGAGAGGCCTGATGTAAAAATCTTCTTACCCTTCCGTTTCTTCGTCTACCGACCAGAAATGTTGTTCCAACCCAACACTTACAATCGATTCCTCGGTAAGATAACAATAATTTGGTCCGCTAATTCATATTTTTCTTTTTAAATTGAACTAACTTTTTGATAGTTAGATTTGACTTTTATTACTCGTCGCTAGTTGGCACTACTGGACCCAGATATTTTATTGTATCTACTTATATCAAATACAAATATTCCAATAAAAAAAAAAACAAAATCGTTTAGTTTCTGAAAGTCTCTAACATACAAAAATGTACTAGTAAAACAAAGAACTTTTTTTGAAGCCAGTAGAAATCATTATTTCTCTTTCCACAGTGGCACCGAGCGGAGATCACGTTATCAGTTTGGTAGACGAAATTTCGTACATGTCCCCACCTGCTCCTCTACTAAGTCAGTATGATGATATTAACCCTGAACAGTTCTGTAATGGTGATAACAGACCAGCTGACTGCGGACAAAATTGCATGTGCACCCATAAAATTGACATCCCACTTAACGCAGTGGTAGAAATTGTACTAGTAGATGAAGGTAGGTAACGTATTATAAGTATAACTATAAGATTGATCCGCTTTTGAAATGAACCCGCTACTAATGATTATCCAGGGAACAATGGCTTATGCATATAATAATCACTAATTTTGACTTTCAGTTCAAATTGCAAATTTATCTCATCCGTTCCACTTGCACGGATACTCTTACAACGTTATCGGTATCGGCCGGTCGCCGGACCGTAACGTTAAGAAGATCAATCTGAAACATGCGCTAGACCTCGACAGGAGAGGTTTGCTCGATCGTCACCTGAAGCAAGGAGATCTTCCGCCATCTAAAGACACCATCGCCGTCCCCAACAACGGCTACGTCATTCTTCGTTTTAGAGCGAACAACCCCGGCTTCTGGCTCCTTCACTGTCACTTCCTCTTCCATATTGTCATCGGCATGATGCTGGTACTGCAAGTCGGTACCCAAGCGGACCTCCCCCCTGTTCCTCCCAACTTCCCCACGTGTGGAGACCACCTCCCTCCCATTCCATTCAACTAAGTACCGTTCCTAAGAGTAAATGAAACAATAATATCTCCGTTGATAATGTTACCATTATGTTACCTAAGTGTTTTGTGTTGTGTGGTATGTGGGTGGATTCGAAGTGCTCGATTCTACCTATTGTGTTTATTTTGTATTTGAATGATTCACATAGTTCAATTCGTGATATTATTTAACTTACAGTTTTACCAAATTTTGTGTGTATTTCTTTGCTATGCCATATTCGGTATTAACATAGTGCTTTCATAAAATGTTGTTTGAGGCTCTTATAAATACAACATTACTTCTTTCGCGCAATAAAAATTACTTAATACGAAAAAATCGTGAATACTTACAAAAATTAAATTATTGATATTAACATGGACCAGAAGGTACCTATTATATAATTTGGTCCATGCTATTACGATTCAAAAACGAACAACTTGCCATTATGAATAATTATCGCCAAGGATATTTATTACTTGTATATATTTAAAAAAATTACTTTGTAGAAATATTTTTCTATTTCTATCAACTACTAACGAATTTGCATGTAGCATCTTTTTACTGTCAAAAATGTAAATAACTTACCATTACAATACACTTGTATTTAATGCACTGATGTGTTGTATATTAATATGTACTTTTTGTTTCCCTCGCTCATGAGTACTGTAAACACCATATTTTATTGACGACTGGGTATAGCTACTATGTAATTGCATCTTCGGCGTCACTATTTTGCTGAAAGTAAAAAAAAATCATACTTAATTAATGTATAAATCAAATTAAAGATGAAACGGAAAGTTATCAGTAATCCTACCCTAGTCTTCAGAATTGTTTACAAATTTTAATTACAATGATTATTATCAACTTTTCAATGTATCTAGTACTTAAGTAGAATTGAAATAAGTATGATATTTCAGAAAAGTGTAATAATATTTTATACTTTTTAATAAAACATAATAAATAGATATTTATTTTATTTACCTTTACTATTGTGATTTAATTTTCTTATGTAGGTATCTTATTTGTTTATAAAATATTAAACAATACTCAGTAGTTACTTTAGCACTGCATGTTAAATATTTCTGTACATATATCTATTGCATTTTGCACTACGATTATTCGTAAAGAAATCGTTGGATAATGGATTGTATGACTTGAAGTATTAGATATTTACTGGTGCAGTAAGATTAAAAGAAGCAGTTGCAAAGAATACAGTAGAAAAGAAACACAAGGCACTATAGAAAAAGGTTGTACATTTTTCAATTTTAATTCAAATACCTATGTAAATAATGCCGAAATATACATAATATACTTCATAAAACTATTGCCACCACTCAAACATCTGAATGAATTTAATTGTTTTGTCTTTAATTAGGTTCTGAATCCACTGGACGCTATATGCAATGTGAAAAGAAACGACGCCGTGTGTGTCAGTAACCTAAAATCAGCAAAGCCTGTGGACAAGGCTATTTTGCAAGAACGGCCGGATGTGAAAATATTCTTGCCCTTCCGTTTCCATCTCTACAAACCCAAAGACCTTTTTAAGGCTCACACATATAACAACTTTTTAGGTTTGTAAAGCAAATTTTACTTTAATAGTTCCCAAACAGTTTTTCGACAGACCCTTATTAATCAAGCAAGCAGCGTCATCCATCTTTCCAGCCCGAATTATCAACTCTGAGCACGACGTAAATCACTGTTATGTACCGGTCATATAATTGCATTTAACGGTTTCCTACACCCGTACACTAAAGAAAGACAGCGAAAGAGAAATGGTGGCGATTTTTTAAACGTGGTATCGATACTAAAATTGATGACTATTTTTACTCTGCCAAGAGAAATCATGTCTAGGAAGAAGAACAAGATTAAGTTGCTCAATAAACTGTTACCTTAATTTTCTAGTGGCTGGGACGGACAGAGACCATGTGCTAAGTTTGGTGGATGAAATATCGTACGCATCCCCACCAGCTCCACCTCTATCGCAGATGCATGAACTACCACCAGAAATCTTCTGCAATGGTGACAACAGACCAGCAGACTGCCCAGTGGACTGTCGCTGCACGCATATGATTGACGTGCCACTCAATTCAGTTGTAGAAATAGTTCTCGTTGACGAAGGTACATCATCAACATTATTTTTATTTGAATACTTTTTAGGATGTTTTTCGTTATATTTGTAAAACTGAAATCTCCAAGTGTTGGATGCATCAATGTCACAAGTCAATACAAAAATGAAATTTAGGTAGCTACAAAAAGTCTAAGGCTATTAGGATTTAAAATCTCCCAAAGGTGATGATTGACACGTATGTAGGTACATACAACATAAAAAAACTCTCTCAAGATGGACCGACGCATGGGAGAAGATCAAAGGACCAGGCTTGATGAGGGTAGCGTAGGAACAGTCGTCGTGGAGATTCTTAGGGAGACCTATGTGAATAGTGAAGGTTCCATGATGACTCTTTAATGATTCTTGGTTTAAATCATATTCAGAAAATTCTAGTTCTTATTATACAGCTTATAATTCTCGCATGAAACAGTAAACGATATAGGTAATATTAATAGATCGAACTTAATATCTTAGCAAACTAATACTGTTGTTTACATTTTAGTGCAATCGCCAAATCTTTCGCATCCGTTTCATCTTCACGGAACACCTTATAACGTCATAGGGATGGGACGATCGCCAGATAAGAACATAAAGAAGATCAATCTAAAGCACACTCTAGATCTGGATAGAAAAGGGCTTTTGAACAGACAATACAACCTCCCACCATTTAAAGATACTCTGGCCGTTCCCAACAATGGATACGTGGTGCTAAGACTGAAAGCTGATAATCCAGGTATGAATAAGCGGCCCATTATATGTATCTATAAACTGTAGAGAGGTCAATAGGGTACTTGCATGATTTTTTTTCAGTCTATTTTAAAGATATATGACCTACTTAAACAAAGCCAGAAAAAGAAAAAAAAAATATGCATAAATTAATTAAATAGAGCGTTCCAAAGTTCCTACTTTAGACTTCACCGCCGAAACGCGAAATGACGTCACTTGTTCAAAATTATGCCTTATTAATCTGTGATAGAAATGTCACTGTCGTATTGACAGGGTCATGTGACACTGACAGACAGATAACTTCAATATCCAAAAGCGAAATTAAGGTTGAACTGTGTCGATTTACTTCCAAAAGTTCCAGTAAAGAATCGAAATGCATCTTACCGATGCATTTTAAAGTAAAAAGTGTACACACTTAGTTTCTTTTGCCTTCTCTGAAAGAGGTAAATGTTTCCTAAAAAAATAAAAGTGACGTCATGTGTCAAGCTTGGCTGTGATTGGTGTTTCGTTGCAACGTTCCGTTTCACAAAATTAAAAGTTGAATATTTTGGAAACTATTGAAATTTTTTTAGTAAATCTTTCACGATAACGCTTTTCTAAGGCTCTATTTTTGAAATATTGACACAATTTCTTATTATAAATTTCATGCAAGTACCCTATTCTGTACATTGAATTCAAAATGAATATTGGAGGATGAATGGTGATCGATACTGATGCCAAAAATGCAATCAGTAAATTTTTTGTCTGTCTGTCTGTATGTGCATGCATGGGTCAAAAACTACCAAAGGGATTTTAACCAAACTTGGTACGATTGTAGTCCCTACTCCTGGGCAGGTTATAGGCTATTAACATTACTATTAACATATTTAGGTATTTATTTAATTTCTTAGTTTATTTTTAATTTATGTACTTAGTATCTAGAGACCATTAACACAATATCATGCATATGTACCACTGTACAATAAAAGATGTTTCACTTTCCAGGATACTGGTTGTTCCACTGCCATTTCATTTTCCACATCGTCATCGGAATGAACTTGATAATTCATATAGGAACACAGCACGACCTGCCACCTGTACCGCCGAACTTCCCAAGATGTGGCCACCATTTGCCGGAAATAACACCACCATTCTATCCCATCCACCATTGATATAAAATATCTGGGATGGTATCTATTTAAAATAGAACGCGATCTATTTAATATATTGTTCTACTTAGAACAAGAACTGAACAAAATTAAATATGATTGTCCTGATAGAGTGAAGCGATATACTGACTACGCCTACTGCCATATTTTATTTTTACTAAAATATGAACAAACGATCAATTGTTGCTAACGATCGAAACGAAATAATACATATAATAATAAATTATGTTAGGGGCCTGTTTTAGATATATACGTAACTCGAAAATTATCTGTTTCTTTGAGCGTTATGATTCTCTTCGTTCAGATAACTGCAAAAATAGGCTCTTAATGTAAAATAATAACTTTCGCAATGACAAATCATTAACGAATAGTTATGATGCTTTTTACTTATCAACTACCACCTCTAAAGAATATGTATATTTTAAGGAAACCAAAGTTTTTTTGTTTTATTAGATCTTGTATTGTCTCTATAAATAATAATTGCAACTAACCGCCGCACTCAGAGTCGACTTTAATGATTACTTAGTTAACTAAGTATATAAACTCACACTTACGGCCGCACTCGGAGTCGACTTTAATGATAACTTAATTAAGTATAGATTTTTAAAACAAAGCTGCCGCAATCAGAGACGTTCAGTAAATTAATGTTAATTGGAATTTAATGAGATGTGAGTTAATTAGTTAAATGCCAATTAACATTAATTTATTAAACTTGTCTGATTGCGGCAGTTTTGTTTTAAAAATCTTTACAAGTAAGTAAGCGTTACAAAAAAACAAACAAAGTTGGCATTTAACTAATTAACTCACATCTCATTAAATGCCAATTAACATTAATTTACTGAACGTCTCTGATTGCGGCAGCTTTGTTTTAAAAATCTATACTTAATTAAGTTATCATTAAAGTCGACTCCGAGTGCGGCCGTAAGTGTGAGTTTATATACAATAGTATTTCATTCCGTATACCTATAGAAGAATAACATGTTATAAAATATTAGGTATCTACTAATAATAATTTTATAGAGACGAATGCTTTTTGTGTGTGATTAGGTTTAAGTTTTTGTTGTTCGTTTTTTACTCTTTTTACATAAGTACCTACCTAGATAACTATAGTTTTGTAAATGTAGTTACTAATGTTTATAAAAAATGATTACCTTAATATATTTTTAACACTTGCGATTGATAATATGATCGATACAGTAAATATTAAATTTATGAAATGAGTATAGAAGTACGAATTTGAGCATTGATCGTCGATACAAAATTGTTAAAATTGTAAAATGTTAACTTGTGTCACATATCAATGGCTTGGAAAGAAAAAAGTCTAAATAAAATAGTCGGTGTATTATTTGTAATTTTTTCTGAATATGCTCTTTTTTGTACAAGTATCATATTATCGTAATTTCAAATTGTTCGTGTTGACTCTACCATTTTAGACATAGACAATGATAGAGACATGTGTTTGTCATCACACTATATCATTTAACAGTTAATGTGAAGAAATTTATCTATACTTACTAATATTATAAAGAGGAAAGATTTGATTTTTTGTTTATTTATTACGATTTGACTCATCAACTCAACTACTGGACCGATTTCAAAAATTCTTTCACAATTAGAAAGCTACATTATCCCAGAGTAACATATTAGGCTATATTTTAATCCGGAATTCCCGCGGGAACTCCGAAATTATCGAGGGTGAAACCGCGCAGGACAGCTAGTCAATAATAAAAAGAAATCTCACTGTCTCCTGCAATGCCAAATTGAACACTAACAGCATATTATGTCGTCTAATAAAATATGGCAGCGATGATTTTCAACGGAGTCGATATAAGTCCATATATTTATTATTTTTATTTGTTAAATAATAAAAAGCTCTAATCCGCTTAAAGCTTTCCAAACTGAATAGCGAAACTCCTCGATGAATAGAAAATTTAAGTAAAGGCAATTTTGTAGACAAAAAGTACCTACCTCACATTTCGACAACGACAATACAAGTTTAAACCGGGTTTAAGCCTATCTAATAAAATTGGAGTTTCAAACTAAAAAAATATTTTAAAAATAAAATTAAATACATCTCAGTAGAGCTTGCCTAAACTAAAATGACACGCCCCACTACTCAATAAGCACAGATTTATACGTGTCGTATCGATATTTTAACGGTTGTGCGTGTGCGTATGCCCGATGGAGGGGCGCGTCATTTTAGCTTAGACAAGCTCTACCTACAGTTATTATGAGATAATTTAGTAATTTTATAAAAAAAAATAATAGCAATGGTACCTACATATCATAATATTGTTAAACTATTCCTATCTGTCAGTCTTATCTCAAATTGATATAATTTGAGGCCGTAATTAATAGTTACGGCAGTCGGCGACTCTTGATTCATTCACACGCGAACAAACTTTTAACCTACCTAATATAAATACCTATATCTACATGTAATTAATATACTTAAATATATAGAAATTATAATTTATCAATATTACACACAATCCATGGCTGACACTCTTTCAGATGGATGCAATGTACCTACCTAGCAAGCCGCAGGTTCAGCTCTCATCGTCAAAATAAAACTGATAATATACAACGTGTTAATGAATTAACTGAAAACTAGAAAGTAGTTTGCTCAGAATCAACTAGCGAATCGATCGCACTATGTTTTAATATAGGTTATATTTTTTCATTTTTACTAGCCCATGTCTAAATTATTTATAATACAATATTTGGCGCGTACGCCGCCCGCAGCAAAAAAATTCGAACCGGTAGGCACGGGCGTAGCTTTTGCAATTTCGTAGATAGGTCACCTCCAAACTAATATTGAATAACTTTTAAAGTATAAATTTTTTTGACATAAAATATATTTTAATCATATTATTGTTTATTTTTTTAAATGGGGTGTATCAGGTTTTCAGTTAATTCATTAACACGTTGTATATGACTACAAGTTTATTTAGTTCACGCAATTCCGAAATGGTATAAGGACAGCATAACCGACTAGTTAGAGATTTATAAACAAATATTTTAAAATTGACAGTCATTATAGCTACATAACTTTTTATTTACGAACCTACAGCTTTCATGGTAATGAATTATTTGGACACAGGGTATAATTTTGTTAAGAAAAATATATACGTCTGTGGTAGTTTGTCATCTGGGTTGAAAATTCACTATTTTACCCTTCAGATTGTACTTGTGAACTCGTGTTTAAAAAGATTATTTCCGAGAGTACGATCCTTGAAATTAAACTTTTTATTGTATAAAAAAAAACATATTTTTCATAAGAAAATTGTATATTACAAACTTCTTAATCTAGCCATGTGATTTTGTTAACTTATTTCATAGCAGCGATCGAAGTCATTATGAGAATAAAAAAAAAAAAAACAAAAAAAAAAATTTGTTTTATATCTATTAGTGCTGTCCCCCGCGATTTCATCCGCGGTAATTTCGGAGTTCCCGCGGAGGTTGCGGGAAAAAAACACTTTATGTCCTTCAGTTCCCGCGGCAATTCCGGGATAAAAACTATCCTATCTTTTAAGTTGGACCATATTATAAATGGTTGCAAAATTTTATCAAAATCCGTTCAGTAGTTTCGGAGTCCATCGCGGACAAACAACGTGACACGTGATTTATATATATTAAGATTCCATTAACGTTAAATAACTGACAAAGAAAGTACCTACTTTTATTAACCTCCCTAGGTATATTTTATTTCTGCTTATTTATTCAACCAAAGAAAATTAATTTACTTTTAAAATTAAATGAGGTCTGGTCTGTTCAAGTAGGTATTTTCAGAGAAATATTTATGGTGGTGGCCAGTAAAATATTTGTATGTCTGTCTGTGTTTTTGTGTCTGTGCATTAAATGGACTAATGGAATTATTTAAGGTTAGAACTTTTTAAAATGACCTATACTTATACTTATATTTTCGCTTTGACCTACTCTATAATAGGTACTCAAAGTAGGTACTATTTAAATGACCCGTATTACATTTGGCATTAGATAATTTTTTTTTAGGCAGATAAGCGAAGAGTGCATAAAATATGAATAAAAAAATATTTGTTATTATCACGTAACCTGCATGTGTGGTAAACTATGTTAAAAGCAAACCTTTTTTATTTTGTGTAATTTTTCCAGAACGCATCGGAATCAGAATAAATTCTCAGATTTCAATAAATCAATATCGTTTATAATATCGTTTACAAGCAGCATTTCCCTTCATTGGCACATTGTATTGTATAAGGAATCAACTGTTTTTTGCGGTTTCGCCTTCGAATTCCGAAATAAAAAATACCGTATCTATTAATTCAGAAAACATGCTGTCTGTGTGCCAAATTTCCTCAAAATCGGTTGAGTGAAAATGCGTAATGGAGTAAAAAAATCTAAGCATCCAAAAATCTTCACAAGCTATTACCTAATATACCTAATAGTGATTTTTTTTGGAAAGTTAAATAATATTTTGATCGATGTACCTGTATCGGCTGTATCGAAATCAATCTTAACAATTTAAAACCTTAAAAAACTTTAAAAGTTTGCCAAAAGTTTTTTACATCTGGGACAAGAAATACATAATCACTATGATTCTGAAAACGATCTTATTTAATAAAAACCCGAGAGTAAATAGTACCTATACGTGGTGCATTATAAATTATTATTGCAATGGATAAACATTCAATATTTTTGTTTTTCATACTTACATCTGGTGCAGGTAATAAAAGAAAACCTTTCAGATTTTTATACAGTAGGGTCAAAACATTTTATTAGCACATCAAGTAAACCGCTATTCATATCAATCGCCTGATAGCAAGCTCATCATCAGAAACTATTTGTTTTTTTTTGTTTTTTTTTTAATGGTATTACTTCTTCTATCTCTATCGTCATAAACTTCATCGACCACGCGGTGTCAGTATAGATAAGTGGTTGTCTTTTATATTGCTAAAACCATAATCCAGTGCCGCGGCAGTGGCACGCCGCCAAGTATGCGTTCACACTTCACAGTCATACACAATAATTATGTGTGTGTACGAGTGCGTAGCGCGTGCCTGCCGTGGTACTCAACTCCTGCCAGAGATCATTTTAAAAATGCTAAAATTTCATTCTATGAGAAAAATTGTGTGTTTATGATTTTAAGATTTTATATTCTCTTCATAATTATTATAGCGATCACAGACACTAAAAATCGATCGATCGAAAAAATAGTTGGCGGTAACGAAGCGACACCTCACAGTCATCCGTACCTAGTATCGCTGCAGATGAGATTCTTTTGGCTTCGTGCACATGTGTGTGGTGGAGCGCTTCTCAATGAAAAATGGGTTAGCACTTGTACTCTACGTACATTTGTAGTTTTCTACATTTTTTATTAATACTTTTCTGTGTGCGAAAACTATTTAAAATCATGGATGTACAAATCTAATCGATTTAATGATAATAATAAAAAATAGCACTTTGTGTTCTTCACAAGATCCTCTCAGCCGGACACTGCGTGATTGAATCATGGTTAATTAGATGGCTGCCCATGGATGCTATCCTTGGAACACACGATGTTAACAAATTTGATGCAGAAGCACAAGTTATTGGTATCAATAAGCGAATATCCCATCCGCGATATAGAGGGTAAGCGCCTTAAGCATTTATTACAGCAAAATATATATAACTTTAAATGAGGAATATATTTTTGACGCATTTTGTCCGATTTCTGCCTAAGGGGCTTCATTCAAACTAGTGATATCCGCCAGAAAAAATATATCTGCTAACAAATATTATTTAAAAATCAATCGATAAGAGAATTTTTACAATAGGGTACTTAAATTAATAATTAATAGATAATTTTCTATGATAAATTTTAGCCCGGCAGCCTACGCCTTCATTTTCTCAGGGACAGGCCGAACCTCGTGACGACGAGACGCCCAAGCTTTTGCCCTGAGAAAATTCTCGAAACGGGCTATTTACAGTATTGCATTGTAACGTAATAAAAAAGTTTAGTTGAAAACCGCCAAAAGTGGTAATTTTCGGTACTTTTTGGTTAAACTTTTTGATATCAAGTTTAGGTAAATGCTGCAGAATTATCATCAAACATTAGTATTAGATTAATATCTTTGTCTATTCAGTATTTCTATTTTTTAAGTTATCCTTACTAATATTATAAATGCGAAAGTGAGTTTGTTTGTTTGTTACGCTTTCACACCTTAACGCTTCAACTGATCATCATGAAATTTTGCATGCACGTTTTCAGGGATACTTTTGTCCCGGAATTCCAGCGGGAAAACCGAACTTAAAGCGGGTAAAACCGCGGGGAACAGTTAGTATAGAATTTAAATATAATTTGAGGGCTAATTAATGTATATAAAGTGTTTGTTTTATAGTGGCATCGGACCTTACGATATAGCAATGCTAGAATTAAAATCACCGGTACAATTTACAAAGGAAATTCAACCGATAAATCTACCAAGAAATTTTAAAGACGATAATATAAAATCTGTAACGCTAGCTGGCTGGGGTGTATTAAGGACCACCATTTTTATACCAGATTTACCCGATAGATTACAGGAAGTTAATCTGACTTATCTTCCTTTTAACGGTAGGTATTATTGCAGTTTTGTTGTTGCATCGTCTTGTTTAGGTACCGATAGATAGGTAGGTACTAGGTAAATGCATGTATTTACTGTAATGTTAAACAAGGAACATACTCAAGGTCACGATGGTTCATGCTTTCATATATACATATGTATTAAATAATAAAAATATAATGCATATATAAAAACATCATCATCATAGAGAAACCCTTAACAAAAGATGCGGGTTTACGTGGGTGCATCATCTTTTAGTAGGTATATAAATATAATATATAAATATACATATAATAAATACAGTAGATTATAAAAATTAAAACGTCCTAATGTAATTGAGGCAGGCTATCATAACGAGTAGCATACGGCCGCTTCGTTACATAGGTACCTATGCTTTTCATCGTTATTGGATTATTGGATATAATTGAGTAAAAAATCAACGAGATGTTTCTTTTGTAATTTGGGACGAGAATCAAATCCTGAATACTCATTCAATATATAATGTTCCTCATTGAACCTTACACTCTGTAGTTATATCTGAAATATATAGAAGTTCATTATTATTTTTTATATAGCGTCACGGGTACTTATCACTTATCGTTACATACCACGTAGCACGTAAGATGTTTCATTATACTGCGACGTTGCATCCTCGAGATTTATTAGAGATGTTTTACTATGTAGTCCATTCTTCAATGTACTGGCATCGCACACAATTATTTAGAGCTATAAAGGAGAATCAAAAATAAAAAGATATTCAATTGACTACTGTGTACCCCTCCTCCCCGCCCCACCCGGCGTAGCGCCTGCGTTGCCGCACGCCGCCGTGCCAGCTCATTCGTTTTTTGTGTGCCGGCATCGCCACTACTAAATAGGTTTTTTGTAATCTTGAGCTAAAATACTTTTTATTCTACCTACAAAAAATAATAAAATAATGTGAAGTTAAAGGTTAACTATGGGTAAACGTACAAACAAAGAGAAAGAAGCGAATATCTCAAACGACTACAGCGCATTGAGCTTTACCTTCGTCGGTCCCTGTGCATCAGACATGCGATGGTAAGTCGTTGTTTACTCACCTTTAGGTGTCACATTATTATAATTCAATTAATAAACAAATAAATGGAAAGCTTTGATAATATGCATTCATCGTAAAATTACCCACCTTTGTGTGTTCTTGAACCATCGTTTTAACGAGTATAGCCATAATAAAAGCACAGCTAATGTAACATTGCTAGCATACCCACTTTTTATTTCATTTTATGCTTTATTATGCTTTTATTTACGTATGTGTCGTATATACAGACTTTGTGGTTAATGATTGATTGTTGACATTATCTATGTTGTATTTTGCATTGTGTCTTTTGTACGAAAACCTAGATACACATACTACTTGCTTCTATTTACGTGCCTGTTATTTATGTACTGCTATTATTTACGTGATCATGGTTGATAACAAGATACTCTGACGAAAGAATGGAATATGGCTATTTTTCCTGATGCAATCATGGCTAAGCTATACATACTACTTGACGTGTTCATGATAGATAGCTTCATCCGTCTCGGGTCGTAACGTGATTACGCCCATAGACGTTAAAATATTCGAGTGCCTCAACAGCTTGTGCACTACATTTCCAGGATCGTGTCGACTCTAAGCTATACTACTTGACGTGTTCATGATAGATAGCTTCATCCGTCTCGCGTCGTAACGTGCTTACGTCCAAAGACGTTAAAATATTCGAGTGCCTCAACAGCTTGCGCACTACATTTCCAGGATCATGTCGACTCTAAGCTATACTACTTGACGTGTTCATGATAGATAGCTTCATCCGTCTCGCGTCGTAACGTGCTTACGCCCAAAGACGTTAAAATATTCGAGTGCCTCAACAGCTTGTGCACTACATTTCCAGGATCGTGTCGACTCTAAGCTATACTACTTGACGTGTTCATGATAGATAGCTTCATCCGTCTCGCGTCGTAACGTGCTTACGCCCAAAGACGTTAAAATATTCGAGTGCCTCAACAGCTCGTGCACTACATTTCCAGGATCGTGTCGACCCTAAGCTATACTACTTGACGTGTTCATGATAGATAGCTTCATCTGCCTCGTGTAGTAACGTGATTACGCCCAAAGACGTTAAAATATTTGAGTGCCTCAACAGTTTGTGCACTATATTACCAGGCTCTCGCGATCGAAATGAGCACCGCTTAAAGTCCAGATCACCCTTAAAGTACCTTCCAAGGTCAACTTCATGTCGCGGTGATTAAACAAGTGCACCCTTACACGAACGATCTGGTTCGAGATTTCTTTCCATAGAAGAGAACTGGGCCTTCGGAGATGAAAACCGAAGTGAACAGCGAAAGGTTCACTCCCTGAAATAACTCAGAAGGAGATGACAGTGCTACTAGCAACTGAACAACCAGACGCAAGCACTAGTATGGTAATTGAGGATACCTTACCTCGAAAAATCCTAAAATCCCTTGGTGATCAAAGAAGTGTTTGGCCATTCCCGACAAAATCTCTAAACGTTGGGGATGGCTTCTAGTAGACGGCCTTACATAAGAAGAAAAACAGGATTTGCTATGTAAAAGACAAAAAATTCATTATTATACGTAACGAACGTATAACGTCAGTAACGACCAAACCATACAAACCGTAATAACTGAGGTAGTATCCCACGCAAGTAGATTATATCGTCTACATCTACTAAAAAGCAATTCGTGTATATATATATACATTAGCTGTGTCCCGCGGTTTCAACCGCGTTAATTTAAGAAAAATTCTTTACTGATGCAAAATATATTCCATAACTACATGATTTTTGCGTAACTTTAACCGTTCAAGTAGCGTAACGGAATATTTTTTCCGTTCTTTGTAACATTTTTCATTGCTGCTCCGCTCTTATTGATCTTAGCGGGATCATATTATGTATTTGTATAGCTTTTCTCGATAAATGGGCTATCTAACACTGAAAAAATGTTTCAAATAGGACCAGTAGTTGCTGAGATTGGCGCGTTCAAGCACACAAACAAACTCTTCAGTTTTATAATAATTATTAGTATGGAATCTGTGGTATAGATACATATTATACTTATAATCTGAATCTCGGACGCGACTCCAAAGATTTTCATGAAATTTAGTATGCAGGGTTGTTTTATCTGTGTTTTCAGGCAAGGAAAAATGAGTGTTTGGTACTGCTTTTTCTACTTAACGACAGATAGCACTATGAGCGAAGCTCGGTCACCTAGATATTTTTAATATGTGGCAATCAATTATAGATGATTTAGTCATTTTAGATGTAGTTGTTATATACCTAATTATGTAAGGAGCTTTAAAATTCCTTTTGATCGCACTGTATTCCAGTTTACGGTCCCCGAATATAACACTTTAAGCTCTACTAAAAGTTACCACCTAAATATTGCAATATCTAATCCACTAAGTTATACAGTCATTGCAGTGCAGTCTTGACAATTTTTCAACACTCAAAAGTTCACTTTATTCTTAACTAGCTGTCCCGCGCGGTTTCAACCGTGATCGTTTTGGAGTTCCCGCGGCAATTCCGGATTAAAATATAGCCTATGTTACTCAAGAATAATGTAGCTTTCTAATGGTGAAAGAATTTTTGAAATCGGTCCAGTAGTTTTTGAGTTAAATCGTAACAAACAAACCAAAATCAAATCTTTCCTCGTTATAATATTAGTATAGACTAGCTGTTCCCTGCGGTTTCACCCGCGTTGGTTTCACAGACCTCGCGGGAATTCCGGAATAAAGGGTGCCCTGTGTGTTATTCTGATGTATAAGCTATGTTAATGTGAATTTCATTATAATCCATTCAGTGGTATTTGCGTGAAAGAGTTGCAAACACACACTCTCGCTTTTTTAATATTGGTAAGAATTTCAAACGAGTTAACGAGAGTTAACGAGTTTATCAAGTCAAATCAGTTCAAAATGGAAGACCTACGTGTTGTAGATTCTAATCTATGTTGTCTGTGGTCAATTGTCTATGTCAGATGTAAATGTCCGCTGAATAAAAATATATCGTCTCGTCACTGATCTCGCTGTATTTATTTAAATAAATAATAATCCATCCAGACCAACATCATCCACAATATAAAACATGGTGTCAGAAGTGGAGCCTTCAGAATTAACGAAAGGTATGCAAAATACAAATATATTTTTGGCAGGAATCAAACCTCTAAATATAAAAACGTGCTCGAATGTTTTCCACCAATGGAAGTTATGGAAACAAAGGTTTGAGATTTATTTAGAAGCTACAGATCTGATTACCAAACCAGAAAATAAAAAGATTGCAGTACTTTTAAGCCTCATAGGCGATGAATGTTTGGAAATATATAACTCATTCGATCAAGATTCCAAAATTCTAAAATTAAAAGATGTCCTCCAATTATTTGAAAATAAATTTAGTCCGACAAAAAATATAACTGTAGAAAGATACAACTTCTTCTCTCGTCATCAAAAAGAAGATGAATCGGTTGATGATTACATAACAGTAATAAATAATTTAGCATCATCATGTGAATTTGAACAATTAAAAGATTCTTTAGTAAAAGACATGTTGGTCATTGGCATTAAAGATAATGATATAAGAGAAAAATTGTTATTAGATGAAAAATTAACATTGGAAAAAGCAATCAAAGTTTCAAAAAATTATGTAATTACTCAACAACGTTCGAGAAGCATCAATGAAAGTACAAATGTAAAGGTCACTCAAGAAAAAATTAATTCTATAAGGTCAACAGACAGAAGGAACAAGTCTTCAAGTCACCATCGGAGGAATAGATCAGCTTCACAGAGTAGTCAAAGGTCGTCAAATCGTACAAACTCATTAAATCGGAATTATCATCAAAATTATCAGTCAAGAAATCAATCCTGGAATCAAAATTTCAAAAGAACATGTACAAGGTGCAATGAGGTACATCGATTCAAGTGTCCAGCCAAAGGAGTAACGTGTAACAATTGTGGTCGATTAAATCATTTTTCAAAGTGTTGTTTCTTCAAAAATAAAAATGTAGGCACCGTAAGTCAAGAAGTCAATGAAAACTTCATAATTAATTCAGTAAACTGTCAACCCAACAATAATAAATGGGAATTAAAAATTAAGCTTCATAATGGTAAAATGTTAAACACCATTATAGATACAGGTGCAGACATAAATGTAATATCAAAATTTACCTTAAAAAGTCTAAAAATATATGTACCTATTCATAAATTAAGTAACAGGTTATATTCATTCAGTGGTAATAATATACCAACTATTGGTAGCTGTTATCTAAAGTGTCAATTTCCTAATGGTCTAACTTCTAATATTTATTTTGCAGTAGCAGATATGGTATGTCAAACTGTTATAGGCAAAAATACATGCGAAAAATTGGGCATTATTAAAAGAATTTTTCAGTCACAAATAATTCAAAAAGTCAGATGTCAGAGTCAAAAGTCGAAGGTCAGTGTCAATGTCCAGAGTCAGTAAGTAGTATTATTAACCAATTTAAAAATTTATTTCATGGTCTTGGATGTTTACCAAATAAAGTGCATTTAGATATTGATGAAAATGTAAAACCTGTAGTCAGTCCTGTACGTCGTATTCCTTATTCCTTAATGTCACGTCTTAAAGAAGAATTAGATTACATGGAAAGTGAAAATGTCATTCAAAAAGTAATTAAGCCTACCAAATGGGTAAGTTCCATAGTCTTGGTTGAAAAACCAAACGGAAAACTAAGGTTTTGTCTAGATCCAAGAAATTTAAATGTTGCAATAAAGAGACCATATTTTCAATTTCCTACATTTGATGATCTAAGATCCAAAATAGCTGGTTCAACTATATTTTCAAAATTAGACGCCAATTCTGGATTTTGGTCTATACCGTTAGATGAAGAGAGTAGTGACCTCTGTACATTCAATACTCCATTCGGGAGATACAAATTAATAGTGTCTTATACAAAAGGTTCTAATATGCATGTGTCTGATACATTGTCTCGAGCTCCAAGTGATAAAAGGTATGAAAATAGTGATGATGATAGTGTTTTTGATGAAATTGATCAAAATATTCGAATTCATGTCAATTTACTTACTTCAAACTTAGCTATTTCTAAAGAAAAATTAGAAAAAATCTTAAAATATACTAGTGATGATATTATTTTACAAAAATTAAAAGAGTATACGGTGAATGGATGGCCGAATAGCAAAGAACACACCGATCCAATTGTCTTACCTTATTGGCATATTAGGGATGAAATTCATTGTTTAGATAATATTCTATTCAAAAATAACTGTGTCATTATACCAACTTCTTTAAGGTCTGAAATATTGTCAATACTCCATGAAGGTCATTTAGGCATAGAAAGAACTAAAGCTCAAGCCCGTTGTACTGTATTTTGGCCTAACATTAGTAAAGATATAGAAAATAAAGTAAAAATGTGTGAATCATGTGCAATTTTCATGAATAATAAAAGTAAAGAGTCATTAATATCTCATGAGACATCACAATTTCCTTGGCAAAAAGTAGCAATAGATTTTTTTGAATATAATAACAAAAAATATCTTATTGTTGTAGACTATTACTCAAACTTCATAGAAACAATTTGTCTTAATAATAACACCACAAGTGATATTGTTATATTACAGTTAAAATCAATTTTTGCAAGATTTGGTATTCCATTGCAATTGGTGAGTGACAATGGTCCTCCCATGAATTCTGAAAAGTTTAAGCAATTTATGAGTGATTGGGACATAGAACATATAACGTCCAGTCCATACTTACCTAGAAGTAACGGCTTAGCCGAAGTTTCAGTAAGAATTGTCAAAGATATCTTTAGAAAGTGTGAGGAGTCCGGCACAGATCCATTTATTGGTTTGTTGCAACATCGCAACACTCCAAGAGGTAATTTGTGTTCTCCAGCTCAATTATTAATGTCAAGAACTTTAAGAACTAAAGTACCCAGTAAGTTAACTAATTTGAAACCTAAAGTTGTAAGATTTAAACATCATAGTCAAAATTTAATTAAAAATAAGGAAAAAACTCAGTCATACTATAATAAAAGTTGTAAAAATTATAATTCATTTAATGTCAATGATAATGTTTATTTTAAGCTGAAACCTACACATAAAAAGTGGTCAAAAGGTATTATTGTATCTAAATCAAAATTTCCACGTTCCTACATGATAAAAGATTTATATGGTAATGTTTATCGAAGAAATAGTCAACACATTCGTTTATCATTTAGGAAGGAGGATAATAACTATAGCAATTCTTTGTCTTCTAACTATAGTAACTTTAATTCATTGTCTCCTAGTTGTAAAAAACATAAATATGCAGATCAAGATGATTATAACTTGTCTCCAAACAAAAATCAAAGTCCTAACAGAACTGAGAGATCTGTAAGTCAAAGTCCAAATAAATGTAATGTGTCTCCATGTCAATCTCCATGTTCTGATAGAAATAATCAGCCAATTCTAAAGTCACCTGAACTAAGTTCATATAATAATTCTAATGGTCAGAACAAGAAAGAAATATCTGAACCAAAGTCTGATTATTACTATGTGACAAGATCAGGAAGGCAAATAAGAAAGCCAAAAACATTCAATGTAAACTTTTAATGTACCTATAGTTTCATAATTATTATTCAAATGACAATGTTTAACTTAATTAAATAACACAAGTATAAATTTATTCTAGATAAATGTGTACCGCAAAAATTCAATGTCTTGATAATAATGTACGTAATTCTGCACTACTATAACTACTTATTTCTTTCAGTATAATACTTATTTAGTTCATCACATTGTTATTCCAATTCAGTTCATAAAGTTAGTTTCATAAATTTCAGAAAGTTTAGACTTCAGAAACTTTGTTTACAAAACTTCATAAATGTCATAATTTGTCATTAGCATAAACGTCAATGTCATGTCACATTTGTCAATGTCGAAAAGGAGCATGTTGTAGATTCTAATCTATGTTGTCTGTGGTCAATTGTCTATGTCAGATGTAAATGTCCGCTGAATAAAAATATATCGTCTCGTCACTGATCTCGCTGTATTTATTTAAATAAATAATAATCCATCCAGACCAACATCATCCACAATATAAAACACTACGGACTATTCGGTTTAAAGATCTTTATTATACTCATTAAGACACATGCCACTTACATGAGTACATTAATAAAATTTAAAATCAGTCACACAGAACAAAATAATCAACATAGTGTAGGGTAGGTAAGTTGCAAGTTAGCTGCGAGGAGACAATATTTCAAGTGCTGACAATATAAGGCGGTGGTCCAAGTTATAAAAGGTCTTGTTTTTTAATGTGGTCTAACAATTTTTTTTTTGAAGATTCTAAGCTACTATTACGATACTTGTGTTTTAAAAACCGCTTATGGCGACCATAGACCTAAAAGAAGCATATTTTTTGGTTTTCAAACAGAAAAATACTGCCATTAGACAAACAATCCAAGCTGTTGGAGAGAGTTTTAAACAGTTTTAAAATCATGCCAGGCAGGTACTTCCCTTGAATCAGTTTTTTCATGGTGGATTAATAATAAAATATTAGGCATTCAAAAAACAAAACTCGTAAGAACCGTTAACGCTTTGGAAATATTCTCCGCTGCCTCTCCAACAGGTTGGGGTGTACCTATCGTGCATCGGTGAACATCGGTTTATGGTCTAATGTGCTTTGCAAAGTTTCCGACAGATCAGGAGACGCGAGGGAAGACTTCTTTTGATCTTCACATCGCGTCGTACATAAATTTAGGAAACAACCGCGAAGCCGATGTGGAGTCTTGACATAGTATATTGACTGATACTTTATTTATTTACAGTAAATGTACTTTTTTCCGTTCAAAATTTTTTAAAGGTGTTAAAAAACCTTTGTCGGATACCGAGTGGAGTTTGACTCATTCAGTCTTTAAA
The DNA here is from genome assembly GCA_907165275.2 of Zygaena filipendulae. Taxonomy (NCBI): domain Eukaryota; kingdom Metazoa; phylum Arthropoda; class Insecta; order Lepidoptera; family Zygaenidae; genus Zygaena; species Zygaena filipendulae. The sequence continues at coordinate 10,896,519 of OU015652.1, read as the reverse complement.
TTGATCATCGATATTAATTTTGCTTTGCTTCCAAAGCCAAAGAAAAGCCCACTTTATTTATCTCGGCATATCTACAGACGTTTTAACGCACTCATGGTAGATTGGAGTATCTAGTACTTCCGTTACGATTTTTTTTTCCCTCTCTTCTCTCTCTTCAAATGCTTAAAAAAAAAAAAAAAAAAAATAAGCTACCGATAGAGCATCAGGCACAATGATAGTTTTAAACCGGCCAAGTAAACCTTGGTTACGCCTCTTCCTGAAATAATATTGATTGCTTTATCGCTGATATACCTATATCTTTAAATTTTTCAATATAACAAATTAGTACCCAAAAGAGAGCCTTCCGCTCGAAAAACTAACCAAGAAACGAATAGCTCTACTTGCGTTGTCGACTGCACAACGTGCAGAGACGCTGTCCTTGATCTGCTTAACCAACTGAAAGTCAATACCTCTAATGAAAAAAAAAAAAAAAAAACTTACTAAATACAGAAAATTATTGACCACGAAACGACCTATTCACAATGCTTTAACTCACAATGCCTTAACTTTATCCCACTGTATCCCATAAATGAGGATAGACTCTTTGCAGAAGCAGCTTACAATAATGACTCTGATTAATAAACATTCATATAAATACAAGATAAACAAAATATATAAATATTTTGTAAAATTATTCGTACAAGTCTAATTATATTTTTTCTCTACTCGTGTTCGCTGATTTAACTTGGTTTATCATCGTTCTTCTTTCCCTATCTTTTACCTATTTCATGGTGAGCGCTAAACATCTACATAGTAAAACATCTCTAATAAATCTCGAGGATGCAACGTCGCAGTATAATTGATGGTTAAACAAACTTACCTAGTGATGTTTGACCATAATTATACGAGACGTTGCATCCGAAGAGATTTATTACCCTCCCAGCCCATAGGTTTCGTTAAAAACTTATACATCTATAAGTATTAACGTTACCCCATGCCATGAAATAGGTGCTCTGAAAAAATGAGCTGGCACGGCGGCGTGCGGCAACGCAGGCGCTACGCCGGGTGGGGCGGGGAGGAGGGGTACACAGTAGTCAATTGAATATCTTTTTATTTTTGATTCTCCTTTATAGCTCTAAATAATTGTGTGCGATGCCAGTACATTGAAGAATGGACTACATAGTAAAACATCTCTAATAAATCTCTTCGGATGCAACGTCTCGTATAATTATGGTCAAACATCACTAGGTAAGTTTGTTTAACCATCAATTATAAACATTTAATTTACTGTTGTACTTGCAGTTTCAAAAAAATCCGATTCACGTTCACCTCGAAGGTTTAGTGTATTTCTATACAATATGAAAATCTATTTTGCAGAATGTTACGAAGCTGTGGATAATATTAAAGATCCAGATGAGCAAAACCCATTAGACAGGGAGGCTAATATATGCACTGGTCCCATCACCGGTGGATTAGCAGCTTGCAGCGGTGACTCAGGTGGACCGTTGGTCCTATTTGTCCCACAAACTAGAGTAAATATCAGAAATGAGCTAAATATGTTGTATGATTATAATGACATTTTCGACAGAGCTTTTGACCCTAGGGATAACAATTTTAACGATGCTGTGGAGTTTGTGCCAGTGGTCGTTGGTATCACTTCTTGGGGAGCTTCGCCTTGTGGAGAAAGAGGCGCACCATCTGTATATACGAAAGTATTTACTTACCTTGATTTTATAAATCAATATATTAATGTTAAGGTTTAAATAGCAACATAAGGATTTACTTATTGAATATATTTATTAAAAGTAAATAGTACATCACATCTGGTCTTCTAAATTATACTAAGAATTTTAAATTACGTATTATCTAGTTAGGCATCTATAATTTCCTATCAAATATTAGCTGAGCCTTTATATTAGCTGAGCCGGCAGTTTAACTTACATATTATAGGTATCCCGTAATCCTCGGGTACACATAACTGTACCGGAAAAAGTATCTCAAGCGTTAATTCGATAAATAAGCTCACTTACCAAGTTTGGTTTTGTTTAAATCTGTCTAGAATTTTTTGCTCGAGGCATGATCAAACATACGGGCAACAGCTTAATTAATCGAGGTTCTTAATATTAGGATAGTAAATATTTTATTTACAGTATTTACAATTAGATCCTTTAGAGACTGTTTCTCTAAACCACCTAACATTTTGAAACTTCAGTTAGAACAAGTAAATTCATTTTAAAAAGTAATTATAAGAAACAAATCGTCACAGCTGTCTAGCGCCTAAATTGAATTAATTTCCCAGAAACCCTTTCTTGTGTTTGTCTAGGGTATAGAAATTGTATGTGCAAAATTTTTAAATTCTAAATTCAGAAATTTGGACTGTGGGTCGGTTAATATCAATCCGATTGAACTTATTGAACCACAAATAGGTAGGTACTTACTTGCTTAAGGCTGTATAGACCAAGCTAAAGACCTAATTAAGCAAAATATCTGGAGGCCTGTAACTGCCGCATTTTGGCAATGAATCGGAAATTAATTTGGGTAATGTTAAAGCAACATTCAACACTACAGCTGTAGGCAATGAGAACAGGCTACAGGAGCGACATTCAAGCATCCAGCTCCCGCCTTGATCGGGTCTTATTCTTACTATAGTGTACCCTTTGTTGGGTACAACAATTGTGTCTTTTATGGGTGGAGTTTCGAGATTTCTGGAAAATAAAAGAATAAATATAGGTATAGTAACAATCTGCTTTTTCAATGAAACCCACTTTTTTATAAATTTGAGATTTATTGATTCTTCAGTAGAAATTTGATTGGGAATATGTGTAAAATACGATAAATTTCAACTGCTTGAAATTATGATTGGGCCTGTATTTCAAGAATTTACATCACAAACACACACACACCATATTATTTCGATTTCTAGTTCTGGGATTGCTACTGGCTCAATGGCAGGACATGTAGTATAATGAAAAGAATTCAACCGAGTCAAATCGTAAGATCTTGGCTGCTAATTGGTAGGTAAATCCAATTCTAATGATTTCATAAAAATAACATAAAAATCGGTCAAGACATTTCGAAGGAGTTCGATAACAAACACTGTGACATGAGATTTTTATATTTTAGATTACCTTACTATTCGCCCTTCCTTTTCCAGTTGATAAAAGTTTTCTTTTGATATAGCTGTACCACCAGGGTTTTGCCACGTAGCTACTACCTGCATACTGAATCCGTGTAAATGGAATGTGTATGAGTCGTTGCTTCCGAAACCTGTATGGATATTGGATATGAAAAATAACTTAAGGAGTAGGTATACAAATTTATTAGTAGGGACCTAACATTAGTTAAAGCTGTTTTCTTTAAATCAATTGAAATAGTTTAAAAAATATAATAATATGGCAACAATCTTGTGTGAATATGTTTCACTGAGTGACTCTTAAACAGTAAAAGTGGTAACTAATTAATATCTATCCAAACGGGCTAAGATGCGCAACACGATAAAATGGCTCGATAAAATTTTATCGTGTTGCGCATCTTAGCCCCACAGGGCTTAGCCTTCCTTAGCCTAGCTTAGTTTTCCTTCTCCGTAGTTGATCCTATCTCGACCTTCTAGATCATCATCATCATCAGCCGAAAGATGTCTTAGGATGGACTTAGGCCTCCCCAATTCCTTCTGAATGACGGGCAAGAATTCTAGTAGGTACTGTCCTACCACCGTTATTGGTGGGTCACGACTATGCAGTTGAGATTTTTTTAAGAATAATAATGAACGAAGATATTAACCTAATGTTTTTTTTTTTTTATTTCATAAATAAATTTAACATTTTCTTTACCTTCATTAACCAAAGCGAGTTCGAGCACTTCTCCTTGTAGTGCATTGATAGCAAGCATACACTGGGGCTCGGGATTTTTCATTTCCTCTCCGATAATGCAAATATTGCTAGATGCATCATTTGGCATGAAGAGTAACGGATTATTAGGATATAAGAAACTTTTGCCGTTTATTTGGACGACCCCGTTTTGTTGAAGAGCTGGAAAATATTATACAATAATACTAACATAAGTTTTGGCAATTTTAAATTACAAAATGTCTCATTGTCATTACCTACAACTACGAATTTTGGACCGTAGGTAGTCCTTTAATGAGAGCAAAGAGTGTAAACACAGATTTTAGATTTTATTGCTTTCTTACCGAATAAGCGACTTCGAAGCTACGCTATAAAATCTATATCTATATAATATATAAAAAAATTCCCTTGGTCACGACATCACGCGTGAACGACTGAAACATTTTCGCTAATTTCTTTTTTGTTATGTTTGTAATTGTAAGGAGAGAAGAATAAAAAGCAGTTTGAAGTTCCTGCGGGAATTCCGAAACTCTTAGTTGGACCGATTGACGGAACTTTCACTGCTAATTAGCTGATGTTATAAGGAGTAAATGAAGCTACTTTGGAGTTCCTGTGGGAATCCCAGAAGGCATGCACCGCGGGGCACAGCTAGTATGCAACGTAATACAATAGGCTAGTTTCCTAAATTTTTTTTTAGTCCGTTTTGTAGATTATTAAAAAATATTGGACACGTATTTTTTTATTTTTTATGTAACCAAAAAACAACGGAGATATATCAAGTCGAAATTTCACATGACGTCACGCCTCGCTACAGTTTGTTCGCACGTTATAGCGAGCTGTGACATCACGAGTCCCCAACCCTAAACTTTAATGCGCTTTATCTATGCATATTTCCATTATTTTAAAAAAGCAAAAAATACGTGTCTTTTATTTTTTTATTATTTAACTGACGGACTAAATAGAATTTCGATTTTTTTACCCAGGAAACTAGCCTATACTGATATCACATATAATATGCACATTTTTATACAAATTTATTGGTACTAGCTGTTCCCGGCGATTTCACCCGTGTTAAGGTCCGTTTATATTATCTACAGACAGTGAGCGTGCCAGACAAATACGTGGAAGACAAAATAATATTCTCCTATACCTAGTGCGTATTAACGTATTCATAATTCATATCTGGACGCAGATAAGCAATAACATGTTAACCCACAAAATTAAGTTAATGATTCAAAACGATTTATTGAGAAATAGAGAACGTTTTTTAATTATATGTCCCTTATTACATTGTTTAAATATGTAACTAAATATTGAACATAAAAAAATGTTGACAAAAAATGGCGCTATAATTTTAAAACACGATTTACTCAAAATTTCTCCAGTGTGGGTTAACACACTATTGCTTATCTATGTCCATCTATCGTAACACGGCCGCGCAGACGCCGACAGAGACGGCCCGTGCCCGGCCAGTATTCGCGGAAAGAATATTTTGTCTGCGTAGTTCATTTCTGCACGTGTCTGGCACGCTCAATGTCTGTAGATATAAACGGACCTTCAATTTAGACAAACACACATACAGACAGATAGGTACAAATGGTTCGAAAACAAAATACTCACATAAAGACGCAGGGAAAAAAGGCTTCTTAGGTACAGCGTCGCTTATGTAGCGGAAGTCGTTATCACTGTCTTGGAATCGGACCATGTGCTTATCTATCCCCAAGTACACGGACTTTACTATAGCACTGTAAGAAACGGGTTGAAGTGATTCCAGCTTCTGCCCATGCATTGGTATATCAGAGTTGGCTACAATATCGCCAACTGAGTCTTTCTGAAACAAATATTCATACGAATATTATAAATGCGAAAGTAACTAAGTACTATCTTTTCACACCTAAATCGCTAAACAGGTTTCGATAAAATTTGTTTATAAAATATATTGCACCCTGAGAAAAAACACTTTACGATAGAAATATAAGTAAAAATAAGTGGTGCAGTGCCATGCTAAAAGGGACTCCACTCAGCATAATATGCTATGACCTTATAGTCATACCGCTGAGTTTCAGTGGAGTCCCAGCGTTCCGCCTGCGATATTATCAAAAACTATTGTGAATGTATAACAAATAACAATACTTATGTACAATTTGGCATTTAATATGATATATTATATTATATACATACCTATATATAAATAAATTTAAACTTATATATAACCAAAAAATAATAAACTACGCAAAATAGTACATTGTTATCCTAGGGGTGAAAGTAAAGTAAGTAAAGTCTTTCTCCCGAGGGTAACACTGTGCTTTTCATTACGAATGCAAGGAAAGTCAAAATAAAAATAGGAATTAGCTAAAGAAAAAATGAGTGAAGATCGAATAGTCGCTTGACACTTTCCCACCTATTTCTTTTTCTTTGGCCGGCTAGCTATTCAGCCAGTATTTTTTATTTACATTGTGGCGACCTAAAAAAAATATTATCTTTAATTATTAAGTATTAATTAAAGAAAATAAAAAAATATAAATAGGAATTAGCTTAAGAAAAAGTGAGTGAATTTTATTTTAATTAATACCTACTTAAACTTTACGTTATTTCAATTTTACATCGCGCTGGCTGTATAGAAAGTTGAAACATGGTTCAATAGAAATGTGAAAATAGACCTAGTTTTTTTTTAATAATTTGACAGTTGTCAGTTGAAAGCGATTCTCCCTAGGGCTGAAAAGGGTTACTTTCAACCCGCTTCTCAGGCAACTTCAGACCTACTTTCCGAGTATGAGTAATGAAAATATTATTTATTTAAATGATCCACATGGGACAGTAGATAAAATAAATAAATCTATATTTAAATAAAATTGAAGTGTCTGTTTCTAATTCCATAACAGCTTTTCATTAAATGCATATGAAAGTATATACGGTAGATACCTACCTACAAGTACATAAAAAAATCTCTGTCTATCTGTCTGTTTATTCCTGCTAATCTCTGAAACAGCTAGACCTATTTTAACGGGACTTTCACTGGCAGATAGCTGATGTTATAAGGAGTAGGTTAGGCACCTTTTATTCAAAAAAAAATTGTTCCTGCGAGAATTCCGAAACTTACGCGGGTGAAACCGCGGGGCACAGCTAGTATTATTATATAATAAGAAATAATATATTCGATATTCATTTACCTGTTCTACACCGTTCAGCATGGAAGTATAATTAAAACCGGTATAAAGCAGCATTGCACTTCCAGTAGCGTTTGCGCAAGCGCCGCTCGACCACACTCGGATCCAATATCCACCGGAGTTCGACGACGCACGCACTACTACATCCATGCGCTCGCCTGGAACGTTCAATGCGGTCTACTGTAGTAGCGATATTTTAACTCTTTGGTGCATTTGTTAGTGATCTTCTAACTTCTGAACGACATGATTGATTGTGGCCTCATCCTCATCGGGAAGAAAGGGAATCCTAAAATCCACGCGGGTAAAACGAAGGGGAACAGCCGTTTTAAATAATATATTTACATTTACGTAACACAACTAATAAATTTTTTAAAACTCGAAACTCATACGCAGGCTAAAGCGAACACTTAGTTTTTTTTTTTTTTGTAATAATTCACTTCACAACACAGATCTACTTGATCCCACACTATAAGCTTGTGTCGTGGAAACCAAGCAAACGTGGTATACCTATACTACATATTATTACATATATATCATAATTTAGATAAATATACACACGCCCAGACTGGAAAATGGAACCCTGTGTTCATCACACAAAGTCCATCTCAACCGGGAATCGAACCCGGAACCCCTTGATTAGCGAGCAGGCATGGTGACCTACTGCGCCAATCGGGTCGTTGGAAGACTAAACAAGGGACGTTTTGAAGAAGGGTATTCGGTATTCGCTTCTCGATAACCTAAAAAAAATACGTTAATTTATATTTTATCCAAAAAAAAAGTCATTACATAAGCTAAGGATTTTTCAAATAGCCTTTGCATTGCCGCTGTCACGCCACCAAATCAAATGTAAAGGTCATTCAACCGCGTGTTAAACCCACGTGGTGTGTGATTTATCAGTATCTTTTTCTCTATCTATGTATTTTTTCATTGGAAACATGAATTATTGAAGGCTTGATCCCTCGTTGAAAATTACAACCTGTGTACAAATTATAAGTGTGATTTATTTACTTAAACTGAAGGCGGACTTATTGCCAATGGGCATTATGTGCCAGTCAACCTACAATATTTGCAGAAAGTGCGTTTGATGGCGTTGGTAAAGTTTTAACTGAAACATCACGTATTTCTATATCATTAATCCTACTAATATAAATGTGAAAGTGTGGATGTTTGGATGTTTGAATGTTTGGCTGTTTGGCTGTTTGGCTGTTCGGATGTTTGTTACTCAATCACGCAAAAACGGCTAACCGGATTTGGATGAAATTTGGCATGCACGTTTTAAGGGGTACAGAGAAGGACACAGGGTACTTTTTATCTCGGAATTCCCGCGGGAAGTCTGAAATTACCGCGGGTGAAACCGCGGGGCACATTATTAAGACGAAATATGTACAAAATGCGCAAAGTGATTTTTCTTGATTGAAGAGAGAGAGCGTTACATAATATAGTTTATCCTGAAGGAGTCCCGAAATTGACTTGAGCGAAACCGTCGGGGGGAAGCTAGTTGGTTAGTAAAATAAAAAACTATGACCTACTTGGTGCCAATCTATGTACCTACCTAAATTATATTTTATTCGATGGTTAAATTTTAAAAAGTTGGCAATAGAATGGCTCGTTTTCTCTCGAGTGAGAGGAGAAAGGTGTAATCGCTCATAAACATCGCCGCGGTTAAGTTGAAGGTCAACCGACCACCGACCGGTTCGATGCTCGGCTCATTTCGCTTTCTACGCAGATTGCAACATGATTCGGTTAATATGAGTATGTATTTACCATTACCCAGAGAATGAATAGGCATAGAACTGTATTCAGCACATGAGAAGTGATGCAAAGTCGCGGGTGGTGGAACCACCTTACAACGTTTCCCGGCGCGAACGCACTATAACACCGCATAATCAAATGGTTTGTGCTTCAACATTGACCGCAATTTTGAATGAGACTACGTGCAACGTAAAGTTTTTTTTTATCAATGCTCTATGTTATCTCTACATCTATTAACAAGTACCTATGCAGTAACACTTTCGATATTATTAAGCGAGTGGCAACCGCATGCACCAAACACAATTTTCAATGCATAGTGTTGCTACGAGTACGTATTAAACTAACATTCTCATTTCGTTACACTTTTAATTAAATAATAGCTGTTTCTAGCAGCTTTACTCGCATAATTTTTTTCCTGAGGGGACGACAAAGAATAAAAAATAATGTCGTTTTTGTACTCCTGACAATCGTGTTTGCAGAATTTAATAAGAAATGATTGTTTGAATAATTAAAGCGTAAAAACGTAAAAAACAACTGTTCTCATTTATATAGGTAATAAGGATAGGTAAGTAAAACTGCAGGTAAGTCACATGATACATAATATGCGAACTTTAAACGGCTTACCTAATTACTATTGAACATTATCACAGATTAGAGTTTGATAATAATTTTTGCATGAAAACATAAACCAACTTTAATTATTTTCTTAAAGATTTTCGAAGAAATAGAATGTCCTTTCCTTCTTCCTTCCAAATAAAGAAAAACTTCAAAAAAATACGTTTTACAACTAATGGTGATATTGTATAAATACGAAGAAAAAAACATAAATAAAAAATTACAGAGGAATCGAGAACCTCCATACGTTTATATATTATCTTTGAAATCTGTTCCACATCTCGTAGATTCCTCGTAAATCCTATTATTATAGGTATTATTTATATGCTCGCCAGTTCTGTCTGCATGAACTTGACTTGACACGCTACCGCGTGTCTAGATATATGGGATTCTTACCGGGAAACAACTGGACTTTTCTCGTGGGGACAGGTTTCACCGGTCTTCCGTCGCTCGTTATAACCAGCATCTCGTGCTGATCTATGGCAACTGTCACAGGACATTCTATAGCGATTGCGTTGACCAGTCGAAGGCGATACGCGTAGTTTGGCATTACAAAAATTCTGGAAAAAAATAAGTACATTTTTATTTAAGAGCAGATAGTAAGAGAGGATAGTCTTTAATGGTGCAGGACTAGGTGTTTGATTCGAGTCAATAATTGACATTACTGCCTGATAGTTTTAGTCCTAATCGGTATGTATCATTTTATATTGTGAATGATACAAAACTGTAAACAATAGTATCAATTTAATTCTATAAGACTTGAACTATTCGTTTTGCCGCTATCTATTTTACAAAAAAGCTGGAAATAAAAAGTTTGAAAATTGAAAAGCACTGCAATAAGAGTGACTTTAGAAGCGAGTATGTGAAAAAAGAAAAAAGAAAACTCACTTTGAATTTCGCTTATCGCCGTTGATGATAAGGGAATCCGGCTGCAGCAAGCTCAAGTCGTCTAGGCTAGCCGTCATCAGTTGCGGGAACTTTGCAGCGATCAACAATGTGTTTTCCACACTCCGATCATAGTCGTAGAGGGCAGAATTTGGCTCCATAGGTTGGGGTTGGTGGACTATCAACGCGCCGTACACTCCATCGCTTTGATGTGAAACTGGAATGTAATTTGATTTTACATTCGAAATTACATTCCATTATTTCAAAAGAAATGGAACCGACTTCTACCCCACTGCCTCTTATGGAACAAGGCCTCTATCACTCTACTGACTCTGTGTGTTGTGAAGTGGATTATTATTATTATTAAAATTTACCTACCTACAATGTGGAATATACGATCTCCAAATATCTATTGATAATCTCATTTGTCATCTCATTAATCATTTGACTTAATATTGAATATTGGTATCACTATTAATAACGTGTGCATTCATAAAAAGATATTTAGACATTTAGAAAAGTTGTAACTGTTTTCCTGTAATCTTTTAAATATTTAGGTTAATAAATGAGTAGTTTTAGATCTGATTTTAAATCATTACTTCTCTTTACAAGCGTTGAATGTAGACAAACTGTCGACAAGAACATTATCCAATTCAAAGATCTTTCTAACACCTTTTGTATAACAGCTATATAACCGATTCGCATATTTTCTCTTCTGCTGCCGGTGAAAGCATCTAATTATACCTATACATACTTAATAATAATATTGTCATTAATCTTTGTTAACGTTAACTTTAAAGCTTACTATTGTTACAAAATTATCAAGACATGCGTAAGAAGCTACAAGTATCCGACCCCAAATTCGGTGGTTATCAAAACTTTTCCCAAAGAAGTTTCGACTGTATAATCTGAGCGCCGTATATTGGGGCCAAAAACTTTCTACCTCCCTGCTACGTGACAAAGGAATGAATAGAGACGTTATTAACTTTACCTGAATCGGAATGATAGAAGAAAGTTCCCGGAGTGGATGCTCTAAAAGCATATTTGTACGTAGACCCATAAGTTATTGGACACTGCGTCACCATTGGGACGCCGTCCATATATGGAGTTCCTCTTTGTTCAACGCCGTGCCAATGTAGGGTGATATCTTGGTCGGGGACCTTATTCAAGACCTCGACAACTATCACGTCTCCTGTACACACGTGTATCGGGGGACCGGGTGTAATTCCATTTATAGATATGGTCGTACTCCCATCTTCTTGTATTGCAGGCTCAACTTTGAATTTGTACTGGCATCTCCTTGGCTTAACATTGAACTTGCAGGGTCCGTAGCAGGATTTGTCTGAGCAAAACGATATACCCGTATTTCAATATTACTTTGTTGCATTATCACTTGAATTTCGTGATCCCTCTAAACACATTGCCTCTATAGCAATAACACCGACTTTTGCTTTGTCTTTTCTTTATTTGTCTTAGTTTCTATCTTTATCTTTTGGGGCAATAAAGTGCCAATATTTGAATTTGAACATTTAAATACGAACACCAGCAACTTGCCAAATATTTTTGTTAGTTCAAGTAGTTTTTGTCTTATATCTGTATGTATAATTTAGCTCGAATACATTTAATAAGACGTATAGGTGTAAGTACATTTTTTGTATAACTTATTACGTGAGACCAAAAAAAACAAAATATTTAAGTACCTGAATTCCTGGTATTGTCTGTGAGTACCATATTACTGCTGGACGGCGCGAAACTGTCGAACGACGCTTTGCCATTATTGCTCACATGGTCGATAAGAAACAAACAAAATAGAAGGATTTTCATTATTATTGACTGTGTAATATTTACGATATCTATTAAAATATAACACCTCCGACGCAACACACGACACTCGCTGTGAGCAAGCGCAACCAACTGGCCGCGAACTCGCTAACATCAAACATGATGCTTGAGAAAGGCGGTTTTTAAGTTCAACAATGGTTGTTATAAATTCATTCAACAATTAAACCTCTTTGTAAAGGCTATAAAAAGTTCACTTTGCGTAAAAATACATAAAATTATCAAAAAATACCAAGTTACTGATTAATTAAATTCTTAGGTACTGAATAGTTTTGTAACTCGTATAAAATATAAGGCATATGTACTTTATTCAGCAATAATTATTACAAAATTTTTCATTGCACAGCATAATTGAAATATTGGATATTTAATTCTTTTCCTGTCAAAATACACTTATTTGTTAATATGACATACTTGTGCACTTACTCGAATATTATTGAATATTATAATATTAATAATAATAAAACGAAAAAATATATCTACGACACTTGACCCCCACACTTATAGCTATACCTAGACCTAGGCTTGTACCTATTATGAAAATATAATTAGGATAATTATGATCTTAATAATAGTATTAGGATCATATAATTATATGATTTTAATAATAATAGGTATATACTTATTAGGATAATATGTATGCGGTCGCTTTCTACTCTTACTTCTCTTTGAATTTAAACGAACTCAAAAGCTCATTTTAGCATTGCGCACAAATCTTGGTGAGTTTTGGTTTGCTGTTTTGATAATGTATATCTATTTGTAAACGCTTAAAATTAAAAAAATATGTATAATTATATCTATCAAATTATAAAAATTATATCTAAAAAAACCCTGATTTCGTCACTGACTCACTGATGATCATCAGAATTCTAAAGGGTATTTCCTAATGTCCTAGAAAGCTGAAATATGGTATGTAAGCTAGTATTAGTACACAAACAACAAAAAAAATAAACTTGTAACTTTTATCTCCCAACCCCTTAAACTAGGGGATGGAAGTTTGTGTGAGACTTTCACAATTTTGACTAACAAAAAGAAATGAAATCTCACCAAAAACATTTTCATGTAAAATGTTGCCAATATGACTGCCATATGACTCGCACAAAAGTTATCAGATCTCATGTAGAGCCAAGCTTCTAACTCTATACACGCCCTAACTTTATAAGGCCTGACTTCACAAACCGATTCGTTACTACAAGAACTATTGTAGGTATGACAGAAAAGTAATAATGAACAGTGGATACATTTTTCTCTCATGTGAATGAAGCGAAATGGCCAAGCCACATATTTTGACTAAGGTGTAGTTTGTGAAGCTAGGCCTTGTAAAGTTAAGGCGTGTAGAGTTAGAAGCTTGGCTCTACATGAGATCTGATAACTTTTTGACAGTGACATGAAAATGATTTTGGTGGGATGTTAGAAAAAATAATTATATGATCTTAATATTAGTATTAGGATCATAAGATCATATGATCTTAATAACAATATTAGGATCATATTATAATTATATTTATGGAATGTGAATGTGAATTTGTTTGTTTGTTACGCTTTCACGCCTCAGTTGCCCAACGGAAATTTTGCATACAAGTTGTCAGAAGTACCTACAGAAAATATTTTTTGGTCCCGGAATTTCCGCGGGAACTCCGAAATTATCGCGGGTGAAATAGCGCGAGACAGCTAATATGTATATACATAAATTACCTACATAGATATATAACAATATTAAATGGTATTTTCCAAATCATATTGGTGTATCTGTAATATAACCATCTTCTCTCTAAATGTGTGGTTTCCTAGTTTAAAATTTTAATATCCTACTTATGCTTTGAAAGTAATGTGAAATATAAAAAAAAATATATAAAAAAGGTAAAATCACAGTTTTACTACAGTAACAAATTGATATATACCCCTTATTGTGCTAGCAAATGTATACATATTGACCGGTATGATATCAGCAGCCAACAAAAGTACCGGTTTCTGAGCCTGCAAAAGCATTATATAAATTGATTTCTTTTCTTTCAAGTCAAAGTTTTCCCAAGCACAACTATATACTGCTCTTTCGAATTCTTCAGAGGCGTTAATCAATCTTTGGCACAGAAAACAGTAGAGAAAGAATGTAAGAAAGCAATATATCGTTATGGGACTATAAGTTATATAATATTCGTAAGGTAAAAATAACATCAAGCAAATACAAACAGCGTTCGAACCCCAATTGACGCCAATAGGCATGCTGTATATGAGTTTTAATTTATTTGTCGTATCTAAAATCAAAACGTGCCGATTAATTAACAACGGTAACTTTCGTTTTGCCTCAACATTGCTGTCATCCATGGAAACAAACAGCATTATCTCATCTGACAAGAGACGGTACATGGAAGCTGTATGAGCAATCAGAAGTATCAACAGTGCCTGAAAGTTGAGCGCAACGGTCATTATGCTGAATTCTTGGAGGCATAAAATTGTCATGCAAATTTCTCGGTTTGGTGACGATGTTAGTGGCTCCAATCCTGAAAATACAATTGTAGCTTATTATATGAGCGAAGTAGGTCTTGCAAACTACACTAAAATTATATTTATGTATTGTGTTATTTAATTAAAAAAATTGAAGGAGGTATCCCAACCTAATTGTGGTTTCGATATTTCAAACCCAGTTTGTTTTTTATTCATCAAAATGATGTAGAATACCTACGAATACTAAAATACATTAAAAGCAACTTCATCTATATAGGATGTGGTAAAATTTGCTGCAAATATTTACAGGGATTTAAATATACACCGTTAAAAACATGTGCTAAAAAAAAAGATAAAATTATATTTTGAACCCATGTTTTAAACAAAATAAATCAATCTCCATTTCTTTTTTCCTTATAGTTTCGTTGTTACGTTTCATAACGCATCAATTAAACTGCACTAAGGCAAAATCTATTTCCAGATTAACAAAATGTGTATGCATTTGACCATGCAGTGTTTCTTGTTGTTAATTTAAAAAGTTTTATGTATTTTTCTTGTCCATTTCTCATATATTTAAAAAAGTTTTAGGAGGTATAAACACGTAAATACGTAAACATGTTTGCAAGATTACAGCTCAGTGCAGTTTTAATGATATCGAATACTGGCAACTTACCTGTCGGATTACAAGCGTTATTTTAGTATTGCGTTTAATAGATGTGTGATGAACACAGGGTTCCATTTTCCAGTCTGGGTGTGTTTAAATATGTATAGTATAATATATAAGTAATTCTATGTAGTATTACCAATAATAGCTTACTGTGGGATTAAGCCGATCTGTATGTTGTGATGTGGATTATTATTATTATTATATTTTTTAATTTTTTTTCACAGCATATGCTGGTAACTTTTAGAATCAGTACGGGCACTGCCAAGTAGCTGATCTATTTAATTAGAGGGTATGTTGTCTAGAGTAAAAAGGTTCGTCCTGTAGAAAACGTCTAACAATCCGGCAAGTATTAAGTATAGCTGCTTTTTGCATTGTTATATATGTGTTTTCCGGTAGATCTAATTGTTTTAAGCTATGGTGTAAATGTTTTGGTATAACACCTGTACTAGAAAGCACCAGCGGCACAACAAATACCTTTTCTAGATTCCATATTCTCAGTAATTCGTCTCTATTATTATTATTATTATTATTATTATTATAGAGCTGTACACTTACCGACACATGGCTGCATAGAATAACTGTTGTCTAGTACATTGATGCGGTTTGGTAGATAAATGGTGGCGGCATTAAAATAGTTGGCACCATAGAATATCAGTACAATATACTTGATGACCGAAAGCATCTTCTCGTTCTTTTTTTTAAAAACCGATGAAGATTTCGAAAGCATATCACTTTTCTCGACATTTTTCAATATCATTCTCAATAATCGCCTGAATGAAATTATAATAACATTAATTGTTTAACTTTTAATAATCTTATTATTTACGATGGATATTGATACACTGACCTAAACTAAATAAGCGGCAATTTACTGCCATACAGGTTATTCGTTCTTTTTTATTTATTGGAAAATGTAATACCATAATTGTAGGTAATATGGGAATACGAATCCTTATACTTATTTAAAAGATCAAAGTTATCTACTTATGTAAAAAATATAACACCTCTGAGCCAAGAACCAATAGGTGTTCACAGCGATCAGAACGAATAAGGACACATTGACGAAGCTCTTGATGTAATCACTGATTTGCTGAGCGTACTTAACTTGATACACGACAGTGCCCACTCCATATACGTACGTCAGCAAAGAAACGTGAATTATCCAAAAAGGAACTGAAATGACAATATTTAAAAAATATCATTAAAAAGAGAGCTTTTTTTTTTCTCAAACTTTTTTCTATTCTATTTCATAGGTTACATTAGAGTCATTTATTTTACATTAAGAAAGGGAAAATTACATCACATTTTAACATGTCAAAGTATATTAACGTGATTGTCAAGAAGGTAGGTAAGTACATTACAATATCACTAGATACATATTATTATTATAAAACAAAATTCTCTGCCGCGTCTGTTTGTTTGTTCGCGATAAACTTGAAAACTACTGAACGGATTTTTATGTGGTTCACCAATACACAGAGTGATTCAGGAGGAAGGTTTATACGTATCGTTCATCCTAGAATTCCCGCGGGAACTGCGAGATTACCGCGGGTGAAACCGCAGAGGACAATTAGTAGTAGGTAATATAAGGAAGAGGTGTCCAGCGAGTGTCTTTGTGGCCCAGAGTTGTTCATCAGGAATACTGAGCGGAAGTGGTAATAAGATGACTATTTGTATGCAACTAATTAAGAGTATTTCATTGTGCCGCCATTACCATTTTAACAACATTTTTTTTATTTTTTACTTTATTGTTTGAAAGATGTAGGTACTTAATTACCTATATTAAAAGACAAAAACGTGAGAATCTTAATAAAAGATAATTCGTTATCACACTCGTGATGTGAAACTTACTTTAGTCGCATGTTATTAAAGTATCCATGTACCTAATCAATATTAAAACGCAGAGATTATATTTTTTTAATATTATAAAAATGTAAAAATTAGTATTAACATGCAATGATTATACCTACTTATAATAATAATATCATTGAGTAAGTACAGTTAGCTGCAGAAATATGTATACACTATTGACAGTCGTTGATAAAAATGTATACATACCTAGTACCTACATATTGGTGCTGTTGACTGTACATACAGATAAAAACAACGGTTGGACCAAGTCTCATCCGCACAGTGTGATTTATAAAACCCAATAAAATCAAAGAGTTAGTAATAAAAAACTGAATACTAAAATCCGTACTAAATTATTATAAATGCGAAAGTAACTCTGTCTGTCTGTCTGTTACGCTTTCACGCCTTAACGGCTCAACCGATCGATCATCATGAAATTTTATATACACGTTTTCAGAGGTACATAGAAGGACATAGGGTACTTTTTATCCCGGAATTCCCGCTGGAACTCCAAAATTAACGCTGGTGAAACCGCGGGGAACAGCTATATAATAATAAAAAAATCACTTAAAATTCAAACTCATAACAAAACAGGAACTAATTTAGAATTAATTCTCGCGACGTCATTAACCGGTATAAGCGCCCATACAAAATGCACCGGATAGTGACGTCACGCGAAATTTCAACTCAATGTATCGCCGTTATTTTTTGATTACGTAAAAAAATAAAACATACGTGTCCAATTAAAGTTTTTAGATTTTCGTTTTTTGTTTTGATTTTCGTGCACATTAAAAATTTAAGTCCCGCGTAATTTACAAAATATAATACGTGTCCAATATTTTTTTATTAATCTACAAGACGGACTAAAAAAAAATTAGTCAATTAGCCCCTCAGAAGAATATGCTTTAGTTATTCTTCTGAGATTAGCCCTTATGTCTTTACCCCTTGTTGTATCCTTTTTTAGTGAAAATCCAGCCAGTGTTGGTATAGCATTCACAATCCAAAACACGTTATCAAAACTGTTCTCTTTAATACGCCTTTTAATTTTCAATAATATTTCTTTTACGAATCTTATAATATTCATTTTGTCTTTCTTCTGTACACAAATGACGTCTTGCCTAGGTTTGTGGTGTGAATTATATGTAGTAAAGTTCTGTATGTTGGAACTGGCAATTAAACATAATTATTGTTATAATAAGTACCTGCATAGTATTACCGCCATCGGGTTTGCTTAAAAAAATTGTGCATATTAGTAATTTTTAACATACTTTTATTTCATTAACTATGTATCTTACGGCCGCACCCAGAGTCGCTTTAATAATTACTTAATTTTAAGTCAAGATTTTTAAAACAAAATATCCGCAATCAGAGACGTTCATTAAATTTATGTTAATTGGCATTTGACTAATTAAGTTGATTTGGTTAAATGCCAATTAACATTTTTTTTAATCTTTACATAAATTAAGGGACCTAATTATTAAAACGACTCTGAGTGCGGCCGTTAATCACGTAGCTGCCATGTTTTTTAAGCGTTTAAGTGTACCTACCTACACTACGTACATCTACCTATCATTGGATCTACCTACTGGATTTGACCATCAGGGAAAAACACCATTGCTCTATTGCTAAGCCAGGTGATATGACTTTTGCATGGTGATAGGGCACTTTGTAATGCAAGGCTAGGTAGCTACCACCTTCACGGTGTGTTTTGGCTGTCTTAGTCTTGGCTGAACTTAAATCCCTCGCTACACTCAGGACTCGTCTTAAATCCCTCGTTTCGCTCGTGATTTAACACCCTCGCTACGCTCGGGAGTAAACCTCGAGTCCTTCGTTACGCTCGCAATTTAAATCGCAACAGAAGACACTGCTTTATCCCCTTGGTTAATAATTTACTATTTTTACCAACATCATCAGATTATTTATAAGGTCCTTTCCCTGGGGTCGGCTAGGGGATCATGAGCGGAATGAGTGATTTTTTCAATGTCAGTTAAATGTTATATATTTGTATATGTCTGACGACCCGATTGGCGTAATAGGTTACCATGCCTGCCCAGTGCCCGCTAATCAAGAGGTTCCGGGTTCGATTCCCGATGGGGGTGCACTTTGTGTGATGAACACAGAGCTCCACTTTCCAGTCTGGGTGTGTTTATTATATCTATAGTATAATATATATTATGTAATTTTATGTAGTATATACCATGTTTGCTTGGTTTCCACGACACAAGCTAATATAATAGCTTACCTACTGTGGGATCAAGTAGATCTGTGTGTTGTGAAGTGGATTATTTTATTATTATAGGTATCATACCTACGGACAAACATAAATCATCTTTTTTTAACTTTAGTTACAGTCGCAGGGCAGAGACAAAAAGGTCATAGAAAAATTCACACCTTTCTCTAATTATTGGTTATTAGACACTTATTTACTTCTGATTTTAGTATTTTGTGCCCCAAGCAGTAGGTGAGTATAATTGTATGGTTGATTCATCGCGCCTGTCATTACGCATATACCAAGACTATATTTATCTGAGACGTTAATTATTTATTTTATTAATAACAGAAAGGAAAAAATGGGTAAGTACTTGTCATGAAATGTTTTTTTTTTGTAATTATCCATGTATCGGCTATACAGCTACCTATAGTATAGTACTTAGGTATCAATTGCATATTTTTTTTGCGCTGGATTACTTTCCAAGTTTCCACTATAACAATAAGTATAGCAATACTATAGCAAAAACCATATTATTTGCATATTGTTGTTTCTAATGAAAATTGTCTCATAAAATATATAAAAATGTAAGATTTGAAAATTTCAACGATCGATTGCAATTAGGTATAGATGGGAAACCAACCCTCTGCTTGGGTTTAAACCCGATTTAAACCTGGGTATTTACGGGCTTTTATCGGGTTTAAACACAAGTACCAGGCTTAAGTCAGGTTGATTGCCAATGTGTATAATTGCGATCGAGGCGTTTAAACCCACATAACTACCTAGCAAGACGCACGTCTTATAAAAAAACTTTATTTACGTGAGGTGTTAAAAATTTGAGTTATTTTCTAACTCTACTTCCTATTAGGATGAACTTTATTTCTTCTTCAAGCCTCAAGGGTCATTAAGTTGGGACAAAGTATCGGTATTCCTAATAGATACCACCTGCACCTTCTCTCATCGCTGTACTTATCTCAAGTGAAGTGGAAGTGGATACCTAATTTTCAAATAAAAAATTCTTTAAACCTACTAACCTAATTATTTAAACCTACATTATCAGAATTGGGCCTTGGGGTCAATTAATGTCTTTAAAAATAAAAAGTTTTGTTCATTCAGTTTTACTCCAATGTAAGTAAGTACCATCTGTGGAATTAACCGCGCACTATTGAAACTGCTCAGTTATTCACAATAATTACTGTACCGATATACATGAGTTGGTAGTTGGGTACCCCGTTCAGGCGATGTCGCTCATTGACTCGAACACAATAACAATTTTTATTAACACAGATGGCGCTGATAGACACTTAATATAATAAACATTGATAATTAATCCATTCAAATTCAAATTCAAATTGCAAAGATGTAACCTCAGAGTAAATAACTATGTAACTAACCAAGTTGTCAATCTTTAATGGTTATCGTTACAAAACTAACGAACTTATCGTCATGTCACGTGGTCACTATGGGATGGTCCCAAATTGGGATGATTTTTCGAGGTGACGATGAGTTCCTTAGTTTTCTATAACAATTAAAGATTTTTAAATCGATTGCGCACAATAATATATTCTCCGGTTATTTCGCTATACCTACTCAGCCGTCAGCAGTTGTTTCATCCTTATTTTGTGGATCAACCTCGCTAAGTTGAGTGGAACTCTTTCCATTTTTAAGCCAAAATCTTCTTAAATACGTTTTTTCTATCAGTTGACATTCGTTTCTATGAACATGACAGGTATGCTTTTAGTGGAGTGTATCTGATAATAATGAAATGATTGCCTTTCAAGGCCATCGAGACCGAGTATTTTTTAACATCTGTTGAATGTTGTAGCAGAGATAATATAAACTAGTGGTTGTGGTGAGTTCTCGCAAATCAGGTCTATGTTTGTTCTAAACAAATTACAGATGGCTCTGTCATCTTATTTAAATATAGCTCGCAGTCGCAAATATACAAATTCTTATTCTTATAATAATAATCTTATCTGGGGGCACGGTAGTGCCTCCGCCAAGACGAGCCAGCAAAGCGCAAGGGCACTACCTACCTTTTCTCGAAGCGTTTCGTCGTTTTTTTGAACCCTTGTAACTTGGGTCTGGATTTATTTATTTATTTATTTATTGAAGCACACAATACAGATACATGTTACTATAATATTATAAATACATATTTGTACCCAATAAGTAACTAAGTTCAGACATGTATCCAAAATTATGTATGCCTAGTCAGTAAGTAAACATAACAGAGGGACGCAATCTTTCTTATAATTTACTATGTTAGATAGCTAAACATTTTGCTTCTATTTTAGGATAAGCGCTTTGTTTACATTATACATGAAGGAATATAATTTGGTGCCAAAAACATCAATGCTGGCAGCTTTGGACCCAACGAGTTCATTGTATTGGCGACACATGCGTACAATAGGGTTATAGAATGAAGTATTGTTGCGGTAAACTTGTAGGGAGAAAGTTCTGGCATTACGGAACCTGAGGTTAGTGTTAAAGTTAACAAGAGAAATGAGATTAGGTGAATCAATAGTAGAATTAATTATTTTGTGCAGTAAGGAGAAGTCATTAAGTTTGCGACGATGCTCAAGAGTGTTAATATGAAATTTCGACAGTCTAGATCCATATGAGTTCAATTTACGATTGAGGTTAAATTTAAAACATAATATACGCAAAAAGCTTTTCTGGACCCTTTCAATACTAGCGATGTGGACATTATAGTAGGGAGACCAGATTACCGAGTTATATTCGAGAATGCTTCTAATAAGAGTATTGTATATATATATTAAACTATTCGGTTTCGGATTATACCAGATAAACAAAATTTTCGGAATATGTTGTCAATAGCAGACTTATTAAATGTATAAAGTTTTAATTGTATAGCTCCCATGCTTTAGATTTTATTGATATCTAAAAAACCTCGATTTCGTCACTGACTCACTGATGATCATCAAAATTCTTAGGGTACCTCCTAATGTCCTAGAAAGCTGAAATTTGGTATGTAAGCTAGTATTAGTAAACAAACAACAAAAAAATTATAAAACTTGTAACTTTTATCTCCCAACCCCTTAAATTAGGGGATGGAAGTTTGTATGAGACTTCTGCAATTTTGACTTACAAAAAGAAATGAAATCCCAACAAAAACATTTTCATGTAAAATGTTGCCAAGACGAGACCATATGCCAGCACTTTCAAAAAGTTATCAGATCTTATGTAGAGCCAAGCTTCTAACTCTACACGCCTTAACTCTACAAGGTCTAACTTCACAAACTCTACACCTTAGCCAAAATATGTGGCTTGACCGTTTCGTTACTACAAAGAACTATTATTATATAACAGAAAAGTAATGAAAAATGGACCAATTTTTCACCTTAGGGCCTAAGGGCCATGTGAATGTACCGAAATGGTCAAGCCACATATTTTGGCTAAGGTGTAGAGTTTGTGAAGTTAGACCTTGTAGAGTTAAGGCGTGTAAAGTTAGAAGCTTGGCTCTACATAAGATCTGATAACTTTTTGAAAGTGCTGGCATATGGTCTCGTCTTGGCAACATTTTACATGAAAATGTTTTTGTTGGGATCTATCTATCTAATATCACGTGTCACGTTGTTTGTCCGCGATGGACTCCGAAACTACTGAACGGATTTTGATAAAATTTTGTAACCATTCATAAAATGGTCCAATTTAAAAGATAGGATAGTTTTTATCCCGGAATTCCCACGGGAACTCCAGAACTCAGGGGTACAAAGAAGTACGTAGAGGACTTTTTCCCGGTATTCCCGCGGGAACTCCGAAATTATCTAATATATATAAATCACGTGTCACGTTGTTTGTCCGCGATGGACTCCGAAACTATCTACTGAACGGATTTTGATAAAATTTTGTAACCATTCATAAAATGGTCCAACTTAATAAAAGATAGGATAGTTTTTATCCCGGAATTCCCGAGGGAACTCCAGAACTCAGGGGTACAAAGAGTACTTCATAGAGTACTTTTTTCCCGGAATTCCCGCGGGAACTCCGAAATTACCGCGGGTGAAACCGCGGGGCACAGCTAGTATAATATAATTTTACAGAGCATACAGGTGAAGTTGTCCAATTTATCTGACGATGCCGTGCGTAAAGGAATCAGTCATACAAATTAACTACGACATCTATATTACATAAATATTATAGATATCTAGTAGGTAGATATCCACTGACACATCGATGAGGTGCTGGCACAACTGAGAAGCTAGCGGCAGCAAGTATTATATTCCTGTTACGATTTGAACGCCTACCTTTATGCTACTGCTCCACCTTTTTTTTTTTTTTTTTTTTTTTTTTGACCCAGGGAAAATGCTTTATGCATACCACCGCCCCCGGGCCGGGGCGATGGTTATGTGGGACTCTGCCCTGATAAGGGCAACCCGCCCTGAGAAGGGCGGGAATGCTACCCACTAAAAACCCTGGGGTGTTCCTCCTCCGCGCCTGTTGCCGGGGCCACGGGAATCGCTTTCGCATGCTCCGCAGCCCCGACGGCGCCAGCCCGTCACCGGGCTCCTCCTCGAGGGGCACGAGTGCTCCTCAGAATGACGACGATGCGCCGGAACACGCGACGCACCGCCGTCCTCCTCCTTCTCGGGGACCTTGTGCAAAGGACGCCGGTCGGGCCCATGACCGGCGCCCGAGGCCCCCTGCGACGGGTCGGGTCCGTGGCCCCGCCGCCCACCACGACGGCCGCAGGGAGTGAGGAGGGCCGACTAGCTCCGCGCCAGCACTCCCCTCCCCCCGCAGCCCCTCCACGCCGCCAATCACCGGGGCGGCCCCGTCGAGGCCGCAGAGGAAAAACATCTCCACGGCCTCTAATCCTCAGCCGCGGTGCTCCCCGAGCCACCGCGGCCCGCCTCAGTCGCGCCGCCGCCCCGGAGGACGACAGCGCCACCTACATGGGCCGCCTCGAGCCGAACTTGCCCCCAACAAGTCGGTGAGACGGCCCCCTCCCGGTGCCTCATGCCGGGCGCGGCGCCGGATGAAATCAACGGCGCCGCACTCGCCGGCATTCTGGCCCGCCTCTGGGTTCCTCTTGGCTTCACCGTGGGTGGACAGTCCACGGTTACTAAGCCCCCCCGCCACGACAAGGCGGGAACCCAATTCGGGGGGGGCTACTGCTCCACCTGCGTCAACGTTAACGTTGATGTTAATGCCTAACGTGGTAATGTTAGTAAGTTAACGCGTTAAAATGTTTGCCACATCTAAATTAGCGCACTAATTTACGCGTTAACACGCAGGTGGAGCAGTAGCATTATGTTAACACCCTTCTCAAAGGGTTATCACTTATCACTTATCTTACAACCTTATCGTAGGTAGTGGTTATTTTCTCTTTGCTTAGGTACATCTTTGCAAGATATAGGTAGCTATTTTAGCTAGTTTATGATAGATAAACATAACATGCGTACAAAAATCTATTTAATTTAATAGGTAGGTACGCAGCGCTGGTAAAACCTATGCAGTGTCTGAGTACGTATGTGTCATGTTGTAAGTTCCATTATTATTTCCAGTAGGAATTCATGCATTAATATCATAAAGGAAGTAGGTATCTATGATTTATGTAGTATGTAGAATAGATAAAAACACAAAAAATACGTGAACATTGGGGTTTTCACAACTGTATATTATAATAAATAAAGTATAATATATTATAATCAATAATCTAATTTATAATATATTATAAACCTACACTAAAGCACAATTGACAAAACTCGTACAAGCGAAACATTAATCAACATAAGAATGTTAGCTGTTATTCTATGATAGGTAATCTCAATACATCCGAATTTTCACCTAACATGTTTAGATACCCTATCATAATTAGGTAGGTATGTCACTATCTAATTGATATCGAGATTAAAATTTATGATATAAGTACGGTACCTACCATAAAACATTTAGGTACATAATATTATATCACCATCATAATACAGCCGAAAGAAGTCCACTGATGGACAATGGTCTCCTGCACGAATATGCACGGCGGCGACTGGATTTTCATCAAATCGCCGGTCCAGAATAACTTTGTGATATAATGTGGCCGTTAAATATACCTAAATATCTTAATATGTTCATAAATTATGGAAAAATATCGAAACGTTCTCCAAAAATACTGTGTATCTACAATTTATTACATTCGCGATCATAAAAAATGCGTAGGCAAAAAAATAAATGCATCACCTACAAATTATATTAATATAAATTACCTACAACTGCAAAATTCCGCTGCAACTACTTTTACAAACTTCAAGGAAGTCGAAATGTTATTTTTTATTTTTTATCTAACAACATTAATATACTACGTAACATCAGTTCAATTCGTTCTTCTCCTTTCCCGCTTTGGAAAATAGCTTTATTTATTTTTAAACACTAAAGTTGTAACGTCATGTGACGTCATACGCCGGGCATACCCGACGAGGTTCAGGTCAGCTATGGTCTGTGCCGACACTGCGCACCCGCCGAAGTAGTTCCTCCACTCTCTTATAAGGACTTTGACACCGCTCCCGATTATGTATCAAATAAGGTCCAGGATCACTCTCTCGCCCCTCAGGAGTGTGTCGCCCACTCGAACCTTCTGCTATCGTTCTGTTTAAGAAAGGTTCTACATCCGGCATCACGGGGATCATTGCCGCAGCCATAACGCTATTTCGTTCACCATTTTCTGCCATTTCTGCCTCTCTTTGTCTCAACCAAACCGGAGAGTTCACGTAAACTCTAGGCCTCTCTCTTAACGCATTGCACCTTTCTAAAGCTGGTCTCCTGATAGGTGCGGGTGGACGGTACGCCACTGGCAATGGTACACCCCTCCCGAAGATAGCATAAATGAGGCCCTTCAATGCAGCACGAAAGTCTTTTAAATGGTACGCGTACAACAGAGGGTTTAAAGCCGAGTTCAAATGGGAGAGAATGATACAAAATACTGTTAGGGAGTTGGGAATTTGCAATTCGGGCATGAAGGCGTTTAGAGCGTTAATTGTGTAAAGGGGGATCCAGCAAAACATGAAGAAGAATACGATGATGGCCAAATTTTGCGTAGCTTTGACTTCACGCTTCTGTGCTGCTCCCAGTACCCGCAACATGGTGCCGCCGGCCGCCCGTCCTTGGCCGCTTCCCACAGTCATTACTTGGCTTAACTAGAAAAAAAAACAACATCTACTAAATAGTCATTTTTATTTTTAACTTAAATATCAGATGCGTTAGTCTCACTTTTTGTACCAGACAACGCAATTAGAGTACCTAGTGCTATTACTTGCATGACTCATGAGCATGAGCAAACGAGTCCTCGGGAGTTGACACAAGTGTAAAGGCAGACTATTCATTACTGAACTGCATTAAGCAGAAGAAGCCCCTACTGACTACTGAGTCACCGACAGAGGTTTATTTTACGAGGTAACTGGTCATATTCGGGACACATCTATAATATTACTTAGACCTACCTATACTGAATGTACTTTTATTTGATATAGGGTAAATATGTATATATCGATGGTGGCGCTCTTTAAAGAATTACCAAAATATTGGGCATAAACATTTATACATACATGCACATTGCACACTATACATACGTACACAACAAAAAATAGAGATAAAAGAGAGAATATTAACCGAACAAATCGATCAATCAACTAGATAATATGTGTTATGTCATAGGCATATTGTATATTTTTTTCGTTTGCAAACACAATAATCCAACAGACAAAAATACACGTAATACTATTATTGGTTACAATAGCCTAATATCAACTGTTCATAACCTTTTACAAAATATTGCTTTTCCAATGCAGGGACGTTAATTTTTGAGGAGTTCTCCTGGTACATCACCATCAGTTCCACTTCACCATATACATTGTGACGAACATAAATTGTTTAGAAACCACATTAAAGTTAACGAATTGAAATCTGTGAAATACCTATTATTTAGTAGTCCCGATGACCATCTGTGGTCTTCATCATCAGTTCCACTTCTTCAAATTTTACTTTCCGAAAGCAAATAAACGATTTACTATAAAAATACCCAAATCGCCATTATCTACAAATTTTGAAGAGTACCCTCGATTTCTCCAAGATCCCATCGTCAGATCCTGACTTGGTGACAATGTGACCAATTCGGAAGTATCCCCTTTCAAACAAAAAAACAATTTTCCATATCGCTTCAACTTGGAACACGTGAAATACGTATTATTGTTGAGTAGTACCGATGACCATCTGTGGTCTTTATCATCAGTTACACTTCTTCAAATTTTGCTTTTCAAAACCAAATGAACGATTTACTATAAAAAATACCGAAATCGCTATAGGTGTGCCTATAATTTTTGAAGAGTTCCCTTGATTTCTCCTGGGACCTAATTGGGAGTAAACTCTTTCAAACAAAAAAAGAATTTTTGAAATCGGTCCAACCGTCTTCGAGTATTGGAGAACATACAAAAAAAAAAACATACAATCGAATGCATAAACTCCTCCTTTTTGTTTCGAATTTTGATCTCATATCGATTCGAGTTCTATTTGATCCTAACATCAAGAGTATGACCCTTACTCGATTGCGTCAATAGTAAGCCGGCTGTTTTCGTACTAAACTGAGTTGATGCCGCTGGCCCTCTTATCAGTACTGTGAAACCACAGAGATTTGAAACGAACGAATTACCTACACAATTTGCGTGCGACATTTTTAACTCTACTAGCAGTTCCCCGCGGTTTCACCTTTTTTAGCATAAAAAGAAGAAAATAAATATCACATACCTGCTTAACAACGACACGGTATATGTGGGCATAAAAGCCGGCCATTAGCACACTGGGAGTGATGATCGTTGCGAAGTAGAGGAACAGAAGGAAATTGTAGTCCATCACTTCAACGAAGTAGCAGTCGGTGGAGGAATTGACAGTCGCATGCCAGCCGAACAGTGGAAGTAGACCCACCCCGGCGCCGGCAACCCAGCACACCGATATTATAACTGGAACAAACACCTCAAATTAGCAAATCTCACAATGCTAATAGAATAGAATAGAATAGAATATTTTTTATTGCGCAACAGACACACACACACAAAACTTAATAACAAAAACACAAACAAATTCATTACAAACTAAACTTAAAAAGAAAAAAGATATTGGTTGGCTGGTTTTGGTCGCGGTGTGTCTCTGCTGCTGCAAATGGCAGCTGACTCAGCATATGCTGAGGATGGGAACCCTCAGCGCTGGTTTTCAGTCAGCGCCAGCAGTCCCACGAGCGTCCCAGAGTGCGGCGCAGCGAAGCAGAAAAATAGATACATAGATACATGATAATTAGTTAACAGTATAATTAAATAATAGATACCATACATACGTAAATAGAATACAAATTAGATAAATACACAATATCATAAATTATATACAATCATTTTATAATAACTCAATACATACATATGTAATATACACATACACATCATATCAATACATAATATGCATATATACACACACACACACACATACACACATGTACACGCATACGACGCAAACACGAGATAGCCGAAAACGGACATTCCCGATGCAACCACGGGGTCAAAGGGTCATAGTCAGTTACGGCGAGAAGTTTGGACAGGTAAGGAGAGACTCTGCTGTTCCAGCAGGTATGCCTTGAGCTTGCGCCCAAAAACATATCTACTAGATGCGTCTCGGACTGGAGGTGGAATGTCATTCCAACACTTGGACGCCGCAAACTTGAAGCTACCACGAAAAGCTGCCGTTCGATGTGACGGAGTGAGAATTTTGTCTCTGTGTATGGAGCGCTGCCGGGATGACCACTCCAGCTTTTTATATAGGTACTCGGGAGCCTTATTGCGTACCACACCAAACATTAGCGAGGCCAGATGGAGGCGCCTACGGAATTCCATATTCAGGAGCTTTGCAGCGCTCAAGTAAGGCGTGACATGGGATCTAAAAGGAATTTTAAAACAGAAACGAGCACATGCGTTTTGTACTCGTTGTATTAATTTTCTTGTCCGGCCAAGTATACAGCCACCATAGACAACATCACAGTAGTTTAATCTAGACAGTATCAACGACTCACTCAGCCTAACACGCAAATCAGTGCTGAGGTAATCGCGTATACCATACAGAACTTTGAGACGATAAAAGCAGTTGCTGACCACGTTTTTGATGTGGCTTTCAAAATGTAGTTCACCATCCATAGTCACACCGAGATTTTTTGCTTCTATCACCCTTTCTACCGGTTTGTTCATGATAGCTATATTATTGACCGCAAGAGCTTGCACCGTATTATGGATTTGATTTTTAGTGCCAAGTACCATGTATTTAGACTTGCTAGGATTCAGAGCCAAACACCCCCTATCAGACCACGCAGCAATGTGATTGAGATCCCTGTTGATCAGATTGGCAGCCTCACCTGCTTTGGATGGTAATGTGGAAATATACAACTGTGTATCATCAGCATAAAGATGGAATTTGCTACTCTCAATTTCGTTAACGACATCGGCACTATAAAGAATGAACAGCAGGGGCCCTAATATGGATCCCTGCGGTACACCTCTAGTTAACTGTTTTGCTGCAGAGTATACCATAGTGCCATTATTTTTATGCAGACCTAATAAAGGCATAGGTACGTATCGGACTCAATCAAGTATCACCACCTATTTAAATTTAATTTAAATCAATAAAAATTCCCAAATCTACTAATCTACTGGGATAAAGTCGACATTATAGAATGGAGAAAATTTCGTTATTAGTTTATAATTAACACTGTGGTAGAGGATCTTTGAATTGTAAAGAGATAAAGTTAATTTGTTAGTTTAATTTCTGGAACTACGTTTTGAAAAACACTTTCACTGATAGGAAGTTACAATATCCTAGAGTGACTTTTATTCCGATAAAAATAATTCCAGAGGTGGTTCCGAATCCCGAGAAACAGCTTTTTGTCTATCAGGTAAGTACATGGGTAAGTACCACTATTAAAACATAAGAGATTTAAACATATGTGGGTGTACACTGTACAGTGTACACAAGAACATGACATAACAACTTTAGTACAATTAAGTAGGTATTTGAAAACTTATTAATAGATACCGCGAGATAAGGCGAAGTAGCGAGCACACTAGTTTGCTGTATTATCTATCGACTATATAAGATATTTTACTATTGCTAGTTAGGTACATTTTTCGAAAAAATGCTACTCCGGTTCAAAGACAATCACGATTACGATTGTGTCTCTTGAACTAACGAATATCGAATAGGCATTTAGCCGGGTTATGAAAATCCTATTTAATCCGTCAGTAAAATCATACTAAAATGATAGGCACGTATTTTTTAAAATTTAAAATTAATTAATAAAAATAAAAAAATAATAAATATTTAAATAAGTTTAAATAAGTTTATTCAATAGGTAACTTTAAAGTAAACTAGAACATGACTGGGGTCTCCTTTTAAGTAGGTATAACAATACCTGCGTTAGGAGACCCCTCTCTTTTATAGCTAATTAAAATTATGTTTTTAACAGTAGGTATCCTCCTTGTTCAATTAAACTTATTACCTAATAATAAGAGACAGTTTTACACATATAAAATAAAGAAGTTTAAAAAATCGTACATGTTTGTATGGCTGTGTGTGTTTTTGTGTGGGTGTGTGTGTGTGTGTGTTTGCGCACGTGCATGTGCGAATGTGCATGTGAGTGTGTGTAAGGGTGTATGTTTGTGATCGTGGTAGCACAATATATACTAATATTATAAAGAGATTTGTATGTTTGTTTGTTTGTTACGGCTTAACTCAAAAACTACTGGACCGCTTCCAAAAATTCTTTCACCTACATCATCTGTAAGTAACATATTAGGCTATATTGAAACTCAAAACTCTCACGGGAACTCCGAAATTCCCGCGGGTATCAGTTTACATAGAGAAGGCTTAAAAAGGCTAGGATTAGGGGATAAGTTACTCTATGGCTCGTGACGTCTTATCTCATAACCCCGTAACCTGGGCCCTAATTCACTATGACCATAACGCGTCGCGTTAAGATAAGGCGCCACTTAAGTAATTGCTTTTCCCTCGTGTTCAAAGAAGATTCACTTAAAAAAATACATTTACAACGTTTTTTTGTCATAAAGAATATACCTAAATTTGTAATATTTATGCGTCTGGAGCTTTTGGGATTGTTTTTGGGACGCGCGTTAGGTATGTGCAAGGAATGTTATTGGTCATAGGGAATTAGGGCCCTGTACCAAATCATGACACCACGCGAGATTTCGACGCAATGTATTGCCGTTATTTTTTTATTATTATCCAATATTTCTTAACAATCTACTACACGACGGACTTAAGACTTTTTAGTCAACTATAGCGAGTTGCTAGCCAGTTAGAGAATATCAAATCCTTCAGTCAAAACAACGTTCCAATCTATAGTCTACGCTCTTCTACCATTCACTATAAAGTTTTCTCTCTCGCTCGCACTCTATCTCAAACCGACCGGATACAAATTATTATTCTGCCCAAAGACATTCTATATCATTGATTCTGCCTATTATAACATCGCGGCGTCACCATGTCGTTTATCGTACGTGTACTTTTACTATAATATATTTGTCGCTAACCAGAATACACCTCAATTAGACCATCTAAATGTTATAGCTATAGGTATCTAAGTAACTGATAAATGGACCTAGATAATCAATAGTGTGTTAACCCACACTGGAGAAATTTTGAGTAAATCGTGTTTTAAAAGTAAAACCGCCATTTTGTGTCAACATTTTTTATGTTCAATATTTAGTTACATATTTAAGTAATGTAATAAGGTAAACACATAACTAAAAAAACGTTCCCTAACTCTCAATAAATCGTTCTGAATCAATAACTTAATTTTGTGGGTTAACATGTTATTGCTTATCTGCGTCCAAATAAAGATTTAATAAAACAAAAATATTACGTAACATGGTCCTACATTGCTTACTTATGGGTGGTAAAAATGCTCCATATCCGAAAAAAGAATAATCTGACTTACTAATGCTTTACGTCTTAGTGGAATCCAATATTTTTATCTGGTAATCTCAGATCAAATAAAAACTAAAGACGTAACGCTTCAAATAAAAAAAGTTGATTTTTTTTCGGGTGTATCTAGGTATAGGTAGACCCTACGTCTTATTTTAAGGATATTTCCTACATCAATGCTCACATAGGATACTTTACATCCCGAGGGAATCCCAAAATAGACGTGATTGAAACCTCGGGGGAACAGGGAACAGCCATAATATATGTATTTGTATATTATATTGGTTTTAATAAATGAAAAAAAAAATAGTTTTTAATGTCCGTATTTGTAGGTAAGGAAAATCTCTTGCAGACAACAACTTTATTTTTGGTGTTGCCAAAAAACCTGTTAAGTAAACGTGTTTTGTTTTACTTTGAACCTACATATTTTATGTAGGTACCTATACTCATATGGAAAATAGGTACCTACCAATCTTGTTGTAAAACCAGTCTAAGATTTGCACAAAAACAACGGAGAGGTTAACCTTTGTTCTTGTAATTACATTTATCTTATCACGTATTTATATGTACTAAGCAGGGCAATTTTGAATTTTCCACAGTTTCTGGCAATATCAACCAAAATCAACATAGGTCATTTTGTAGTAGGTTCTTCAAAATTAGGAGCTGTCTAAACATGATATTAACCGCAACACCCTCTTTTTTCCAGCTTGAAATAAATAGTAAATTTTACAACAAGTGCACAAAACGAACCATTTCTATCCGATACTTTTAGCAGCCCGAGCCGATGGCGAGGGCTAAATAGTAATGTCGAGGATAAAATGGTTTTTTGGACGAGTTATAAACTCTGCTTTTCACTTCGATTGCGAGGAAATAAAACAGTACCTAGTAGGTATAACAAAACATTTCTTTTATTAAAATTCAAAGTACAATTAGTACAGTTTTGAATACTGTGTTTTTCCCAGCATATTAACGGTATTTATGTTTGCAAAAACACATAGGCAAATAAAGAACCCATAGTAAAATAAATATTTGTAACAGGAGTGAAATCAAAAGAATAAAAACTCATCCAATTTGATTTATTTTAATACGTAAAATAGACAGAGTTTCAACTTTAATGCACGCAACAAGAAGAACACTCAAAAGTAGCTAGCACGGCTATTTATGTGTCTACCCCCTGCCCCTTCCGTAATTATGGGCGGTGCTACGATATGGTAATCGTGACGTCACG
Source organism: Zygaena filipendulae (assembly GCA_907165275.2). Taxonomy (NCBI): domain Eukaryota; kingdom Metazoa; phylum Arthropoda; class Insecta; order Lepidoptera; family Zygaenidae; genus Zygaena; species Zygaena filipendulae. Next base: position 10,863,053 of record OU015652.1, on the reverse strand, counting down.
CCGAATAGGCGTGAGGCAGCCGGCGGGAATTATTGGCGCGTCTTTCAAATGTTCGGCGAGTCAGGCAGACTGGCTGGCTTGGCTGGCTGGCCTGGCCGGCACGGCCAGCCTGGCGTGGCTAGCCTGGCATGGCTAGCCTGGCATGGCTGGCTTGGCACGCATGTGTGAACTGGACACGTAGCGACGCGTTACAATCGGCCATCCTGCAACAAATTGCTCCCGCAATGGGGACAAAGAACGAGGCTTAGCTTTGTAATGAATTGGATCTAGTATTTTAATTTTTAATATACTCTTTTCATGCACGCAGGTATCAGATATGTATATTAAGCAACACAAGCTTCTATGGGTGCAACACACAACAGAAAATAGCTGATAAAAGGGACATCAACTAAGTTTAGTATGGCTACAGGTGAAAACTAGTTTCGTCGGGTGGTTTTCGCACTCGCAACTATTCATTACGCACTAAAACATTCATTAATGTATTAAAATTGCGAAAAAATATACTTGGGGCAAGTTAGAGCATTTGCTCTATTTTTCTTTGCAACCTTTGTGCGCCTGCCCCGTCTACATGTCATCTCTAGCTAATTTATTTTCTCTGTGGTACCACATAATATACGCCTGCTATTAAAAGTTACCTACTGCTTATGCCTTTCACAAATTAAAGATGTTGGCACTGTTTGATATAGGAATGACAGAAATGATCTTTCCATACGCTTTTTCCCATGTCCGTTGAAAGTTGAAGCCCGCGATGTTCCTGAATTTGTATCTATCATATTGCTGAAAACTCTGACCACAATGTAGGTTTACAATCCTAGTAGGGCTACTCGAGGGAGTCTTCCCAGGCCAGCGACACTCCCTTGAACCAAAAGTTACTATGGATTTATGCGCGAACTTTTTTATCAACATTGGAATACTTAACTAAATTTCTATGGCCGCGTCATACATTGCATTGGTATGGTTGGCACAAAATGCTTTCATAGATCGGATCAGCGATTAGTATGGAAGTGCCTACTCTTAAAACGTAGTGATTATTTGCTCTGTAAGTCTTCCTCTAAAGAACGAAGTCACCTTCCAGTTGTCAGTTTTGACGGCATTTATTGAAACTACATGTTTCAATGACATATACATATAGAAATACATATAGAAATAACTAGTGTAGCTACCCAACAAAGAAGTTATAACAATGCACTTAAGGGTACAACTAGGTTTAAATCAATTTTAATTATTTCCTGTAATGTTCGATCATTACTATGTGATAGGCCAAGGTCTGTGAAGGGATCTAAAGATGTTAAAAATAAAATTTAAAAATGTAACGAAAACTACTTAAATGTGTAATGTTCAGTATATCAATTGATAGTGCATTAATGCATCAGAAAGACAATTGGACAAATTTTATTATAAGCTGCTTTGCGGAGATTTTATGTGCTACCAAATACTTTTAAATTCCCAATAATATTATTATTATTATTGCCTCAGAAGAAACTGTAAAATTGAGACAAAATAATGAAATAAAAGAAACAGAAAAGGGCGGCCTTATTACCAGAGGCTATCTTTTCAAGGCACCCCAAGGTAACGGAGGGGTATAGTTAAAGTACCTATCTGTATTGAACTTCTTAAAAGGCTATGTCGAAAAATAATTTTGAGGCAAAAAGACGGTGAACGTCATGGTAACTTGCGGCATAATAAATTTAAACGAGACAACTGCTTGCTACAACTAGCATTATTGTAGTTACCTACACCATTTAATTTATTTTGCTATCAATGTCAATTTTTGGATGATATCAATCCCTATTAATTAAATCGAGTCCTCAAATCCTACAAATCACTTTGAAATCGTAAGCACTCTGCAATAAAAGAGACCGCTTTAGTTTGAACTATTTTTTTTTTTTAGAAAATTTGCAGTACCTAATCATGTTTTGGCACTTACCAGAATCTCATTATTATGCTCAAGTAACATGTATTCAAAATCTAACTCCTAAACTTAATACCTTTGTAGTTTTTTTAACATTGCCTCTTATAGCACCTTATTAGTAGGTCTTAGTAAAAGTCTTTTAGCAATTGATTGCTACCTGATCTTAATACCCAACAAACCGAATATTTATTTGAGAACTTTGATATACCTGATACCACATATCATTTCACACTTCACAGCACACAGATCTATTTAATCTCACACTAAGCTATTACCTAAACTAGTAAAGGGAAAGGATTTGATTTTTTTTTTGTTTGTTTGTTACGATTCAGCTCAAAAATTAGAGCAGATTTCAAAAATTCTTTCATCGTCAGAATACAACATTATCCCTGGGTAGCCTAGGCTATATCGTAATCCGAAATTACCGCAGAAATCCCGAAATTACTGCAGGTGAAACTGATGGGAAAAGCTAGTATAGATGTATGAATTCTCTAGTAAAGATATATATATAACCACGCTTAGACTGGAAAATAGAACCCCGTATTTATCACACAAAGGTCACTCTACTACCCTACTTTTTGCGCCAATCAGGACGTCAGGTCGAGTTGAGTCAGGTTTGAGTTGATTCTACAAATGCTGGATTTCGAAAATGCGTCAGTGATAAAACTAATATGTACTCGTGATCGAACTAACATAGGTATAGTTGAAGCTTATGCTTAGGTTGTTGAACCGGGTGCAACTTGCTTTCCTTTTTCTCATGTCCTTTTACCTAACATCATCTGAGGGTCGTAAAACAACAGTTTTTTTTTGTATGACTATTTTCTGCAGTTTTTACTAGGGAGTTTCAGTTGCAATCTTCCGACTCTTTATTAATAGGGTACCTAAGTACCACCCGTTATTAAGACTAACATCATCAGGAACCGAAAAGTATTCGATTGTTCTACCATTTGCCATCAGAAACTTTCAGACCCTAAAACCCACCTGCATCATCAGATCAGCTCAATGGTGCCATTATTTTACATAACCTCAAACTGACATAAGTACCTATGCCAAATTTCACCTCAATCGTCTACCAGCAAGTAGTTGAGAAAATAGTGTGCATTCGATGAAAGGGCGAACAACTTACGAATAATGCAAGTTAAAAGCTTGTAACATATTTTGATCATTGGAAACGCAACGATTTCTACTAGAAAGCTTCTGTTTATGACGGGTCAAGTTGACGAGTACAACGCATAATTACGAACTGTACCCTACGTGAATTTAGGAACTACCTCGGGTACTTCTGTCCTAATAGACACGAACCTTAGTGTTCGACCAAAAAAAGTGTGTAAATACCCTCAACCTGCAAATATCGTTCGGAAACTACTATCCAAACTTAATGACTCGACTGCAGTACTTAACTACTAGTTAACAACGAATTATATCTCTGCCACTTTTATAGACATCACTGTTACTTGTTTAGAGTGGCTAAATCCAAAGGCTAAATCCATAAGCTGACGCAAACGGCAACTTAGACGGCATGGCGTATTAAACTTATTTCCCCTATTTATGTACTAATTGATACCCTTATTTTCTCATAATATATGACTAATGAGAGACCACCTATGTAAATTACGACTTGGGCTCACGGCTAATATGTGCATATCGCATAAATTAAGCAAAATAAGAAAGTAAGGCGTATTTGGCAAAGAGGCATTAATTGGGTGACTGACCTGGCTCATGGCATGACTGATCTGGCTCATTTTTGTTGACTGCAAACATCTTTCTGCTTGCGTGGAATCTGGCCGGCTTCACAAACGACGTCCTTAAAAACCGTCCTGAGTCCTCGGTGCTCAAATCAGGATAGAAGCTCGGTCGCGTATTTGAAATTGAAAGAAAAAACTTTATTAGACACAAAAAATAATTCCAACACACACATATATACAACAACTGGAACAACAAGCATTGAGGGTTCGCCTCCTAACCACCATATGGACTGTTTATAAACTTGTCGTACCTACCGATCAAGTACGTCGCTGATGTACCAAACTGATTCATTTTCTTCATCTATGCTGATCTTTTTCTTCGTCGGTACACTCTTGGCAGAGCGGTCGTGGTCCTCACGAAGTTGTCTCAATGTAGGCAGATGTTACGTGCTTCACGATGCCTCGCCACTCTTCCCGGTCAGATGCTGTTCTTGTGCATTCGTGGAGCGGCCTGCCCACAGCGGCCTAAACTTGGTCGGTCCATCACATCGGTCTATGCTGATACCAGTATGCAATTATCTCTGTATAAGTGAAATCCTCAGAATATGTGATGCAGCACAATGTATAGCAGTGCAGGCGAACTCAGCAGTTTGGTTACCAAGGTCGCGTACGGTTGTTAAATAATCATCTTCATCTTCGTATTTGATCGTTGTTCTTGGCTTGAACTTCATTCGTGAACGTACAACTTGTTTAATTTCTTCAGGGCGTTTTTACTTCATACCCACTTCTGATTGTAACAGGAGTGAAATCAAAAGAATAAAAACTCATCCAATTTGATTTATTTTAATACGTAAAATAGACAGAGTTTCAACTTTAATGCACGCAACAAGAAGAACACTCAAAAGTAGCTAGCACGGCTATTTATGTGTCTACCCCCTGCCCCTTCCGTAATTATGGGCGGTGCTACGATATGGTAATCGTGACGTCACGCCGAATAGGCGTGAGGCAGCCGGCGGGAATTATTGGCGCGTCTTTCAAATGTTCGGCGAGTCAGGCAGACTGGCTGGCTTGGCTGGCTGGCCTGGCCGGCATGGCCAGCCTGGCGTGGCTAGCCTGGCATGGCTAGCCTGGCATGGCTGGCTTGGCACGCATGTGTGAACTGGACACGTAGCGACGCGTTACATATTATAAAATAACAAATTCTATCTATGAAGTTCTTATAGTATTTGGCTGTATGGCTCATTTTCTTTGCCTTAATATAGATACATTTATGAGTAGATTACGTTAATTCACTTGTACACAAAATTCGATTTTGTGCAGCCTATATCCTGCACAAATAAGCACTTTCAGAGCATGAGAAGTGAAAAAAATAATAGCAATAGAGTATAATTTCATAATTGCCCTGCAGTCCATCGAGTTAATATGCCATGATTTTTCCTGCGCGATTTTTAACAAAGAAAAAACTATTATAATAAAATGGAAATATAATTACAAACGTAGGTAGTACGTTTATCACTTCTATGTACTGCATAACACTTGTTATGTGTTACCTACCGGTGTTATATGCTTACCTACGCGTCTCAACAATGTGATAAATCATTCATTTTACTTATTGAACAAAATATAATGTTTTGTTTACCGAACAGGATATTCAAAACTAATTTCGTCGCATGAAAAGTAACTTTTTTTTTATATTAGCTGTTGCCTGCGGTTTTACCCGCGGTAGTTTATTTTGGAGTTCCCGCGGGAATTGCGGGATAAAAGTACCTTATGGCCTTTTCTGACCCTTTTCATGATGATCCGTCGAGCCGCTGAGACGTGAAAGCGTAAAAAACAAACAAATAAAATCACTTTCCTATTTTTAAGGATAAGGATAGATAATGGGATCATCCGATGGTGATACACAGATAATATAATACTATACTACTAGGTGATACCTAAATACTCGTAAAAATATTACAGTGCTTTTAAGTAGTTAAGATTGTATTTCATGGGTAATTTAAACATTTTAACGTTCCTCCTAGACATCATAATGTGTAGGTAATGAAGAGAAAAGGGGTACCTATGTTATCTTATCATGTCACATTAACTATTATAATATGATGCTTAATTAGGTGGATTACATCACTCAAATCGCAAGAAATGAGTTAAAATTTAAAGCAGTTCGTAGGAATTCCCTTTGCGTGTTTTTCAAGGCAAAAATATATTTTTCCTAAGCTCATGGAGTATAGTGTGTTATTTGTGCTTGTGGTCATCACAGGTAAGTTATATGTATTGTATCTTTTATTTTTTTGTCAACTTACCTATTTCTGGAAATCAACTTTGTTACTCAGTTTAGAGTTCAATATTCAGGTAGATAAGAATAAATTTTACACCTAAAAAATGTAATGACTCTTTTAACAATGTATTTTCTCGTCTTCAAACTTTAAAAGTCATAAGCACCCTGTAAGAAGCACCCCAGCAATGCCAGTGGCGCATATTCAGGACGCAATGCAAGTAGCAACCATTTTTCAAGGTCATTGGACAATCCCCTTAAAAAAGACGGGTAAGGCAATATGTTAATCCTAATAAATGCTAATAATAAAATCCTAATATAAGTTAGTTTGTTTGTTTTTATAAACTCCGAAATAACGCAAGTAAAACAGCCTTTTGCATGCATTTTCAGTGGTAGGTACACAAAAGGATATACCTCTAGGTTACTTTAATAGTTTTAGCTAGCTAGTGTTGTATAAATGTAATTTTTTTAATACGAGTAACTCAAAAATAATATCTGATCTTTTTTTTCCACCTCTTTGCCACCTTTTTTGGAAAAAATATAGTATTTTTCCTAAAATAAGATACAAAAATATAGTACTTTTGGGAAATGCAAGGAAAAAAATAGTACCTACATATTTATTTTTAGAAATTATGTATCAAGCAATAAACCGTATTCTTCTACAAATTATTGCTAGTTTGACAGTCATTTGACAGTTGACGCTTTGTTCCCGCGTATGCGTTTCGTTTTGAAATTTTCCGCGCTGCGCTGCGGGTGCGTTCCTATAAAAAAGCGCGACAGTTGAATTAAGGATAAAAATATAGTATTTTTTGTACTATTATTTTTCTATAATATATAGTACAATTGACTGAAACATAGTACTATAGTATAAAATAGTGACAACCCTAAGAAAATAAAATTTCAACATTCAAAAATATACCGTTTTTTTGCTAAACTCTAATCTGTTCTATCTGACACAAAGAAGATTCCGTTTATCACGAGTACGAAGTTGCGAGCATCTTTTTATGAAATTATGTAGGTTGTTATATCTATAGTAAAGTAATATTATAAAAAGTCTGTATTTTCGGTTTTAGGAAGGATCACTGAAACTCCTGAAGATATTCTAAAAGTTCTTTCAGTGATACAAAGTTGCATTATCCTTGAGCGTCATTTTTAAGAGTTTGTGAGGGAATTCTGAAATACACGCGAGTAAAACTGCGGAGAAACTGTCATATCTCCTTAACAACTATTATAATTTACAGAGATTCTTCCGTTTATATGCGTAATAGGGTAGGAAGTTGCCAAAGGAATCGCGGGTGAAACCAGGAAAAAACTAGCGTCGTATCCGTGACACACCATCACACTATGCACAAGTGCACGAGCTAAACGCCGCCGGCTTGTACATGATCCCCTTTCCAAAAACAATAGAGATTTTTTTAATTTCATACTATAAAATCTTAAAGAATTTTAGTCTCTTATGTTTACAGAAGACCTTCCCGAAGTCACTCAACCGATGTTCAATAAAATAGAAAACAGTTATGTTACGACATTTTTATTGACCGTTGACTCAGCCATTGTTTAAAAGTTACATAAACGTAACAAATTGATAGATTTATAAAACGTTTAAACCACAACACATAGTTGTTCATGACGAATCACTATCGGCGGTGATGCGGCAAAAAGGAATTAGGTGAAAAATCACCTAATTCCATCCGAACGCCGATTCAGAGGGTCAATTCTACTAACAAAACACAAATTATGCTCCTGCGCATATAAGGGTTTCCCCCATTGATGTTTCCCCTCATTCCTCTGTTGTGACGGCTAATTGGCTAAACGCGAGTAGGACAGTATCGACAGTATTATATATATATTACTAGTTGTGCCCCGCGGTTTCACCCACGTTAATTTCAGAGTTCCCGCGGGAATTCCGGGATAAAAAGTGTTAATGTTGTGTTAATCTGATGTATAAGCTATATTATTGTAAAGTTTCATTTAAATCCAACCAGTAATTTTTGCGTGAAAGAGTAACAAACATCCATCCATCCATCCATCCATCCATACATACATACTTACAAACTTTCGCTTTTATAATATTAGTAGGATTTGTGGTATCGATATCGCACCATCAGAATGAAAGTGACCTAACTCAAAGTTTATAATTATGAGTAAGAAAGGGACGCATCGTCACAAAAGTAATTAAGCATATTCTAAACATTTTGCTCACATCTTATAAATTGTTGAGTTAGGTCACTTTACCCAACAAGGCGGCCACATGCTCTGCCGAGCCTCGGTGCGTTCTATGCGCCGAGGCTGGTAAACCGGCAGGGCATCGTGTGGGGGCCCCTTCATGTAAGGCCCCCAAAATAGCAAGAAAGGCATCAAAGGCAGCCGCCAAGACCCCGGCTGCTGATGCCAGGCCTGAAAGCCAGGCGGAGGCGATGGTGCATTAGTTGGAACTTTTAAAATGCACCGTCGCTTCCTCCAGGCGAACATAAACCACTGCGCCGCGGCTCAGGACTTACTTATCCAGAGCGCGGCGCAGTGGTCGATTGACGTCACAGTGGCTGCCGAGCCCTACTACGTCCCCCCCAGGGATAACTGGTTTGGGGACTTGAGGGGCTCGGTAGCCATTATCGGAAGCACGGCCAGCGACGTGCCCTTCAGCCTAGTCGGTAGGGGTGACGGGTACGTCGCTGTAAAAACAGGGGAAACCGTCGTGGTCGGGGTGTACTTCTCCCCCAACAAGACTCTCGCCGAGTTCGAGACGTTCCTGGACAGGTTGGGGGCCACTATAAGGTCCCTATCCTGTCCGGTGGTGCTCCTGGGGGATCTCAACGCCAAATCCATGGCGTGGGGATGCCCCAGGACGGACGTCTTTGGCGAGACGTTGGAGGAGTGGGCGGCGAACATCGGCCTCGGAATAGTAAACCGGGGCTCGATAAATACGTGTGTCCGTCAGCAGGGGGGGTCTATTGTGGACGTTACGTTCACATCCCCTGCAATCGGACACAGAGTCCGGGATTGGAAAGTCCTGGAGGGGGTGGAGACTCTGTCGGATCATCTTTACATAAGATTCGACCTCTCCGCCCCCGCCGGCTCCCCGGACTCACGCCGCCCCGCGAGTAACACCCCGTCCCCTCCAAGATGGGCGTTGAAATGTCTAGACATAGACATGCTGATGGAGGCTTCCATCGTCAAGGCTTGGCTGGAGCATCCAGCCGAGCCTGTGGAGGTCGAAGAGGAAGCGGCCTGGTTCCGGGACACAATGACCGACGTCTGTGACGCGGCCATGCCCCGGGCTGGGCCCCGACCTCCCGCGCGTCGGGTGTACTGGTGGTCGCAGGAACTAGCAGATCTCCGCAGGAGCTGCGTGGAGGCGCGACGCCGGTACACCAGGAGCCGCAGACGGCGGCTCCGAGACGCGACGGTGGAAGCCAATCTGTACGGGGCCTACAAAGAGAGGAAAAAGGCCCTGCGGATCGCCATCAGCGAGGCCAAGACCCGAGCGAGAGAAGAGTTCTTGGAGACTCTTAATAGCGACCCGTGGGGGCGCCCTTACAAAGCGGTGCGCAAAAAGCTCCGCTCCGCTGGGCCCCCCCTCACGCAGAGTCTCCAGCCCCAACTGTTGGGGAGGGTGGTGTCTACACTCTTTCCGAGTGCGCACGACCACCCCCCACCAGTCATGGCTCCCCCCCAGGACTATCCTGAGGGGGATTCAGCCGACAGGGTCCCGGTAGTCTCGCCGGGAGAACTCAACGCGGCCACTCTCCGTCTCCGGGGCAAGAAAACTGCCCCGGGGCCGGACGGGATACCTGGCCGCGCATGGGTCTTGGCCTCCAACGCCCTGGGGGACCGACTGGGCAGGCTCTTTAGCGCCTGCCTCGAGTCGGGACGGTTTCCCCGCCAGTGGAAGACGGGCAGTCTTGTCTTACTGAAGAAGGAGGGACGCCCCGCAGAATCTCCCTCTGCGTACCGCCCCATAGTGTTGCTCGATGAGGTGGCGAAGCTTTTTGAGCGAATTATCGCTCACCGCCTCATCGGGCACCTTCAAGAGGTGGGACCCGACCTGGCCGAAAGCCAGTACGGTTTCCGGGAGGGCCGATCAACGATTGACGCGATTAGTCGCGTCCGAGCCCTCTCGGACCAGGCGACATCCCAGGGCGGAGTTGCGATGGCGGTGTCTCTTGACATCGCCAACGCCTTCAATACTCTGCCCTGGTCCTGCATTAGGGAGGCTCTCCGGTATCACCGGGTGCCTCCCTACCTGAGGCGGATTGTCGGGTCCTACCTCCAAGATAGGCACGTCACGTGCCTGGGGCGGGACAACAACATCCTTCGGAGGGAGATGAGATGCGGTGTTCCACAGGGGTCGGTATTAGGACCCCTCCTGTGGAACATCGGATACGACTGGGTGCTGCGGGGTGCCCTTCCCCCGGGCCTTGACGTCATCTGCTATGCAGATGACACACTGGTGGTGGCCCGGGAGAAAGACTTCAGAGAGACTGCCCGTCTTGCCACGTTGGGGGTGGCACAGGTCGTCGGCAGAATACGGCAATTGGGACTCGGGGTGGCGCTTGAGAAATCCGAGGCCATCTATTTTCATGGGCCTCGGATGCGTCCACCCGCTGGATCCCATATTGTCGTTGGTGGTGTCCATATCGAGGTCGGGTCCTCCATAAAGTATCTGGGACTCGTCCTCGATAGCCGCTGGGACTTCCGCGAGCATTTCCGCCGCCTGTCCCCCAAGCTCATCCGGGCTGCGGGTGCTCTTAGCACCCTGCTGCCCAACCTTGGGGGACCGAGCGTTAACTGCCGCCGCCTATACATGGGGGTGGTACGGTCGATGGCCCTTTACGGGGCCCCGATTTGGGCCAACAGTCTGACGGCGCATAACAAGACCCTCCTGCGAAGACCGCAGAGGGTCCTAGCCGTCAGACTGATAAGGGGATACCGTACCATCTCCTACGAGGCGGCGTGCGTCTTGGCGGGGTCTCCCCCCTGGGATCTAGAGGCGGGCCTCCTCTCGTCGCTGTACGAGTGGCGAGTGGAGTGCCGAGCCAGAGGGGAATACCCCCCGCCAAGGGCGGTGGAACTGCGGAGGTCCCATCTTCGGCAGTCCTTAATGCGAGAATGGGAGAGCAGGCTAGCAACACCTTCCGCCGGCCTGCGGACTGTCGAAGCTGTCCGTCCAGTCCTGCGAGAGTGGGCGGACAGGCGGCTGGGTATCATCACCTTCCGGGTGACGCAGGTGCTTTCCGGGCATGGTTGCTTCGGAAAGTACCTGTGTCAGCTCGGGAGGGAACCGTCGGCCTCGTGCCACCATTGTGGAACCTGCGGTGAGGACACGGCGCAGCACACTCTCGAAGAGTGCTCGGCCTGGGCCGAGCAGCGCCGTGTCCTCATCTCGGCAATAGGAAGCGACCTTTCGCTGCCCACCGTAGCTTCAGCCATGGTGGGTAGCGAAAGCGATTGGGCGGCGGTTCTCTCCTTCTGCGAGGACGTCATCTCGCAGAAGGAGACCGCGGAGCGGGAAAGGGAGCAGGCAGCGTCCGCCCCTCCCAACCGCCGCCCCAGAAGAAGGGGTAGGAGGCAGGATGTGGTAGGCCTCCAACCCCCATAGTGAGGTCCTCCGGGCGGTAGAGCGAGGCACTCTACCGTCCGAGGGAGAAAGGACCTCGGGTGGACAAGTGGCGCGTTAGGTGTTCCGGCGCGCCACTTTAATTACTTATTTTTAGCAGTTAGTGGGAGAGAGGGACTTAGTTCCTGCGGGGGCTAAGTCCCTTAGCAGAGGGGCCCGCCTAAAGCGGGCCAGCGCCGTCGGGGCCGCGGAGCATGCGAGAGCGAATCCCGCGGCCCTGACGTAAGGCGCCGAGGAGGAACACCCCAGGGTTTTTAGTGGGTAGTATTATTCCCGCCCTTCTCAGGGCGGGTCGCCCTTTTCAGGGCGGAGTCCCACATAACCACCGCCCGCCTCATGGCGGTGGTATGCATAAAGCATTTTCCCTGGGTCAAAAAAAAAAAAAAAAAAAAAAAAAGGTCACTTTTGTAGTGGTTAACCAAACGCAATAACATGGACAATCGAAACGCAGTTGATACAGACTGTCTGAGATGTACGGAGTAACAATTGGGTCTTTTGACACTTAACCTATAAATGTATGGAGATTGCGCGTGGTCAACTACAGACTGATAACTAGCTGCTGTGTAACAAGGTATTAGTTTGTCAATGAGTCAGTTGCGCTCGACTTTGTCACGTAAAGCTGTAATTATTAATTCTCAAGGATCTTAATAAAACCCCAAGTGCTACAAAAGTATTTTATTTAATTTACGACATATAATACATGGCGCAGCCGCTCTTCGAACCTGAAACTTGAAGAAATACGAAGAAATAGTACGAATTTAATATTGTGAACCGTAGAGATATTTGTGAACAAGATGGGCACGCCTATCGAATATAAGATGCCATCACCCCTGGAATTGAATACGGCTGGAGATATACTAACAAAATGGAAAACATTCAAACAGCAATTAAGTGTATTCATGTTAGCAGCTGGACTAGAGCAAGTTTCGGAGAAAAGGAAGTCTGCCATTTTGTTGAATTCTATTGGACAAGAAGGACAAGATTTATATTATAATATTTTGAAGAAAACTGATGAAAAAGAATATCCGAAGTTCGACATATTGTTGGAATTATTTGATGGATACTTTGAACCGAAACAAAATGAGGTAATAAACACATTCAATTTCAATAATAGAAATCAAGAAGATGGTGAAAGTTTTGATACCTTTTACTCAGAACTAAGAAGGATGGTAAAGAGTTGCAACTTCAAAGAATTAGAAGAAAGAATGTTAAGAGACCGTATTGTCATGGGGGTCAGAGACAAAAGATTGCAACGGAAACTTCTGGAAACAACTGAGTTAACATTACAAACTGCGGTGGATCGTTGCCGTGCAGCTGAATTATCCCAGGAACATGCAAGGATTATACAGAAAAATGAAGAAACTTTTAAAGTTGATGCAGTTCACAGCAAACAGTTTGAAGCTAAGTATAAAAACAATTTTAATAAGTATTTAAATGCACAAAAGCAGAATTCTTACAATAGTCAGTTCTATCAATGTAAAAAATGTAATAAAGAACACGGTCCAAGGCAATGTCCTGCGTTTGGCAAAACTTGTTTAAAATGTAATAAAATGAATCACTTTGCTCAGGGTTGTAAAAGTAGGAAAATTGATGTAGTTGAGGAAGAGCAAAATGTTAATCTAGATAATTCTGTACATGATTTGTGACTAGTTAAGATTTGTCATTCAATACAAAGTAAAAAAAAAAGTCATGATGAATGGTTAGCAATATTAAGAACAGAAAATAAAAAAGTTACTTATAAATGTGATACGGGGGCACAAGTGAATGTGATTTCATTAAGAGACTTGAAAAAAATTGTCGATGATGATAGTCCTAAATGTTCTGAGACAAATATAATTTTAGAAGCATTTGGGGGAAACAAAATCAAGCCTTTAGGAAAAATAATATTAAAATTATACATTAGTGAAACCAAGAATGTAGAAACTGAATTTATAATAATAAAAGAAGAAGTAAGGCCGATTTTGGGTTTTAAGTCATTACTAAAATTAGAATTGCTCAATGATAATAATATTAACATCCAACCAGGCCAAAAGGATAATATTAACATAAGAAATATAAGTATGCTAAGTAAGGAAAACATTATTAATGAATATTATGAACAATTTCAGGGTATTGGCCAATTTAAGAAGACACTTGAGCTGCACACTCAACCAGATGCACAGGCTGTAGTAAAACCACCTCGTCGAGTGCCTCATGCGTTATTGGGGCGTCTAGCTGACAAACTAAAAAGTCTTGAGGAGCATCAGATTATTGAGAAAGTAGAACATCCTAAGTCTTTTGTGAGTAACCTTGTCATAATTGAGAAAAGTGATGGTAATTTAAGAATTTGTCTAGATCCACAAGAACTAAATAAAGTATTATTAAGAGAATATCATTTAATACCAACATTGGAGGAAATTGTTACAAGGTTGAAAAATAAGACAATTTTTTCAGTATTAGACTTGTCGGATGGATTTTATAATATAAAATTATCGGACAAGTCAACAGATCTTTGCACTTTCAGTACACCTTTTGGTTGTTATAAATTTTTAAGATTGCCATTTGGGCTCTCAGTTGCACCTGAAATTTTTCAAAAATACAGTGAAAATACATTCGGAGACATCCCTGGAGTGGTCATCTACTGCGATGATCTTTTGATTTGTGGGGTAGATGAATTGGAACATAATAAAATACTAAAATGTGTGCTGGAAAGGGCCAAGGAACATAATGTTAAATTTAATAAGAAAAAATTTCAATATAAACAGTCGGAGGTAAAGTATTTTGGACACATTTTTTCTAAAGAAGGAATGAAAATTGATCCTGATAGGGTAAAAGCTATTTTGAATATGAAGAGTCCAACAAATACAAAAGAGTTACAAACATTTTTGGGAATGATTAATTATTTAAGAAACTTTATTGATAAGTTGGCAGATCTTACAGCGCCATTGAATTGTTTGCTGAGAAAAGATGTGAATTGGCTGTGGACAGAATTGCATGAAAATGTATTCACTCATATTAAAAAATGCATAAGTACTGCACCCGTGTTACAAAATTTTGACACTTCGTTGACAGTAACAATACAATGTGATGCAAGCAAGGATGGTCTGGGATGTTGTTTAATGCAAAATGGGAAACCAGTCTCCTATGCTTCGCGAAGTCTCACTGATGCAGAAAAAAATTTTTCTCAAATAGAAAAAGAGTTATTGAGTGTAGTATGGGCAACAAAAAAATTTTACTACTACATTTATGGGAAAAAATGTGTTATACTTAATGATCATAAACCATTGGAAAATTTATTAAAAAAGGGCATTCATGCAATTCCGTCCACAAGATTGCAAAGGCTTAAATTGAAATTATTAAAATATGATATCGAATTTAAATATCTAAAAGGTCGGCTAATGCATATTGCTGATTTGCTTTCACGTTCCTATCTGAATGAAACTGATGATGATCAGACATATATGTATGAAGTAGTACATTGCATTGGTCTTTCAAAATACATGCAATGTACAGATGAGCAAAAACAAGAATTAAAAGAAGAAACTAAAAATGATGATGTATTGTTAAAATTAAGCAATTTTACACAAAATGGATGGCCAGAGGATTATAAAAAAGTACCAGATAGTCTTAAAGGTTATTATAAGTTCAAAGAAAATATTTCAACTGATCAAGGATTGTTGTTCATGAATGAAAGATTAATTGTACCCAAAACATTACGGTTAAAAATATTAATGAAATTACATGAGGGACATTTAGGTATGACAAAAATGAAACAGTCCGCACGAACGTTATATTATTGGCCACATATTGATACACAGATTGAAACAATAGTTAACAAATGTTTTGTTTGTCAAACATTTCAAAATAATAATATAAAAGAACCTTTACTTACGCATGACGTACCAGAATTACCCTTCACAAAGCTTGGAATAGACATAATGGATTTTAAAAGAAAAAGTTACTTGGTCATCTTTGATTATACAACTAAATGGTTAGACATTAGATTAATTACAAGTAAATCAGCCCAGAGCATAATAAATGTGTTGGTTGACATATTTACCTGTTTTGGCATACCATTGGAAATAGTGGCAGATCATGTCCCATTTGACTCAGTAAAATGCAAACAGTTTGCCAAAGATTGGGGTTTCAAATTCACCTATTCAAGCCCAAGATATCCACAATCAAATGGTATGGCAGAACGTGGAGTACAGATAGCGAAGAAAATATTAATAAAATGTAATGAAGATAAAACAGATTATAGGATTGCACTTTTGCAACATAGATCAACTCCGGTTGCAGGAACACATTTCACTCCTTCACAACTTATGATGAGTAGAAATTTAAGAACAAAATTGCCATCTAGTTATGCATATCTAAAACCAAAATTGAATTGTAATGTAGAGGCTGAGATGAATAAGCTTAAAAGTAGAAATATTAGTAATTATAATAAGCATGTAAAGGAGAAGGATAGCTTTAAAATAAATCAGAAGGTCTGGTTTAAGAAGGAACCACATAGCAATAAGTGGATATCAGGTACCATTGTTAATAATACAAACCAAAAATTTAGATCATATGAGGTGATGGATTCTGATGGGGTTACTTACACAAGAACGTCATATCACATGCGTTCTCAATAGTCTGATGTAATAATCTGTATTGTGTGTGCAGTTCAGTGTAAAACAACTGTAATAAAGTTTAATGGCAATAAGTTATAAGTATAACAGATAAGTTATTGCAGGAGAGAAAAGTTTTAAAAGTTGTTAAGAGCATTTGGAATTTATCTTTTATTTTGTGAGTTGGTATTCTTTTTTTTGTTTTTTTTGTGGAAAGGGGGATGATGTAGTGGTTAACCAAACGCAATAACATGGACAATCGAAACGCAGTTGATACAGACTGTCTGAGATGTACGGAGTAACAATTGGGTCTTTTGACACTTAACCTATAAATGTATTGTGAATAGTGATTTAGGTATTCTGTACTAATATATTAAAATTGATTAATATTATTATGATTCTTATGCTATGTATTGTGATTCTTAATTTAAATAATTATACCAATGTTTATTAAAGTGATTTAAATTGCATTTCCATGGCCAATTCATATTTAATAACTGGCAACATTGTGAATTCATAGACTGTAGAGTAAATAAAATGTTATTTGAGATAGCGGGAAAAACGCGCGGGAGAACATGTTTACATAATGGCAGCAACAAAGGATCGAGTCAGTAGTGCTGGTGATTTCCTAGATGGAAGACATCATAACATCGAAAGTTAAGTATTGGTAGACAGTTTTGGCTCTATTTAATGCTTGTAATAATAATTGTGATTACTGTATTGTTCTCATAGGATATACTGTTCAAGCTTAACTTTAGCTTCAGAGATTTGATTACTTTATGCGTAACATGTTTTGAGATTCCTATTGCTTATCTATACTGGCTTTGATTTTTATATAATTTGATACAAATTATATCAAAGAGTTTTTATTATAATTGGTAATACAGACACAAAGGAATATAGTTTTGTTAAAATCAGGCTTTGTTTTATTTACTAGGTATCCTTACTAATGCTAATAATTTAACATTTCAGAAGTGGGATTATTAAGGATTCAAGCAGCCAAAGCTTTCTCGGAGTCCTGTTAAACGAAACGACGGTCATGGATCACTTCCAGATCCTGGGCGCCATGGCGGCCTAGAGATACGCCTTCTCCACGGGCCGTGAGAAATAAAGAATCTTCACAACTGGATGATACTGGTAGGATCGCTCCATATTATAGTAACGTCTTGGTTAAACCCGTATTTTTCCCGAATTCGATTTTGAGAAATCGGAATTGCCGGTATTACAATGGCTTAATAAAATCTTGATAAGATCGAACATCTAAGGGCAATACATGGTTGGAACGATGATGGAAAAGTTATTATGTGCAGTCACGTTTGACTGGATTGGCTAAGTTGTGGCACAAGACTTTGCGTTCTTATGAATTTACATGGCATAAATAGAAACAAAAGATTTTAGAGGCATTCCCTGACAATATCGATTACACGGGTTAATTTAGATACTCGAGATTGCTCGCTAAAACTTGTCTTATTGCTTCCATCAGATATTTTTGTAAAAGGTTTTGGAGGTAGTCCAATAAAAGTATGAAGGTCAGGACGTGTCGATAGAATTCGTAGTAAATGGGTTTGAAGTCCTGGAGATTTTTTCTTATAGGAATATATCAATGCTTATAAGTCTAAAAATGTGTGATTATGCGCGGGTATTCAATTACAGCATTTCTTCTTTAGTGCGCTTAGTAGCGGAGTATACTCGTGGTTATTGTGGTAGCGGTAAGTCTTTCTTAATAATTTGTAGTGGAATTACACAATATTTAACTTGATGTTAATTAATGCAGTAGTAACTCTATTTAACCATTGAGCTTTTGAAGAAAATAGATAGGTAAAGGTACTTTCTGTGAAATTATTCTGTAATCCTCCTGTAATTTAAACAATTTAATTAAACGTAATATGCATTTGTATAACACATTAAAAGGTTGCGATTCAAGTGTGGTCTCTAAGTTAGTTTTCAAATTCGAATCTTGTTTAAAACAATAGTCACAGTTTTCTTTTTGATTATATGCCAACATTCATTAATAATACTTAAATAAATACGTATAGAGAACAAAATCAGTTTTAGAGTATTATCATAATTTACCTTCAACGATAAGTAATATTTTACTGCTAGGTGCCTACTATCCCCCGCGATTCAACCCGCGAAATTCCTTTACATCCGGATAAAATGTACCTACCTTATTGCCTATTTCACTTTTATCCATACCTAACCTATTAAAATATCTGTTTCCCCGCTGATTTCCCAGCGTGAATTTTGATATTTCGGCAGGAATTCTTTGTTTGGAAATGGAAAGTACGTGTCACTCCTGTGCTGTGTCAGTATCTTTTATAAAGGAATTTTAAGAATCTGTTCAGTAGTACCAGAGACTACCCACTACATCCAAACTTACAAAGTTTGCAAACTTATATAACTTTACCTCCGTATATTATCTGATAGGCGCCAATAAGGACATAAGTAATAAGAAGAAATAGGACAGTATAAATATTTGTTATATTATATATTGTTACATATATACGTATAGCAAATGTAGAAAACTAGTTGTTAATAATAAGGATAATATATATTGTTAGTAAATAAGAGCAGTGGAATAAATAATATTAAGGAACTAACTCTACAAATATAAGGAATAGTGTATAAGTAATGTATGTAAAATGGTAGGTAAAATTGTAAACCCAACCCTAACCTATCCTGGCATAAGATAGAATATAAATAAATAAAGATAAAAGGTGTAGGATGAAGTAGGAACGTGGCAGCCAACCATGGAAGTGTAAAAGATATGACGAATGAGAGAAGATAATAGTATGTGGAATGGAAGTACGAGCGGTAGTAAAAGAGAGAACTGGAATGAATGAGTAGAGTAAATACAAGCTTTGATTATGTCAAAGGGCTAGGCACAAAAAAAAAAATAAGGACATAAGATCCATTTTTGTTTGTTTCCTTGGTTGTTTGTAATGGATAGACTTCTTTCTTTTCTTCAACTAGAACTTGTCCATAAGGTGTCAAAGCATAGTCAGATTACATACAATTGTTCTAAATAGACTCTGAGACCGATACAATCTCGACAGACGAGTCAGGTGGATAGCATAGAAGAATTTATAGTTAATTTTGGGTTTGATGCGCTTGCGATCTCCCGGTACGTTTCTGATAGTTTGGCGGTTGGGAAGCAGTCCCTTATTCATACTTTTTTAAAAATTAATGTACCTATGTGTTGTGTCAAATAAAGTTCTTTCAATGTCAATTTAATCTAGGTACTTGAGGGAAAAAGAATTTACTCTACCAATTGTGTAAGGAATAACTAGCTGGTTAACTAGTTAAAGCGATTTTGATTATTGGATTTAATTACTAATGGATTAGGTACAAAAATTAAATACTGGAATATATGGTCATGTACCTGATGTACCTATACTAAAGTAATGGTTAAAAGTGGTTGATATAATCTAAGTGATGAATGGTATAAAAGTAACAAATGGAATAATTAAATGGATCTCTGGTATTAATGAATAAATTGGACTAAATGAATAAAATATTGGTAAAAATGGAATTACTTGAATAATTGGATAAATTGAAAAAAAAATATGGTTGAAAATAAAATGGTTTTAATAATGGAATAATAATGAATGGTTATAAATTATGGTTGAAAATAAAATGGTTATAAATAATGGAATAATAATGAATGGTTATAAATTATGGTTGAAAATAATGGAGATAAAGAGTGTGAAATAAATTTATTTATTTATTTATATAATTATTTATTGATTACTAGCTGTGCCCCGCGATTTTGCTCGCGTGGATTTCGGAGTTCCCGCAGGAACTAATTTTTGGAAATAAATGTAGCCAAGTTACTCCTTATAACATCAGCTAGGAAGCTGTGAAGGGTGGATGTTTTATGGGTGTTGTCATAATAACTGTAATTATGTTGACGTCAAAGAGTCATATTATGGACCAAATTTGAATAAATGATTTGACTTTGACGATTTGCCAGTGAAAGTCCAGTTAAAATCGATCCAGCCGTTTTAGAGATTACCCGGAACAGACAGACATATAAGTAGGTGCCATATTATAATTATACTTATTTTCATATTATGCATTTATTAAAAAGCTGTTAATTTTGAGTTACAAACAGACACATAAATTTTATTTATAATTATGTATGTATAGATTATTGTATATTTATATTTTATTTTGTTATATTATTATATTTATCAGTCTGGGCGTGAATATATAATATACTATATCTATAGTGTAATATGGACATATGTAATAATATGTAGTAAGTACCTATAGGTATACCAAGTTTGCTTGGTTGCCATGACACAAGCTTATAGCTTAGTGTGGGGTCAAGACTCTTATCTGTGTGTTGTGAAGTGGATTATTATTATTATGGGAATTTGGATTTTTGAATTCTTCTCAGCTAGACCGGTATTAATTGGCAACCACGGGCCAAAGCCAAGTGGAGGTTAGTTTAAGTGGAAGTATTAAGAGTTGTGTGGTCATCAGTTTGGAGGAGTTTGCGGACGATTCGACATGGATTTAGTATTACCGCCTTCTGCATAATAATGTAAGTGTACCTAGGTAATTGGAGGGTAGCGAAGGGTTGGTGCAGTTGACAAGGGATTTCAGATGGTGGTAGTACAACAGGGATGAAGGTAATATTCTGTAATTTCCACATTTTTGCTATTTCGTTTTGAGGTCAGTATAATTTTTAAGCTTTCAGATATTGTGCTCTACAGCCTGTGGGTTGAATTCCCTAGAACGCTGTCAGGTATGTATTTTTAATAAGAAATTGGTTCATTCGTCCTCAGTTTAGATTTGCTTGCAAGTTTCTGATGAATAATCTTAGCAACCTGGTCGTAGCGGTGTTTATAATCTTTTTGTACTATTGACTTGCAGACACTTATGAGATGCTGTATCGTTTCCGGGGCACCGTTACATTTTCTGCAGCTGTCATTTGATATATTATGGACTTTTAGTATATGCTTTTGGTAGTTTCGTGTTTCGATGACTTGGTCTTGAATGGCAAGCATAAATCCTTCTGTTTCAGGAAACAGTTCACCCCAAGTAAGCCAGGCTCTTAAAGGTGGGTAGTGATTTGGCCTATTCGCACCTCTACAGGTAGCGGATTCCACAAGCGGACTGCTTGTACAGAGAAGGAATAATCATAAAAGTTGGTTCTAGGGGCAGGAATCATAAGAAGTAAGTTCTGGGATGATCGAACAGGCAGGTTATGGGAAGAAGATTGAAATACGAAGAGGTCTTTTAGGTAGTTGGGGGAAGGTGGATTGAACAGTATGCCATATAGAAGGAAGAGGACATGCGCATTCCGGCGAAGGCAAATCGGAAGCCACTTGAGCTTGGTACGAAATTCGGAGACATGGTCATATTTGCGTAGACCAAATATGAACCGGATACATAGATTCTGGAGGCGCTCAAGTTTATTTAGCTGCTCCTCGCTAATGTCAGTAAAGCAGGTATCGGCATAGTCGATCATTGGTAAAAGGAGTGATTGTGCTAACGCAACTTTAGTAGCAGTTGGAACTTGGAAGAAAATTACGTAATCGTCTAAGCGAGTTCGCAGATAAAATATTTGATAAATGGTTCAATGCTAAACATTATTATTAATATTATTGGTTATTAAGGAATAAAATAAAATCTTATTATGGATAATGGATAGAAGTTAAGTGGAAGTTGGTGGAACTTAGTAACATGTATTGGATAAAAAAAGAATCATGGTTTGAATTTGTGTTACATTTAGATAAAGTGAAATTATTTTTACAAAACCTTTTTACTTTGCAGGGTCGCAAAGATGTCAGGATGGGCGAGTGTGAATAGTGATTTAGGTATTCTGTACTAATATATTAAAATTGATTAATATTATTATGATTCTTATGCTATGTATTGTGATTCTTAATTTAAATAATTATACCAATGTTTATTAAAGTGATTTAAATTGCATTTCCATGGCCAATTCATATTTAATAACTGGCAACATTGTGAATTCATAGACTGTAGAGTAAATAAAATGTTATTTGAGATAGCGGGAAAAACGCGCGGGAGAACATGTTTACATAATGGCAGCAACAAAGGATCGAGTCAGTAGTGCTGGTGATTTCCTAGATGGAAGACATCATAACATCGAAAGTTAAGTATTGGTAGACAGTTTTGGCTCTATTTAATGCTTGTAATAATAATTGTGATTACTGTATTGTTCTCATAGGATATACTGTTCAAGCTTAACTTTAGCTTCAGAGATTTGATTACTTTATGCGTAACATGTTTTGAGATTCCTATTGCTTATCTATACTGGCTTTGATTTTTATATAATTTGATACAAATTATATCAAAGAGTTTTTATTATAATTGGTAATACAGACACAAAGGAATATAGTTTTGTTAAAATCAGGCTTTGTTTTATTTACTAGGTATCCTTACTAATGCTAATAATTTAACAGTATGGAGATTGCGCGTGGTCAACTACAGACTGATAACTAGCTGCTGTGTAACAAGGTATTAGTTTGTCAATGAGTCAGTTGCGCTCGACTTTGTCACGTAAAGCTGTAATTATTAATTCTCAAGGATCTTAATAAAACCCCAAGTGCTACAAAAGTATTTTATTTAATTTACGACATATAATACAACTTTACCCAGCCCGGTGACACTCCTTACAAATGAACTGATTCAAGTACTTTCCCACAAGTAAACACGGCCGGCTTGATGTACACGTGTTGTATGTACCGTGTCCGTGTGTCGCTTTTTTATACAACGTGTTAATGAATTAACTGAAAACCTGATACACCCCCATTTAAAAAATAAACAATAATATGACTAAAATATATTTTATGTCGAAAAAATGTATACTTTAAAAGTTACTCAACATTAGTTTGGAGGTAACCTATCTACGAAATTCCAAGCGCTACGCCCGCGCCTACCGGTTCGAATTTTCGGAATTTTTTTGCTGCGGGGGGCGGCGCGCGGCGTACACGCCAAATATTGTATTATAAATAATTTAGACATGGGCTAGTAAAAATGAAAAAATATAACCGACATTAAAACATAGTGCGATCGATTCGCTAGTCGATTCTGACCAAACTACTTTCTATTTTCAGTTAATTCATTAACACGCTGTATATAAGTATATTTTGTACAAGCCCGCGATTTGGGTTGCTGCTATGATCGTGCGGCATCGACTATAATTTAACCTTCTTTCTGTAAGTACATATGTATTGTATTTAATGCCAGATGTGACACGGAATAAACCCTGCTGGGTTTTTGTGTCTGACGTAAAAATTTTTGTACTTTTTTCTGAGTAAATAAATAATTAAAAAAAAAAAAAAAATTTCACTCGTGTTAATTTCGGAGTTCCCGCGGGAATTCCCTATGTGCTTCTGTGTACCTCTGACAACGTGCGGTGCATGTAGTGAGTTAGGAGACCCTTATCGAGGAATAAACTGGGCACCTCCCGCTCTGTGAGTGCTCTGACGCACAAGTAAAACTTTCTCCGTATACGTTGTAAGTATATTACATACATACTCGTACATAGACATAACCGAGACGGATGCGCAAGACTGCATTTCTCCTTTGCAAAAAAGATGGAGATTCGACGCGGCTTGTTCTATTTAATCTGGCAACCTATAGCCTATAGACACCGCGTGGCGCGTCGCGTCGTCGGTTTATAAACTTGCGGCTTTTTCTATAATACCGAGTGAAAGCAAGGAAAATGTGGTGTGATGTTTGGCAATCAAAAAGTTTGTACCTTTATGAACTAGCTAGTGGACGCGGCTTCAGTTAATTTAAAATTCATCATTAAAATATCATAAGGTCGTGCTTAAGGTATTTATTTATTTGTCCTGGTGTCAAATTTCAGAAATGGCAGCTCTCCTCACGACGAGCTCGTGGCGGGAGTGAGCTTAGTCCATCTACCCATCTGTTATCTGTTTTTTACCTTTTCACGCCTTAAATACAAACGATTATGATGAAATTTTTCTTACACATTTTCATGGGTAGGGAACGGGAACTCCTAAATCAGTGCGGGTGAAACCGCTGGGAACAGGTAGTCTTATAATAAATATCAGTAAGCTTGACGAGTTAACCGATCAGGGACACGTACAAGGAAAGGTTCAAGTTTTTTAGTTAGGTATAGGAAAGCTAGTCACGACGCGACGCCCCGCCGCGCCGCCGCCGCCGCCGCCGCCCCGCAAGCAACAAACAGGAAAAGTACCTATCTACCTACCTCTGCATATTTTTCAATGAGTTCTTGATGGAAATATATTTATATGGTATAAAACAATTCAGCCATACCCTCTGAGAATTCCCTGGATGGATTGCATTAAGTTAAATAGAGATGACACTGTAACTGCTATGCGACTTCGCTCAGGGCACGCTCCATGCGCGAAATTTTTAATTTAATGAAAAAAAACATTGACGCCTAATTGTTCAGAGTGCGGGGTTGTAGAGGATGTCTATCATATTCTGATGGAGTGTGTGCGAAACGAGGTTCTACAAAATACACATTGCAAATTTTTGTCACATACGAGTAACATGGGGAGATGTAATATTGCATTGGCCGACCCTTCGTCAGAGGAGGCAAAACTTTTGTACATGCTGTATAGCAGTTGTAGTAGAAACTAATTAAGTTTAAAAAAATTTTGTACACCATATCAGGACGACATAATCGCATATGCGATAAAGCCCTCTTAATAAAAAGAAAAAAAAAACTTCTTAAAAGTATCTACTCGTAATGTACATATACATATATCTATTGCATGTAATGTGTGCCGTAGATTTTTTATTAACCTGCTGCCTCAGACGAAATAAAAACTCAAGACGGAGCGCTGTCAACAACAAAGTGAAGCCCGTATCGTAAACATGTGAGCATTTAGTGAGTGTTGCCGTGCAGTGAAAACTTATTACCCAAAATTGTTAAGTTCTAGAAAGATGAATGGATAAGTAAATAGATAAGTTAGTATTTTTTTAAGTTGTATACCTCGGTTGTATATTCGAGAACCTTAAAAATATAGGTTTCGAATTTATGATAAAACATGGAAAATAAAAATTAACGCCTATTTACACTTACATTAATTTTATGAATATTAAATTTTTTTACAAAATAATTTTTTTTTTTTTTTTATTTAAAACGTTTACCAAATATGACTTAATCTAATAGCAACCCAAAAATCACAAAGATTTGTCCGGGATGCTAGACAAAAGTTGAGTTTCGTTAAAAAATATAGAAGTAACGACATCACACATGAGCACACACAGCAAACATACACAATATTATCTAATTACAACATAATAGTAGTACTCGATCGCGCTCAGCCATACCTACCGCGCGGAAGCGAGACAACGCTATCATCGATCGCGCCGTTCGACTTCCAAAAAACACAAAACTAAAAAGGTAAAAATAACAAAATACCGATTTAATCCAACAGACCAACAACGTAATACCTATTATTATTGGTTTGTGCTACCACTTTTCGATTTGAATTCGGTGCCAAGCCCGCTTACGTCTGCCCACTTGGGTTGTTCAGTTCACGACGAGCTCATGGCGGGAGTGGACTTAGCTCATCTATCTACTTACTCCATACTTGGCTTGTCACCGACTTCATATCGAAAAGTGGTAGCACAAACCAATAATAGTAGGTATTACGTGTATTATTGTCTGTTGGATTAAATCGGTATTTTGATATTTTAAGCTTTTTAGTTTTGTGTTTTTTGTTAAAAATTTGTTAATTTCTTGCTTTTAAGTGAGACGGTTTGTAATTTATCTAAGTTACAATAGCCTGATGTTAACTACTCATCATCTTTTACAAAACATTGCTCTTCTCGATGCAGGGACGTTAATTTTTGAGGAGTTCTCCTGGTACATCACACTCAGTTCCACTTTGCCATATACGTTGTGAGTTGTGACGAGCATAAATTATTTAGAAACCATTTAAAGTTAACGAATCGGGACTCGTGAAATACCTATTATTGAGTAGTTCCGATGATCATCTGTGGTCTTCATCATCAGTTCCACTTCTTCAAATTTTGCTTTCCGAAAGCAAATAAACGATTTACTATAAAAAATACTCAAATCGGTATAGGTGTGCTTATTATTTTTGAAGAGTTCCCTCGATTTCTCCAAGATCCCATCATCAGATCCCGATTTGGTGGCAATGGGACCTAATTCAGGTTAAACCCTTTCAAATAAAAAAAGAATTTTCGAAATTGGTCCAACCGTCTTCGAGTAATCGGTGAACCTACATAAAAAAAAAAACATACATAAAATCGAATGCATAACCTCCTGCTTTTTGGAAGTCGGTTAAAAACTTAAAATCGAAATAGGTAAATGAACGTGTTACATTACGTTCCAGGTCACATTAACTTACCCAAAAAACGGGGACTATTGTGACACTCACTAGTGGCAACACTTATGAAAGTTGTGGAGGTTTTGTGTTCCAAGTTGTCATAAATTAATAAAATTGATATTTTATTAAAAATGTGGTTCTATCCTGCTTTTTATTTTTCGAAGATTGGTTTTTACACCCTCTCACTACAAAATACGGCATTTTTTCTTTAAAAAATAGAAATTATTACAGCGTAACACTCCGCGCGTCGGAATAGCTTGACTGACAAGGTAAGGCGTAGTTTCGTTATATGTGTGTGCGTGTAACTGTGCATGTACACGCCGAGGCGTAGTTTTACGGCTTCACTTCTTTGTTCACAGCGCTCCGTCTTGAGTTTTTATTTCGTCTGAGCCTGCTGCCAGTTTTTATTTAACCCGTTTATATTCTGATACCTATCGATTTATCTATACAAACATACTACTTACATACATATAAATAAAATTGGAGTGCCTGTTTGTAATTCCAAATTAACAGCTTTTCACTAATGCATATATTAAAGTATATACCAGAGTGTATATAAATATGCGGTACTTACATTAAAAAAATCAATTATTTAAATTTTTCTCTGTCTGTCTGTCTTAGGTTGCCACCCGTACTATATTATATAGTATCGTACTATATTTCAGTCAATTGTACTATATATTATAGAAAAATAATATAGTACGAAAAATACTATATTTTTATCCCTAATTTAACTGTCGCGCTTTTTTAAATTAACTGTGACTGGTCTGGAACGCACCCGCAGCGCAGAACGAGTAATCTCAGAACGAAGCTCATACGCGGCAACAAAACGTCAACTATCAAACTAGCAATAATTTGTAGATGAATGCTGCATTACTGTATACATAATGATTAAATATAAATATGTAATATTTTTTCCCTGCATTTCCGAAAAGTACTATATTTTTGCATCTTTTTTCAGAAAAATACTAGTTATATTTATCCAAAAAAGGGTGGCAACCCTGGTCTGTCTGTCTGTCTGTTTGTTTGTTCCAGCTAATCTCTGAAACGGCTGGGCCGATTTTAACGGGACTATCACTGGCAGATAGCTGATGTTAGGAGAAGTAACTTAGACTACTTTTTTTTTAGAAATAAATAGTTCCCGCGGGAATTCCAAAATTCACGCGGGTGAAACCGAGGGGCACAGCTGGTTTTTATATAAAATCTTAGAAGGTTTGTATAGCGGACGGCACTAGTTTAGGGTGGGCAAGATTTTCCAAGTGAAAAAAGATTTGATAACTTTTGGATTGACGCGCGACGTTATCGATGTTAATAAATTAATTTTAGAGACTGACAACATACCTTGATTGGCTTGATTTAATGATTATTTTACTACAGAATTTGTACATTTTCATGGAAATGATATTAAATTTGTAAAAATTATTAATAAAATAAAGTAATACTCCATACCTACCTATTTAATAAGGCATCTACATTTAAAATTTAAAAAATATGATTCATATTATACTATTCATCGAATAATAACCAAATACGTCAACATAGTCTGCTTCGTTGCACCTTATCGTTTAAAAACAGATGTTGTTAGCTATACCAAACATTTATACTGACTAACTAATAATTAGAATTGGTTGGTACAGTTGACCTCGTTTGAAACGGTTCGAATTAAACATAATTGGTCAGCGAGCTGTCATGTCATCAACTTCGCTACCGTTGCCGCTACAAATGAAACACCGGAATACAATTGTTTGCCAAAACCATAGTTCTCGCTCCCTTTCACTTGGACAGATGTAGTATGAAAAACAGGGACAACAATCCAGGTGTTTTAACACGAGTTTTAATATGGACCGAGGACAAAGCCACGGCTATGCCTCAGCAATGCCGTTATTACACAGGTAGGCAGGTAGGTACAGCCTAGGTACATACATGTTTCGTGTCGCTACCTAGTCCTTGCGATAAATTTGTTATTGAAAATAGCAGCTATTTCATATTATGTTACTTGCATGTAATTATTATAATATAGGTACAAAATTACGCCTGTATCTTTACTAATATTATTATAAAGAGGAAAGATTTGATTTTTGTTTGTTTGTTTGTTACGATTTAACTCAAGAACTATACTGGACCGATTTCGAAAATTCTTTCACCATTTGAAAGCTACATTATTCTGTCGTAACATAGAACTCCGAAATTATCGCGGGTGAAACCGCACGGGACAGCTTCAGACCAGCAAGTATTTCAATTTTCAAAACAAGAAAGGCAGTGATTGCTGTCCTCAAAGGTAGGTACTTGGCACGATCTACTTGTACATACCTACCTACTCATCTCAGACGTAAGAGAGAAAGCGCTTGGAAAGAAATTAGGTACTTATTCATGCTATAGCTGGTGCCCGCGGTTTCACCCGCGTGAATTTTCGACCCTTGCAGTGACAGTAATGACGTTAGATTTTCTCACTCTTTTAAAACGTAGTGGTTATATACTCTTTAGTCTCAAAGAAAATATAATCACATCATCTGTCTCTCCCTCAGAACAATAACATGAGGTCTCTCCATTCTTCTGAGGTTTCTCCAAGCCTTAAAACTCACTTCGCAAAAACCTTATATCGAAGCTTTTGACCATTGCATTGCGCTGAAGACTTTAAATGATGATAACTTCTTTTCCCTATGTCCTATTTCGATGAAACGAAGCCTATATGTTGCTCCAGGCTTAGCTTAATCTACTAATGAAAACTGCATGACAACTCGTTCAGTAGATGCGGATATTATCGAGAACAGACAGACAGACAAACAGAAAAGAATTTTAAAAACTTTTTTTGGGATTGGTTACTCTTCTTTTATCACCCCTCTTAATTTTAGGAAAATATATTCAATGTACAGAATCGCGGATTCTACTCTTTTATTATACCTAGTATAGATAAGATAACGCAGTACCTACTTAAACTAAAAGTTTAGGTAGGTACTGCAGTTGAACTTTTTAGTCAGTTTTACGTAGATAGCAGCAAAAAGATATAGGCAATAAAACTATTTAAACTTCTTGACATTGCTATCAGTCAGTTTCTTTTTCTAAACTGTAATAAAAATATAGGTACCTACCTACTTACCTACTTATCTATTTCCGTATTATAATATCGATATCGTTCGATCGCTCTCCACATTCAAGACATATTCAAATCAGGTGACATTCCTCGCGTTTGATATTGAAGCATATTATCTATTATTCGAATATCTTATATTAACCGGAATTTATTTGAAACTATTCCTCCAGCGATAAAGATGCTTGTGACGCTTTATACTTTAACTACTGATCCGATCATCATGCAATTTTGCATACACGTAGTCAGGAGTACAGAAAAACAATCTGTGAAATAAGTGTGGGTGAAACCGCGAGGAACAGCGAGTATAACACAAAAACATGAGTGAATGTGTTACAATTTTAGGACGTATTCAATCACAGATGATTGATACTACGTCATTACAAAGAAAGAAAGAAAGAAAGAAAATACATTCATTTGGAAATAGAGACACAACAGCACATTAGGAAAAATACATCAAAAAACGACGAAGCGCTAAGCGCTTCGAGAAGGGGTATAGTTTTATTATCCAGATATTATGCCTGAGCAACTATTTTGTTATTTAGTAGGTAAGTCTTTAATTAGGCAAAAATAGTAACTATAATGTGAGAAATAACGAAGAGTAATAATTCAATTTTGCGAAACGCAATATCACATTGATTGAAACAGAACGTGACGTCACTTCGTTGTCGAAACGTCACGCTTTCAGATTTATTAGTTACCATGTCATGAATAGCAAAATAATAGTAAACAAACACTAAGCGTGATATAATATGACGTAATCCAAATCCCGCAAAATATAGCAGCGTTCAAACAGGTCTGATTTTGTCGATATTTTAAATGTCATTTCTTTTTTAATAGCTGTTCCCCGCGGTTTCTTTCGCGTTAATTTCGGAGTTCCCGCGGAAATTCCGGGACAAAAAGTACC
Organism: Zygaena filipendulae; assembly: GCA_907165275.2. Classification (NCBI taxonomy): domain Eukaryota; kingdom Metazoa; phylum Arthropoda; class Insecta; order Lepidoptera; family Zygaenidae; genus Zygaena; species Zygaena filipendulae. The sequence continues at coordinate 10,832,640 of OU015652.1, read as the reverse complement.
CTATGGCCTTCTCTGTAGTTTGTACTCCTGAAAATGTTTAGGTATGCAAAATTTCATGATGATCGGTTGAGCCGTTAAGGCGTGAAAGCGTAACAGACAGACAGACAGAGTTACTTTCGCATTTTAATATAATATTAGTATAGGGATTGTGTAAGAATGAAGTAAATAAATAAAAAAATCAAAAATGCGTGCTAATTCCCTATATTTACTCCCTTTATTTATTCTCTATATAACTCACTAGCTGACCCCCGCGGTTTCACCCGCGGTAATTTCAGCGTTCCCGCGGGAATTCGGGAATGAAAAGTGCCCCCTATGTCACTCAGGATCACTTTGAATTCCTATAAGTGAAAGAATTTTCAAAATTGGTTCAGTAGATTCGCGGGGATTCCGGGATAAAAAGTACCCTATGTCACTCAGAATCACTGCAGCTTCTTATAAGTGAAAGAATTTTAAAATCGGTTCAGTAGATCCAAAGATTACCCCCTACAATGTCACAAACTCACAAACTTTTGCTCTTTATAATATTAGTATAGATTGTAAGTTAAAAATATTCATATACAAAATTAAACTAGAGTAAACCTAAAAAGAGCAAAATTTGAAGAAGTGGAACTGATGATGAAGACCACAGATGGTCATCAGAACTAATAAATAATAGGTATTTCACAGGTTCCGATTCGTTAACTTTAATGTGGTCTCTAAACAATTTATGCTCCTTACAATGTAAGTATATGGCATATGTAAGTATATGGTATATGGTGAAGTGGAACTGATGGTGATGTATCAGGAGAACTCCTCAACAATGGGCATGTGGACTAATTTTTATTTTTAGTCCGTCTTGTAGATCATTAAACAATATTGGACACGTATTTTTTCTTTTTTTACGTACTTAATCAAAAAATAACGGCGATATATTGAGTTGAAATTTCTCGTGACGTCACTATTCGGACAGTTTGTATGGCGGTTTTATCGGTTAGTGACGTCACGACCCACTCACCTTAAACTTTAATGTGCTTTATCTCTGTATATTTTAAATTATTTGGAAAAGCAAAAAATACGTGTCTATTGTTTTTTTTATTTTCTAACTGAAGGACTAATTAGAATTTTGATTTTCAAAAGTAGTCCACATCCCTATTAACGTCCCTGCGTAGGGAAAAGCAATATACATATTGTAAAAGGTGATGAGCAGTTGACATTAGGCTATTGTAACTTAGATAAATTACAAACCAACCCAATAAACAAAATTTTAACAAAAAAATTATATTGTGTTTTTGGAAGTCGGTTTTAATTTTTTTGTTAAAATTATTTGTACCAACAATTTTTTTTGTAAAATCAATAGTTTTAGCCGAAACTCAAGTTAAAGTAGATTGTGCGTGTAGAGTTGCGGCGCTTGTACGCCAAAACTATTGATTTTACAAAAAAATTGTTGGTACATACATAAACTGTACAAACTTTGGTTTAATTTTATATATAAATATTTTTATATTACAATAAGTCGGATAGGGTGTTATTGTCGAAAAACTGCTATTGGGCGCCATTTTTCCAATGTGGCGGCGCGAGCGGCACAGATACGAAGTGGCAAAAATGGAAATTCGGAATGAGCACATTGAAATCTGTAATTAGTAATAACTCATTTTATAACCCTCCGGAAAACTTTTCAGGTAAAATTACCAAATGACTGAACTACGACTAACAGGCAACAACAGGTAACTGACTACAACTAACACAGTAAGTACGTAGGTATAAGTACATTAAAATATCATTTTGAAATCAATGTATCCATGATGGTCATTATAAAATAATAAAATAATTACTTATAGTATTATATTATCTGTAGTATAGTATTATATTATCTGTGGCTATAGTCTATCATCATCATCATCATTATCAGCCTGCAGCAGTCCACCTAATATAGTAGTCTACTGTAGTGTACTAGTACTGTACTAGTGTAGTAGACTAAATATTATAAATGCGAAAGTAACTCTGTCTGTCTGTCGCCTTCACGTCTTAACGGCTCAACCGATTATCATGAAATTTTGCATGCACGTTACCAGGGGTACAGAGAAGGACATATGGTACTTTTTATCCCGAAATTCCCGCGTGAAATCCGAAATTAACGCAAGTGAAACCGCGGGGAACAGCTAGTAGGTATGTAATATTCGGCGAAACTTGTTCACAACAAAGTTTTTACAAATAATTAATATAATATCTACGCATTTATAAAAATAATGCTAATTCAGATTATTCAGTTAGCGCTTTTCTAAGTGTGCAATTGTCTATGTCTATGGGAACGTTTAAGTCAAGTGAAAAAAATATTTAGTGATTTTATATTTATTTATTTGACAGTAAATATACAGTTTTTACTGTGGTATAAATTTATGTATAAATTTGTCAAAAACGTTGGAAACAAGATATTTTTAGGTTTTCTTTCATGTAAAATTGATATGTAGTTTTAGAGGTAGAATTTTCTCAAAACAACGACAAGCATGTCGGGAGCCATTCAAAAAGTATTAACACCTACCTACTTATGTATTCATATACGTTCCTTTTTTATTTATTTCTCAATTTCACAAATAAGTACCTACATCAATCTTATAAAAAACATATTTAAAAGTTATTTTATTTTACAAATAAAGACATTGAAATGTTATGCAATTAATATTATTGACTTTATGAATATACTTTTGATTCCTATATTGATTCGCCATCCTTTTGTTTAGAAGATCTATCTTTCCCTCATTTTTTCTACATTTTTTTACACAATTCAAATGCAAAAACGTCACTTACCTATATTTTTTACACATTTTTTTATATTTTTTTTAAACTGACCATGCAATTTGTGTACAATAGTTTTTTATTGTAATTAACTGTGCTCACAAATTCAGGTGGCATTAGAGTAAGTAGGTACCAGGGTATGTGTTATTTTTCTAGTTTAACAGTCTCATTTAATTGAAAAGTAGCCTTTGTTGATTCAATTTATTCCAAAGATATCTCACCTGCAAAATGTAGTGAGTTTTTAGTAAATAGCATATTTTAATTAAATTAGGTAGGTACTTCGGTACAGACAGACGACAAACAAAAAAAACAGAGTAGTCAAATCTGATTTTAAATTTTAAAACAGAAAAATTTTAAAACCACTAACAGTCCCTTGATTTATATTTACAGTGATTTGAGGAAAATCGTAATTTTAAATATCTACTATTATTAAAAATCTACGCAATACTAGTATATTCTTACTTTCATATCCATAAACACAGCCTACCGCTTGGTCCCTTTACTAGTTTACTCACATCTCAAACAACCACTCAAGTCCCAACAAACTATTTAATTCATGCGTAACAGTCAAAATGGGATAATCCACATTTTTTATAGAATGGATGTTACAAAATTGTTTTTAAGTCAATACGGCCACTTCCTCTAAAAATAACCAACTAAAAACCAACCAAACTTTTACCTTTTATCGATAGGTTAAATTATTTTCCGCTACATTTTATCTCTACTAGCTTCTACGTAGTAGGAACAAGTGGAATGCCTATTTTATAACTTTTTTGAGACTATTATTCATTAAAAGTAAAAGTAATACAAATAATACAGTTGCAAATAAAACTGATCGTCTGTTTGGGACGAAATTGTAACATTAAAAAGTTATTGCTCAAAGGAATTATATATAAGGCATTGATTGTTACCCGCGTCGGTAAAAAATGGATTTCCCATAAATGTGAAAGGATTTTGCGAATCAGTTGAGCAGCTTTCGAAATTCTTTGTATGTAAACTTTCACTCGCTCACACAACTCAAGTAGGTTCAAATATTCATATTTACACAGGAAATCTTATCGAGCAACTCGGTTGTTGATAACATTAGAGGTTAGCTTAGCGTACGAATAGCAACATAATAACAACTGAAGCCATAGTCAGGGCAGGTGCGAGGTGATTCGCAGAGTTTCTTCGCAACGACTCTTTAGCGTATGTTTGCAGTACACCGCAAGGAACGCTTTGCCTCCTACTACTCAATGGAGTTGTTTTTACAACGAAGCACTGCATTTGACGAGTCACTTGTATAGGAGCACCTTTCACTTCTAGTGCTTCCTTTACTGTCGTAGTGTTAGTTGTGGTCATCGTCACTGAAGACGAGATCGTGTTATTCATTGTATTAGTCGCATTTGCTGTTGTTGCGTTAATTGCCACTAGTCTCCCGTCGGGCAGCAGTGTGTACGAAACATTCGCTTGTGGTGTACTCGCTGGAGCTCCGTTCACTGTTGTAATGTTTGTAACCGTTGTAGTAGTCACCGTAGTGACGTTGTTGCCCGCTTTTTGTGGGATCGCGGCCGCCGGCTCTTCAAATGTGAAACTCGATACGATTTCGCAACTGATTTTAGTTTTTTCATATTCACCGTTATCTTTTCTTATTTCGAAATAGCAAACTTCACCTGATTGAGGCTTGTACGTTGTATATGAGTTTGAATGAGATCTAGCCGACATCGTTCCGAGATTATACAATGCCAGTCCAGTTAATAGGTCGCTGTACCTGCTCCCCGAATTTTGGTACTCGTAAATGTAGACTGGGGGTGATCCGTGGTAAACAGGATAAACTACGGACGACCCTCCATAAGTATATCTTATTTGTGACGGCGGAGAGTAGTGATAATGATGATGTACTGTTGTAGAGCTGCCTCCATAGTTTCCTGATACGCCTTTGTTTGCTGGATAATTGTGAGATCCACCAGGCATTGTATGAGTACCTCCTGACGAGGGATAGCCGTGTCCACCTCCGGAAAGTCCCCCTCCTGACGATGGATATCCATGGCTTCCTCCAGATGTACCGCCTGACGAGGGATACCCGTGCCCACCTCCAGAAAGTCCCCCTCCTGATGACGGATATCCGTGACTACCTCCGCCTGAAGAGGGGTACCCGTGTCCACCTCCGGAAAGCCCCCCCGATGAAGAATGTCCACCTCCAGAAAGTCCACCTGATGATGGATAGGAATGACTACCTCCAGAATGACCTCCGGAATGACTGGAATGACTGGAATGACTAGAATGACTACTGTGACCACCTCTTCCGCCTTTACCATCTATAGATGGGGCGAGCGTTAAAACTGCAATTAGCAGTATGAAAAGTCTTAACGAGTACCGTAACATTGTTACAATAATTGCACACTAATTCACAACGAAAACACTACGAACGCGTGCGACCGCTAGACTCCTGCGCAATATACTGACTGGAGTGAAGTTGTGTATCACTAACATAATACTTATATCTATTCTGTGATACCATTCGCTGCTCGTAAATTACCCTATTCCCATGCATTGCACATTGTTTCCACTAAAGCCCAATTTTCTAACCTAAAACTAATTCTGTAACATAAAAATACAAAATCTCATACCTATTTATATATTTTTTTGCTACTACTATCACCTAGCCAACAGGTTTACTGGTAGAGAATACCTTAGGCATTAAGTCCGCCTTTTGTACGTAACTGTGCAATAAAGTTCTTTAAATAAATAAATAAAATAAATCTATTTCTGTGAAAGTGACAACTAATAGTAGTTTAGTTTTTACAGTAAGCAGTAAACTAATCCTCTCGTCCTCAACTAATCCTGACATCAACAAATTAGCCCTTATATTAGTCTCATACCTATATCATATTAATTGTGTTGTGTTAATACTTGGTTAGTACTATATTATGTCCAGTTAAAAAAACTGAATATCTAATAAACCACAGAAAGTTCTTAGAATGTGTAAATAAATGAAAACAACATAAAACTAGTTAAAATTAGTAGCGTCAAACTGAAATATCTAATAAACCACAGAAAGTTCTTGGAATGTGTAAATAAAAGAAAACAACATAAAACTAGTTAAAATTAGTAGCGTCAAACTGAATATCTAATAAACCACAGAAAGTTCTTAGAATGTGTAAATAAAAGAAAACAACATAAAACTAGTTAAAATTAGTAGCATCAAACTGAATATTTAATAAACCACAGAAAGTTCTTAGAATGTGTAAATAAAAGAAAACAACATAAAACTAGTTAAAATTAGTAGCGTCAAACTGAATATCTAATAAACCACAGAAAGTTCTTAGAATGTGTAAATAAAAGAAAACAAGATAAAACTTCTTCTATAATATCAACGACGCAAGTTAAAAAAAATTTAATTTGAGAGTAAGAAAATTTTTCCCGTCAAAAAAACACTTATTGCATCTGTTTTGGATAGGTATAAACTTTTGTTTTTTTAGTTCGTTGCTATGAGAATGTAACAACAGAATCTCTTCCACGGAATTGTTTCTCCTAGCTCAATTACAGTGTCTAACACAATTTTTTACTTTTTTATTTATTTCTGCAACAGTAGTTATCCAAATTCCACAGCTCTTAAAAATATCACATAAAACTCACACAAAATTGGTCTAGTCAATGTGAGATTCGTAGGAATTTTTTTAATGACTTGTATTTAATTGTCACTAGAATAACTATTGAGAATTTAATATTAATAGTAAACTACCGACTATTTCAGTGCAAAGAAGAAACCTAACGAAAACAAAAAATAGATAAGTTGTCAAATCTAACTAAACTTGTGTTTGTATGTTTATGTAAAGGTAGGTATTACTATTGTCAAGTTCATTAGGTACCTCAAAACAAAACCTCCATAAAATGTTATTTAATTACTTTTTATGATTTCATCTTATTATTTAAATTTTCTTATCACTTGCTAATATCATGGTTTTTTACCCTTAAATCAGGTATTTACCAGTAACTTGCAACATTGCTAAGGCTGACTGTTTAATATGCTGTTGTTTTTTCTCCTCGTCGAACGAACCTTCACCACGAATGAGGCCGCCATCTTATCTTGAATTCGTGGGAGTGGAAATACGTCATAATAGCTGTAGGTACTTAATATTCGACGAAGTATCAACTTTAATTTGTCTCTTTCATAATCAGTATTTTTCTCTTTTTCACTCAAATACCTACGTCACAATTACTTACAAAATATGTTTATTAAGAACCGTATCCCTATATCAAACTGGTATTTAAAATTCTGGGAAAAATACTTTTGCGTCTGCGCTTTTTAATGATTCTGTGTATTAATTAGATAGGTAACAGATATCAACAAAATAGTTGTAGTGTACAGTTGTAGATATACAGTTAAACATTATAAAGGCCGACACATTTTCGGAACAACTTATTCATTTCGTCTGAGATTCATCGTCGACACTCTTCGAGTTTAGTCGAACAGTACCTAGTAGGTATCTAGGAGATAAAAGGATATACATAATATATGAAAATAAAATGTAGCAATTTTTTTTTAGACTTTTTTATATAAAAAGCATTTTGCGAATCTTTTACTGTCCAAATTCATGGAAACTGACGTAATTTTAATGAGAATTAATTAAAATTACGTCGTAAAGTAATTTTAAACTTGGTAAGTAGGTACCTACCTACTTATAGTTTCTCTTTGAATGGTGTCTGCCGCTGATTCGACTGAATCATTTTCTTGATTACAAAATAATAGAGGTAGGTAACAGTGATATACGCATGTCCATTAAACGAGTAAGTTATCAGTAGGTATACTTATGCACCAGCAATTCTTGTATGCGCAGGGGTTTCGGGGGCGATCTCAGAAGAATAACTATTCTTCTGAGGGGGCGATTATTCGATCTAGTCGTCGTATATAGTTTCATTTTTAGAAAACGTCGTTTTAACCTTTGTTTTTAGGCAATGAAAAATGAGTGTTGGCATGGTACCTACTGCTTTATAGTATTATATTATCTGTGGCTTTACCGACTCTGCAACACTATAACTACTTAACAATAGATGGCGTTGTCGTAAAGTCATTATACAACGCAACAACAGATGGTGCTATACGCAACTTCCTCCGGGAGAAGTTATCACAATGAGCGAAGCTCGGACGCCCAGATATTGATTAATAATACTTTTTACGTTGGACTAGAACTGTAATATTCAGTTAATAATAGTCTTATGGAATACAGGGAACTTATATACAACTGTTTATCATTTACCACTAACTGTAGTCTTAAAGTTTTTGGTAGCCTGTCTGAACCACTCTATAGGTATATATCACCCTGTGTTGTCATTTTTATTCTCTTTCTGTGACCTAGTTGTGATGACACCAAGCCATTTATAATATTACTAGCTGTTCCCAACGGTTTCGCCCGCGGTAATTTCGGAGATCCCGCGGGAATTCCGGGATAAAAAGTATCCTGTGCCCTTTTCTGTGCCCCTGACAACGTGCATGCAAAATTCCATGATGATCGGTAGAGCCGGTAAGGCGTGAAAGCGTAACAAACAAACAAACTCACTTTCGCATTTATATAAGTACCTAAGTAAGGATTTAAAACGAGCTGTTTTCCACGGTCTCAACTCTCACCCACAAGAATTTCATCCAAATCCGTTAAGCGGTTTACACGTGACTGTTAGGAAGGTAGGTACTCGCGGTTTGATCGAATTTCACCCCTTTCAACTCCTTAAAAATAGAATCTTCAAATCTCTTTTTTTTTCATAACTTAGGTATTGATAATAATAGTATTAGCCGTATTGGGCTGTTTTATATTATTATTTTAGGATTTAGGATTTGATTAGGTACTATCTAAAATATTATGATAAAGAAAAAGAACGTCATAAAATATCTCAAATAGTTATCATGTAATTATTATACATTATTTTTCATGTATGTTCGTATTACAATTCTAATAACTTATTTAATAAATGCGTCTTTTATAGTTAAATGAAAATTATGAAAGCATCTTCGTCTTCAAACATTATAAAACATTTAATAGCTACATTATATTTTTATAAACATTACGATAACCCTACAGCAAAGGTTCAAGATGTGTCTTTGCTTTATATCATAGTTGTCATTATATTATTAGGTACCTATATTTATCTACTTGTGCTTCAATAACTTGAAAAGTTTCTAACGTATTAGTAGATTGTTCCTCTTTTTGAATTTTGATACACATTCTTTTTAAGACGTTACAGAGCTAATGGGAAAAAAAAACATACACAATTTCTACCATATTTGTAACCTTAATATTAAATATGTGACACAAATGTATAAAATAATAATTGGAAAACAAATAGGTAGGTACACAACGTAATAACTTTTTAGAGGCCCACGCAATGGCTAAACTAGCTGTCCCCCGCGGTTTCACCCGCGGTAATATCGGAGTTCCTGCGGGAATTCCAGGATAAAATATAGATATAAACCTTCCTCCATCTATTAGTGAAAACCGCATGAAAATCAGTTGCGCAGTTTTAAAGATCTAAGCATAGGTACATAGGAACACAGCTGGAAGCGACTTTGACTATGTAGTGATGGGCTCGCGAAGGTCATCTTAATTAATGGTTCGTCTGGCTCAAATATTAGCATGGCATAAATTATGATAATAGTGGTCAAATATGAAAAGAAATTATATACAAATTTAGTGAAAAAGTACTAATATAACATTTACCTAAATTTAAACTACATGCTACACAAACATGGCAATACGGTTGCCTCTCCTCGATTTGTACAGTTTTTACTTGCGTTTTAACTTGTCATAATATGAACATTAAAATTCCCTTGGACACGCTTTTGCTGTGTCGTAATTTATACAACTATAAGTATAAAAATAAAACGGTGTTATGGCAAAGTTGTGACCTAAATTGCGAGACCAATATATACACCACGGTCCACACCTTATTTATCTAAAAATATTTAATGTACAGACATCACGATTCACGGTTTCGTTAAAACTTTACAACCACGAGTATTAACCTATAAACGTAAACGAGTACCTATCTAAACAATGGATTTTTTAAACCTATGGCTCATGAGTCATGACCATTACATACTAAACAGTAGGTAAAAATACCCAAGATACAGTACCACCCACGCTAAAAATATCATCAAAAAGAACGACAAAATTAATATCTGTAAGTAAACTGTAACAAAACCTTGTTTTTTTTTTTTGGAATTTAAAGTTGTCGTAGATTTAAGTACGAATTTGTGACGATTGGTTTCAATGCTACTATATGACAATATGACATCTGTACGGAACTATGAAACTAAGTAAAACGTTTAAAAAATTCTAAATTATGAAACATTAAAAACTATGGCACACAAAGAGGTAAAAAATAATTAAATAAGAAATTAGACGGCTATAAATACCGACATCCACCAAGGTGGACTGGCTAACCACGATTTAAGTTTTTCTCTCGGTGGCAAATTGACGGTTTCCTTCTTTGGTTCAGGCATTTTGGAGTATTCCATTAGAGTTTTACAATCCACACTGTTCTTAAAGTACGCTTCTTTAGTTTGAATTGCCACCTCACATTTTATGTCAGCCGAATTCACCGGTGGACCTTTCACGGATAACGGATCTGTGAAGTTGGTTGTGCACGAAGTCATATTGACCATAGTCATGTTGGACGATAGAGTAGCGTTCATTGCAGTGCTATTATTTGGTAATGTATTGTTGACCACTGAAGTATTTGTCACGCAAACAGTTGTGTTAACTTGCGTCTCGGATACACTTTGCTTAGTACCTTCACTGAATGTAGAAACTATTGCGCACGGAATCTTCAGTGTCTCTGTCTTTCCGCTCTCCGTTATTCTTAAGGTGCACGTTGCCTCATCTCTAGGTCTGTTATTGTAATCGCTTGATGTGTCATAGTTTCTTCTTCTGTAATAGTCATCGTAGTAATAGTGGTCGTGGTAGTGGTTGTGGGATCTTCCCAAGTTGTATAACGTCAGACCCGTCAAAAGATCTCCGTACCGGCTGTCCGAGCTTCTATATTCAGTCACGTATACGTGTTGTGGAGATGAGTAGTAAGACGGTGGGCTATAATATACTCCACTTCCGTAGCCGCGATTGCCGGTGCCGTATCCTGAACCCGACCCATAACCACTGTTTGTGTTGTATGAGTTCGTTTGATGATGTGTATTTCCGTATGAAGGCTTGTAGTTATTTGATCCCGAACCTGTTCCATATCCAGACAGTCCCCCTGAAGATGAGGGGTAGCCATGTGATCCTGAAGATCCTGATGATCCCGTCCCATATCCACTTCCAGAAAATGAAGGTGGATAACTATGGGACCCTGATCCTGAACCAGACAAACCACCCGATGATGATGGGTAGCCATGCGATCCTGAAGACCCCGATCCGTATCCACCTCCCGAAAGTCCCGTAGATGAAGATGGATAACTGTGAGATCCAGATCCTGAACTCGATCCACTCCCTGATAAACCAGGGGATTTAGGATAACTAGAGCTACCAGAGCTTGAACCGCCCCAGTTACCCCAACTGGAACCACTGCTACTTGATCCAGTATTCCAGGTAGATGAAGGTTTGTTCCAACTTGACCCGCTGCTACTACTTCCTGAACTTGAGCCCCCCCATCCTTTGCCCCAACTGGAACCACTGCTTCCACTAGAGCTGGAACCTCCAGAGCCCCAACTTGAGCCACTGCTTCCACTAGAACTGGAACCACTAGAGCCCCATCCTTTGCCCCAACTTGACCCAGATCCTCTACTACTACTTCCACTACTTCTACTTCCGCCACTAGATCTACGACTTTCTACATAACTTGCGCTTAATAAAGCAACCGCGAGGCACAACAGAATAAATCTGTTGGCCATTTTTTTGTCCTGTTTGTAAAATTACGCCGTGTGCGTACGCGACCGCGGTCGACTGCGCACTACGCCTCTCGTTCATTTAGATGTTGACTAATAAACTAGTTAAATATACTCGTATGACGTTAGCTGGTCAGACACACTATCTGGGAATAATTATTGCATATTTTCTCTCGCTCTAAAAACGTCGTATTGGGGGAACTTATAATGACTATTCTCAGTATTTTGTCTGAAAAACATAGATAATTAATAAGTGGCAAAGGTTATTCTAACTAAGCAAGCTGTTTATCAATATTCTATACACAACGAACGCTAGTTAATAATTAAGTTATGCTAAACTTCAAACTTTATGTTATCATTCGTTAATGATTATTTTAAACTAATAAGTTATTAGTAGTTTTTTTTTATAAAAGTAGTTAACGTAGAAGAAACTTTCTTTAAATAACAAAATTCGGAATGTTTTAGAGAAATAACATATTTCGGCATTGTTTATGATTATTTATTAAGCAGCAAGTTGAGCACGTTTTAACAATTTAGCAATTTACATTAAACTTAGAAAAGAATAAATCAATCACTGTGTTTCATTATTAGTAGGTACTTCAGACATTTTGTAACAAGTTGGACGCAGATAAGCAATAACATGTTAACCCACAAAACGAAGTTATTGATTCAGAACGATTTATTGAGAGTTAGAGAACGTTTTTCAGTTATGTGTTTACCTTATTACATTGTTTAAATATGTAAATAAATATTGAACATAAAAAATGTTGACACAAAATGGCGCTATAATTTTGAAACTTTAATTTACTCAAAATTTGTCCAGTGTGGGTTAACACACTATTGCTTATCTATGTCCAGTTATGAGTTGATAGATAAGTAGAGGGCGTCATTGCTTTTTAATTGAATGATACCAAAACGAGCTTTGACATTTTTGCCACTCATCTCTGGAGGTGATGCCATATTAAAGTGTCGCGCATCTACAACAGAATGTCTATTCATCCAATAGAATAAAATAGAACCATTTATCTCAGATTATCAATTTCATAAGTACCTACCTATGTAATTTAGACGAATGCAAAAACCCATTCCTGAGGCCGGATGTATTATATTATATTTTATCATGATAGTCTGGATGATGGATGGACACAAATTAAAAACAAATTAGTCTACGTTCGTTTTATGATAAAAAACAGTTAGGTATTCTTTCTACTGAAAAACCAATTTTAGTTTTATAAACGATAAAATACCTACCTATCAAAATCAATGTTTCGTTAAATAGTTAACTGATAAGAATAAGCGACTTATTATGACTAAATTGATAAAAATATCTAAATATTCGCATATCGTCGACCAAAGAAGATCGCCAGCCTTTGAAACCGTTTGCCGCATTTTCGGAATAGTTTATGGTTAATGTAACGCGTTCTCATGATAAAATCTGTGTCTTCGACTGAAATATTCGCGATATGAAAAAGAGCGAGCAATACCTATTTCATTTGTGAAATATCTTTACCTCACTATTTATTCTTCTGAGATCTTTACGTTTATCAAGGATAATGAGGCATTCCTTTTTGTTTAATGTGCAGTAGAAAATCAAAACATAACTAGCTAATAATAATATGTACCTATGTATGCTCTCATTAGTAGGAGAATTTAGTAGCAGCACGTGACCCTGAAAGTTAAAACACAAACCTTATTCCAATTCTGATACTTACTGTAGAAAAAAAAAGTAGATACCTAATATTCACTAAAGTGGAAAGATCTGATTTATTCTCAAAACCTAGGTACTTTACTATTTTACAATTACTATAGGTAATCAAAGATATCAAAAAAATTACTGCAAGAGGGCAACTTTGTTTTTGCGATCAACGAAGTATTGTTACGATAGATAAGTATGACGTCACACGATAATGTTACACACATAATCGAGTGACATCATATGTACTGCGGTTCACTATCGTTTACGTTACAATGTAGTTCGTCACAATTGTAGACGTCAACACCCATTGTCAATGAAAGAAGACCATAACACATAAACCTGTGGGTATACGTGGTACTAAATACGTGGATAGACAAAATATGATAGACTAAACAATAGATAGATAGATAGATAGATAGATAGATAGATTACTCTTTATTGCACACCAAATTACAAAAAAGTGTTTACAAATTTTCCTACATTCAACTTAAAGGTATACAAAAGGCGGCCTTATCGCTTAAAGCGATCTCTCCCAGGCCACCTTTAAACATCTAATTTTAATTATGTTATGATTTTCAGACCCGATATTCCGTCTATTCAATGATGACGAATGTAAACTGAAGTAGCATTTACTATGTCTCTTTTATTTTCCGATCTTCAAACTAAATCGTGACCAATGATGCAGTGATGCGCTTGCAGTTTTTTTTTTCTTCTTTTGCCTAACAATTAGATACCTAAGTATAAAAAGTAAATACCTACATAGATACAGTCTATGTGATGTCAAAAAATCTGTAAAAGTAGGAACCTTTCTTAATGCTTAGCTCATAGCGGAAACCAGCAAACTAATACCTAACTATTGTTATCAACTGCATGTCACGAAACCCAGGGTTTCACCCGCGTTTCACCGGTTTTCATCCTCTTTGGGGTGTAATTTCTAAAACCCTTGCATAATATACATAATATCTATATAATAATAATAATATATAAAATGCTTTGTCCTGAATGACTGATGGATCAACGCACAGCCTAAACCGCTGAAAGTAGAGACCTGAAACTTGTAGGGTGTGTTCTTTGTAAGACGCGGACGCGCGGACGTAGGCATCCGATAAGAAAAGATTTTTGAAAATTCAATCCCTTTTAATCAAAAGGGGTTGCAAAGTTTGTATGGAATAATTCCGCGGGAACTTCGAAATTATCGCGGGTGAAACCGCGCGGGATATTCAATAATAAATTATATTCAATAATATTCAATAATAAATTCAATAATAAAATCCATGTGTAAAATTTTGAGATACTTAATTGATCTAGTGGTTTGGGTTGTGTCAGTAACAGTTATTTTTGTTTCTGCTCTCTAGATGAATTCCAATCATTCATATTGTAAAGATTACTAATTTCTAGGTAAATACTGCTTCGGTGGTTTTTATATTCTTACCATAAATGGACATAGATAAGCAATAGTGTGTTAACCCACACTGGAGAAATTTTGAGTAAATCGTGTTTTAAAATTATAACGCCATTTTGTGTCAAAATTTTTTATGTTCAATATTTAGTTACATATTTAAAGAATGTAGTAAGTAAACATATATTTAAAATACGTTCTCTAACTCTTAATAAATCGTTCTGAATCAATAACTTAATTTTGTGGGTTAACATGTTATTGCTTATCTGCGTCCAAATATTCTTACTATTTATAGACCTTAATTAATATTATTATTCTCTATTACGTAAGAAATACGCGAGCAATCTAAAGCAAACGCACTAATTAGGTAGGTACACATTTATAAACACGTAAACAATGAGTTGTTCGATCTAATAGTTCCATTCTTTAATCGTCTCACAAAGGCGAACGCCGCCTCTTCTCCAGCAGGTGAGGCGTGTCGCCGAACTTGCTAGTCGTGAGTCGTGAAGCACTATAAGTACGATCAGTTACCATCATGACACCGTGCCAGTAGCACATTGAAAATGATACAAGCCGCTTTATTGGCAAATTTATTCCTCGTAGCTTGGTGCAGTGAAGAGAATATTAAAATCGTGAAACCTTACACAGTTTTCCCCGTGCCGTTGGAGTTTCCCAATCGGAACGACCGCGCCGATCAGTGTTGGCTAAGAATCGAGGACGTCGAGCTCACGGAAACTTTGACCGTGTTCTGTTACAAGGCCCATGAGCTTTTGAACGTGCACATCCCAGATTACAACTCGAGGAAGATGGAGGAAGACGACGTCAACGTCAGCCTGTGGAGTGGGGAGCCCAAGAAATCCGACGAGCAACCCCATCAGATAGTGTCTTCTAGTGAAAACGATAAAACTGTGACGGATTGGAGAGTGGCGACCGTGTTGGATCCTCTGACCCACATGCGGTTGTATGTAACGAAAAACGCCGACTGCAAACTAATAATGTACAGTAGAGAAGGCATGTCCAACTACAAAGTGGACTGTGGTTTAGCATTGTATTTCTTCAATAGTCCGACTAGCAACGTCTCCACAGTTTCAATTGCCTGCAATACCTATTTGTTTTTACTTATTGTTTTCCTTTCATTGTTCTCCTTTTGAATTTATTTCATTACAGAATAGAATGCTAATTTATTACTTGGTTGAAGCAGAGTTAAAGTTTTATTATGAGGACACAACTGTTATTCTCAGTTGGTAAATAATTTAAAAAACGCGTCTATATTACATAATTATTATGTCGATTCTCAAATTAAGAAAGTGTACAGGGGCCGTATTTTTGAATCGCACACAATATAATCGCAAGATTCACATGGGAATCCTTAAATATTTCTCAAGGATGTGATTCTTGTGATTCCGTGTGCGAAAACAATTCGAGCGATTCAAAGATACGGTCCCAGGTTTATAATTGTGAATTCATGAATTTTCGTTGCCAACCCTACTTATGGTTCAAAGTCTCTAGAATATAATCATATAAGTTTAAATCATTTTTAAAATTTAAAAGTTAGTTTGTAGTCATCAACTACGAAATAATTGCGGATTAAAAGTGATACCTTAACAGGTAATTTGTGTTTGGTAATTTGTATGAAACAATATTGAAAGCAGTTGGTTCATAGTATGACTATGATTTGGTGAAGGTCATTCAGACGACAATAGCTGCAGTTACATACAATTAGTTCCGATTCATTCTGACCACAATTGGTACTTTACTATAGCAAGTCAAATTGAATTTTATTGTGTTGGTTCTCTTAAATATTTTTTAACCGATTTACTGCACTGTGCTCGTATCGGCTGATTGTAAATAAAAGAAACTGTTTCTGACAAATCTATAGTTGTTTATTTCTGTGTTCACGAGCTTACTGTGTAGTACTTAAAGTTAGTTTACAAGGTGCGCGAGCGCACGCCGCAGAGGCTAGGAGGGGTCTGTCGAGACCGCGGCTCGCATTCATTAGCATAACCAAAAGTAGTGCGTCAGCGTACAAGATTGCTGAGACGCTACATCATTCCCCCCTTTTTCTAAAATTTTTGAGGAACAAAAAATTTTCCAAAACCTGTTACGCTAAAATTTATATAAAACAAAACAAAACGCATACACTATACCCTTAAATTAAAACATTCACATTTCGCGCGACCGTCTCACTTTTCGCTAAACAATAACACGGTGTATCATTACATGAGTAGGTACATGGTCGCTTATTGCGCTCTCTATGTTACAGAGTTATACATTGAATTTCTTACCATTCGATATACTATATAAACATTAACATCTTATACCTATAGTATACGACTACAAATTCGCGACGACACTTAGGAAACACCAAACTAATACTTATACACTGTCTGAGCAGATGATACTTCCGGGCTAGGGCGAGGTTTGTCAACGACCCGAACCATGTCTAGGGTGGAGTTGATGTCCTTTACTAATAACTTCTTAGCCCGGTGACACCCATATCTACAGCCACATACGATTACGATGACTACTGCCAGGGTAATAATTACTATGCTGGAAACTCCAAAAAGTTCAATTTTCCTTTCCAGGGCTGCGTCTACATTTGCGTTGTTCGCTATAACTACTTCTGAGTTCTTGCTTTGCGGATTCCCCATATTTAATAAAATAATGCTCATAAGAACCACTTGAACGCGCTCTAATGCGTTGTATGTCTCTTCCTAAGTGTCGGTCGACGAATGCCAAAATTACTAAAAACTTATAAAAGAAAACTAATGACATCTATTAAATTGTTAAATTTGCAATCCAATTGAAAAGTCATTGCTCCAAAAAATAAAAATATATGCTAACTCATCATTGTGTCAAAATGCACAACTGGCCAGTTTGTACATTGCAACACAATAATGTTTTATGCAATATTCTGTACCTAATCTAGAACACTAAACATGCAAACCATACATTTTAAAAAAATAGGTTTTATAATTAAACACATAGTACACAAAGACTCTGCAATATTATATAGGTATTCTCATAATATTACCATACATGTGTGATTGCGTAATGTACGACGCAAAAAACGCTGCGCTGCGAATAACTCTTCGCGAGTATCATCGCATGCAGTGATGCTACGCTTTCAAACAAAACAAAATATTGAACGAACGTAATGTCGTGAACACAAGTGTTATCTAATACATATATATTACTGACAAAAAAAACTGAACAAAAGTAATATCGTAGACAAAAGTGTTACATATTATCTATATTATTAATGTACAATCTTTGTAATAGAAAAGTTCGTGTTACGGAACGTAACTGTCAACTAGGCGAATGACGTAGCAACGAATGATCTCTTTTTGAATTTGGAATCAGCGGGTACGAACGTGTGTGTTTGAAAATTGCTCGTATCGCGCATATAAAATTATACAGTCCATTAAACACGTGCAGAAGCTTGTAATTGTTGGGAACTGGCTTGCCTCAACTGTGGTTCTGAGGATTACCAGGGGCGCCCCGAGGAGAAGCATCGAGCCAACTTGGTGAGACCACGGGACGATCTCAGGTAACTGCACGTTTGCTTTTGTTATCGAAGTAAATGTATAATTGATACATAATTTTTGGTCCTTCGAGCCGGATTACATTCTTTTTTAAATTAAAATTTGAGTAAATTGGGAAAAATTCAGTTGTTGCGTCATCACTTCTGTAAGGTAGACGGGTGATGTGTGTGATATTCGTCGCCTTAAATGATAGTTTCAGACGCTCTGAATCGTGTTTCGTAAGTAATAATTAAAGATAAACGCTTTGCAATAGTTAAATTTGTCATTTTTATCATAATTTTAAATAATAAAATATTTTTTTTCCAATATAAAAAGTTGGAGGTAGATATATTTCTCCGTGCAAGGTTGATCATTGTTGCGTTACTTGAAGTTAGCTACCTATCAACCGCCATTATCGATCGCGGAATAAAATAGCTAATTATTATTTTTTTATTGAAAATTATTTTTCGCAATTAAATTTCGAAATAAGTCCAAATTCCTTTTGGAAAATTAAAAATATTTCGATTGTGTGTGTGTACGGGACCTGTAAAATAAAATTTGGCAAGATATTTTAAGATTTAAATAATATTATCGAGTCGTAGCTGTAATACGCGACCATATTGAGTTGTCATAGCGTAGAGTGCAGTTTTACCTGCAGAGTGCCGTTCCGAATTTTGACGTATAATCTTTTAACACTACGGTTAAAATAGTTTTGCATCAGAAATTCATAAGTAGGTAACATGGATCTTACTCAATTAATATTTCATAGAAAATTCATAAGTAATCAGCTAAATCGCCTACTAGAATTCGAAAGTGATGAATTATTCGATGAGTTCGAGGCGGGTTTTAGTGATTTCGAATTAATTAAGTCACAGTTTGAAGAAGTACAAAATGAAATAGAAAAAACTTTGATTAGTCAAAAAAAGTTTAACGAAACGGAACATAGTGAAATACGTAAACTATTTAGTGATAAATGTATCGAGGTTCGTACTAAGTTTAATAAATTGATGAAACGTTTAGAACATGATAAAAGTGTCGCGATGGAAAATAAAAGTGATTGTTCACGATGCTCGGTTCATAATTGTAATGTACCTAAAAATAATATTAGGTTACCTAAGTTGCCACTGCTACTATTTTCGGGTGAGTACGCTGATTGGAATAGTTTTTTCGATTTTTATCAGTCGACTATTAAGGAAAATCAAAGTTTATCAGATATAGAAAAGTTTCAGTATCTTCGTTCTAGTTTAAAGGGCGAAGCTTTTAATTTAGTTAGACATTTACCTTTATCGTCCGACAACTACAATGTTGCATGGAAACTGTTAGTTGATAGATACTCGGACAAACGGAGAATCGCAACGAAACATGTTGACGAATTACTGAACTTAACACCTGTGCGTAGTGATACTGATGTCGACGGTATGAGGCGTATGATAAATGTTTTAACCGAAAATTTAGGTGCATTAATGGCATTAGGTTTTCCTACAAAGGAATGGAGTTTTTTGTTATTGAATATAGTTTTGAAAAAATTAGATGCTGAGACTCGACGTCGTTTCGAGTTATCGCTGAGCGACGATCGTGAGTTTCCGACTTATGCGCAATTCATGGAATTTATAGATAAACAAATGCGTGCATGCGAAGTTACTCGTGTAGTTTCACGTAGATCGTCGTGTATCGGTACTTTTAATTATGATAAACGAAAATCAACGTCCTCGTTTAATGTAAACGTAAAAAATAGCCGCATGTGTGTGTGTTGCGGTGGGAGTCATGCTTTGTTTAAATGTCCTAAGTTTTTACGTTTGAATCCTTTTAATAGAATGAACTTTCTCAAAAAAAACGGATTATGTTTTATATGTTTTAGTGATCAACATACATCAAGTGATTGTCAGTCCAAATTGTCATGCGATAAGTGTGAAAAACCGCATAACAAGTTGTTACACTTTCAAAGTAACAGTGTGTCTGAACCGCAGATGTCTTCGCTAGGGGTTGTGTGTGCGCCCAGTAGGGATGACAGTGTGAAAGCGGTAGCGAGTGAGGCCAGCGCGAGTGGTAACGTGGAGCAGGCCGTGGTGTCCCTAAAGAGCTCGATGTGTGCGGGCTCGGGCACGGTGTTGTTGTCCACTGCTGTTGTGCGAGTACTACGAAGTGATGGTAGCTACGAGCGCGCTCGAGTGTTGCTGGATCCTGGATCTCAGTCGTCGTTTATGACGTCACAGTTCGCTAATCGCCTAGACGTGCCGCGCCGGCGAGTGTGTGTGCCGGTGAGTGGTCTCGGCATGTCTGGAGTAGGTAAAGCGAAGAGTGTTGTTTCGTGTGTTATTTTACCTACTGATGACGATAGTGATTCATATAATATTGATTGTTTAATATTAAATAAAATCACCAACTTCTTACCCAATCAAATATTACCAAGGGAGGAGTGGGCGCATTTAAATGAGTTAAAGTTTGCTGATTCCTCGTTTCATCTGCCTTCGGGCATTGATATTTTATTAGGTGCTGAATTGTTTCCACATATATTACGAGATGGACGAATAATGGGTTCCGACGGTTCGCCATCGGCTATCAACAGTGTGTTTGGTTGGTTAGTGATGGGCGGAGTTAGTGGAAGATCATCGACACGGTTGATTGAGTCTCTTCAAAGAGTAACTTTTACTTCATTGACCAGTGAGGAGTATCAGTATCTTGATAATATCTTAACAAAATTTTGGGAAATCGAGGCCGAGCCCTCAGGGCCGGTACCGTTGAGTGTTGAGGAGCAACGGTGTGAGGACATTTTCGTTCACGGGCATACACGGGATGCGAGTGGTAGGTATGTTGTTCGACTTCCATTCAGAGGTGACTGCCCTGACTTAGGTGACTCACGTGATATAGCGTTGACTCGTCTCGTTTCATTAGAAAGAAAATTATATCGCAATGATGTTTTAAGGAAATCGTATAATGACTTTCTTCGAGATTATCGTGATTCGGGTCATATGGAGCTCATAAAAGATCCATCCATTTCTGATGTAAAACCTTTTTATATCGCGCATCATTGTGTGATTAAAGAATCAAGCTCTACTACAAAGTTGCGTGTAGTGTTCGATGGATCGATGAAGTCTAGCAATGGTAAATCTATAAATGATGTTCTGCTGACAGGGCGCAAACTTCAACAGGATATACAAAAGATATTATTAAATTTTCGCCTCCATGCAGTGGTTTTTATAAGCGATATAAAGCAAATGTATCGTGGTATTTTGGTACACGAAGATCATCAGGACTTCCAACGTATATTATGGCGCGAGTCGTCTAGAGAGCCCGTACGAGAGTTTAGACTGCGTACTGTTACCTATGGTCTCTCCTCGTCTCCGTATCTCGCCATACGAACGCTACAGCAGCTAGCTTCTGATGAGGGCGATAAGTATCCGCGGGCGGCGGCTGTACTCGTCAACGACGTGTTCGTCGACGATGTCGTAACAGGTCAGGTCGATTTACAGGCCGCGCTGCAGCTTAAGAACGAGCTTGTCCAGTTGTGTGCGGCAGGCGGTTTCGTTTTGCGCAAGTGGGCTAGTAATGTAGACGCTCTTCTCAATGATGTAGCCGAAAGGGACAAAGAGGTTGCGGTTTCGTTTTCAGAGGCTGATGACGTGAGTGTGATTAAAGTGCTAGGTGTGCAATGGAACCCGCACGGTGATAGATTTATATATAAGGTCTCTGATGTATCTCCTATTTGTACCAAACGAGCTGTGTTGTCGCAAATTGCAAAATGCTATGATCCATTGGGATGGTTGTGTCCGGTGACTTTCTTCGCAAAATGTTTCATGCAAAGGCTATGGGTCCGAGGTGTGAGTTGGGATGAACCGCTGCCTGAAGACTTGCAACGAGTGTGGCTGCAGTATATAAGTGAGTTTGGCTTTCTCTCTGATTTATCTATTGATAGATTTGTTTTAAAGGATGCAGCTGAAATTGAACTGCATGGATTTTCAGACAGCTCCGACTTGGGTTACGCAGCTGTCGTATATTTGAGGGTTTTCACTAATAATAACAAGTATACAACACACTTGATGATGTCAAAATCTCATGTTGCGCCGCTCAAGCGTATCAGTATTCCGCGCTTAGAGTTGTGCGGCGCCGTCTTATTGTCTCGTCTTATCAAGTACGTTCTAACAGTATATGATGGTAAAATAAAAATATCGAAAGTTTTCGCATGGACAGATTCCACTATTGCATTGTCTTGGATAAAAAGTCCATCTTATGAATATAAAACATTCGTATCAAATAGGGCGAGTGAGTGTCAAAGCAATGTTTCACCTGAAAATTGGCATCATGTTTCGTCACCTTACAATCCTGCGGACTGCTCGTCTCGCGGATTGTTGCCATCTCAGCTGCAGAATTGTGAGCTTTGGTGGCGCGGGCCGTCTTGGCTGTGTACGCCACGGAATGAGTGGCCTGCGTCCGCCTTTGAGGTTGCTTCAGCTGAAGTTGATATCATTGATAGCGAAAAACGTGTAAAATCGTTTGCGTGTATGTTTGATTTTGACATGTTAATTCATCGATATTCTGAGCTGATGCGATTGTTGAAAGTTACGGCATGGTGTATTCGTTTCAAAAATAATTGTTTAAAAAGTGAAAAAATTAAGTTTCATTATATCACGGTATCAGAATTGAAAAATGCATTGTTTTGTTTAATCAAGGTAGTTCAAAAATCTGAATTTAGCGAGGAGATAGAATGTTTACGTAAAAAGGAACCCTGCTCCAAAGCAATTCAGCGTTTAAAACCCTTTATTGACGATGCTGGATTGTTGCGTGTCGGCGGGCGGTTGTCTAATTCTTCCTTACCATTCGATTGTAAACATCAAATCATTCTTCCTAAGCGAAGTCCGTTAACTATTTTAATTATAGATTATTTTCATAAATTACATTTACATGTTGGTGCGCAAACATTGCAGTACTTACTGCAACAACAATATTGGATATTATCAGCTCGGAGTATCATCAGAAGCCGTGTGTTTAAATGTGTCGTTTGTTTTAGAAATAAACCAAAAGTTGTTGAACCTATTATGGGTGATATGCCTAATTATCGTGTTGATCAGTGTCGTGCCTTTCTTCGGGTTGGTGTTGATTATTGTGGTCCGTTTATGATTAAATTAGGTACCTTGCGCAATGCTAAGCTGTACAAAGGTTATGTATGTTTGTTTGTGTGTACCGTCACACGTGCGATTCACTTAGAACTAGTGTCAGAAATGACCGCTGATGCATTCATCGCGGCTTTAAAACGTTTTTGTGGTCGTCGTGGTTTATGTACAGACTTATACAGCGATTGTGGTAGGAATTTTGTTAAAGCCAGTAGAGTTCTCACTGAATTCCATGAATTGTGCAAGTCGCAGGAAGTAAAAAATCTAATTAATTCAGAGTGTTCAAAGCTCAATATAAAATTTCATTTTAACCCACCGTACTCTCCCCATATGGGTGGTTTGTGGGAGATACAGGTGCGTAGTTTCAAACATCATCTTCGACGTGTAGTCGGCGAGCAGACGTTGACGTATGAAGAATTATACACGGTTGTGTGTCAGATAGAATCGGTATTAAATTCGCGGCCAATCTGTCCGTTAAGTAGCGACCCAACTGACCCACAGGCGCTAACACCCGGTCATTTTATAATCGGACAACCGTTGAGAGCTATACCGGAGCCTGATCTTACGAATAATAATATAAATCGGCTTACTAGGTGGCAACTACTGAGCAGTATGGTTCAGCACTACTGGAAGCGTTGGAGTAGTGAATATCTGAATACTTTACAAACGCGATCTAAGTGGTTAGTGTCAAGGGATAACGTCAAAATCGGCTCGGTAGTGATTTTAAAAGAAGACAACGTGCCGCCCCTACAGTGGCGACTTGGTGTTGTTCAAGAGACGCATCCTGGCCATGATGGAGTGGTGCGCGTGGTCACTGTACGCACAGCACACGGTGTATGTAGGCGCGCTGTTGCGAAGGTTTGTCCCTTACCGGACAACTCTTCATGTTAATGTTTGTTTAGTTTCATACGTACTCTAGGGCTTGGTTCACCGGAATTTTCGAGCCAAGTCTCTTATCAATAAGTTTCTTTTATTTTATTTATTTTTTTGTAGAGTAATATATTAACGCACCGTCTAATTGTATGTTAGAGCTGGTGACTCTAAGGCGGGCGGTATGTACAATCTTTGTAATAGAAAAGTTCGTGTTACGGAACGTAACTGTCAACTAGGCGAATGACGTAGCAACGAATGATCTCTTTTTGAATTTGGAATCAGCGGGTACGAACGTGTGTGTTTGAAAATTGCTCGTATCGCGCATATAAAATTATACAGTCCATTAAACACGTGCAGAAGCTTGTAATTGTTGGGAACTGGCTTGCCTCAACTGTGGTTCTGAGGATTACCAGGGGCGCCCCGAGGAGAAGCATCGAGCCAACTTGGTGAGACCACGGGACGATCTCAGGTAACTGCACGTTTGCTTTTGTTATCGAAGTAAATGTATAATTGATACAATTAACAATCTATGTCGTCGAAAAATCGTGTTCTCTTCACTACTCGTCCACTTCGCGTGACGTAAGGTAATTTCTCCTTAGAGGAAACAGGATTTTTCGAACGATTCTTATTTACTATAACATCCGGAGTAACATTTAAATTTCCATCGTTTTCTACCACTGACTCGTCATCCAGTACAAAAGCTGGTTTCAATCGATCGATCGAAATGCATGTTTCTCTGTTCGGAAATTCGACTACATAATGCTTGTCTCTCCTTCTTATGACGCGGTAAGGGCCTTCATAAGGAGGTTGTAACGGTTTACGGACGAAATCGTTCCGAACGAAAACATATTTACACGTTTTCAACTCTGGATGAATAAAGGTAGTACGTTTCCTATTACTTCGAATAGAGGTTCTAAAGTTGCGTATTGTTTCTCGCAATTTACCTACATATGTTAGTATATCGTATTCTTGATTCGGAGAATAAAAATCACCTGGTAACCTCACAGTTTTTCCGTACGTTAACTCTGCGGCGCTATATCCGGTATCACTCCTAACAGCTGTTCGCAAGCCTAATAAAACTGTAGGTAATTCGTCAATCCAGGAATTTGAATCTAATCTAGCCATTAAAGCTACTTTCATCGATCTATGCCATCTCTCCACTATTCCATTACTCTGTGGATGGTACGCTGTGGTACGTATCTTTTGTATACCCATTACCTTCATTAATTCCTTAAACAAATCGCTCTCGAATTGCCTGCCCTGGTCACTCGTAAGTTTAACAGGACAACCAAAACGTGAAATCCATGTCTCGTATAACGCTTTCGCTACGTTTTCAGCTGTAATTTCTTTCAAAGGAATGGCTTCCGGCCATCTGGTAAATCTATCAATTATCGTAAGGCAATACCTAAAACCATCTTCAGAGATTCGCAACGGGCCTACAATATCTATGTGTATGTGCTCGAATCTATCCTGTGTGGGAAACTGTCCCAAGTCTGAGATAGTATGTCTCTGAATTTTCGCTTTCTGACATGCTACACAGGTCTTGGACCACCTGCTTACATCTTTATTCAGCCCTGGCCAGAAATACTTCTGCGAGACTAATTTCTTTGACGCTCTAATGCCAGGGTGGCTTAAATTATGTACACTATCAAAAGCTTTCCGCCTGAAATTTTCAGGTAAATAAGGACGAACTCTATCTGTTGAAATTTCGCAATAGATCGGTTTATTACATATCGGACTTTGCAATTTCTTTAAGCGTACGTGACTATTACATTGTTTTCCAGTCGCTAGAATATGTGTAATATAATCGTCTGCTTCCTGTGCCGTGGCTAATTCTAGGTAGTCGATAGGCGCTGGACAAAACAACTCGGCGACACGTGAAAGCGAGTCAGCAACTACATTGCTCAACCCGGTAACGTGTCGGATGTCAGTTGTGAACTCACTAATAAACAATAAATGTCTCATGCGCCTCGGCGTTTCATTACTACTATTCAATTTTGAAAAAACGTAAGTCAAAGGTTTATGATCAGTAAATATAATTAATTCTCTACCCTCGAATAACTTCCTGAAATACTGAACTGCCATGTAAATTGCTAAAAGTTCGCGATCATAAGTACTATACTTCCTCTGTGTATCCGACAACTTCTTAGAGAAATAACCTAACGGTAACCATTTTCCGTCAATCTGTTGTTGTAATACCGCACCTACACAAGTATCTGATGCGTCACACATTAAAGATATGGGAACATCGCAACGAGGATGTGACAATGTAACTGCCTTTTGCAGGTCGAGCTTACATTTATCAAACGCTTCGTTCGCTTTACTATCCCACTGTACCTTAGTCTTATCGCGTTTCTTCGAATGATGTATATACTTATTAAGTTCCATTTGCGACTCTACTGCGTGTGGAATGTGTCCTCTATAAAAATTAACCATACCTAAAAATCGCCTTAATTCTTCAACCGTCTGAGGTTTAGGAAAATCTATTATCGCCTGCACTCTGGACTGCAAAGGTGTAATGCCACTACGGGTGACTTCAAATCCCAAAAAACTTACTTTTTCCTGTCCAAATTCGCATTTCGAGAGATTAATAGTAATTCCGAATTCGCTAAACCTCTTGAATATAGCCTCTAGATGCTCTACATGCTGTTGTTCGTTATCGCTAGCTATGATTACGTCATCAATATAGGAAAACAAAAAATCTAACCCTGCTAGTACAGTTGTGCTCATAAATCGCTGAAACGTTTGAGCTGCGTTCCTTAAACCGAAACTCATTCTGGTGAACTCGAATAATCCGAACGGTGTGATTATCGCGGTTTTTTCTACGTCGTCGGGATGAATCGGTATAAAATGATAAGCTCTATTAATATCTAACTTAGTAAATATAGTTTTGTTCGCGAGTATATATGTAAAATCATGCAACCTAGGTATTGGATAACGGTCAGGTTTAGTTTTCGCGTTAAGACTTCTGTAATCACCACAAGGTCTTAACTGGCCATTAGCTTTAGGTACACAATGTAAAGCACTAGACCACGGACTTTTACTAGGCCTACATATGCCCAACTCCTGCATGACTCGAAACTCTTCCTTAACCCTAAGGTAGCGATCAGGCGGTAACGGCCTTGCCCGCGCGTGTACCGGTGATCCGGTCGTTTCGATGTAATGAAAAACCGAATGCTTCGGGGGCTCCTTAAAAGATGTGGGCCTAGTAATATCCGGATACTTAGATATAACATCCTGATATTTATGATTACACTCTAAAGTTTTTAAAGAGGGTTGTAAACTACTTACAATAGAGGTTACAACGTTCAAATTCGTGACCTGATCGATCAGCTTCCGGGCTCCTACGTCCACCAGCAGCTTGTGGAAGCTCAGGAAGTCGGCGCCGATAATGGGTTGCTGTACATCCGCGATAATAAATTCCCAACGAAACACACGTCGTAATTTTAAGTTCAGCACTAACGATTTAACACCATAAGTCTTTATCGGCGTACCATTCGCTGCATAGAGTTTATAAGCACATTCCGACGGTAATTTGTTTTTGTTCGTCACCGGAATCACGGAAACGTCGGCTCCGGTATCCACTAAAAAATTTAATCCGCTGTTCTTATCGTATACACATAGGCGGTTCGTTGGAGCAACGGTGCAAATTTCCGCCGACTGTTGCACCGTCCCTAGTTTTCCGATTTCTTCTTTTTCCACGCACACGGCTCTATACACTTTCGCGCTTTATCCGCGTATCGAAAGTGATAAAAACATAGCCAATCGGAATCTCGTGGAGTCCGACGCACGGAAACGCTCCTATCCCTTGATCTCGTGCTTCGGCGGAAACCTGGACGGCGAGATGACCTCGGCGATTCCCGGTTACCTAGCTTATTAAGACGCGCGTTAAGTTTCGCGATTTCCGCCAGAATCGTTGTCTCGTTCGCCGTCGGGGATTCCGGTTGCTGCGATACTGCCGCAACGGTGCTGCTCTTGGCTGCTTCTAAAACGTCGTCTGCGACCGACGCTAACTTAGCCAAGTCCTTGGTCTCTGTTACCGCAAGCACGGCTCGAACTGTGGCTGGCAATAGATTCTGCCATAGCACTCTCAAGGTGTCATCCGGCAGCTTGTCGCGTGCCAGAGCTCTCATCTTCCGAAGCAGTTGAGTTGGCTTCTGGTCGCCGAGCTCCATCTCGCTGACCAATTTCTCTATCTGCCGGTGTTTGGAGTCTTCGAAAATCTTGAGTAATTTAGCTTTAACCGCTTCGTATTTATTGGTTTGTGGCGGATCTTCTAAAAAATCGGTAATTTGCCCGATTACGTCGGCGCTTAATTTTGATACCACCAGGTCGAACTTGGAGACATCCCCTAGTCTCTGCGGCGCCAGCACCGCTTCAATTCTGTAGAACCATAGTCTGGGGTGTCTCGTCCAGAACTCGGGAATAGTCGATGCCAGCGAAATCGCCGAGATATCGATTATCTCGCGCGTTGTCTTCTCTTCAGCCATTTCGATAGAATTCGAATATTCGGTAAAAACTCACGAATAAGCACGTAGTCTATCGCCAAAAATCCGTAGGTTGATCACGAAAAATCACTTAGGTAGATTGATCACGTCGGGGTCACCACTTTACTGCACTGTGCTCGTATCGGCTGATTGTAAATAAAAGAAACTGTTTCTGACAAATCTATAGTTGTTTATTTCTGTGTTCACGAGCTTACTGTGTAGTACTTAAAGTTAGTTTACAAGGTGCGCGAGCGCACGCCGCAGAGGCTAGGAGGGGTCTGTCGAGACCGCGGCTCGCATTCATTAGCATAACCAAAAGTAGTGCGTCAGCGTACAAGATTGCTGAGACGCTACACCGACTTTAAAAAGGAGGAGGTTATCAATTCGGATGTTTATATAATTTTTTTTTATGTAAGTACTTTTGTTAGGCTTAGGGCATAACTCCCTCATATGTTCGAAAGGAGTTTATTCGAAAAGGTTCCACTTCAATTCCATATAGAATATCTGATGATGAGTCTCGGGGAGAGACAACGGAACTCCTGAGAAAATGACAGCAAAACAATTTTATCTGTGCTAAAACGTTAAAAATAACAAAATACCGATTTAATTCGAAAGACAAAAGCTATTCTTTGCTTTTTCTCGCTCGAGAATTTCGAAGTCCATCGTCGGGTAGGTGCCTACCTCTTGGTGCCTACTCTTAAAAGTATTCTGTACCTATCAGTCAGCGGTACGGTACTGTTTCCAATCAGTGAAAGAACTTCAATAGATTACCTAATCCCGGAAACAACTTGCAAACATACCAACTTTACCTATTTATAATTTTAGTATAGATTGTATTTGTTCGAAGATAGGAACAGGATTAAAGATGGGAGATATTTATTATGCAGTAGGTAAGTGTATTATTTATTAATAATATATGACATAAAATATGTTGTTTCAAATATTTCATTCACCCCAACTTGAACCTAATACCTATGTCCCGCAGGTTTTGGAAACGGTTCTAAAGTGTTACCTACATTTGTCATTTGAGGAACCTTACTTCCAGTGGCGGATTAACCAGCAGGCTGATTTTAGGGACGGCAAATTTAGGGCCCAAATTTTACCAAAAAAATTAATTCTTATACAATATCATAATCATCAAAATTAATTCTTATACCTATTGTTGGGTTGTCAACAAAAACTAGGAACTAACACATTGATCCACTAGTAGGTGCACAAATCAATAGGTTCAAAAATAAAAAATTGCAATGGGCATGATGACAAGGTATAAAAATCAAAATTCTATTTAGTCCCTCAGTTAGATTGTAAAAAAATAATAGACCTCTATTTTTTGCTTTTATGAATTATTGAATAAATACTTGGATATAACGCATTAAAGTTTAGGAGTTAGAGATCGCGAGTCTCGACGTCATAACTAAGTATAAAGTGTACCTAGGTGTGACGTCATACGGAATTTCAACTCAATGTATTGCCGTTATTTTTCGATTAGGTAGGAAAAAAGGAGAAATACGTGTTCAATATTTTTTATTAATCTACAAGACGGACTAAAAACTAAAATTTAGTCATAATGCCCATTAACATGAATGTAGAATGCAGTAGGGGCGGCAAAATTTGAATAGCCTACTGGCGGCAAATGTCAAAATCCACCACTGCTTACATCAGTAATGTTAGGTTCAAACCATAATAATTATGTGTTATGCGTTATTAGTAAGTATATCATTTTGGCAGTCTGAGATCAAATCAGAGTTTAGACGATCTTATTGCATTAGTACCTACCTAACAAAGTTCAACGACTGACAAGTGTTTACATATTTTTGATGCTGGCTTTACGTGTTCAACAGTGATACATTAAAGTGCTCGCGGATTGGTGCCCATTTTTGGGTTACCTTGTAGATTAATAGAACTACAACAGCTGCAACTCTTCTTGCAGCCATGATAAGAGAAGAGCGGAGACAGATTCCAAAAGTTAGGTAGGTTGTTTCGGATGGATCCAGGTTCTTGATGTACCTGGCCGTCCTGGGACAATCTCCCACTATTTTAGACGTGCGCACCTTGCTGGTATTGACGTCGCTGGTGGCGCACGCCTCCACGCACCCCTGAATGCGTAGTAGGTATTATGGGTACCAGGCACGACCCACTAGGACCTCGGAGGAGAGCAGGAATGTTGATGGCGGCGAATTCAAAACAATTCTTCAAGTTTCTTAGTTCGGAATTCCCCAGGTTTCGGCTTCCTTATTCCGCTGTTGCCTCTTCGGTGGCTGTGTTGCGACTGAGTGCCGGACCGAAAAATGGCCCGCCTTTTATACGCGCCTAATTTACGCGACAGAGAGCCGCGTCGTTTTGTCCCTTTTAGCGCGGTATTTTTCACTTTAGCCGAAACCTTTGGAACCCTTTTTTATTTATTAAACTTTAAAAAATCCTTACAAATTATATATAATTATTTAGGTAATTGTACGTATTATCTTATGAAATAATAATATATTACAATTCTCTATGGAATAAAAAGTTATGAAACATTATATGCCCAAAAATCTATGTCAACGAATTTTCACTAAACAAATTTTGACATATCTTTTAAATTAATAAAGCAATCGACATTTAATTATCCTTTCTTTTAAAACAAATTTCGTTAAAATATATCTTATTTAAAATCTTATTTTCAAGTTATGTACTTAATGATAGAGAATTTTTCCCTTATTTTTGAAAAATCTTATAAGATTCCAATTAGAAAGTTTAACCTAGTCTGAAAAATCTAATAAGAACATAAATAAAATTAAAAATAACCCTTACAGCTAATTAAATACACTA
The DNA here is from genome assembly GCA_907165275.2 of Zygaena filipendulae. NCBI lineage: Eukaryota > Metazoa > Arthropoda > Insecta > Lepidoptera > Zygaenidae > Zygaena > Zygaena filipendulae. The sequence continues at coordinate 10,801,119 of OU015652.1, read as the reverse complement.
ATTACCTTATAAACTAATTGGAAAACAACGAAATTTATAGAAATAATAGAAAATCCAATTAAAATGTTTGAATCTAATAGGAAAACTATAAATAACCTTACGTAATGTCATCATCAAATAGTCAAATAAGAAACATAATAATAAAAACCAAATAAATCTAATTAGACTATTTACATTCGCTCATAATTTGCGATCTAGTGTAGTGTGCACAACGCGCCACTAACTGCGCACAAGGCGCTACTGGACGCTGGACCTGGTTTCGTCGCCGACATAGGTACTTACTGAAACTCGAACTGACTGACTATGGGTACCTGCCATATTGAACATTTAACACTTGACTCAAAAATCGGAATTTACCTCTAAATTTTGGCTAACTTTACCCTACCTCTGCCTGCCTACCCCTAGAATCTAGATGGTGGATTCGGGAATGGATGTTGCCAAGTTTGTAAGACGTTGTGATGATGATAGTAGAAAACTAATTGCCAATATTTTTTCTAAAGGCACTAAAATTTTTATTAATTTTCCTGTGGACGTTTATATACACACAAAACTCAAATCAGGCATTTGGATTTGACGAATATATTTTAAAACTTAATTTGTCTATTAAAGTGAAAATTTCAATCAAATGTGATGAATAAATCAAATAAATAAATGAATGCAAAGGTATTATAAGTACCTATTTAGAATGTTAAAAAGTAGTAGTGGGTAGTTAGTAAATACCTACACTGTAGATTTCTTTAACGATACTAAAATTATTATAGATTGAAGTAACTTCGTTTCCAAATCAACATGTTACGTTACTGAGTTTACTAGCAAAGAATAGAGAATAATAGTTATTTGTGCAACAAGGGAGCAAAGTCATTTTTGAATCCTGAGTGTGGCGAGGGATTCAAAGGCACGAGATGCAAAAAACTTTGCTCTCGTGTAACACATAACTTTTCACTTCAGCAGCGAGAAGACTTTAGGAGATATAATATATTACGTAACATTATTGAAACTAGAAATAAATATTTACAGGTTAAATATCAGTTTTATTTGCAAGTTTGGAGGCGAGGTTCTGCCTCCGGTGAATTATAATAATTATATTTTGTCAATTTCTATGCACGTGCGAGTGTGCCCGGGTTCCTTTGCGTACCTGTCTTATTATTCACCACGCACACTGTTTATTTCACACTTTTTATTCAATGGAATCAATGAGCAATAAAATTACACCTTTGTTCGAATCAGCCATCTTTTATTCACGTTTTTAGTTATGCTACCTATCAATTACAAGTCTACTTATCGTTCACCAACTAACAACTTTTTTCTTTTTTTTCTATCATAGATTCACGTAGTCTGTCAAAAAATTACAACAGATTAAAAATCATTCATAATCTTCAACATCCTCCACACCCGAAAAGAAACACCCAATCAAGTAATCTACGAGTATTACTTTATGGAAAACATTAATAATACAGGAATAAAGTACTTAGACAACTAATCCAGTCTCAACATGTTAGAATCAATTGATATACATAAATTGTAAACACATGTCTGTAAAGTTAAAACTTATCCCTTAGAGGTTCACCAATTATATATACATAATGAACAATTTTTTTTTAAATGTCATATTTTTAGGTACCTACCTAATTAAGTCAATACAAAAAAAATATCTAACTCTTACTATTGATTATTTTGAACAAAATCTTATGTCAAAAAAGGGAACCAAAAAACTGCACTAGCAATCAGAAAAATATACAATATAAATCCTAGTATCAGCCGTTAGGTGTACAAAATGTGTGTGTTAAGTGTTTGAAAAAACAGCGCAACCCAAACAACGACCCCTATTCAAATTAGATACCTACTGGGCAATTTAGTAACCCTTCCTGAACGGGTAGTCTGGGCGGTCTTCGTGTGATCTGAGTCAGCTGAACTGACACCTGGGACAGAATCGACGTCGGCAGCGGCGGGCTGCTGCAAACTCTCAGCGGGAACCGCAGGGGTGATCATTGGCTGAGGCAACACAGTTTTAGGGTCGGCGAGCTCCAGTTTGTACAATCGCTGAAAGGGGCGTACCTTGTATCCGGTTGATGTCCGCACCTTGGCTGTTCTGGCAATTTCGTCACGACCTGTGAACACCTCCTCCACTATACCCAGTGGCCATCTCACTCTTTTTTCCTCTGACTCCACCAATACCACATCTCCTTTGTTCAGATCATCCCTTTTCTCTTTTCCTCTTTGAACCAGCGTAGTCAGGTATTCTGTTTTGAAACGTTCTCTAAAATCTTCTCTCAATTTTTGTAAGTAGCGTAATCTTATATTTAGACTTTTTGAGTCAACTCTGTCGATATCAGAGACATCTGTCTGTGAGATAGGCTGCAGGAAACAAGATGGCGTCAGCGGCTCCAAAGAGTGTATTCGGCTATCCTCAACATAGGTTAGGGGACGCGCGTTCATGACGGCTTCACAGTCACACAGCACGGTCTCCAGTTCTTCATAAGTGACCGATGACTTACCTAGAACTCGCTTCAAGAGATCTTTAAGAATTTTAATCAATCGCTCCCAGAATCCACCCCACCATGCAGCAGTAGGCGCGTTGAGTTTCCATTTAATGCGATGTATTGTAGATAGTCGTTGGATTTCATTCCAGTCTAATTCAGATAATGCGTTTTTTGAACCGACAAAGTTAGTGCCATTATCGCTTATCATAATGTTAACTCTTCCTCGGCGCGCAATAAAGCGACGTAAAGTCATGAGGAACGCTTCGGTCGACAGAGATCTAGTCAATTCGAGGTGAACGGCCCGATAGACAGCGCAGGTATATAGCACTATCCAACATTTTTCTCCTCCGCGCAAATATAGCGGACCGGCTAAGTCGACGCCTGTAATTTCGAATGGGGCAGAATACTGCGTTCGTTCAGGCGGGAGTGGAGCAGCAGGTGCTTGTAAAGGTTTGGCCCGATGGCGTCTGCATACGCCGCAATTACTAATGACTGATTTTACCATCTGTCGCGCGCCTATGATCCAGTAGCGCGCGCGCAGATCCGCCATGACGGTGGCGACACCCGCATGCTGCAGCTGCTGGTGTCGCTGCAGCGCTAGGCGTCGTGTGATGCAGCTCGTCGCCGGGAGCACCGCTGGAAACTCCGTGCACTCTGGTATGTCGGTGGTGAGTAACAGTTTAGTTTTAATTTTTATCAGACCATCATCTTCATGACAAATATAGGTAAGTCCTTGTATTTTCTTTTCTATATATTCTCTATTTTCGATCTGAATTAATCTTATTACCCTTTTTTCAGCTTGTTCGAATTCGTCATAGCTTAGTTCACCCTGGATTTTAGTTGTATTTCGTATGTTATATACAAATCGAAGCATCCATGCGACGGTTCGAATAATTTTGCTGTATTTTGAAAAATATAAAAGTCTCTTTGACATACTCTCTGTACTTAGGTTGGTATTACAAACAGCCGTCTTCTTCAGTTCGCGATGTGCCTCTGTTTCATCGACGACGGTCGACCTTGGCCATTCCTCGGGTCTCGAGTACAGCCATGTAGGTCCCTCCAACCAGCAAGAAGACAGCAACTGAGCAGCATCGCAGCCACGAGACGCCAAGTCAGCCCAGTTAGATGTGCCTGAAATGTGAGACCAAATATTCATATCAGTGTTTAGTCTGATTTCTTTTACACGGTTTCCAATGTAAGTATTCCAAGGCAGCTCCTTTTTGATCCAGCACAAAGCCACAGCTGAATCAGTCCAGCAGTACTCTTTACAATTTGCTTTTAGGTCGCTGCGTGCTTCTGCTAGTAACCTGGATCCGATTAATGCCGCTAGTGGTTCCAAACGAGGAATGGTAAGTTTCTCAGGGGGCGCCACTCGCGACTTGGCTGAAACAAGCCTTACTGAAATATTGTCGTTATTTTCAGCTCTTAAATAAACACATGCTGCATAACCATTCTGACTCGCATCACAAAACATGTGTAGCTGCAGCATGCTCCTGTTAAAGTTGTGTATCGTGAGTCGTCGGGGTATCTTGCAATAATTTAAGTTATGTACAGTACCATACCAATCAATGAACTTTTTCCTCAGATCTCCCGGCAGCTCCGCATCCCAGTCCAATTTCCGGCGCCATGTTTCTTGCAGGATCAGGCGAGGTACCAACGTCACGGCTGCGACAAATCCTATAGGGTCATATATTCTTTGAGTTAGCGAAAGTAAATTCCTTTTTGTTATCTTTCCCAACTCACAAACTGGCGGCAGATCTTCAATATTGCAGCTCAGTGTGTCGTCAGCAATGTGCCATCCAAGACCCAGGACTGATACTATCCTATCCCCATCGCCCCCAGCATCAGGGCCTGTCGCCCACTGCCTAAGGTCGAATTTTGCCTGACTCATTATTTCTCTGGATTCTAACTCAAATTTTTTAACATTTTCTACTGTGTCCAGGCTCGTCAAGAGATTATCGACATAAAATGAGTCAGTCAAAATGTCGGCGGTGCTTTTCAGATCCCCGGTCACCTGTCTTAAGTGATGTTGAATGGTGGCTGATAGCAGAAACGGGCTCGATGTCAAGCCAAACACCACCCTACAGTGCCGGTAAGCAACTAGAGAGTTTTCTCCATCCCACCACAAAAATCTCAACATGTCTCTATTCTGAGGTGCAACTGCGACCTGTAGAAAAGCTTTTTCTATATCAGCGGTTACCCCAATGGCCCCTTTCCTAAATCCATTCAACAGTTTTGGAATTTTGTCTATTAAATTTACTCCTTTATCCAAACATGAGTTTAACGACCTGCCCTGCCTGTCCTTAGCTGATGCATCAAAAACAGGTCGAATCCTTGTAGTTGCACTTTTCTCTTTTACAACCGGTCGGTGTGGTAGGTAATGTGAAGTTTTTAGCTCCTTTTGTGAATCTGGTACAATCTCTATAATGCCCAGATCGCACCATTCGCTTATAACATTATTATAGTCCTCATACAAACCATTAGCCTTTAATTTCTTTGTTACCGATTGTAAACGCTTTAATGCCAAATCATAGTTATTAAATAATTCATCATGACCTACCTTCCAAGGAAGCGAAACTTCATACCGACCATCTCTGTTAATCCACACGCTGTCCTCAAACGTGTTCAGCACTTCCTGTTCATTTTGTGCCTTGGTTTTAATTTCAGTTGGATCACGGATACCTAAAGTTTCTAGGGACCAGAAATTAGACATGTCTGATGAACAAAACATTGCCACTTGAGTAGCGGGCACCTGTGTGCACAACATGTTTGATACTTTTCCCTGAAGAGTCCATCCCAGCTTAGTTTTTATAGCAATCAATGAATCATGCAACTTGATCATATCACCTGTGAAAACCAATCCCGAAAAATCCGCACCTATAAGTAAACCCACATCATCAGAAGTTCGGCCGTTGTCTGAAAGTGTGATTTTGTGTCTGGTGAGAATGTGCGCCAAGTCCGTGAGTGGATATGTTGGTATATTACGGCATATACATGTCTGTCCTAAGGCTGATAATTTGACAGTAAATTTCCTATCCAAACTAGAAACATTGAAATCATACACATTATATTGTTTTGAAGTTATTTCTAAACCACCAAACAGAGTGTGGGACAAAATTTCATTACCAGTAGGAGCGATGTCAAGTCTGCGCGCAATGTCCTCGCGAATGTAGGATCGCTGTGCTCCACTATCAAACATGGCGCGAATCGTCACCCGCTTCTGCCCGTTGCTGATGATCACCGATACTGTCTGCAGCAGTGTCGCCGCCGACCTCGCCTCTGTACCTGTGGATGATAAGGTAGTGGTGGTGCTGGAGTCTTCTTCCCTTGTAGCCTCAGGAGTGTTCACTTTAAGAGCTTTGCTCTGAAATCTGGGATGATTGGTCGAACTCGCAGGACATTCTTTGCTTCCTTGGGGTTTTGGTCCTGTGCACAAAACAATAGCATGTCGTTGACCACATATTATGCATTTCACAAATGCTTTGCAATATCTGGGATGGTGGCCTCTTTTCAAACATATGCCACAAGCTTTCTTTTCTTTAAGCATTGTTCTCCGTTGCTCAATACTCATTTTTTGCAGTTTATAACACTCAAGACTATTATGTGTATCCTTGTCACACCATAAACACTTCGTTTGTTTAGGCCCATTATTATTAACCAGTAAGCATCCCGCAGTTGGCTCCATTTTTATGTTATCCACCTCTTCAAAGGTCTTTTTGGCCAATTTTATTCTTTGTTCCGATTCGACTTCTGTTCTCAAGAATGTTAAAAGATCAGATAGTTCATTGGTAAGATTACCATTTTTGTTCTTCGTTCTCTCCCATATCTGCAATAATTCCTGAGGAAGGGCGGATTCAACCATCGGTAACAGGAAGGCTGCAAACTTGTCTTTCGCTACGCCTAGTATCTCCAGGGCTCTTAATTGTGCACTCAATTTATCATACAGATTAACAATATTACTTATGTCACTTTTATTGATCATACCTAACATTTCACGGACATAAACCTGTATAAGTAATTCTTCTCGTGCATATCTGGCCTTTAATTGACTAAGACAATCTTCATAAGCTGCTGGGGTGAAACTCTCTACTAAATTTCTTGGCTCTGATCCCATTTCCATTGCTTGTAGCAGATATTGGTATTTGTCCTGGGAATCAATCTGAACATCATCATTAATCTTTTTAAATTGACCCCAAAAGGGTAACCAATTCTTGAGGTCCCCATCAAAGATTGTAAATTGTAAAGTAGGTAGTTTAAAATTACGTTTTTCTCGAACTTTCTCCTTGGTAATTTTCTTACTATTATATTTTGATTCCAGTGTGAGCCATCGTGATTTATATTCCAATGCGTTCTCAATTTCCTTTTCGATGTTCGTTTCACTAGCGTCGCGTTGACTTTTCCGTAATTCTCTCTCTAATTCAAGCAACTGATGGTGCAATTCTTGCACCTTGAAGAATTGAGTTGTAATATTTAACGGAATATCACTCTCTTTGCAAGCGTCCAGTAAAATTTCTAGCAAATTGGCATTTTTTGTGAATAGCCCACGTGTTATTTTTCGTTCCCGATCGATTGCTTTGTTGGAACCAATTTTTTCCTCGGTCGCCATATTTGGAGGCGAGGTTCTGCCTCCGGTGAATTATAATAATTATATTTTGTCAATTTCTATGCACGTGCGAGTGTGCCCGGGTTCCTTTGCGTACCTGTCTTATTATTCACCACGCACACTGTTTATTTCACACTTTTTATTCAATGGAATCAATGAGCAATAAAATTACACCTTTGTTCGAATCAGCCATCTTTTATTCACGTTTTTAGTTATGCTACCTATCAATTACAAGTCTACTTATCGTTCACCAACTAACAACTTTTTTCTTTTTTTTCTATCATAGATTCACGTAGTCTGTCAAAAAATTACAACAGATTAAAAATCATTCATAATCTTCAACAGCAAGTAACCATGCAACATGCAAGTACCCTATTCTGCCAATGACAATGTGTCTCAGTCTCAGCTAGGTCTCAGTATAAAAATCTCTTATTCAGAAATACCAAAACGCTTGGAACAATGTTACATTGATCATCAAATTAAAATATAGCTGTCGCGAATCGCGAATATCGCGAGTTTCACTTAAGGTTTTTTTCACTTGCAAGTTGAATGTCCTTATAAACATATTACGCTACAGTTTTAATGCAAATAGGACTCAAACAGTATGTTGCTATTAATTAAAATTAAATGTATCTGGAATACCTACTCCATACAATTTCTGACTTCACATGGAACGGGAGACAACTAGCGACATCTTTTAGATTTGCCCGGCCATCCCCATTGGGTCAACTTGTCACTAGCGTGTCAGCCATGTCAACGCTACGTGATCACAGGAAGACAAATTGATTACGGTGCCGGTGCTAGTAATTATTTGATATATGTACCTAGTCAGTGCTGATAATATCTATGAAATTTGTAGAATTACATTCCCTAAGGTATGGCGATGCAGCGAGGCCAAGGACAGGGCTAATTGGTCTGTTAATTGATTACATGTACACAGAGCGGGTAGAGTCAATGGACAGCGAACGCTCCTGACAATTTTATCAAAACGTGACCTAATTGTATTTATTGTTGATTCGCGTAGGCTTGTGAAACAAAGGTATAGTAAAAAAAAACTTACCTTTCGATATCACAGCGTGTAATAAAATTTCACCCGATCACAATAGCAAAAGAACCACTTTTGTTCGTTTTCGTATCAACTTTTTGCTGTCAAGTTTAAATTTAGGTAGGTAGGTATCAAAAGTTTTTTAATTTTTTTTTTATATAGTATCTGTGGTATACAATACATATTACCCATAGAGATTTAACATAGTTAGAGCGTTAGTGACTTTAAAAAAATCATTCAAAATTAAAGTGCATAAACAAGGCGTCAAGTTCACGCCGAGTGATGTAGTAAGGTAGTTCCACCACCCTTGAAATTCCGTCCCACTGCGTGCGCTGTTGCGGGTATATGCTTATTAAATACGTACTTACCTATATTTATTATGGTAGATATTACCCCTTTCTAAATTTGTCTTAATAACATTATGCTTCCTATCTATAAGTGAAAGAATTTTCAAAATCAGTTCAGTAGGTATATCCATAGATTACAACCTCAAAATCACCGGAGTTTCCGCGGGAATTCCCGGATAAAAAGTACCCTATGTCACTCAGGATCACTGTAGCTTTTTATAATTGAAAGAATTTTTAAAATCGGTTCAGTCGATCCAGAGATTACCCCTACAATCTCACAAACTCACTAACACACTTTTGCTCTTTATAGATACCTAGGCTACTAGTAGGTACCTAACCCAGGTAGAGCTCGAGCAAAGGCATTATACGTAGATATTTCACCGTAAACGATATCTTTATAACCATTGGAGCGTCTCTGTTAATGGTCGTCTAACTTCTGATAACGACTTGACCGATTGACGTCATACCTACTCAAAAGATACAATGGTTTTGTTGAGACGATAATTTAAATAATTCCAATTCAATTCGGTTGCCAGCAGGAAAATCTCAAATTTTGCGATGGGTTCACCCTGGAGAACTTAACGAGCAAGTGTTGTATTAAAGTCATTGCTATTATGAGTCGTCATTTGCAGTAATAGAGGAGATCATAATTATCACAATATCTTCTAGGCAAATTTCATTCATGTAAAAAAAACTCGAAACCAACTGTCTTCAATTTTGATTGATTAGTCACAAATTAACAAATAGCGATTTTATTTAACTACCTATCTAGTATTTAGGTATATCCTATGTACCTACAAATCGAAAATAACTACAGCGGGGCTATTAATGTAACTTTTGTTTCTATCATTTTTCGGTTACATCCAAAAACATGGCGATTTTGCAATTAAAATATGCACGTTTTGACACCTACAATATCTAGCAATTAACCAAAATAAACATACCTACTTCAAAGCTGAAGCTGTCTAAACATGATTAATTAATCGCAAAATTGCTATTTTTCTGATTGCAACCGAAAAATGATAGAAACAAGCTATGTACATAATAGCCCCGGATCTCTTTTGTGATTCTTTTTTGAGGTTCTTTTTTGCAGCTGTTTGTATATCTTGGGTATTGATAGTACGTAGTATACCTATCTTATTACTCTGAGGTATTGAGCAATACGTAATATACCTCCGGTCCTGACTGAAAATCAGCGCTAGGAGTGCCCGCACTCATAGCAACATGCTGAGGCAGTGACCGTTTTGGTCATGGGGACGCACCACGCAAACACCGTTTGTTCTCATAATATTGCCATCTAATATATATAAATCACGTGTCACGTTGTTTGTCCGCGATGGACTCCGAAACTACTGAACGGATTTTGATAAAATTTTGCAACCATTTATAATATGGTCCAACTTAAAAGATAGGATAGTTTTTACCCTGGAATTCCCTCGGGAACTGAAGGACATAGGGGAATTTTTTCCCGCAACCTCTGCGGGAACTCCGAAATTACCGCCGATGAAATCGCGGGGGACAGCTATCTAATATATATAAATCACGTGTCACGTTGTTTGTCCGCGATGGACTCCCAAACTACAGAACGGATTTTGATAAAATTTTGTAACCATTCATAATATGGGCCAACTTAAAAGATAGGATAGTTTTTATCCCGGAATTCCCTCGGGAACTGAAGGACATAGAGTACTTTTTTCCCGCAATCTCCGCGGGAACTCCGAAATTACCGCGGATGAAATCGCTGGGGACAGCTAGTATATGTATATAACCATATGCTTTTTTTTTGTCAAATCATGTTTGTATAAAATAATTGTTATTGTGTTGTCTCTGTGTCCAAATAAATGCCTTTTATTTCTTTGTTTCTTTCTTGTATAACAAGGATATTTCCAGAGAGCTTATTCTTCAATCATCTCAATAAGAGCGATGTCGTGATTTTAAATGTTCCATTTCTGACATTTATGTAAGTGTTCGTATGTTATGCTCTGCGGCGTCCACATCAAACCGTAGACCGTAAACACTAGTATTTTATAGAGCATTCACAATGCGAACGCGTTCGGTCAAGCAGCGAAAAGCTCCTTATATTATTAGGTATAAGTACCTACTTAGTTTCATTTTGCTGCATTACTTATCGGTATTTATTGTAACTTCATCTCTATAGGTACCCTGCCTGATACGGAGTAAGGTGATATTCAATAATATAAGTAATTAAATGAATATAATATTGAATATCACCATTTACCCCTGTTAAATTAATTGATTAAGGGCCTTACAGGAACCATACCAGCGCCATGCTATTATAAACAATATCACAATGTTTACAATTTTTCTTTATGTTTATTTTCCGTAGCATTGTTATTAAAAATATTAAGTTGCAGTACTTACTGCAGAATTATCATCAAAAATTAGTATATTTACCATACCAATCTCGATTTCCTTTCAAATGAAACATCTCCGTCAACATTTTTTTTAGAATAGATGGCTTTACCTCAGAGTAAATATACTAAAAAAAATCATGTCTCCGGAGATTTTTCATTCTAGTCGCGCGCGCGACCTTATACATCGATACGGTACATCACCTCACACACGTTTCGTGGAATAAAGGTAATATCGTTTATTCTATTAAGGTCAATCAAACAAGGGGGGGGAGCGGTTAACAAACAGCGGGATGCTTCTGGCGCCCGACGTCGCCGAAGAACTTGTCGAGGAAAACACAAAATTAGGAATTCAACAGAGAAGACGACCGTCATTTGTTCTGTATACAAACTTTAGCACATTTTTCAACTGAAATTGATAAATGGCTTTTTGAAGACGTTCAAAAGATGGAGTTGTTTGCTGATGCCTCTAGAACTAACCGGGTGTAAAAAACTTTATGCTTAAAATCTAGCAATACACATAGAGTACAAAATAAATTGGTGCAGTGGGTACTAAAGTATACCTATGCTTTTCAGAATTTTAGCTTTCACCATTATACGACCACAGTTGCGGTGTAGAAAGGTAGCTAAGGCGTTAAACCTTCAAAGTTATAATTAACTTGTAACACTGAGTTGAAAAACTTTTTGATATGAAAAAAAAACTTTCTCGAATGTATCTACACTTTCAATCACAGAAAATATCAGCATTAAATTTTCACACAGTGAATAAATTTTCTCTAGTTTTCCAATAATTGTACCTATAGGTACCTAAGCATCACTACATAGTATAAAATAAAGTCGCTTCCCGCTGTCTGTCTGTCCCTTTGTATGCTTAGTTCTTCAAAATCGACCTGATTGGCGTAGTAGGTCACCATGCCTGCCCGCAGTGCCCGCTAATCAAGAGGTTCCGGGTTCGATTCCCGGTGTGAGTGCACTTTGTGTGATGAACACAGGGTTCCACTTTCCACTCTGAGTGTGTTTAAATATATCAATAAATTAAATATGTTAAATATATAATTCTATGTTTACCACGTTTTCTTGGTTTCCACAACACAAGCTAATAATAGCTTACTGTGGGATCAATTAAATCTTTGTGTTGTGCGAAGTGGATTATAAAAAAAAAACAAAACTACACAACGGATTTTAATGCGTATCTATCCATTGTATCTATCCATCCATCCATCCATCTATCTATCTATCCATTGAGTGATTCACGCGGAAGGTTTATATCTAAATTTTATCTTGGAATTCCCGCGGGAACTCTGAAATTACTGCGGGTGAAACCGTGGGGGACAGCTAGTTAAAGTATATAATCTTAATTTAGGTACACAGTTTACTTTACGTTCACAATGCTTCTTCATCATACGCATAAATATTTGAAGGGTAAAGTTTTCCAATTAAGAAGCGACTGAACGATATTCGGAACTGGAACCAGCTTAGGTGGTTGCGTCACCAATTAGATAAGCAAAATCAAATTTCGAAAGTTCAAATAAGGCAATTTATTAATTTAAGTTACATAAGAGTATATCGCATGATTACATAAGACATTATGGGGCTGTTTTTCGTTAAAGGAAAAAGTGCTTTTACTCTGACCTTGAATCAAGGTCAGGTTGAAAACTCTCGCCTTACCGAGATAATGGTCCGTACCACGTAACAGCCATAATGTTGCTAAATAAGTACCTATTATTATTAGGTATGAAGATATATATACGACTCTAACACTTTCAGACGCACAACACACAAGCTTCACCTCTAGGTTTAGGTAGGTACGTTTAAACAGTCTAAATATTAGTCCTTGTCTATATTGTTAAATCGTTTAAAGGGCGAAGTATTTTTTAATAAAGTTCCCACTGACATCCGATCCGAAATTTTACGATGGAAAAATTTAAGACAACGATAAAGCAAAAACTCTGCAATAGAGCTTACTATACAGTATCTGAATATATGAATGACAAATTCCCATGGGAGTGAACAGCCCTTAATTTTAATTCTATTTATTTATGCAGTTTTATACCAATATTTTATAATTTTATTGTTAATTTACAATTTCAATTATGTTGCACAATGCACATTGATAAATTTTAATTTTAATTCTAATTGTAATCTGTGATATATTTCAAGAGTTATTATGTAACCTACGAAATAATAATAAATTCTGATTCTGATTCTATTATTTTACATAAAAATAAGCAGGTTCAAAAAAGGTTCCTAAAAATAAAATTATTCACTTTTTCACAATCTACGAAGTAGATACGAGTAGGTATAAGTTTAATTCGAATGAAAACTGAAAATAGATTATTGTTTAGTAAGTTCATTAATTATTGAAAAACCCTATGTTTTTTTTATCATTGGTGTCGCCAGCATATTGTGATCTCGGCACGACTATGACAGTGGACATGATATAAAGCAGATACATAGATAAATATAAAACAATTTATTTTTATTCCACCCGAGATCAAAGAAAAAAGCAAAAATTATGAAGCTAATTTATTAAATCACGTACTGAAAATAACATGCAATTGGAAATAATAATTATTTTATTGAACATTAAAGTAACAGTTCAATAAAATAATGTAATGGATAATTTATCAGAGAGAAAAATATCATTATTTATCTTATTTTTAAGGGCATTTCACGATTTTTTTTATCGCGGTGATAGTAAAGTCACGACGCGCCACCGCGACACAATATACGTGACGCATAATTATTATATTATGTAACTAGCTGTTCACTGCAGCACTGACACACACGCACACACAATTTACTTATAAGTTGCAAATAATATTAGATACCTAACAATACTAACCAATGAACATTATCTACTTTTTACGAAGGAAAAAACTTTTCAACATTTTATTTTCCTCTATAATGATCTTGCAGTCATTTTCGTCACTCAGTGAAAGGAACAAATACTTATTTACCGTTTTACGAAATATACGAAGCCATGTTGCAAGTATTCGGTTTCAAACAATACCTAAGTACGAACAGTTTTATCGCTTTGAAAAGTTTATGTGATAAAAACTTGCACACTACAGGCTACAGCAACTCCGCAAATGATATAAGTTTTTCTGTTGACACTGGACTGCGGAGTTCCCCCAATTTGCTATGGTGATAATCTTTTTCGTATACGTGACGTCACGTCTACAATACTTTGTTTTTCCTTCTACTTCTTATTGGATTTCGCATATATTGCATCTAGCCAGTTTCAAGTAAAATTAAGTTAGTTAAATGCACAAACTCACAAACTTTACCTCTTTATCTACCTACTAGTACCTATCTACAAATTGTCTATCCAAATGGCGGAAATTATTTTGGTTTTAAAATAGAATATAAATAAATGTTTGTATGTATTTTAGTTTTTCCTTTCGCATCATTGGTTGTCTAGAAGAGATCGCAACTCAGTATACGATAAGACCACCAACTTTATTTTCCTTTTTTAAGTATTGTCATATTGTTTTTTTTTTTATGTAAAACTAGCTGTCCCGCGCGGTTTCACCCGCGATAATTTCGAAAGTCCCGCGGAATTGTTCCATACAAACTTTTCAACCCCTTTTCATCCCTTTAGGGGTTGAATTTTCAAAAATCCTTTCTTATCGGATGCCTGCGTCATACAAAGAACACACCCTCAAAGTTTCAGATCTCTACGATCAGCGGTTTAGGCTGTGCGTTGATCCATCAGTCATTCAGGACAAAGGATTATAGATAAAGAATTAAATAAGTAAATAAAATAAATATAGGCCGGTAATTAAATGTATTAAGTATAGGTTAATAGGTACCTTAATATTAGAGAGACTGGCATATTTCGGGTGGTTAATATGGTATATTTCCATGCTAAAATCCTTTGGTTGATGTACGTAAGTAGGTACTTATTATTTTATTTATTTATTTATTTTATTAATATTTTTTTTTTTTATAGTTTACACAATCTACAGCACCAAATAATTCTACTGTCAATAACATTATAAATACTAAACCTAAAACAAAACTAAAGACAAAAAGCGAAGAGGAAGAACTTTCCCCTTCGGTCGCCTATGAAATTAGTTCGACGTAACCAGTTTGTAGAAAGAATAAATTTTCTTTATACTGCGTTGTGTTTTTCAACTGAGTTGAGAGAATAGAGGTTAAATAATGTCATTTTCATAGTATATAGTAACTGACTAATAGTATTTAATTGCTATTCCTATTTCCTTCCGAGATTTGTACCTATAGCAATAGGCTAGTTTCCTAAATTTTCTTTTTTAGTCCGTTTTGTAGATTATTAAAAAATATTGGACACGTATTTTTTTATTTTTTATGTAACCAAAAAATAACGGAGATATATCAAGTCGAAATTTCACATGACGTCACGCCTCGCTACAGTTTGTTCGCACGTTATAGCGAGCTGTGACATCACGAGTCCCCCACCCTAAACTGTAATGCGCTTTATCTATGCATATTTCCATTATTTTAAAAAAGCAAAAAATACGTGTCTTTTATTTTTTTATTATCTAACTGACGGACTAAATTGAATTTTGATTTTTTTACCCAGGAAACTAGCCTATTGCCAATTGCCCATTCTATTCCCGAATCGCTGTGAACTACTTTTTTTTATCTTAAACATTTATAATTTGTAACATACCAGCAGTTTTTATAATTCTGCTACCTTTCAAATAAACTGTAAAGCATTCTTAGGTATATAAAATGCTGAATGAAATAAACTCGCTCATTCAAAATTCAGTATGATGGATTTTTGCCACCGGAGTGAAAGATTAAAGATTGTATTATGTTCACCGAAAAAATGTTATCAATCACTTGTGAAAGTAAAAGATGTAAAAAACAAAATGACTCGGGACAAGTCTCTTATCTAGATTTTCATTAAAAGGCAAGGCTATTTAGTCCGTCAGTTAAATAATCTTTACTTATTATAAATTCGAAAGTGAGTTTGTTTATATTTTGTTTGGTACCTACGCTTGTTCATCATTTATTAAAGTCGCATACACGTTATCAAGAGTAGGCATAGCTGTATAGAGAAGGACATAGCGTACCTACTCCGAAAGGAAGAAAAAATATTATTATTTTTCCTATCATACAGTAGGTTGATTATAGCAGAGTTATTATAACGTTCTGTCAACAGAACTCCTACTGCCATACATTTATCGCAAAAAGGAGTCGATAGTCACGTATCGACGTCGTGCTCGAGTGAGATTAATCTTGTGATGTAGAAAGTCAATAATACTCCCACTTCTTGTCCTTTTTTGTACGTATACCCTTAGTTGGTATTCAGAATTCCATGATAATCGGTCGAGTATTTTAGACGTGAAAAGGTCACATCAGAGAGACAGACAAAAAACTCACTTTCGCATTTATAATTTTAAGGATATGAATTAGAAACACGTGTGTTGAAAGAAAATATCGTGAAGAAACCCTGCACCCGTGTATAGGAAACTTACCTGCCTTATACCAAATTATCAATCCACTTAAGACCCGCGCCGCGAGGGCCAGCGCCCCAGCATTGGGGCATACAACATATATAAGGACTAATTACCTATTATTATTGTTTAGACCTTTGGTTTAGAGTTAGACAATGATCTGTTGATACTAATATTATACGAAATAATATGTAGATCAGTTCCAAATTCCGACGTCTTTGAAAAGCACTTAAATACATCTTACGTATTGTTTCTGTCGTCCCCAAATAGAAATTTATATACATAATTATATCCTAGCTGTGCCTTACGGTTTCACCCACATGTGTTTCGGAGTTCCCGTCAGAAATCTGACAAAAGTAGCCTGAGTTATTTCTTATACCATCAACTAATTGGCAGTAAAAGTCCCGTCAGAATAATTCCAACCATTTCGATGATTAGCTGATTCCCGCCTTAACTTAGGTCGGTCGATCTCTCAAGTTGGATCAAATTCCATTGAAATCGATTCAGTACCTAGTTTCAGAGTTTATCGAGGACGACGTGACACAAGACCGATATATGTATAGAAATACTGATCTATTTTATATTTGTTTGTGGATATTGTAAGGTATTTCCTCTAACACATGCTTGCCTATCGAGCCGCAAGCGGCCGATGCCGATGTTTAAATGGACACTAATAATCTTAATACGGTGTTAATAGGCGTTACGCAACCAAGAGCCTTCTGGATGGCTCTCTATATATTTTAAAAGCAAGTATCTCTACAATTAATATATGCAGGCTACATCCTGAATGTAAGTACCGAGATAAAATGTAATTTAATTATTGATTTGGTTCGTGTTCATCATGATTCAATATGAAAAATGACAATCGAATTATACGATCGATGTTATGTTATATGATACATAAGAATATTTTTTTAAAACACGCTTAAAAAATCTAACTTTTATGTAATACTAATAGTAAATTGAAATTGAAAAAACTTGATTTGACACAACAAAGATTTAACAACACACGTATACAACAACTATACAATAACAAGTATTGAGGGTTCACCTCTCAACCGTAGCTTGAACCAAAGCTTGAAAACTTCCTAACGAGGTACGCCAATGTTGAATGAAGATAGAGTGAAAGAACTAATGTGAATAGAAGCGATAGAACCGGCAGCAAGTTCGCAGCTCACAGGACAAGGTTGTTTGGAGGACGTGTAGCGATATTTTCTGAAAAGGATGGCCATCGCAGCCGCTCATAGGCGATGAGCGTGTATTAGATTTTAAAGGACAATGCCAATCTTTGTACGAAGAGTGGAACAAGTGCTGCCCAGGATGTAGACATAGTACATTATATTAGGTTCCTCAGAGTAGTAGTAGTCTGTAAAATAAAGCGCGTCTAAAGTATACGCTATCAACCAAAAAAAGAATTTTAGTGTCCTACAAACAGGGCACTAATTTTTAATGGTTTTGATATTAATTATTTAGATATGAATAGTGTAAAAATTTTCTCTAACGCTCTTTTTTTTGTTCGTGTACATTACGTTTCGGTCTATCCATCCATCACTAAAATATCTTCCAAAAACGAGTTAAAACTTTTTCTTTAAAATAATTGCGATGCGCTCAGCTTAATTACTTTCGGCTGTGATTTTGTTTCGGTATCTAGATCCGTTACGAAATAACGCGTCTGCTCCCCGAGAACCATCCGAGAACACTCAGTAAGTATCGAGGCTACTCAACGCAAATGGTACTAATTATCTAGTCATTCATGCCATATACTTATTTGACTACCGATAAGTTTTTTCCTCAACGACGTGATATTCATACGTGATATTCATCGTATCACAAAAACTACTGGAATGGTTTTAATAAAACTTAGCATGTAGCCAGGAGCCAGGTTAATATATCTATAGGATCCTGGTAGACTAAAATATCAAAGATTTCCAGCGGGAATCCGGGATTCGTGTACCAAAGAAGCGAGTAGGTATAGAGTTGCGAACAAGAACTAAATGAAAATACTAACACTACCTAACAGATAACACTATATGTACCACAGACACTACCTACAACACACAACACTAGAGTAGGTAACACGTTTACAAATCATGATCGATTGATCGTGTCCGGTGCTTAATAATATACGAAATAGTAATCTACTCCTATCATTTATAATATAGACTGGTTATCGCTTGATAACAATTGGATAGCTGTAACAAAGAATAATTTGCAAAAACTCTAATGAGCGATATGTTGTTTAGACGTTGTCATAATAGTAAAAGTAGTTACTATACAGGCTGAGGTTTTCAATTGATCGTAAATAAATTTCGGAACAACTGATTAGCTAAAATTAACAATAATTTTAAAATATCTGGGAACCTAGGTACCTTTTCTCGAAGCGCTTCGTCGTTTTTTTAAATTAACGAGTACCTAATAAACGAGAAATCATTTTTAGTTTGACATTTTATACCTATTACTTACCAGAAATTGATCCATAAAAGCGACATTATAGAATGGTGCAATAATATGTATACTTTTATTTTTTTCAATATTGTCTTCAATTTTTAAAAAGTCTGAGCTCTATGTTCCTACTGCATACAAGTGATAAGCAGCGGGAAACAACAGTAAGTACACCATATTATAAGTACACTAAGTGTCTATATTTATAAAGAAGTTTAGTGTCAAGTATGCACACATCACAAATCACAATGTCCAAGTGTACCTAAACTTTATCACTCTTAAAACATTGTCTATGAAGGAATTTAACCAAATTCCTTGTCACCGATCGCTTCCTGAACATAAATCTGTCTTATTAAGCTCTGAGCAATAAACACTCTCTGAGAAAACCGTGGAAAGCCGACCGCTTTATTTGTGACGTAATTGGACAAGGGTTTGGTGTGCGACCGAGGGTAAAGTGTGCGCGTATTCTCTGATTTAATAAAAAGCAACTTGCTTTTATGTTTTCCACAAATAACGTGTGTCCAAGGGTACTTTTTCCTATTTTTCTATAAAAAGTTGGTAGATGGTGTAATACTGGCCACTGGGTATTAGTGTCGTACAGCCGACTCGTGTTGCATTAAGCAAGCGTTTTCCGGCTATAATGAAAAAACTTTGCGAGGCAAAAACTGTCTTTTACTGTAGAGCTTGCTTTAAAAATTGTATTAGACTTCTACCGACAGCACCATCTCTCGAGTTCAAGTGGTAAAACCTTAAAACGGCGGCGTTTAGTTCTAATATCTTTGAAGAAATGAACTTATGTAAAATAATCCAATCAATGTTATTCGTGACCTCTCAATGATTGAACTTCTTATTTATTTTCCCCTTAAAATACATTCTGTATTTAAAATCAGCTGTTATCCCGGCAGTTCCACGGGCATAATTTTGTATCATTTTTATTTATAATCCAAGCAAACTACACATCCTAATGTCAAACAAGGCTAAATCATTCCTAGTCACGGAGTGTTCCTAGTCTTAAAAATCAGTCTAAAAGTACGTATAGAGAAATCCAACAAAATAACCAAGTAAGACAATAAGTAATAAGACTATTGTTAATTGCCATTTTAAATCTGAAGAAGAGCTATTTAAAATAAAATGTGCTGGCGCTTACTGGTAAGTACGTAGTATTATATTACTAGCTGTGACCCGCGGTTGTTTTTTACAACATTTTTTTTCCGACATCCGATTTCAATGAAACAAAGCCTATATGTAGCTACAGGCTAAGCTTAATCTACCTGTGAAAACCGCATAACAATCCGTTCAGTAGATGCAGAGATTATTGCGAACAGACAGACAGACAGACAGACAGAAAAGAATATTAAAAACTTTTTTTTGTGCTTGGTTACTCTTCTTTTATCACCCCTCTTAATTTTAGGTAAAAATATTCAATGTACAGAATCGCGGTTTATACTCTTTTATTACAGTAGATTCGAAGATTATCGCGAACAGACAGACAGACAGACAGAAAAGAATTTTAAAAACTTTTTTTTGTGCTTGGTGACTCTTCTTTTATCACCCCTCTCAATTTCAGGAAAAATATTCAATGTACAGAATCGCGGATTCTACTCTTTTATTATAGTAGGTATACCTAGATAGATCTGTGCTGGTACCTACCTACTTACTTCTTTTGAAACTGCAGTTATTATTTTGAGTATATGCAGTATACCTACCTATCAAAAGTTTGTGAATAAAATTGTGAGATTGTGGGGTTCTGAACTTCTGACGTTGTAAAGGGCAATCTCTGGATCTACTGGACCGATTCTGAAAATTCTTTCATTTAATTGTAGGAAGCTACCGTAGTCCTGAGTAACATAGGGTACTTTTTATCCCGAAATTCCCACGGGAACTCTGAAAATACCGCGGGGGAAACCGCGGGGACAGCTAGTAAACAATATGATTTTGTTTGCATTATTTTATTTATTATGTATTGAAGCTCAGCAAGGCTTTATTAGTAGCTCATCACTGCTTGTCGTAGCTAATTTCATTTTGTTTCCAATTTCCTACCTATGCATGTTATTTACATAATAGTATTTACATTTACTTTTAATCATTTTTATTGTTAAATATTACATATACATATTATTTACATTTACTTTTAATCACCTAAAACAATCGACAACAACTAAAGCCATAAAGTTTATGATCTATTCAACACTGTATTTTGTGTTATATTGACGTATCACTAATTCATCGTCACACACACACCCACTCCGCTCAATTTCATTGACGATAAATTGTAATTTGAGTACGTGATAATATGACGAAGGCCACTGGGGTAATCGATATATGATCTCAACTGAGATTTGTATTTGGATAAGATCGACAAGTAAGAAGAAACTCATACGATGTTATTTTAGTTTTTCCTAACAGAGATTTTTCACTAGCTAGGTACCTTATAAGTCTACAACGTAAGTGAAATACCTACTTAAAGATAATTTATCTGGATTTTCAACAACTACCACAACTACGTACTCATTCGCATAATATTAGAGTATAATATATCAATGATAATATATAATAACCCCAGTTATTTCGGACGCAAAGCAAGTACGGATACTCCTCCCATCGTACAATGATGTTTTATTAATAGATTCTTTCACATGCAGTACCTACCTACCTATCATTGTGTACGAAAATGATCATTATTTTAGGTAAAGATGATTCAGTATCCGGCCTTGTTTTCACTATCCGGCCGGATACCGGATAGTAATTCAGTATTCGGTCGGATACCGGATAGTAAAATCAAAAAAATATTATTTTACACAAGGCAAATCATTCCACAATAAGTTATGAACACCGTTTATTTTTATAGCCTTACGCCAAAAATGTTTGTTTTATTAATTAAGTTAGTAGGTACCTACTCAAAATTGAAGTGGAAATTATGGTGAATAAATACCAAATTTTCTGCATTTGTTAGTCAGTCCGCATGGCGATAACACCCGAACGCGTCCGAATATTTCCCAGCATCTCGTTCACCGCGCCTATATATTAAATAGATAAAGGGCCGAATATCCTGTAGCCGGATATCCGGCACTCCGGCCTCGTAGCTTGCCGAATACCCGGTATCCAGCCAAACCGCTAATTAATCTAATTTTAGATAGCAAGATAGATAAGGGTGTTTAAGTACTTGCACCATGTTCGAAATTACACAAAATTCTCTGTTTCTGTAATTATATTTTTTTTGGGTGTTAAAATGAATTTATAATAACCAAATTCTTTCACTGCCTCCTTTCTTTAAGCCACCCTGCCTCGCCCCCCAAGCATGCCAATTGCCTTTGCATATCCATAATAATAAAACTGTAACGAAGCGCATCTCTACATTGAAGAGATTCCAAAGAATATTATGCAGTAGAAGAATGTGATATAGGAAGTTTATTTTATGGAATAGATGTAGAAGTGAACCCTTATTGTCTTGAATTGACAAACTTTATTAAAAAACATTTTATTATTGTAGATAAGCATTTTTTTAAAGAGAAATCACAGAATAAATACTCTTAACTACTAATCGTGATTAATAAAGATACTTACTTAGTTTTTATACACATTTTTTTTAATATAGTTTGTAAACAATGTAAAAAATAGCAAGTAGGTGGTAGCATGTGGAGGTACACTGTACATAATATACGGCAAATAGTTATTATGAATTATAACAAACTACTTGGCATCATAATAATTAGGATACATAACTATTTGATAACTATGATAAACGACGCAATATCACATGCTTGAATAACTAAGGCTAAAGCCACACTCGCTACAAAGAGCTTCGCTGAAAACGGCAAGGCAAGCGACGCTCCTAGGCACCTAAGTGCCCAGCTAGTTGATAGTGTGGCCACCTGCGATAGCCCTTTATAACTCAACAACATAATATATTTTCTTAAATACTTGTTTTTATGGTAGTTTTGGATAAATAAAACATAAAAAGGGAGTTTGACAGATATGTCACTCTGTAATACATTTTTTTAAGATGAATGGAATACCTTGAAATAATTGTTTTGTTTATTGTAAGTAGCACATATTGCTACACATGCACATAAAATTTTTCACAAATTGTTTTTGATACGCCGAAACAGATATCATCAAACGAATGTCACAAATTGGTGCCAAATTAATTACGACCCATTTTTGACACATAAACGCATCTAATTCACAACTATTGCCACAAAATGCATAGACAGGTATGTTACCGATGCGATACATTGACAATGAAATAAATTGCGTGTAATGGATTTTTTTTGGAATTTTTTTGGTTTGTTACAATAATGTTACACAGTGATATAAAGAAATAGTATCTATGCAATATGTATGCAATAATATGTCTGTTGACTGGGGTCTAGGCACAGATAATATAATACTATACTAGTAGTCTAGTATTAGACACTCGACAAGTTTCTTGGCTCTGAGCAATAAGCGAAGCACTTTGTAGTGTGGCCTTTAGCCCAGCTACCTATAACACAGCAATCGCTCATCGTAAATTGATCGTATCCAGTATCCACAAATCACAACTTTATAATAGGATTGTTGGTACAATACGGTAACATTAAAACTGTGTAGTTTTAAGATTTAATTTTGGATATTGAAGAAAAACTTTATCATATACTTAATATTAATTGTAAATGCTAAAGCGACTCTGTCCTTATGTCTGTCTGTTAACTTTTTATGCATTAACTACATATAACATACAACTACTAAACCGATCATCGTGAAATTATGCATACATGTCGTCAGGGGTACAAGAAAGGACATAGGATACTTTTATCTTGTGGGAAATTCTTGTGGGAATTCTAAAACTAACGCGGGTGAAATCGCGGGGTACGTTTGTTTTCAACTTTGATATCCAGAAGCAAACATTCAGAATTGTTTAGAAAACTATACAGTTTATCGGAATGTAAAGTAAGAACTACAGTAGCGATTTACCAGCTTGTTCCCCGCGGTTTTACCCGCGTTAATTTCGGAGTCCCCGCGGGAATTCCGGGATAAATGTACCTACCCTATGTGTTTTTCTGTACCCCTGACAACATACTGATAAGGTGTAAATGAAAAATTTTATAATGATCGGTTGATTAGTTAAGGCGTGAAACGTAAAGGATTCAAAAAATACATAATATTATTACTGCATGTACCTTCGTAAGAGACTGTAGAGCTGCAGTACTGTTACATCTTATAACACTTATTAACACACATAAATTGTTACATTTGTATATTATTGTACTATATTTAGTTACATACACAATCTAAATATGTTTCTTATAAAAGTGCTAAGGACAGTTACTTTTGTTAGGTACATGTACTTACTTCCTTTTTAAACCTAAAAATATTTCAGTTATATTCTATTCGTTACTTTACTATTTATGAGACCTACTCTAAAATGGTACCAGACA
The DNA here is from genome assembly GCA_907165275.2 of Zygaena filipendulae. Lineage (NCBI taxonomy): Eukaryota > Metazoa > Arthropoda > Insecta > Lepidoptera > Zygaenidae > Zygaena > Zygaena filipendulae. Next base: position 10,776,966 of record OU015652.1, on the reverse strand, counting down.
GCTGTTCTTTAAATAGGTAGAAAGTAGATCAAAATTTACGAAACAGCTTTTTTGTTTGACTGTGCCAAACTAAAGAATCAAAAAACAATTAGGTACATAGCAAAAATATAATGCAGTTATTCTCATCTCACGTTTAATATTTTCTTACCACGAGTTTGTTGCGCGCTATAACTTTACAATTAAAGGCTAAGTAAGTACATACCTTTATAAAATATGAATATCATTAGTTCCCTCTGCGCTTGGCGTTAACACCTACTTATACCTTATTTAAAACGACATCTTGGCGGTTAGTTCTACTGGTTCATTTGTTTTTTCCAGTTCTTTACATAACTGCTTATCTTATATCTCTTAGATCTCAGTATCAGCTTCCTAGGAAGAGTTAAATCTTACCTAATTTATTTTTATTTTAGCAACTGGATATTTATACACAATGGCTGTTCTCCGGTGGCTTAATCCGCGTGAATTTAGGAGCTCTCTCGGGAACTCTAAAAAATCAAAGAGGCTTGAAAAAAGAGGCTTGGCACCGACTTCAAACCGATCAGTGGTAGCACTAACCAATAATAATATTACGTGTGTTTTTGTCTTTTGGATAAAATCGGTATTATGTTATGTTTAGCTTTTTATTTTTAGCTTTTTAGTTTGGTGTTTTTGGAAATCGGTTTTAAGTTTTTTGTTAAAATTTTGTTTATTTCTCGCTTTTAAGTGACTTAGTTCGTAATTTCTCTGAGTTACAATAGCCTAATGTCAACTGCTTATCACCTTTTACAAAATATTGCTTTTCCCGACGCAGGGACGTTAATTGTTGAGGAGTTCTCCCAGTACATCACCGTCAGTTCCACTTCACCATATAAATTGTGACGGGCATAAATTATTTAGAAACTATATTAAAATTATCGATTCGGCCCCCGTGAAATACAGCTATTATTGAGTAGTTCCGATGACCATCTGTGGTCTTTATCATCAGTTCCACTTCTTCAAATTAACGATTTACTATAAAAAATACAAAAATCGCTATAGGTGTACCCATAACCTTTGAAGAGTTCCCTCGATTACTCCAAGATCCCATCATCAGATCTCGACTTGGTGACAATGGAATAAATTTGGGAGTATCCCCTTTCAAACAAAAAAACAATTTTCGAAATCGCTTCAATCGGAACCCGTGAAATACATATTATTGTTGAGTAGTTCCGATGACCATATGTGGTTTTCATCATCAGTTCCACTTCTTCAAATTTTTCTTTCTAAAAGCAAATGAACGATTTACTATAAAAAATACCCAAATCGCTCTAGGTATGCTTATAATTTTTCATTACTCATACTCGGAAAGTAGGTCTGAAGTTGCCTGAGAAGCGGGTTGAAAGTAACCCTTTTCAGCCCTAGGGAGAATCGCTTTCAACTGACAACTGTAAAATTATTAAAAAAAAACTAGGTCTATTTTCACATTTCTATTGAACCATGTTTCAACTTTCTATACAGCCAGCGCGATGTAAAATTGAAATAACGTAAAGTTTAAGTAGGTATTAATTAAAATAAAATTCACTCACTTTTTCTTAAGCTAATTCCTATTTATATTTTTTTATTTTCTTTAATTAATACTTAATAATTAAAGAAAACATTTTTTTTAGGTCGCCACAATGTAAATAAAAAATACTGGCTGAATAGCTAGCCGGCCAAAGAAAAAGAAATAGATGGGAAAGTGTCAAGCGACTATCCGATCTTCACTCATTTTTTCTTTAGCTAATTCCTATTTTTATTTTGACTTTCCTTGCATTCGTAATGAAAAGCACAGTGTTACCCTCGGGAGAAAGACTTATTTAGTCCCTCGATCTATTAGCGCCCTCGCTACGCTCGGGCGCCAAACCCCGTCTCGGGACTAAATAAGTTACTTTCACCCCTAGGATAACAATGTACTATTTGAAGAGTTCCCTCGATTTCTCCAAGATCCCATCATCAGATCCCAACTTGGTGGCAATGGGACCTAATTGCGCGTATACCCTTTCAAACAAAAAAAGAATTTTTCATTACTCATGCTCGGAAAGTAGGTCTGAAGTTGCCTGAGAAGCGGGTTGAAAGTAGCCCTTTTCAGCCCTAGGGAGAATCGCTTTCAACTGACAACTGTCAAATTATTAAAAAAAAACTAGGTCTATTTTCACATTTCTATTGAACCATGTTTCAACTTTCTATACAGCCAGCGCGATGTAAAATTGAAATAACGTAAAGTTTAAGTAGGTATTAATTAAAATAAAATTCACTCACTTTTTCTTAAGCTAATTCCTATTTATATTTTTTTATTTTCTTTAATTAATACTTAATAATTAAAGAAAATATTTTTTTTAGGTCGCCACAATGTAAATAAAAAATACTGGCTGAATAGCTAGCCGGCCAAAGAAAAAGAAATAGGTGGGAAAGTGTCAAGCGACTATCCGATCTTCACTCATTTTTTCTTTAGCTAATTCTTATTTTTATTTTGACTTTCCTTGCATTCGTAATGAAAAGCACAGTGTTACCCTCGGGAGAAAGTAACTTATTTAGTGCCTCGAACTATTGGCGCCCTCGCTACGCTCGGGCGCCAAACCCCGTCTCGGCACTAAATGAGTTACTTTCACCCCTTGGATAACAATGTACTATTTCAAATCGGTCCAACCGTCTTCGAGTAATCGGTGAACATACATAAAAAAAAAAATCATGTATACAATCGAACATAGAACCTCCTCCTTTTTGGAAGTCGGTTAAAAAAAATAAATATACATACAATCGAACATAGAACCTCCTCCTTTTTGGAAGTCGGTTAAAAATAAAAAATACCAATGAATCGTGCTTGATTTGGAACGCGATATATTAATACTTTCAAGCTGTAAAAGTGTTATCATAACCGGTTTAGTAGGTAACCAACTTTTCGGATGGCCGCGCCCACAACCTTTTTTAGAGGCTAGATCCGGGCTTGATAAACCAGACCAAATAAAAACCAATATTTATATCTACCTAGTGATTGGGATTAACGTGATTGGGAGTACCATCACAGGCGACGTTCATTACAACCGCATTCGGAGCATTAGAATGATACCCCACTACTACGGTTTGGCTCAGTGGTGCTCCTTCGGTAGTTTCTAAATTTTCCTTATTATCATTTTTGTGATAAAATGAATAACAACAGATCAATGAAATCGAGGTCGCTATAAATATCAGGCTAAGCCAAAACGTCAGGGAAGACCGACTTTCAATTGTCTTGGCGTATTGCTGCAGCAATGCACAGGATACGACGATCCTCTCTCTGTAACCAGAATGAGTTTCGTTGTGCCATATTATACATTCTTCGTAATTAATCTTTAAAGTACCATTCGCAGAATGAGCTTCATTAAATTCTGGCAGGTCCCTCCGTGAACTAGCGTCTACGAACGAAGTCACCAACGGACAGGGAAATTTCTTCTCTTCGAAGTGATATCGATCGTATATCTGTAGGGAGCACCTGTCGTCTGCACTGATGTAGTGACTCGAATGTCCAGCCGACGCTCTTCCCAAATTATATAGAGCGAGCCCAGCTACTAAGTCTCCTGACCTGGTGCCGGATTCTCGGTACGTGTATATGATGGTGGGGAGAGTACCGTGGTACACGGGATATGTGGAAGACGAGGAACAAGCGCTACATCGATAGGATATATGACTCGGCGGGTGGTACGTGTAATGCGTGCCGCCGTGGTAGCTTGACCCGTGAATCGATCCTTTCGAATGGCTATACGAGCTGTGTCCGCCGGCACCGTGACCGCCCCCACTATGGCTACTATGCCCTCCATGGACATGGCTACTATGCCCTCCATGGCCACCGTGTCCGCCTCTAGCTAACACACATATAAACAACTGACTAATTAGAACAATGTAAACAGCAAAATTGTAAAAGAAATCCATATTACGTGCTGGGGCGCGTCCGGTCGCCGGGATACTGACGTATGCAGAGGGGCGAGGCGCCAACGCGCCATCACAGACTCCGGGGCGCCAGACTGACTCCGAGCCTCTGACACCATCCCCATAGAAAGTATTATACAATCACTAACGTGAAATGAGAAACGCTAAACGTTAACTTGTACACATTGCTATTAATGATATTTAAATACCTATTTAAAAGCTTTTATCCTGTCTTCGGACTTCGTCCTCATGTACCTCCTATAATATTGACAAACAATACAAATTAAAATTGAAGTGTCCATTTCTAATGTTAAAATAACATCTGTTTAGTAAATGCATTTGAACTATACGCACTACGGGACAAGTTCCCGTAGTTTTACCTGATTTTTCTCGTTTTATCAGTAATTGCATAAATTTATTTGTATCTAACATTTGCCATTCATTAAATTCCTCATTAGACTATGATCTTTAATCCATACTAATATTATAAATGCGAAATTAACTCTGTCTGTCTGTCTGTTACGCTTTCACGCATTAACGGCATAAACGATCATCATGAAATGCAAACATACACGTTCTCAGGTGTTCAGAGTAGGACATAGGGTACTTTTTATCCCGGAATTCCCGCGGGAACTCTGATATTAACGCCGGTGAAATCCATTGATTTTTTTCATATGTAGGTACACGTTGTCAGGGATATAGAAAAGGATATAGGGTTCCTTTTTTCTCTGGAATTTCCGCGGGAACTCTGAAATTACCTTGGGTGAAACCGCGAGGAACAGCTAGTGTTGTTATATAATATGATCTTGCATGACTGTGTAGGTATTACTATTGTATTAATGATTTAATTTTCTGAAAAAATAAACAAACAAGTTCTTAACATGTTTGATATGATTACCTACAGTACTTAACATTAATTTATCCTAATGTAATTTAGTAAGCAGGTAGGCAGGTACTTATTAAACATGCAAATATCACGGAGTTCTAGAAACTTCCAATCGTAGGCCAGCCTTAATCGGTAGGTCTAGGTACTAATCTAAAATAGGACTCGACCACCTATCCTCGTCTTATTTATTGTTCTTGAATCTCAATTAATATCCTAGATATCGTGCGAGCATTGCGCAGGCCCCCGCAATCCGCATGCAGCGAACGCTTCCTGCTGATATCACCTTAAGTGATATGAACTGTTTCCTGAGCATTGTCGTTACTGTCCCGTCGCCGCACTCGATCGCAGAGGACGGGCACATCACGAACCAGCCTCCATACCCAAGTTGACAATCTGAGGGACGAATAGTCATGTCACGTCATTATCATTATCATATCAGGCAAAAGACGTCCATTGATGGACATAGGCTTCCCCCAAGGTTCGCCACAATTGGATGCGAGAAGTGCAGGACCGCTCATGTAACATGTCACGTGGTCACGTAAAATCGTCCAATCAAAAGTCCAGTTTTGCGTGACGCAAACTTATCCTACTAATATTATAAATGTGAAAGTGTGGATGTTTGGATGTGTGGATGTTTGTTACTCAATCACGCAAAAACGGCTGAACGGATTTGAATGAAATTTGGCATGCACGTTGTCAGGGGCACAGAGTACTTTTTATCCCGGAATTCCCGCGGGCACTCCGAAATTACCGCTGGTGAAACCGCGGGGCGCAGCTAGTATTATTATAAAGATTACGTTCCTTAGTATTTGCTTTCCTTGCGTTAACGATTATAGATAGATTGTCAACTTGGCTAAGGGGGCAGTTACACCACTTCCTTTATTCTCAACTGCAATCGGAATTTAACCCAAAACAAAACTATATCCAAATACGATCTAGGTCTACGGTCTACTTTATATGTATAAGAGAACTAGTCACATTATGTATTACCATCATTTGTTTTTCTTTGTACTGCTGACCAAGTCACGCGAGCCGAGCGAGCGTATCGAGAGTGCCACGCAAGGGTGCCACAACTGGTCAATTATTGTCATAGATATTACCATAGGGGCTATTATGTAACTTTTGTTTCTATCGTTTTTCGCTTGCAATCAAAAACATCGTGGTTTTGCGATTACAATATGCACTTTTTGACACCTACAATATCTAGCAATCAAACAAAACAAACATATTTCAAAACTTGAAGCTGTCTAAACATAACCAATTAATCACAAAACCGCTATTTTTCCGATTGAAATCGAAAAATGATAGAAACAAAAGTTACATAATCGCCCTACAGGTCATATATACAACGTGTTAATGAATTAACTGAAAACTAGAAAATAGTCTGCTCAGAATCAACTAGCGAATCGATCGCACTGTGTTTTAATATAGGTTATATTTTTTCATTTTTACTAGCCCATGTCTAAATTATTAATAATACAGTATTTGACACGTACCTACGCCGCGCGCCGCGCCACCCTCAGCGAAAAAATTGGAACCGGTAGGCGCGGGCGTAGCGCTTGGAATTTCGTAGATAGGTCACCTCCAAACTAATGTTGAATAACTTTTAAAGTATAAATTTTTTTGACATAAAATATATTTTAATCATATTATTGTTTATTTTTTAAATGGGGTGTATTTTCAGTTAATTCAATAACACGTTGTATATACCTAGATCAATGGATATCACCATATTTTGCTTTCATAGTTCATAATGTGGTCAATTTTATTTGATGTGGCCACAAGGCTATAGTGGGAAAGGGTGTAAGTTTACTAAAATAAAAGGGTAGGTACCAAAATGGCCAGCCATTAAAGACACAAAAATTTATTTCCAAAAATAAGCACATTTGCATCAATGGTGACAACGCATAAATTTAGCTTTTCTTCAAAAATCCGCAGTTTTTCGAGAAATTTTTCTGGTTTAAAAGGTTGGTTCCTACGCATTTTAACGTAACATTGATTGTTTGGAAGAGATCACTCTGATCGATAAGACCGCCGATTGTGACACTCTGTAGTAATTTTTTTTTATTGATTTTTTTGAGATTACTATTATTATTATTGGAGTTCATTGTATGAATTAACAGCTTTACCTAAAAACAAAGGAGACAAGTACATACCTACCTAAATTGTACTTAGCATAAAGGCTGACTGCTGATTTTTTTCCGGTTATTAGGTAAATAAATAAATACTCATACACATACCTACGAATGTGTATGAGTAACATATTACTAGCTGTACCCCGTGGTTTCACCCGCGTGAGTTTAGGAATTCCCGCAGGAACTCCCTTTTGTTAAAATTGTCTATTCTTATCGTTTGTGTACTGGCAATGTTTTGACAAATTGATGTGTGAACCCCTTTTTTAATTTGTGTTTCTGCATGTGCTTTCCTTGTGACTTGTCTTTCGTATTTTCGTTTATGATAAATTATATCTTTGTGAATCGTATGTTTAATGAATCCGGTCATCCTATTACTGCTGTTAAATACTGTAGACTATTTAAATAGAGTACCTAATAGTGAGTATATTTCCAGTCTTTTATTTAATTGTACTTGGCCAAGATCATCACGCTCATTCCACTGCGACCTATCTCTGCTCCATTCCTGCACAGAAAAGCTCTCCAGGAATTACACCTTTAGGGGGATGAAAAATAGATAGTAGCCGATTCTCAGGCTTACTGAATATGCATAAAAAATTTCATGAGAATCGGTCAAGCCGTTTCGGAGGAGTATGGGAACGAACATTGTGACACGAGAATTTTATATACTTATTAGATTATATACCTGTGACCACAACAGATCATTTTGAAGGCTGTGGTAGACTCTTTGTAAAAAATATACTGTGGATACAGCTGTATATAAACAATAAATTATATTATGTATCTATTAGTTGTTTTAATTTTGTAAATGTTATTTTTTGAACCGGCGGTGCACGGTGTAGGGTTCTACGTTGCGTTGTAAGTTTCGATTCGCCAGTTTCGTATATTTATTTACACAGGTACCATATCTATCAGTTACGAATTCAATTACTAGGTATACCAACCTTTAGCGAGCGGCAGCTATTCAATGGAATAGAATGAAATGGCACATTTAGGCGCGAATTTAATCAACCTTTCTAATTTAGCGGAATGGCTAAAAGAAATCTCACGAATGCTATTACTCGCTGAAACCTTTTGATGATGCCTTATTTGTATGGAAAGAGTTCTAGCTGACAATGAGTCTGGAACTACTTTATCAGGTAGAGCTTGTCGCATAAATAGAATTAGATATAGGTAGAGTCATTCATCTATATAAGGTGTGGAAAAATTGGCTGCAAATATGTATGAGCATCATGAGAGAACCGAAACTAAATATAATATATTCCTTACAGAGTAGTATCTTAAAAATCCATTAGTTAGGTACTTATAAGTTGACCGGAAAATAAAATAAAATTGCAGTTTTGAAAAACTAAATCACAATTCTTTGTGCCATTTTTTAAATAAAAAGTAAAGATAAAGTACAGATAATATTATTTATTAAAACTGTACCTACGTATTTACACGTTTCGTTCAAAACTTTACGAGTAGGTACCGAGGCCTACATCAATCTTGAAATTTTACTTTACCTAATAATAAATTTAACTAACCCACTATTATATATTATATCTATTATATATTAAATTATATTAATGTAAATTATATTATACTAGCTGTCCCGAGTGTCCCGAGCGGTTTCACCCGCGATAATTTCGAAGTTCCCGCGGAATTGTTCCATACAAACTTTTCAACCCTCTTTCATCCCCTTAGGGATTGATTTTCAAAAACCCTTTCTTATCGGATGCCTACGTCATACAAAGAACACACCCTCCAAGTTTCAGGTCTCTATGACCAGCGGTTTAGGCTCTGCGTTGATCCATCAGTCATTTAGGACAAAGGATTTTATATGTTATATTATATATATTAAATTATTAGTATAAAAAACGTACGCGTCGAATTGAAAACCTCCTCCTTTTTGGGAAGTCTGTTAAAAATACCTGTTGCTATAACATGATACACGATGTAGGTAGGTAAACAAATCGAATTCGATTGTTTCCTTGTCTCTGGGAGTACGCGGGCACTCTCTTAAAATATGATTACATAGAAATCGTAGATATTTTGCACAGGTAGAATTTGTCCTGCTTCTCGATGTTTGTTTTTTCTGGATTTGTCGTAAACGTCTTGACATGACCAATTTAATAATTTATTATAAGAAATTTCAGTAATCGAAATCTAGTAGATAGATACCTACCTAATTATTCTTAGATCGAAACATTATCAAATAATGTTCATTACGACAATAACATTAATGTGGCATTGTCACTGTTTAAGAAGCCTTCCAATTGTTTAATATCTTCAATCCTTTATGATGTAATTATGACCACCCATCTTTAGTGTAATCGGAATCGTATTAGATTTTCATCATGGATAAAATTAGGAGAAACCGCCTGCAGAGACCATGCTAGAGACTGTGGACTTCTCTGTAGGTAAGTAGTGGTATACCTATCTAACCATGCAAGTTCTCGAACTTACACATATTTACCAGTCAATTCAATACAGTTTATCGAATTGAAATTTAACCTACATAATAGGAACAGAAATTCGTTTTATTGCTCTTGAGTCTAGAGAGTTCAATTTTGCATTATGCCCTAAACTAACAATAAGTTTAGTTGCACCGATTTACGTATAAATTATACCTACCTAACCTACTTACTTTTCGATATTCCTTAATTGGATTATAATGTTAAGTTTATTCTTCTTCTTTTTTATTAGTTACATTAATAGGACTTGATATGTCAAACTTTATAATAAAACAAATTTTTAGGTACATAGGTATTGATTCCTAAGAAAGCGCATCAGACATCACAACTACAAAACAAGTGATAAAAAAAAAATTAAAACTAAAAAAATAAGAGTAAATACAAAACCAGCCCAGTAACGACTAAGGAGTGTAATTTCAATATACCTAAACCATCAAATAACAAAAATAGATACTTACTTATAGCAGTTTTCGTGCGCACATTCCTCGAGTAGCACATGGGGTAAAGTATGGCCCAGTAGCGGTCAACGGACACGGCCACTAGACAGAATATACTGATCGTACACAACATCACCAACAACGACACTGTAAAGAGACACGCGTGGAGATCCCTCGGCTGGCCGACGGACGCCAAGATCGCGAAGGGGATCCCTAGTAGACCGACCAGGAGATCGGCCACTGCCAGGGAAACTATGTAATAGTTGGTCCGCCGCCGCAGCCTCCGCTCGCGTCGGAACACATGTATCACCATTACGTTGCCAACGATCGCCACCAGGGCCACGAGAATCTCGAGAGTCGTGTATGCTGCGTGGAGCTCCGGAGTGGGTGAGCGGTGCGACGCGGGCGCGGGCGACGTCGACCCATTGACCGCTACCTCTGAAGCCATTTCTCTTGAACTTGAACTATCCACCATCGTTCCACATCACCGTTAAGAATTTGCACTCCAGAATACTATTGTTTTTTGACGTCAAACATCCTAATATTACATTCTATCTTTATAAACTGAAATAAGTTTACATAACTATTGAATTTTTGAAAATTTCGCGTAAAAAGTAATTAATCATGTTTTGTAAGTTGTCATGTAGCGTTTACATTGCTGAGTACAAATTAGTAGGTAGGTACTTTCTTCGTTGGTGATTTTTTAATGGATTTCGAATATTTCGGGAATGGTATTTTTTTTTAATCACGTAAGTTGTTAGATGAGCGTGTGCAAATGGAACGCGCCGCGGTCCGCGATAGGCAGTCCCGGCCGTGCCGCGAGGCGCACTTCCCGCCACTGGGCTGGAACGCACCGCAGTCCGCGAGTGCGAGGCTCGAGGACATTACAGGCGGCGCGGCGTTCAAGCGCCGCGCCGGGAGTCAGGACCACGCACCGCGTCTCGGCGCCCCATAGGTAGTAGTGCGCGCCTTGACACTTGTTGCCGACTCGTGGCTAATCACCGCCCATTGCCAACATAAAAGAATATAATATTATCTATATAGTAGCTGAATGATAGAAATATTATATTATTTACTAGCTGTTCCCCGCGGTGCCACCGCAAGGATTACAGGACTTACAGAATTTCCTCAGGAACTCTTGATTAAGATGATTAAAAAAAACGATAGGCATAAATAGTTTTCAATTATTTCTTCAAAACGGTCGCAATGAATTCTTTTAGTAACTAAGCCGCCCTCGAGTTTATTTTTCTCTTGCAATTCAATAGCGATAAATTGCATTAAATGATCACACTCTTGACCCTGTGTGACATCGCTAGTGATGTGACAATTGATATGGTAGAGAATTATACAAAAATCCATACTAATAAACATGAAAGTATCTCTGTCTGTCTGTTTACTTTCAACGCAGTAATTACTTAACCGTTCGTCATAAAATTTTACACACATGCAGTGGTCGGACGCAGAGAAAAGGACATAAGTAACTTTTATTCCGAAATCCCCGCAGAAACTAAAATTAACGAGTGTGAAACCGCCGAGAAAAGCTACTTTCAAATAAAATTATTCACACGTCGTAGTTTATTTATTATGGATAAAACTTACGGGCCGTGTGTTAGCTGTTGGCTCACGCAGCACGCCTATAGACTACCTACTTTTTACTTGCAGGTAAGTTAGACAATTTGTTTATTAGGGTTCCGTACCCGCAGGGTAAAACGGGACCCTATTACTAAGACTTCGCTGTCCTTCCGTCCGTCCGTCCGTTTGTACGTCTGTCACTAGGCGATGTATCTCATGAACCGTGATAGTTAGACAGTTGAAATTTTCACAGATGGTGTATTTTTGTTGCCGCTAAAACAACAAACAGATACTAAAAAACAGAATAAAATAAATATTCAAGGGGCTCCCATACAACAAACGTGATTTTTTTGCTCGATATTGATAACGGCAACGTCTTGAAATATTCACAGAATATTTGGTTACCTATAGTATATTTACTTTAAAAATAAATAATTAATTAAAATAAAACAAATACATTTACATATCCTCTAGGGAGGGTTCCCATGTAACAGACATCAATTGTTTTTGACGTTATTATTGATAAAGGTACGGAACCCTTCGTGTGCGCGTCCGACTCGTACTTGGTCGGTGTTTTATTTATTTGTTAAAAGGCCAATTCTCACGCCAAACACAATATCACACCACTCCCACTTCGATAAGGGTCACCCGACGGCCCGCATATCGATACTAGCACACTCAAATTAAGCCGATCAGCCGTAGCGAGTAGCGATGGAGGAGAAAGCCTTAAGCCGCGTAATGACCATAGGAATTGGCTTGGGAGTGTACACACTTTTAGAATAATTTAATCTTATCGTGATAGTAATCCCACCAAAATTATTTTTTGTAAAATTTTTCCAAGACGAGATTATATGACTCGCACTGTCAAAAAGTTATCAGATCCCATGTACAGCCAAGTTTTTATCTCTACACGCCCTAACTCTACAAGGCCTAGTCAAAATGTGGCTTGGCCATTTCACACACAGAGAAAATAAATTAACTAGAGAGGACATGTAGGCGAGGCAAGCGCGCCACCGTTGCAAGGGAAGTTAGAGCAAATGCTCTAACTTGCCCAAAACTTCTTTTGCTGCCATCCCAAGTATATACGTATTTACTACAATATTCTCAAAACCGTAAATTTTGAAAACAGTGACTAAGTAAAAATATAACCATACAACGTTTAATTTTATTTCTTTATGTTAGTGAATGTTTTAGTGGGTGATGAATAGTTTTGTGTACGAAAATCACCCGGCAACATGCATTGATTTGCATCTGTTTTCACACTAAACTAAGTAGATGTTTCTTCTATTTGTTATTTTCTGTTCTGTGATTTCACATTCACATGGCGTAAGGTGAATTTATCCACTGTTCCATAATTTTCCGTTATACATTAGTTGTTGTTTTTACCAGTGATAGCAATAAACACACAACTTTATAATATTAAGAAGTTATTGTAATCAAATTAAAAAAAAAAACAATATAGATAGGTAATAAATATAAATTATTCGATATTGAGTAATAGGTAGGTTTTAAGTTTAGTGAATTTTAGAATACAAAGTACCTAAATGAAATCACAAATCAACCACCGCCCCCTAAACCAAGCCAATGCCCCCATTTTTATCTGGACCCCTTAACGCCCCCCTGTAGGTCTCCAACGCCCACATGAGAGCGTTATCACCCACTTTGAGAAAAACTGGTGTAGTTTGTGAAGTTGGACCTTGTAGAGTTAGGGCGTGTTCTTCAGAAGCTTGACTACATGAGATCTGATACCATTTTCACAGTGTGAGTCTCATGGTCTCGTATAGGCAACATTTTACATGAAAATGCTTTTGGTAGGATTTCATTTCCTTTTGTAAGTTGCTTGTGACAAAATTTTCCTTTTACTTTTCTTTTTGGGGTGTATTCCTTTTTTCTATTGTTTATAATAACAAAGAGTCCTTATATTATCAATTTTCAGACCTCTAGCGTCAAAACTGTAGCTTCATACAAACATCCATCCTTAGTTTAAGGGGTTGGGGGATAAAAGCTACAATTTTTACATTTTTTTTGTTGTTTTTGTACTAATACTAGCTTACATAAAAATAACCAAATTTCAGCTTTCTAGGACATTAGGAAATATATCTGGGTTTTTTAGTTAGATATCAATAAAATCTAAATTAGAAGAGCTATGCAATTTAAACTGTATAATATGTTTAATAAGTCTGCTATTAATACATAATATACAACATATCCCCAGAATTTTGTTTATCTGGTATAATTCAAACCCAAGTTATAAGGGTTCAAAAAAACGACGAAGCGCTTCGAGAAAAGGTAGGCAGTGCCCTTACACTACGCTCGGCTAGTCTTGGTGAGGCTCTACCGTGCCACCAGATAGAGTTCAAAGACTGACACCCCGTTCCCACTTGTCGGGTGTCGGGTCCGGATTTTAATCGGATGCTCCAGTGGCAGAACATTTTATATGGAGCTATTCACACTTGTCGGAGACAGATTTTGTGTCGTCGCCGACAAGAAATGTCGGCTGTTTTGCGAGCCCTCGACGCCCGGAAAAAATCGTGTCGGATCTCGCTCGCCTATGAGTTAGTATGGCGCTGTTCACACTTGTCGGATGTCGGGGCTGACAACAAACAATCGGTCATAATTACACAGATCGCGGCGCGCAAGCAGAGTTGTTGTGTTAGCGCCAGCTTCGACCGTGTCCGACAGCTGACAAGTGTGAACAGAGGCGCCGACATCCGATTAAAATCCGGATCTGACATCCAACAAGTGGGAACGGGCTGTGACAAAAGTGTTTACATATTGCTGCTACTCACTGTACTATGACAGAATAACCTCAATTTTCCTCAAATTCAGAGGTATTAAAAGAAAAAGTTATAGCATTTTCTTTTATTTAAATTCCAGAATTAGTCGGTCTGCGATGTACCTACTACACCACTCGTCGACCGCGTCAGCAATTAATTTACAATAAAAATATTATAATATTATAAGCACATAAGGGACCATAGCGTGCATTCACTCATGATTAAAACCATAATTATACCGACTATAAAATATAAATATGTAATAACACAACGATTGTCATCATGGCCATGAAAAGAAATCTATCTATACTATAAAAGAGTAGAATCCGCGATTCTGTACATTGAATATTTTTACCTAAAATTTAGAGGGGTGATAAAAGAGTAACAAAGCCAAAAAAAAGTTTTTAAATTTATTATCTGTCTATCTGTCTGTTCGCGATAATCTCCGAGTCTACTGAACGAATTGTCATGCGGTTTTCACAGGTAGATTAAGCTTAGCCTGGAGCTACATATAGGCTGTTTCATTTAAATCGGATGTCAGGAAAAAAAGTTGTTGTATAAAAACGTATCCCGCAGGGCATAGCTAGTAAATAATATAATTATATACCTACTAACTATGCCCCGCGTTTCCACTTGCGTGAGTTTCAGAGCTCCAAAGTAGCTTAATTTACTCCTTATAACATTAGCTAAATACCAGTGAAACCCCGCTAAAATTGGTTGGTTTTGGAGATTCACTCGCGTGGATCTCTTTACATCAGTAACCTTTGCGGACGCAGGAAGAACAACCGGCTATATTTCGTCTGAGCCCGCCATAGTTTAATCACAATCGGACCAATGTTTTAGAAATGCATAGAGGACAAACATACAAACATTCATTTATATTTTTATTTTTCAGTAACTCGAAAAAGTAAAAAATACGTGATTATTATTTTTTACTATATGACGGACTAAATAGAATTTCTATTTTTATACCCTGTCATCATGCCCATTTTAGGGTATGAGTCTTTTTTTAAACTATTAACATTGACATTATTAACGTCAAAACTTTTTTACCTTGTACCTAGATTCAGTTTCATACAAATGTCCTTGCGAAACAATTGTCAAAAAAATTAATTGAATAAGCAAATTTCGTACTTATGCTACTATTGCATACGACACAACGCCCACACACCAAACTGTATTAATCAAAAAACCTGTGTATTTTCGTTTTACAGGTTTTCTTGTAATATTCATTGTTATATTATATATTTTTTCCTGATGTCCCATTTCATTGTTAAACTATCCATGACCCTCCTTTCATGCAATACACAAAACTCAGATTTGACGCTCCCCATTGATTCTACGACTTGAACGATTGCCACTTACCTAAGTAAATTCTTTTGATTTCTGGCAGTGTTATTAAAGAAGATTCTTAGGATACTATGTATATTTATTATCATTGATAACAAAACTACTATACTGGCTGGTTCCCGCGGCTCCGTTCGCGTAGTGTTGTGAAGTGCACTGGTACCATGGTATAGAAGCTTTAAATTTTTAACTGATCAAGTTAAGTCAATATAGTAATTTGAGGCAATACAAAGAGATATCAAACACCCTGCATACTTTCCTTTTACATATTATCTTCAATTTAACATCACAATATTTCTTAACTCATAAGCTAATTTATTATCATAAAATTGTTATGCATGCAGATAGATATACAGAGTGACCACATAAATAACGTCCAAAGATGTTTCTTTTGGAAAATATATTTTTTTATTGAAGTATATTTCATTTTTCCATTAAATAAATGGCGTCAGCATCAAACCTAAAAATTAGGTATTTGTTATGGCATCAAAAGCTTCTAAGTATTTATAAAACTTCTATGGACCTTCCTGCAACCCTAAATGACTTAATATAATATTATGTACATAAAATTATTCACAATAAATATCGTGTAATATGTACTAAGATTGCACTTATTATGTTTTAGTAACTTAGCTGCACTTATTTTGACACAATCTTTTTATGTTTAACAAAAAAATTACACATCTATTAACAGTTTTCAACCGTCCGATTGGCGCAGTAGGTCACCATGCCTACCCGCTAATCAAGAGGTTCTGGTTTCGATTCTCAGTGGAGGTGGACTTTGTGTGATGAACACAGTTCCACTTTCCAGTCTAGGCATGTTTATATATCTATAGTATAATGTATATGTAATTATATGTAGTGTATACCACGTTTGCTTGGTTTCCACGACACAAGCTTATAATATAGCTTACTGTGGAATCAAGTAGATCTGTGTGTTGTGAAGTGGATTATTTTATTACATTATATTGCAATTTTTTTACATTATTATTTATTATAACTAGGCAGCTAAACAGACTTAAAATGAACACTAGAAATTCATTGTAATAAGGTATTACAATTCAATCTGTCAACAAAATGAGATGGCACACCTATATTAAATAATGTTCTACCACTGGCTTTATCCAAGTTTGGATGATAATGTAACATAGCTTCCCAGCAAATCTCACTCAGTTTTGGCACACACAACCACACTTTATACAAAACATTGTTTCTACATGTAGCATAATTCTTTGGCTCAATGCCTCCAAAGATATACATGCACCCACTGGGTGTGACAGCTGATGAGTGAAAGTACAATGGATGTGGCAGCGTGCTCTTTCGCATAAGAGTCCACTGCATATCTGATATGTTGAGCCGCCATATGTCCTCGAATACTGACTGGCCGTCTGAACCACCCACTACAAACACCTGAACACCATTCGAACTATCAATTTGAACAGCACTGTGACACTTTCTCGGCAAAGGTACTACAGTTACATCGTCACTTTCGTCCGGTTTAGGTACAATTATGGTCCATTTATTTGTTTTTAAATCAAATACTGGTATTTCCATAAGCTCAAAAGCCCAATCTCCTGTGCCACCTCCAATAATGTACAACTTATCATCAGCTTGAGCTACCTCATGCCTGTACCTTCCTATAGGTTCGCCTTCTTGTCCAGTCCCAACATAAACCGGTTCCCACACCTTAGTTTGGAGATCTAGCCTGCAGATAAAGACCTTATAAGAATTATGTGCAGTACATTTATGAAGCTGTTAATCCTACTAATATTATAAATATGAAAGTGTGGATGTTTGGATGTTTGTTACTCAATCATGCAAAAACGGCTGAACGGATTTGGATGAAATTTGAGAAGGAATGAGAAGGAAATAGGGTACTTTTTATCCGGAATTCCCGCGGGAACTCCGAAATTACCACGGGTGAAACCGCAGGGCACAACTAGTATGTTAATAAGTAATAGCTGTATGTTAACCTAAATTTTAACAGGCGCCGACCCCAGACCCCACTGCACGCGCGGTCTGGCAGTCAGAGTTGAGTTCCGCATTCTGCTTCACACTTGCATTTTGTGGGCGGTCTAGTTTGTAGTTCAGTAGGTAGGTAGGTAAAATTTTATATACCCATTTCTTGGGCAATTTCATCCCAAGTATTTGCCTATTTGACGATTTTTGTAGTCCTTCTTGCTCAAATCATAAAGCCTGTCTCTCACTAACTCTATAAAATGTTTAATATTGTCGGATTGTGCTTGAGATACTCTGACAGAACGTGTGTTCACTATGACAGTCGCTGTCTGTGCGTGTAGGATTCTAAGCCACCACATAGATTACAGTGAAAGCGGAATGCATATTTTGGAACTCCGACCGCTAGACCACAACAGAGTGGTCTGGGCGCCTCAATGAATTCAATTTTGTACAAGATTTTCTTATTAAATTGAATATTCTACTTGAATGCGAACTTTCATTCAAAAACTTTTAAACCTCTCACTTGTTAGACTATTCAAATACAAAAAATAATTGTTTAAACTTTACTCAAAACTGCTCCTTATTGATTTCTTTTTAAGCTCTGTATATACATACATGTATTTTTTTATATCAAAGAAATCCTACCATCTGTATAAAATAAAATTGATGACAGTCACAAAAAAAACTAGAAAAAAAAAATTAAAAGTTAATTTCAAATAAATTACCTATAAATATCACAATTATATGCAAATCCATTTGTACCGCCAACAGTGTAAAAAGAATTACTATGGCATAATATTGACTGTCCATATTGTCCGGGGGGCTTTGATCCTGTTGTTTCAAGTATTTTAAAACCTTTGTCAGTAGAACCTGTACGCCATATCATAACATCATTGTTACATTTTGCACCAAAAGGATGTCCTGTGCCACCAAATATCTGTTGAATAAAATTAAAATCTCAGTTACCACCACGGGGCTATCTCTGGATCTATTGAACCTATTTTAAAAATTCTTTCACTTATAAGAAGCTACAGTGATCCTGAGTGACATAGGGTACTTTTTATCCCGGAATTCCGGCAGTATCTCCGAAATTACCGCGGGTGAAACCGCGGGGGTCAGCTAGTTATATATAAATTCAATGATAGGCACAGAACACAAAGACTATAGTATATAATATACAATAAACAGGGCTAACTAATCTACCGGCTACCCTAACTAGTTCATTATGAGATGTGAAAAATTTAAACTTAATTTTATTTTTTCCATTCGTAAACCAGTATGAAAGTTCCAATTGAAACATTTTATTTTCAGTCTTTAATCTTTATGATGAACATGCACAACTAACCATTAAGTATTTTCCAGTCATACACATTGCATTTGACGCTAACTCTTCAGGGATGTTTTGCATATAATTAAGCAGTTTCCATTTGCGTGTGGCAATTGAAAAACTCCACAATTCTTTAAACAGGGGCCGTTCAGAACTCCAAGTAGGATTATCAATCTCAACACTCGCCCTAGGCAAAGTGGGGTTATAACCACCAAACAAATAAATGTTCGTCTCATCGCAGACTATTCTGTGTCCACTACGGGGTCTTGGGATTTCAGTACTGCGACTTTTCACTTCAGTTATCTTAAATGGTTCAAAAATAAAATCTTTCCTAAGAGAAGACATGACGAATGAACGAAAAGCTAACTAAAACAACAAACCAACACTTATGCCCAAACAACCTGTCTGACGAAGGTTGGGTTTAATAGTTTTAATCTGGTATTGTATCTTCAACTTTAAATTTCTTTCCTCAATAAATAGATATTAAATAAATAATTTAAATCATTTATTTTATTTAAATCAGAGGCAAAAGCTCTATTTTTTTTTTATTTACTCTAGTGGGAAGGCAAAGAAAGCTAAGTCCATACAGCCGATAAAATAGTATTTTTTTTAATTCTGAAGTTATTTACATTGAAATGCATTGGTGAGATGCATTTCAATGCTTCACCGGAACTTTTGGCAGCAACTCTTTACGCTTGAAACTTAATAGGACGCTCTGTGGGAAGTTGTATAGTAAAACGACAACCTCCCGACAAACGCCCCATTTCATCTTAACTCATTCATCAAATGGATCACTATCTTTTTTTATTTACTCCTTTTGAAGTAGGCTAGGCAAAGGAATCTAAGTACATACAGCCAATTCAGTTTATTTTTCATTAGCCACGTTTGGGTACGTTCCACTTAACAACCGCTACCTCAGAGTATTAAATATACTACCGCTACGATTGTAACTTGTAAGTTGGCTTTTATTTCGGTGATTGACTGGGTATGTTCCGACAGATAGCATTGGCCCAGTGCTCGCAGTGACGAGAAATATGCCGCAGTATTCGCAGTATGCAGTATGACAGAATAATCGCCACCATTTTTGTATTGTGACTTGTAAACATTAGCGTTTTCGAGATAAGGTGCTCTCAATGGTACTCACGTGATCAACATTGGACCAATATGATTGGTCAATGAACGGTCGATAGCGTGACATGACAGTGACATGGCATGAATGAAAGTATAATGAACGCATGAAAGCATGATGCGTTCAGTGTCTGTCTGTTCGCGATAAACTCAGTAACTGCTGAATGGATTTTAATGTAATTTTCACTAATAGATAGACTGATTCCAGAGGACGGTTTATAGGTATAGTTTATCCAAGAATTCCCGCGGAAACTTCGAAATTACCACAGGCGAATCCGAGGGGGACAGCTAGCTTATTAATATATAAATTTTTTATTTAAGGTTCACCAAACTTAAAAACTTATTTCACATAATGACATAATGTCACTAAACGTCAAATTTCCTGTCGATGAAATAAAAAAGGGTGGTAAAAGCCAACCCACACGGTGCGGTGCGGATCAGGTCAGGCGCCTGAGCGGCGCCGCTGCGGTATATTCTGTCTGTCACGTAGCGATGGGCATGCCTAGGCCTACTCTTTTTGTCGCCGCTGCGGCGCCGCGCAGCCCGTGTGGTCGCCCATGTGGCGAAATGGCTTGGCCTTGGACTGCGGCGCCGCACCGCATCGTGTGGGTTGGCACTTAAGTCTTTGCAGATTTCACTAGAGTTCACATACATTTCACGTGAAAAAACTACTACCTATTTGATATTTCAGGTTTCGGTAGAGCGTAGCGGCAGGCCAGCGACACTCCCTTGAACCAAAAGTTACTATGGATTTATGCGCGAACTTTTTTACCAACTTTGGACTACTTAACCAAATTTCATACATTCACGTTCACGTTCATTGGTATGGTTGGGAGAAAATGCTTTCAATGCTTTCATAGATCGGATCAGCGTCAACGATTAGTATGGAAGTGCCTACTCTTAAAACGTGCCTACTCTTAAAATGATTATATTTTGCTCAGTGCGTAGCGGCAGAGGCAGATTTACAAACGGATACAGAAATAAGCAATAGCTAATAACAAAAAATTATAGCTCCATTGTGAATCAACATTTTTTATGTTCAACCTTTGTTGAATAAGACGCATAATAAAAAAACGTTCTATAGCTCAATAAAGCGTTGTGTCAAAAACTTAATTTTGTGGGTTAACATGTTATTGTTTATCGACGTCCAACTGAGTCTATGCTATGTGATTTTAGGGAGTAGACTCGCAGAACATTCAAACAAAACAACCATCGCCTAAAAAACTTGTAAATCCGCCAGTGGTCCAAACTGGTGTATTGAAAAGTGAAAACATGTTGAACAAGCCATGTGTAATAAGTAAGAAAGTTTTGGGTTTGAAGTTTTGCAAATGAGTATATTTAATTAAAACCATACAGTGAGTAACAAGTTTATAACATCAAGACGATGGAAGGTAATAGAACAAAGTCACTAAATATTAGCAAGCTCAACAAAACAATAAACATTGTTACCCTAAACATAATCCAATATCGTTATATGTAATTTACAAATTATAGTCATGATAATTGTCAAATTTATAGCGAAAAAAATTATTGGCGACACAAATTAAAATATTCAAATAATAATAGATACCTATATAAACCAAAAAAAAAAAGTAAAATAACATTATTAATTAAAAATTCACGAAACTCGAGAGTTAGTTGACGTGATGCATGCCAGTAGCGAAAAGAAGTTTCTGCTTCGATTTTTTGTTCTTCTTTTTTCCCGAAGCGACCGTGGAGACGGTGGTGGCGTTGAGTGCCGCCTCAATGGCGTCGCTGAGGTTGAGAGTGCGCGGCGCGGAGGGCTCGCCGTCGGAGGGCGGCGACGGCGGAGACGGCGGCGGCGACGACTTGCGCACGCGCCACGTGCCGCTGGTGCTGGCCATCTGGAGCGAACAATTTTATATGAAATTACGTGTTCTGACTACCTGATTCATTAACACACAGTACAAACTCAACATTTTGCACAAGGCTTTTCCATCTGGGTTGAACCGCGTGCGTCTTTCTTAACTGAAGCTTTCATTTGTAAACGACATAAGTAAATGAACATTTAAAACTATGAAATAACTTGAAATATGAATAACAAAAATAAACAAAACAGACTCCAAAAAACCAAAACTTAAAAGCTAAAAATAACAAAATACCGATTTAATCCAAAAGACAAAAATACAATATGTAATATTATTATTTGTTTGTGCTACCACTGACCGTTTGAACTCTGTACCAAGCCCGATTGTGTCTGTCCACTTGGGTTGTTCTGCTCACGAGCTCGTGGCGGGAGTAGACTTAGCCCATATACTCACTCCATATTTGGCTTGTCACCGACTTCAATCCGATCAGTGGTAGCACAAACCAATAATATTACATACTAGCTGTGCCCCGCGGTTTCACCCGCGGTAATTTCGGAGTTCCCGCGGGAATTCCGGGATAAAAAGTACCCTATGTCCTTCTCTGTACCCCTGACAACGTGCATGCCAAATTTCATCCAAATCCGTTCAGCCGTTTTTGCGTGATTGAGTAAACATATGCGCGGATAAGAGCTCGAAAGCGCATTTTCATCCGACTTGCTTCAGATTTGTTGTCACTGCTCATCTCCTATGTGTCTTAGCGTTATGTTATATAGCCTATAACCTGCCCAGGAGTATGGACCACAATCGTACCAAGTTTGGTTAAAATCCCTTCAGTAGTTATTGCCCCATGCGTGCACATACAGACAGACAGACAGACAGACAAAAAATTTACTTATTGCATTTTTGGCATCAGTATCGATCACCATTCATCCTCCAATATTAATTTTGAATATATATTCAATGTACAGAATTGACCTCTCTACAGTTTTATTATAAGTATAGATTGTGTTTTTGCCTTTTGGATTAAATCGGTATTTTGTTATTTTTAGTTTTTTAGTTGTGTTTTTGGAAGTCTGTTTTAATTTTTTTGTTAAAATTTTGTTTAGCATCAGTAAATTTTGTTTGTTTGGCAAATTTGTTTGTTTGGCATCAGTACCAATCACCATTCATCCTCCAATATTAATTTTGAATATATATTTAATGTACAGAATTGACCTCTCTACAGTTTTATTATAAGTATAGATTGTATTTTTGTCTTTTGGATTAAATCGGTATTTTGTTATTTTTAGTTTTTTAGTTGTGTTTTTGGAAGTCTGTTTTAATTTTTTTGTTAAAATTTTGTTTATTTCTCGCTTTTGAGTGAGTTCGTAATTTATCTAAGTTACAATAGCCTAATCACCTTTTACAAAATATTGTTTTTCCCAATGCAGGGACATTAATTGTTGAGGAGTTCTCCTGGTACATCACCATCAGTTCCACTCCACCAAATACATTGTGATGAGCATAAATTGTTTAGAAACCATAGTTAAGTTAACGAATCGGAACCCATGAAATACCTATTATTGAGTAGTTCCGATGAACATCTGTGGTCTTCATCATCAGTTCTACTTCAGATTTTGCTTTCCAAAAGCAAATGAACGATTTACTATAAAAACCCATAGGTGTGCCTGCTATTTTTGAAGAGTTCCCTCGATTTCTCCAAGATCCTATCATCAGATCCCGATTTGGTGGCAATGGGACCTAATTGAGAGTATACCCTTTTAAACAACAAAAGAATTTTTCAAATCGGTCCAACCGTCTTCGAGTGATCGGTGAACATACGTAAAAAAATAAATAAAAAAAAAACACATTACAATCGAATGCATAACCTCCTCCTTTTTGGAAGTCGGTTAAAAATAATATTATGCAACAAACTAACGTCTCCATGTTTGACTGTCTGTATGCGTATTTATAATATTCAGATTTTGCATTTGCAATAAAAGTTCCATTTCGTTTTTCGACCTTGGCAAACGAGAGTCCGCCGGGCGACGTGTGCGGGGCGGCGTCAGTCGAGGGCACAGCGGCCCCGTGAGGCGCGCGCCCCGGGCAGGCGGGCGAGGGCGGCGAGGGTGGCGAGGGCGGCGAGGGCGGCGAGGGCGGCGAGGGCGGTGATGGCAGCGAGGGCGGCGCCGCGGGCGGGAACAGCAGTTCCGACGTAAAGTCGGGGCGCGGCGGGCCCTCGGCGGCGCGGCGCTGCGCGCGCTCCCGCCGCTTCTCCTCGCGCTCGAGCCGCGCCCGCTGCCGCGCGCGCGCCTGCAGCTCCGCTGCCATACGAACCAAATTATCTCTCGTCGGCTCACTCACTCAACTTAATCTAAACTTTCCAACATATCAGTGTTAGCAAAATAAACAAGCAAGTTAGCAAGTAAATGATGACCTTTAGGGTCGGCGCGGTTTTATAGTGAATGTTTGTAATAATTAATTTCACGTTACAAGATCAAGAGTCTCAAACTACTGGTATAAAATGCTAATTTCTCATTGCGACTTCTTCACTTGTTACCTGAGAATCCGGTAATAGCATCATCAGTAACATAAGGTGGCTGTAGGTCCAGTTCGACGACGTCATACGAGCAATATAGCGGCAGGTGAGCCGCGCAAGGCATATGCTTCCTCGTCTAAAAAAAGGACGACACGCCACATCAATAAGCAACAGATATACGTAGGTAGAACAATCGAGTGCCACCTTGATCATAGGTAGGCACCGACCTTAACCAAAGTTATTGACGATCTCTTCTGCCAAGAGCACAGCTCATACTAAATTTTACCAATGACGTGACGCTCAACGGTACATGTGCATTACAGGGAGAACTCCTTGTTTCATGATAGTTATGAAATTTCAGTCAGTGGAACAATTTTAGAAACTGTTGGCTAGCTTCAGAGATTAGGGTCTCAAAAAGCTTTTTTTTTTTCACTCCTAATAAATAAATATAGATCATATAAAAGCAAAAAACTACCTCTTCATCGACACAGAAAGTCTCACGATGTAAGACACGGCCGCGTATAACGGGCGGGGCCGCTACCAAAGAAGCCCATGCTCTATTCAAAATGAGCACATTCATTCTATGAAGAAATACTTGTTGCCCATCTTCGGCTGAAAGAAATATACGTAATTAAATGCTTTATATCAATCAGGTACCAAATCCAAAGTGTATAAAGGTACGATTAATTAACGTCTATTTATTTTTTTGATTGTCTAATTAAAAAACAAAAGAAGTTTAGGATCTATTTTAATTTAAAATATTGAAGGGGTATATTAAAATTAGGTCATGCTTTTTAATCGACTTACACTACTTTATATTTTAATTCATTGAAAGAAGTTACCTTGATAGAAGTAGAAATATTTCTCTTTATTCACTTCATCTATAGCATTGTCTGTGTTAGAGTTGTTAATTTCTTCACATTCACTGTGAGTTGATTCAGAGAAACTTCTGAGAGGAAATTCTTCTGGCTGGTCAACCAGGTTTTGATTGAACTCAGGAGCTTCAGGATTCAAAGTGGACTCTCGCAGGTTTTCTGCAAGATCTTGGATCTGTTCTTCAACCATTTCTAGGCAGGTAGCACCTTCTTCAGTGACATCAAACCAATCGAATTTCTTTTCAGAAACTTCATGTTTTTCATAAACAATAGGTGTTACACATGTGGTATTGTTCTCAATTTGTTCTGTAGTTTCACGTAATATATATTGTGCTGTGACTGTAGGTTCATATTGTTCAACTTTGTTATTAAATTGTACCTCATTCTCTTTGAGCAGATTTAATGCTTCTTCCAAATATACCAGTTCCGAAGTGTCAATCTCTGCCAGTATTTGATCTTCAATTTCTTTTTTCTCTCTTTCAAATCTATCATTTATCTGTAATTAAACAATCGTTATCTAAAACCATAAACCAATACTCTCATAATAAGTTTAACTTGGAAGTAGAAGTGATACTTGAACTTTGAACTTTGATATAACCTGTTGGGTATCCAACCTATTGCCATATTATCATCCTAATGATAGTTCAATAACACACAAAACGGAAATAGATCCTGTGTGCCTAGTCTAAATAAACAAGATATATCCATTTGTCTATTTTTTTACTCATATAGTGTTCCTAGTTCTCACACTAATCTGGCAAACAATTTCAAAACACATTTTGTCATAAAATGAGTCAAACTAGTATCACTAAGTGGTGATTTTTATGACAACAACCTAAGTAACCAAATTCTAATAGGGATAGTACCTAATAGTAATACAGAAAAATTAGTCTAGACAGTATGGTAAGCAACGGCAGGAGGGTCTCCAGCTGTTGGGAACCCATGTTGTCGCGTTGCACTCACGCTTAGTCGGTATTTATTATACAGTGGTTACTTGTGACAACATGGCCATTTTTGGCAAAACACTGTATTTTTGGTATGAGATCAAAGGCATGGCATCCCACCCTTTTGTCATTTCATAAATCAGTTGTTAGAAAAATTATCTCACATGTTTCTTGGATGCCTCAAACAGCTTGGTATAAGGAGAGTTTTCCATTTGTCCCACAGATAACATCTGTGTTGAGGGCTCGGTGAACTGGCCACGAGGTGGTGCAACTTCGACAACATTCGAGTCACGACTGCGCCTAACTAGTCGCATTGTCACCTGCAACACAATATTCTAGATTGCATATTGCTATACAATGCTCACAGAGTGAAAATAAGCTGATTTAACAATAAAACTATTACTACTCAGAAAACAGGTACACCTATAGGTATAATAGTTTTTAACAATTTCATTTTTCTGCTAGTTTTATGGTAAAATATTAGTACTTATATTAATTCTTTAATCATGATATTTAAAACCAACTGACCTTTCAATTTAGGAAAATATACTGTTCTAATTTCGTGTTTCTAGTTTCGCTAGTTCAGCTAGGTGTTGATGTTGATCAGATGATCAGAAAGAATCTACATAGTATAAATATAAAATAATACACACCATTTCTTCAGGAGATTTCCATTGTAGCATACGGGCTGGCTTCATATTCTTTACATTCATAGGCGATGTGCACACAGGGCATGGGGGAGGCTGTTTATCATGAGTGGCTGCATAGTGTAAGACACAGGCCCAGCAGTACACATGGCCACAAAGCCCGACGCGAGCTGCTACAGGGGCCCCCAGGCATACAGGGCATTCAGATTTACCAGTGCTCCTTACAACCTGAATAAAGAAATATTTTAGTGACATATGCATTGCCACTAAGTACAGAATGCTGTAGGAGGGGTTGTTTTTAAAGAGAGCCTGATATCATAAGTTTCAAAGTGTAATTATTAGGTGCAGTCAGGGCTTTACCTGGGGGTTCAAGGGTTTATTCACATGCACGCTTGAAGCAAAATGATTATAGAATTTTGAGAAATAAACAAATGAAATGTTAAAATTGCTTTGCATTTTTTTGGTTAACCAGATCAGGGGCGCAGGCTGGACACCCTGCACCCCGGCTTAAGACGGCGTTGGTTGCAGTGAAAATAATTATCAAGAAAAATGTTATATTGTCTCCTTTTTCAAATACACATGCAAAGTACTAGTGAGAAGCATGTACCTATATCATTTAAAAATACTTACAATTTCCTCAATATGATCCCATTTAATGGGTAAATCAGGATTATGTAAATTGAATGTGTAATCCTCACCAGT
Source organism: Zygaena filipendulae (assembly GCA_907165275.2). NCBI lineage: Eukaryota > Metazoa > Arthropoda > Insecta > Lepidoptera > Zygaenidae > Zygaena > Zygaena filipendulae. Next base: position 10,749,530 of record OU015652.1, on the reverse strand, counting down.
CTTCACCACAAACTGACAGCTAGAAAGTACAACAAATATGTTTAACATGCTTATTATTTAAAATCATCCTAAACCCTAGCTTCCCTGATGCATGCTAAACAAAAATAAAAAGTTCTAACGAAAAAAATAAAATATTGAGCATCAAATTGTCTATCAAAACAAAACTAAGAATTGAATTATAAAATTAGACATTTGAAACCCTAGTAATAACAGTACAACATTTACTCACTAAGCTCTCAAATATAGATCATGTTCATGTCTACGTGATGCAAACACACGATGCATTTGACGACGCTGCGGCACATGACTTCTTCGTTCTTCACCTCCTCGAGGAGTATAAGTGAACTTCAGCAAATGATTCAAACTTTGCTTTTTGGTTCCTGGCACCAAAACGGAGCCTACTTCAGGCTCTTCATATTCATCTATCCTGTAGAAGAGAGTAGGTGTTGTAATACATGTTTCGCTACAAATAAATGCAGGTAGGTTATAATTTTGTATTTACCCGGGGCTCTCCGTTCTACCCATAGAGTAGTTACCGTTACCACGTGCTCGCGGTCTTCTATCAACTTGAATTTTCTTTTGGGTTGGTACATTTTTACGAAATTGTTCATTTTTTGGAATAAAATTATTTCCTTCACGTTTTTTATTACTGCGAGGCCAAGGTCTATTAGCTAATTCTGGAACTATATAAATCAATAAAACAATACAATATAGTAGATAAAAGCCTTAAACCACAATTTATTTTCAAGGAAATGTTTGGTACGAATGTTATTATTGTCATTGTGTGACCTTAGCCAAAATTGCTTACCCGTTTTTTTACAGTCGACAGCCGGAGCCCTCGGCTGTTGTTGCAACGATCGGTTGGATTTCTTGTCCATTCTTGACTCTTCTATCATTAACAATTGCTGAGCGGGATACTCCGCGCGGAGAGAACGATTTTACACACAGGGCCGACATTTTAGAAAGCCATGTTTTTAATCCGAAACAAAGAAAAAATAAGCTTTTTCTGTTCCAATACTTTACCTAGCGGTAAATACAAAGATTTAAACTCGGAAAACGTAAAAAGGGAGTAGTTTCTACCCCCTTCCGTCGTCTCACGACGAAACGTAAATTACGTAAAAGCAAATCTGCACTCGCCGCAAATATGGCGATGCCGTCTCCAGCACAGCGGAACTAGCAGCTGATAAATTTTAGGCGCACTTCCGTTTAAAATATTTATAAATTTTATGATATAGTTTATTTTAAAACGTTTACTACTTTAATTATATTTTATAAAACAAAATTTAATTTTTGAATAATTTATTAATCTTTCATAACGTATTTCGAGGTGACGTTAGGAAAAGAAAAAAGATAAAGAATTTTTTATTAGCTACCCACAAAATATTGTTTGAGATTGTAGATGACAGAAACGATAGTATAATTTATGACAGTTTTTGGGTTGGCATTAGAAATACGCATCCCGAATTTAGGGGGGAAATTAGGGGGGAGGGGTAGGGGTGGGGTAGGGGAGTCACCCCCAACAACCCCCAGCGCGCGGAAGTCAATAGTTTTTTTTATACGAATTTTTGAAATTTGAATACAACGCTCGTGTTTCCTACTGATATAAGAATGTATTATTAATACGCATCCGGAATTTAGTGAGAATAGGGGTTGATTTTTATAGGGATGGGTCCCCCCTGTCGTTACGGCACCCTCACTCCGCGTGGAGACCCGTAGTTTTTTTTTTCGTGTTTAAAATTATCTTTAAATAACTTAGGGTCCAGGAGCGAGCGAAGCGAGCTCAGGACTTATGGGCACCCCGAATCGGATAATTTAGGTGACGAAGAAGATGGCGGGGCCTGCAAGGCCCCGCCATCCTTCTGAGTGGTTATTTTCTTTTATGACCACCGATTAGGAGCCCCGCGAAGCGGGGCTCCGTCGACCTTGCCTTTAAGTTGTTGGTTTTTGTCTGTGGGGGGTGATTGGGCAATGACTCCCCTCCCCCCTCCCCCCTCTAAATTCATAAATATCAGTAGAAAACACTAGCGTTGTATTCAAATTTCAAAAATTCGTATAAAAAAAACTATTGACTTCCGCGCGCGGGGGGTTGTTGGGGGTGACTCCCCTTCCCCCCCCCCCCTCCCCCCCCTCCCCCCCCCTAAATTCGGGATGCGTATTTCTAATGCATTCCCCAGTTTTTTTTTGTTTTACAATTTCAAAATTATTTATAAAAAAAATCAGAGCTACCTGAGCTCGCCACCAATTTTTTCTAGTTATTATAAGTCCAGACTACATTACGTCTTGGTATCAACGACGATGAAATCATATCATATAGGTACCTAAATTGCCACCAGCTCCCTAGCTATTGGTTCCAAATAGGGATGTTGACTACTTTTGAAAATCAAAATACTAATTAGTCCGTCAGTTAGAAAATAAAAAAACAACAGACACGTATTTTTTGCTTTTTTAAATAAATTAAAATATACAGAGATAAAGCGCATTAAAGTTTAGGGTGAGGGGGTCGTGATGTCACTAACGGCTAAAACCGCCATACAAACTGTCAGAATAGTGACGTCACGCGAAATTTCAACACAATAAATCGCCGTTATTTTTTGATTACGTAAAAAAAGAAAAAATGCGTGTCCAATAATTTTTAATAATCTACAAGACGGACTAAAAAATAAAAAATTAGTCGACATGCCCATTCCAATAAGTACCTACTTACGCTTTTCTCTCTGGTTCTCGAATCCCGACACAGTTTATCTTCATAGTTCCTCATGTTTTTATTAAAAAGTTATTTTTTTCTAATTTACTATTCTTAAATCAGAAAGATGTCATGGCAACCGGAGAATAATGTGATGGCGACAGTGGCAGAATGCACAAGAGTATACAAACCAAAATTACGACAAAATTGGTTGTATGGACAAAGTTTCCTTTGCCTTCCCCGAAAGGGGAAACTTTACCAAAAAAAAGTTAATAGAGTCACATTTTATTGGCGGGAATGTAAAAGGTTTTTGGTGGATTAATGTCATAGGTTTTTCTCTAAAATAAAATGGAAAAAATAAATTTACCCCCTGGAATTGCATCTGAGCCGAAAGAAGAGGCTCATCAACCTATGGTAAGAGGAGTGTGATTTATTTCGGTGATATATTAATCACTGAAGAAACTTAATTTATTTTATTTAACACTGAAACAATAAAACTAGAGATAGGTATACTGGAAGGCGAGCGCCTCCTTTACAAAATTTAATAAAAACTGTAAAATTACAATTTTTATCAATAAAGTTCAATTAATAACCGTCAAATTTTTTTTAAAGATTCTCATCGAGGGGGTAGTTGTGTTTACAAAAATAAATATCTACCCGCCATTCACTATGTTGCGTTGAATACTTATTCATTTTACTTTCTAGAATGGTATCAATAACATGGACTGTGACCGAGAATGTCTACAGAGCAGGTATTTAAAATTTTATAATACCTACTTGTATCTATTAGAAAAAACTTCGTGATTAGTAACTTAAACGAGTGTTTTTGTTCATGCGCATATTATATTTTTGATCAGCGCTGTCGAAAGCGAGATGAGTCAACCAACAAATAGCATGTCCCATTTGGAGAAGTTGTTGTGGCTCCAACAGAGAAGGCAGCCTGGTCTCTGGGCCCAGTGTGACAAGTGTGGCAGCTGGCGGTACCTGCCGCACGTCATCGACCGGCACGAGCTGCCCAGGAAGTGGTATTGTAATTTGAATCCAGGTTAGTTTGCAACTTTATTGAGCCTAAATACGATTTTGCCTGATCGACACCCCCGGCGGGAGGTCTGTTTTGAAGATTTGTTAGATTTGTACCAAAACAGTTCCATTAATTGATTAACTAGCTGTTTCCACCGCGTCAATTTCGGAGATCCCGCGGGAATTCCGCGATCAAAAGTACCCTATGTGTTATTGAAATGAAATTAAATTAAATATAGTTTATTTGTTACGACCACAATTAAATAATATGAATAAACAAAAAGTAGCATAAATAGCGTGTCGCAACAAAAAGGCAACCAGCTCAGCATAAGCCGGGAACCATTAGGGGGGTCTTCCGCTGGAGCCGCGTGTGGCGTCACGGGTATGGGCGCAGAGTTTGAAAAAAAAAATTAATAAATCATTTTCGATATACACTTAAGCTATATTATTGTAAAGTTTCATTAAAATCCATTCAGTAGTTTTTGCGTGAAAGAGTAGGTACCTAATGCAAAACTGTCGCGTTTACACGCGACCCGCGCATCGCCCGCGCTAATTTCAGTTTCCGCGGGAATTCTCGGATGAAAGTACTCAATATCCCCGATTGATTCTCGGTAGGTACGTATAAAGGCATGATAGCCGGGGAGGACAGGGCGAATGCACCCATTGCCCCCCCCCCGTAAATCAGCGCCTGAGTGAGTGCTTGCTATGACTCTGACTCCAGATAAAGCGAAGGCCGACTGCGCCGTCCCCGAGGAGCCGATCCGCATCCGCGACGAGGAGGACCTGATCCACAGCGAGTACTCGGCGGGCTCGCTGGTGTGGGCGCGCGTGCGCGGCTGGCCCTGGTGGCCGGCCATGGTCGACGACTGCCCCAGCGCCGAGCAGTTCTACTGGCTCGACGGCTTCTCCGACATACCAGTGCGTTCCAATTGTTTCTTTTCTATTTTTTTTTTCAATCTACATCACAACACACAGATCCACTTGATCACACAGTAAGCACTTACGCAGTTAGAAGCTTGTGTCGTGGAAATCAAGCAAACGCGGTACATCCCTGCTAATATTATAAATGTGAAAGTAACTCTGTCTGTCTGTCTGTCTGTTACGCTTTCACGCCTTAACGGCTTACTCAACTGAATCTAATGAAATTTTGTACACACGTTTTCAGAGGTACAGAGAAGGACTTAGGGGACTTTTTATCCCGGAATTTCCACGGGAACCCCGAAAAAATGCGGGTGAAACCGCGGGGAACAGCTGGTAATACATATACATATGTATACTACATATAATTACGTATATATTTCGCGATTTCTTTATTTACTTACTTAAGTGACACTGCTTGATTAAGTGTAAATGTAAACTTTTGGTTTGATGTTCCATTATAATGTATAAAACCGTTTGTTGCCATAAAACGTCATAAATGAAAAAATATATTACATATTATACAATAGATGATTATTTAAACATGCCCCAGACTGGAAACTGAAACCCCGTGTTCATCACACAAAGTCCACCCCACCGGGAATCGAACCCGAAACCTCTTGATTACAGGGGCGGATCCAGGATTTGGTTGAGGGGAGGGCAATTTGGTTGCACCATGAAATTTTTTGAATTAACAGGATAGACAAAAAAGTCCATTAATAAAATTTAAGTGCTTCATATTGAGAGCATCTGAATTGAGCTTATGTATGTATTATATTATCTGTGTGTATGTTTCGCGATTTTTTAACCGACTTCCAAAAAGGAGAAGGTTACGCATTCGGCTGTATGTTTTTTTTTTTTATATTACTCGAAGCTAGGGTTGGAACGATTTCGAAAATTCATTTTTTGTTTGAAAGCGTATACTCCCAATTAGGTTCTATTGCCACCAAATGGGATCTGATGATGGGATCTTATGGTTTAAGAATCTTTATTATCCTCAAAAGATCTTGGGAAAATCGTGGGAACTCTTCAAAAATAATAGGCGATTTGGGTATTTTTTATAGTAAATCGTTCATTTGCTTTCGGAAAGCAAAATTTGAAGAAGTGGAACTGATCATGAAGACCACAAGTGTTCATCGGAACTACTCAACAATAATACGTATTTCACGGGTTTCGATTGGACCGATTTAGAAAATTGATTTTGTTGTTTGAAAGGGTATACTCCCAAGTTGGTCCCATTGTCACCAAATCGAGAACCTGATGATGGAATCATGGAGAAATCAAGAGAACTCTTCAAAAATTACAGACACACCTATAGCGATTTTTGTATTTTTTATAGTAAATCGTTTATTTGCTTTTGGAAAGCAAAATTTGAAGAAGTGAAACTGATGATGAAGACCACAGATGGTCATCGGAACTACTCAATAAAAGGTATTTCACGAGTTCCGATTCGTTAACTTTAATATGGTTCCTAAATAATTTATGCTCGTCACAATGTATATGGTAAAGTGGAACTGATGATGACGTACCAGGAGAACTCCTCAACAATCAACGTCCCTGTCGTCCCGTCGGTAAAAGCAGTATTTTGTAAAAGGCGATGAGCAATTGACATTAGGCTATTGTAACTTAGATAAATTACAAACGGACTCACTTGAAAGCAAGAAATAAACAAAATTTTAACAAAAAAATTAAAACTGACTTCCAACAACACAAAACTAAAAAGCTAAAAATAACAAAATATCGATTTTATCCAACAGACAAAATACACGTAAGTTTATTTTTGGTAGTTATTACCAGTAGTTATTATACCAGTACTAGTAGTTATTATTGGTTTATTCTACCACTTGACTACTATTATTATTTGAAGTCGGTGACAAGCCAAATATGGCGTAGGTACATGGGCTAAGTCCAGTCCCGCCACGAGTTCGTTGTGAGCTGAACAACCCAAGTGGGTAGACGTAAGCGGGCTTGGCACCGAATTTAAATCAAAAAGTGGTAGCACAAACCAACAATAGTATTACATGTGTTTTTGTCTGATGGATTAAGTCGGTATTTTGTTATTTTTAGCTTTTTAGTTTTATGTTTTTCATATTTAAAAAAAATGTGGTGTCGAAAACGATAGAGCTTAGGTAGGTATAGCGGTTTTTGAGTACGATTCTCTGTAAAATCAAAGTTTTTTTTAGTATTTCATTATTTTCAACTTGTACTTTCATGCATAAAATAATCTACATGGAAGCTACAACAGATAAAAGTAAAATATGAAAAATTTACGTTCCAGCAAATCTGACCTGAATTAACAACTTTAAATTAAAATTTTGTAGGTTTGTATCTATAAAGTGATAGGAAAATAATGGGAAGTGTTATGGTTAATAGCGATTTTTTTACTAAACTGAGGAAAAATACCATCAGAGGTGCACATGTGATGTGATAAAAACGTGTTTCGTGATCAGAAGAACAAAGAACTACCTAACTACCTGACGTAGCTTCACGACCGACATAAAGCAATCTGAAACTTTCTTTGAAGTAAGTCGGTGATTTGGGATCCCTCAGCACTTTAAAGATGGTACAAAGAATATGTGTAGTGCGCCTGGCGAATATGTAAACCACACGCATTTTGCAGCCGCTCCAACTTATCGCGTTACTATGTCTAGTTGTTGTATACGTATGCTGTAAATCTTTGTGTTGTGTCAAATAAAGTTTTTTCAATTTCAATTTTCAATTTTAATTACTCTTCTGTCAGATTCATACAGCACACATCGGCGTAAACAAAAAGAAGGTTACTCCTTGGATTAGTAAAATGAGGAGAAAATTTGGGAAATAACGCAGAAAACTCAGAGAAGTGAATAATTTTCGTCCATATGACGAGATACGGAAAAATAGGTACTATTGAAACAAAAAGATGTTTTTGACCGTAGAAGATTTTAAAATTTACAGTCAACAGAAGAAAAATTTGATAAATTTTGGAAATTTTCCCAAAATTTTTTCCAAATCCGAATTCATCGCGCACCGCACGTGATAAAAGTCATCGACTATTTTTTGAGCACAGAGGTACAATATGACGGGGAATAAAAATCGAAATTCTATTAATTCCATTTAGTTCGTCAGTTACATATAACATAATATAAATAAATAATATGGATAGATTTGCTTTGAACGTGGAAAAAAGTAGAAGAGTTAGGTACCAACTAGTTTTGGGAAGTGAAATCACAATAGCTTACTTCCAAGTCTCAAGGATGTTGGATGAAGTTAAAGAAAAGGGATAGAGAAACTACATAAATATAAGGATAATTGTAAAAACATATATACAGCCAAACGCAGAAACTTCTCCTTTTAAATGAGAAATATACCATACGGCACGTAGTTTCAAACCAGAAAATTTGTTTTAACGAGAAAGAATTGACAGATTTTGTGTTTGTTTTACAATAATAGATACAAACTTCCATAGGGGTTCGTTACGAACTAATAATTTATAGAGTTTTAAAAATGAATATTTGTTCGTTCATTCAGGTTCATTCGTATATTTCTATTCAAATTACGATGAAACTTTGGTGAAAAGCCACAACCTTGCGAAGATTTTTCTAAGGTCTAATTAAAGTAGGTACCTATTTAGGTCTTCAGGGGGGGCAATTGCCCCCAGTGCCCCCCCTGGATCCGCCCCTGCTTGATTAGCGGGTAGATGCAGGTAACCTACTGCGCCAATCGGGTCGTCAATCTTTATAATATTATGGTATCAGGATAACTTTACAGTAGGTAAATTCAGGATTTCATAAGAAGGGATTATGGATTGATTCGAATTCAAATCCAAATATACTTTCGCCCGCATTAATTTCGGACTTCCTGCGGGAATTCCGGGATAAAAGTACCGTACCTAATACCTATATCTTTTTCTGGTCCTTTGACAACGTGTAGTATGCAAAAATGCAGTTTCACCAGCGTTTATTTCAGAGTTCCCGCGAGAACTCCGGAATAAAAAGTACCCTATGTCCATCTCTGTGCCCCTGGCAACGCACACGAAATTTCATGGCGTGACAGCGTAACAGACAGACAGAGTTATTTTCGCATTTATAATATTAGTAGGGAATAGGGATTGCTCCAAAAGAAACACTAACAAATCTTTTACAATTATAAAACAGTCCTCCGCGTCTGTCTGTCTGTCTGTTCGCGATAAATGCAAAAGTACTGAACGGATTTTCATGCAGTTATCACCAATAATAGAATGATTCATCAGGAACGTATATAACTATGTATATTTTATCCTGGAATTCCCGCGGGAACTCCGAAATTACCGCGGGTGAAACATGCTCAGGTAAAAAATACATTTCTCGTATAGTATCTATGCATACTTTTCAGACCGACTACAACGTTGTATTCTTCGACCTTGACGTGACCAGAGCGTGGATTTCGGTGGACAATCTGAAACCGTACCTGCCTAACAAGAACATGTTTAAGCAGCTGTTAAGAGATAAAAGATACAAAACGCGAATGGAAGTGGCCAAGTCACAAGCGGAAGACGCGGCGAAACTACCGCTGCAGGATCGCTTGGCCAAGTACAGCTTTATTACACGATTCAAGGGATCCATTCGCAGCCCGGGCGATTATTGCAACAGAAAAGTCGTCGACAAATACGAAAAACAACTGCAGAAAAGATTCAACATTGCATTCTCCAACGGTGATTCAGAGGGTGAGGAAGAGCTAGATTTGCCGAAACCGATCAAAGTTCGTCAAGAAAGAGCGGGCAACCCAGGGACTCCTAAGTCGAGCAAGACGGGTCTCGATTTGAGGAAGAGAAAATTGGTGATGAAAGAAGATGGCCAAGGGGAATGTAACGATTTGATCTCGTCAACAATTATTACTGCCAACTCTACTGAGAATATTTGCCGAGATAACGCACATAAGTTTGTACAGCACGATTCTGTGACTGCACAAATAGGTGATACTGCAATGATTAACGGGTGTAAGTAGTTAAACACTACCTATCTTTACATATTATAAAATAAACTCCGTCGCGTCTGTCTGTTTTTCGTCTACTTACTTCTAGGTTCCAAACAAAAAGTAAAGTAAAATGTTAGTTTACTTGCCTACATATGCGTATACGTACCTACCTATCTAAATGTTTGTCGATGAGGACGATGTGATCCTGATTTATTAGGTAGGTAGGTACCTATACAGGCGCGGATCTAGGATTTGGTTGAGGGGGGCCATTTTGGTTGCACCATGAAGTTTTTTGAATATACAGAGTTACAGACTTTTCTAAGGTCTGATTAAAGTAGGTACCTAATTTAATCGTCAGGGGGGCCAATTGCATCCACTGCCTCCCGTAGATCCGCGCCTGTATCTATAAGTAAAGCCTTTTCTTTGTTTGTAGCATCGTCCGCAACATCTGCGCCCAATCCGGAAACGAGCTTGAACGATTTGTGTGAAGATGAAATTCGAAAACCAAACTTTCAAGTTCGCATCACTTCGCCAAATAGTGATGATTTTGATTTCTAAAGTACCTACCTACTTTTAGGTAAAATATTTACTCTGACGTAAAATCTACCTTTTATTTTATGCTATCTAATGAACTTAATTTGTAATAACTAGTATAAGTAAACCTGATTGAAGATGCTATGTTTAGGTTTACAGCACTTAATATGTACTTTAGTTTATATCTTTAGTGAAATAAATTCCTACTCAAGACAATTTAGTAGTAATTATCTACCTAAGTATAGACCCATTTGAGATACGATAGGTACGGGTGATATTATTAAGGTTTTCTTGATTACTACATTTAAGTAAGTAGATACTTTTACTTAGTGGTTACTTTAAAAAATATTTTTTTACTTCAAAGATGGCGATTCGGTCATTTATTTTTATGTCGATAAAAAATTGTTAAAAATGGATTTTGTTATAAGGAGCTGTATTGCCTATTGGGCAATAGTTTTTTAAAGTGACAGTTTTTAATGTGCTCAAGAAGATATAGGATGACATTTCGAGCTGATTTCTTCGGTGTCCACCAAGAGTTCCGAGAATAAAGTTCTTGCAAGCCATGTCACCCTCACCTGGAAAAACTATCAAATTTCATACTTGTGTGTTTCAAACTGATAGTGATGTATTGACATTAGTTTCTAACTGCTCTTGTCAGGAAGTGAAGAGGCAAAATTCTATTAAGTACTTGGGGCTTCTCTTTGATCAACACCTTTCCTTCGCACAACACATCGCAACTCTCGCCACAAGAGTAAGGAAACTCATTTACGTAATGAAGAGACTTCGGGACTGTGCTACTTCTGGCATTCTACGCCTTGTCTATTACGCGCTGGTACAATCTATTCTGGTCTACGGAGTGGCAGTCTGGGGCTGTGCGGCCAAGAGCCATTTATTACCATTGGAGCGCGCACAGAGAGCAGTGATTAAGGTCATGTTAAGAAAGCCCTATCGATATTCTACAGACTTGCTGTACTGTCAAGCGAGGTTGCTCCGAGTGAGACAGCTGTTTATACTCAGAGCAATTACGCGTGCTCATGGTACCATTTTTGGCTCTGCCCAGCATGGTGAAATGCTCGGTAAACGTACCTACAAAGCTCTGCTTCCTCCATATAGATCGGTTTTTGCTAGGAGATCTCCAGCTTACTCTCATTTTTGCATATATAACCATATTTGCAAATGTTGTGAGATTAAACTTATCAATGTACCTAGAGCTAGCAAGGTAGTGAAACATTGGTTACTCAAGTTGACCTATAGTGAAACTGAAGAAATTGTCAATAAAACTAAAAACAATTAAGCAATGAATTTTTCAAGTAACTTAGGAAACAACCAGTACACACACACACACACACACACACACACACACACACACTCACACACACACACACACACATATACACGCACACAAGCACACACATACACGCACACACACACACACTTACACATATAGATTATATAAATTTTTAAGTCCATGTTGTATACATTTCTCAAATCTCTGTGTAGTTATTAGGTATACCGTATTAGTTAACCGCACTCGCAGATGGCCAAGATACAGGCTCAGCCTAGTTTGGTCACTGATAGATAGTCTCGTAATTTTGTATTCACCGTTTCTTTGTGTAATAAATAAATAAATAAATAAATAAATATAAATAAGCTATAGGTAGTACCATGGCTTAAGCTAAACCTGGAGCTACATATAGGCTTTGTCTCATTTAAATCGGATGTTGGGAAAAAAAGTTGTCATACAAAAACGTTTCATGCGGGTGGAATCGCGGGGCACAGCTAGTTAATAATAAATGGCAGGCCGTGAGGCCGACCCCTACGCCCTACGGACCACAACATTGCTTTTGTCGCGACACAACACGACACGACACATAAGTGTGTTCCCGCCTTGTGTCATGTCGTGTTGTGACTGGATTATGGTTAGAGAAGCACCACAACAGACTACAGAGCGCGCCACAACACGACACAACATACAAATACGACATGCTTCTGTCGCGTCACAACACGACACGACACATGTGTGTTCCCGCCTTGTGTCATGTCGTGTTGTGACTGGACTATGGTTAGAGAAGCACCACAACAGAGCGCGCTACAACACGACACAACATACAAATACGACATGCTTCTGTCGCGTCACAACACGACACGACACACAAAATATGTGGTTGCGACTTGAATCCTGCCAGAAGAAGAATGAAACCACAGAATTTTTTATTTCTTTGTTTTGCAAATTAGTTTATCACGATTAATATTTTGTGAATATGGTGGATTTTGGATAATAGTGATCCATTAGTAATGAACAGCGGAAACAGTGAAATAAGACGAAATAGGGGGTTCGTCGGGAGGTTTTCGTTTTACTATACAACTTCCCACAGAGCGCCCTATTAAAGTACTGTGAAGATTTGCTGCCAAAAGTTCCGGTAAAGCATCGAAATGCATCTCACCAATGCATTTCGATGTAATCAACTTCAGAAGAAGAAAAATACTACTGAATTGGCTGTATGGACCTAGAATCCCTTGCCTTTCCCGATAGGGGAGAATAAAAAAAAATTACATTGTCCGACTGCGGCATATTTTTCCATTTTCTTTCGACAGTCGGCATATTTCCCATAGGATTTTCAAAAGTTTTTTTTTTTTCGTGGTATCTTACTGTTCAATAATACCATTTATAACAATACGTTATTACTTATTCATCATAATATTTCTGGAGTTCTCCTGGAGGCTGCAGGATCATGGCGACACTAACTTTTGCCAAAAACTTGGTTAACCCAGGTAGGTAAAGCATAATAGTTTTTTAAATAGAACAAGCTAATTCGCCTTTTAATTCGTATACTATTCTCTACATGGTTAATATTTTAAACCATAAAAAATTTAGTTACCTAGCTTTGATTTTCTGTGTACAACACTCAGCATTTCACAGTGATTATCTTGGGATTATGTAAAGGTAACTAGGTACCTACTTATTTTCCATTAATTTTTGAAATATGTTAAAAAGAGCGTATTTATAAGTTAATTTAAAAATAATTTGATGTTTTTATCCAATGCTGTTGCTAATATTTTAGGTTATGAGCTTATTGATTTTGCTAATCACTTTTGATTTAAATCTACAGCATTTAGAATTGTATTAAAGAATACACAGTGCTCTCAGCTAAGGAGTACTCTACCTCTCCCAGGATTATCTCCACTGAGCATTGTCTTACGGAGAAATTATGCTGAGAAGCAGGTATTTGAAAGAAATAAACCTCATTGCAATGTTGGTACAATTGGACATGTTGACCACGGAAAAACCACCTTGACTGCTGCTATTACTAAAGGTATCAGCTAGAGCCTACAGTATAATAAAATCTAGTGATACTAATCTACACTAATATGATAAAGAGGAAAGATTTGATTTTTTGTTTGTTTGTTTGTTACGATTTAACTCTAAAACTACTGGACCGATTTAAAAAATTCTTTCACCATTAGGAAGCTACATTATCCCTGAGTAACATGGCTATATAGTAATCCGGAATTCCCATGAGAATTCCGAAATTATCGCTAGTGAAACCGCGCGGGACAGTCAGTGTCTAATGAAGAGGTAAAGTTTGTGAGGTTGTAGGAGGTAATTTCTAGATGTACTGAACCGATTTTGAAAATTATTTTACCAATTAAATGCTACAGTGTTCCTGAGTGCCATAGGGTACTTCTTATCCTAAAATTCCAGTAGGAACTCAAATTACCACAGGGGTACAGCTAGTACTAAATAAAGAACAGCCTTTCTAAAACTGTACTCTATTCATTATGATTAAACTTGGACAACTATGTATACTTTTAACTAATATTAGATTTGCAATATTGGTAAAGCCACCATAGGGATACTCAAATCATTTTTCTAATTTTTAATATCCTTTATAGCCCAACTTCCTCTTCCTACCTGTGAGAACGTTTTTCCTTTCATCAACCACCTGATGCTGTCTGTAGGTCACACCTCAAAACACGCCTATCTGTACCTGGTAATTCCAACAGAACCAATTTTTTTTCCTCTTTCTCTTTCCGTGCAGTTGCCCTGTGGAACTCTGCCACATGAAATCCGTGACTGTAGGACTAACTCCTTATTGAAAAAGTGATTTTGTTTTATTATTTTATAATTTTATTTTTTTGTTTTATTATTCTAATATTTAATACTAGCTGTGCCCCGCGGTTTCACCCGCGGTAATTTCGGAGTTCCCGCAGGAATTCCGGGATAAAAAGTACCCTATGTCCTTCTCTGTACCCCTGACAACGTGCATGCCAAATTTCATCCAAATCCGTTCAGCCGTTTTTTTTGTGTGCATTAATTGTTAAAATATAAATGAAAATAGAAAAAATACACTAATATTTGTATCCATATCCATATGCCTAATAAGCTATGGATCCACAATAAGAGCTTATATAATATTAATCCGTTATTGGCAGTAGGTTTAATTTAATAAATATGTACATAGTATTAAGTGCTGTGGATTATGTTAAATAAATAAATAAATAAATAAGTAAAAAATTTTAGGATAAAACTCATCTAGTGACAATATCTAAAATATAGAAATCAATGTATGTTCATTAATATGTATGTATTATACTCATACTTAATTTTTTACTTTCCAAAATCATTCAAGTCTTTAACTGGAACTCTTAAACTATGATAACCAACTATTATGTTCAAATTCATTGCCGATGAGCAATAACATGTTTATCCACAAAATTAAGTTATTGATACAGAACACTTTATTGAGAGTTGTAGAATGTTTTTTAATTATGTGTTTACCTTATTACATTGTTTAAATACCAACAATATGTTTAATATACAAAATGTTGACACAAAATGGTGCTATAATTTTAAAACACAATTTACTCAAAATTTCTCCAAATATATACTTTATTGCCCCATAAGTAACACTAAAAAATTTAGCCAGGTAGGTGATAATTTATTTATTTTTCTTCTCAGTCTTAGCAGATCAAGATCTTGCCCAAATGAAAGGATATGCTGACATTGACAATGCCCCTGAAGAAAAGGCCCGTGGTATCACAATCAATGTTGCCCATGTAGAATATCAAACAGATAACAGGCATTATGGACACACCGATTGCCCTGGACATGCTGATTACATCAAGGTTCTTCTAGTCTCAAGAATTAAATTAATTTAGTTTTATAATTTTATTGATATGTCCCATATATTCCAAGTAATATACCTATTAATTAATCATTCAGTGGCAAACAGCTGTTAATATTGTAATTGTCAAGAGCTTCTACTCTCTCATTTCTACTCTCTACTTCTACTAAAGAGGAAGGGGTTTATTTAGTTCCAACTCCCAAAGCCATTTTTTTTTTCAAATCTAGAGGTTCAATTCCTGGCTAAGTCGTTGCCTTGTCTGAGTATACCTACCGTTTCCATTTTTATCACAGAATCCGCCCCAAGGGTTCTTTGAGCATTTTTTGCTACTCTTAGTTTTTAATTGGACGCAGATAAGCAATAACGTGTTAACCCACAAAATAAAGTTATTGATAAAGAAAGCTTTATTGAAAGTAATAGAAAGTTTTTTAATTTTTTTTTTTACCTTATTACATTATTTAAATTCCAACAAATTGTTGAACATAAAAAAATGGTGAAACAAAATGGTGTTATAATTTTAAAACACGATTTACTCAAAATTTTTTCAATGTGGGTTAACACACTATTGCTTATCTATGTCCAATTATGGCTATTGACACCCACGTGAAAAATTTACCTTGCAGGTATATAATTTCCAATATTATTACAGAACATGATCACAGGCACGGCTCAGATGGACGGAGCAATACTTGTAGTAGCGGCTACTGACGGTGTGATGCCACAGACGCGCGAGCACTTGTTGCTTGCTAAACAAATAGGTATTCAACACATTGTGGTGTTCATCAACAAGGTTGATGCTGCTGATCAGGAAATGGTGGAACTGGTTGAGATGGAAATCCGTGAACTCATGTCTGAAATGGGATACGACGGTGATAACGCTCCAGTTGTCAAAGGTAGTCTATATAATATTAATTATTTTAATGATAATACAGAAGAAAAGTTTGTTTGGTATCTCTGAAACAATTGAACTGATTTTAATGTTTTTGTGCTGATAATGATATTACAGGCAGTTGGGTAATGTACAATGCTTTTTTATTCCAATACAATGAGTTGCTTAGGAAATCAAATCCAAACAGGCCATGAGGGTAAAGCTAGTCTAAAATAATTACCTCCAATAATAAAATAACTTGCTTTTACAAATAAAGCCAATCTTGACTTACTCTTTTCTCAGCAAAATTTTTGAAACACAAATGATAAAAGTACTTAAATATCATTGGGAAACACTCATAATGCTGTTTTCTACCACCGTTTTAAAACAATTGAATTCAAAACCACCCGGACTTGTGCCAAAGAGCGTAATTTAAGGAAAAAACAGCTTTCACTTTAAATTTATTTTACAGAAAAGAAAAACAACTTACATAATATTATGAAAGTGAGTATCGTGATCTAGGTCCAGAGCAGCTCTGTTTCGATAACTCTTTTCAAGTTTTTTGTACCTTTTGCATTCATACCTAACAAGCTGTTTCTCCGCGATCTTTATCCCCGTAAAGGTAGAGTTTTTAACCGACTTCCAAAAAGGAAGTTTGTTGTTTGTTTTTTTTTTATGTATGTTCACCGATTATTAACTTAATCCTTAGAGCGTTTTCACACTATCCGATCCGATATCGGTGTCGGACGCCGACACGATATCGGGGCAAGCAAAATGTATGAAATATGTACCTGTCTTTCATATTGTCCGGCCCGATATCGGATATCGGAGCCGACACCGATACGCTGGCGGCACCATCGGACGCCCGTGAGCCGTCGGACGATAATGTTTGTATGTGTGCTGTACGTGTATCTAAATTGTCTCTGTGTGCGTAGAGCCTGATGCGCGGCGGCCATTTTGAGCTTCTTTACTAGTTTGGTTGTCAGATACAGCAAATAAAGTTTTCTATTATAGTCTGCCATGATGACCTGCCCGCACTAAGCTATGGAGCAAATGGCCGTATCGGAACGATTTTGTCGGAAATATGTGAAAATAGCACATGGTGTCGGCTATCGGATGTCGGCTATCGTCGTCCGACACCGATATCGGATCGGATAATGTGAAAACGCTCTTAGTCACAAAATATAACGATGGTCTTCAATTTCACGTTTCTAATCTGTATTTAGATAAAAACTCACATAGATACATACACACACCAGTGGCGAAGGTACCATAGAAGCCGATTCCCACCGGCTTCCCTTCAAACGCAACATCTCTCTCTACCGTAATTGAGAACGTTGTCAGGGATACAGGGAAGGACTTTTATACCGAAATTCCCGCGGGAACTCCAAACTTATCGCAGGTGAAACCGCGGGGAACAGTTAATAGTTTAATAAGTTGAAATTAAAGTAGATTTCCGGCTTACCCCTATCAATATTTTACCCTTCGCCACTGACACACACACATACATACATACACAGACACATACATTCATACATACACATATATGTACTTATAGGTATTCAAGTATTTATTGCTTACTAAATGCTTATAAAGATCTTAAATATATTAATAATAATCATACAGTACTCTTAAAACTTAGTTACCCTTAACAGGGGTTAAACTATAGTTTAATGAAGGGAGGATTCCATTTCAATTTATTTATAGGTTCAGCCCTGTGCGCCCTGGAGGGCAAGAGTCCTGAAATCGGCGCTAATGCCATCAGCGAGCTGTTGAAGGAGGTCGACGCGTTCATACCGACCCCGGTGCGCGAGCTCGACAAGCCGTTCCTCTTGCCCGTAGAGGCCGTGCACACCATCCCCGGCAGAGGCACCGTCGTGACCGGCCGTTTACATAGAGGTATGTATTCACTTCTGGGTGCTTCTGGTCTCGACACGATAGCGCAGAAAAATTGCGATTTTGTGATTGATAGAAACAAAAGTTACATAACAGCCCCTATGATGAAACATGCCCTAAAAAAATGTATTTGTTTTAGGCGTTTTGAAGAAGGGCACCGAATGCGAAATCGTCGGCCACGGCAAAGTATTTAAGACGACCGTCACGGGAGTAGAGATGTTCCACAAAACCTTGGAGGAGGCGCAGGCCGGCGACCAGCTCGGCGCCCTCGTGCGCTCCGTCAAGCGGGAACAGATCAAACGCGGCATGGTGCTGGCCAAGCCCGGCACTGTGAAGGCCCACGACAACGTCGAAGCCGCCGTGTACATCCTGAGCAAGGAGGAAGGTGGCCGCTCGAAGCCGTTCACGTCGTTCATTCAATTGCAAATGTTCTCGATGACCTGGGATTGTGCCACTCAAGTTACTATACCTGACAAGGAGATGGTGATGCCCGGTGAAGACACCAAGTATGTAACTATTGCAATATCATCATGTTATCGAAACTTTCTGGAACTTTATAAACTCATACATTGCTCTGTTTAACCCCTTTTTCCATACAATCTGTGTCTAATATCTATATCTCATAAATAAAAGAATTAATAACCTTAAGAAGGTTATTAATTGTCCAGTTAGATTTACAACAAATTGCATTTTTAGTCAAAAACGACGCCTACGCTAAAGGGACACGAAAATACATTATGTCGCTGGGGCCGGGGGCGCGCGGTCAAAGACACGATATTTATACGTATTTAAACATTACTAGAGGCTAAAATAATTCACACTCTTCTGGCACTATGCGAATAGCCGCTCCATAGCAGTCGCGAGTCGCGACACTGAACTCGATGTGAGTTTCTTGTTTATGTTACAGATTGCAGTTGCGATTTGTAAAGCCAATGGTTTGCGAGACGGGTCAGAGATTCACTCTGCGTTTAGGGGACCTAACGCTCGGCACTGGTGTCATCACTAAAATAAACAGTAACTTGTCTGAAGAAGATAGATTGAAATTACACGAAGGAAAGAAGGCACGTGAAAAGGCGGCTGCGAAGAAGTAAACTGCTGTGACTTAATTTCATTCATCCTCCATAAAAATAAGCTTAGGGTTTTAGCTAGTATTATTATTGTACGTAAGTGATATGTAATAAAAATTGCAAAAAGCCAATTATTTTTTATTTCGATATACGTACTCCATGCCAGAAAGTGCGAGATTAGTGATTGCTATTGGATTTCATTTTGATCTAGAGCAATCGGATTTCATTCTTCGCTTATAGCAGTCGATGTAGCTCTATCTAGGGTTTTTCGGGAAGGGGGTATCGACCCGCGAAGACTAAAAAATCCCTCGTAAATCCTTCCCAATTTATCAGGGGGTTCCATTCATAACATTGTATCATGTTATGATGAATGTGAACGTGCCGATTTTGTGTCACACAGCACACTATTTTCACGCGGAGAATCGCTAGTATGTACAATGTATGCACTTTAACCATCGGGCATCGAACAAAACCACAACGCCGTCGCGTCGTTCCGGCAGTCAAGAGGACTAGGGTTCGCGGATTCCAGATGGGGTGAACTTCGTGTGATGAACGCATTTTGGTTTCAATTCTAGGTTTGTTTGCTTATTATACATATCGATAGCATTTACCTACTCGTAATAAATCAAAAACCTCAAGCTTAAGTTCTCGGCATTTAGTTTCCAATAAGCAGTTTTGTAAAGTTGGGTGAAAAAATTGCGTCCGCGATTTTAATTGATTAAAAATAATTATTATTAATCAATTAAAATAAATGCTCAATTTTCTACAATTTCATATCATCTACTATCTATACAAATAAAATGCTTTGTCCTGAATGACTGATTGATCAACATACAGCCTAAACCGCTGATCGTAGAGACCTGAAACTTGGAGGGTGTGTTCTTTGTATGACGTAGGCATCCGATAAGAAAAGATTTTTGAAAATTCAACCTCTAAGGGGATGAAAAGGGGTTGCGAAGTTTGTATAGAACAATTCCGCCGGAATTCCGAAATTATCGCGGGTGAAACCGCGCGGGACAGCTAGTCTATACATATAAATTCTTTGTTCTGAATGACTGATGGATCAACGCATAGCCTAAACCGCTGATCGTAAAGACCTGAAACTTGGAAGGTGTGTTCTTTGTAATTGTATGACGTACATAATCAATAAGGGATTTTTGAGAATTCAACCCCTAAGGGGGTGAAAAGGAGTTGCAAAGTTTGTGTTCCGTGGGACTTCGAAATTATCGGGTGTCATGTTATTACTGGCATGTAGGGAGATCGTCTCAAGTAAACAATTAACTTTTACTTTTTATCCCAATACAGTTCCTGAAACTCGAACACGCAACGTTTGGTTAAAATTAACTCATTTCGGTGACCTCACAAGCACTTAGAATGTAAACAAATACATAGCTAGAGTAAGTAGTGGGCTGACTGTGCGTTCTTCCGACAATTTTCTAAAGGAAAATTAAATTGAAAGGTCAATCTCCAGAACCACCGAACCGATTTTCAAATATTTTCATTGACAGAATGCTGCAATATTTTTGGAAAGCAGGATAGGTACTTATATCCTCTGAAAATTCTGATGAAATCCCTAAAATGCAGGTGAAACCTTCGGGAGAAAAGCTAGTTTTATATAACAAATAGGAAAATATTAATTCCATTAAAACCTATTGACTTTGGCAAAAATCGTAAATTTATTCATTCTATTTATTCATCATTATTGATACTTAGCAGATTTCAGATTCTGTAAAAACCAACTGTTTATTTTCTTAAATTTATTTAAATGTATCACCACAATTTCACAGTGAAGTATTGTCAGTTCTTGCTGATAACAAAATTGAATGTACTTTACACATTGCAAGGAACAGTCAAACATTTTTCTTAATGAAAATGCATGTTAAGGTAAAATATAACAATAAATTAGTGGACACATGAATATTTATACAAGTATAAAAAATAAGAAACATCCAAAGACAATTTTAACAAACCTAGAAGAAACATTAAGTTATTACAGTATCTAGATAGTTTTGCAATATGATAACATTGTTAATGCCAAACTTAATGGAATGAACTAAACTGTCACACAGGATACACATATTTGTTTCATATATTATGATGAACAATTGTCTGATCACTGAGAATTTTATCAAGCAATAATTTATTTACAAGTCCTCATCTTCCTCTGGTAAAGCAGTATCTTGGGCTTCTTTGAGATCCTTTTCGATTTGGTTCTGCCACTGAGGATCCATTGTTACTTCTGGAGGCACCAACGCAGGCATGGCAACAAACTCTAGGTTACCATCACCAATCAACTTCCTTGCTAACCAAAGGAATGGCTTTTCAAAGTTGTAATTTGATTTAGCAGAGATGTCATAATACTGAAAAGAAAATAAAATTACATCAGTTTGGATATTTCATTTCTTTATAGATTTATCTATAATTACTATTTATTTCTAATTTAGAATACAAATAACATGAGAGGATAAATGTTGTATTTTTTTTAACTTATTCATCTTTACAAAATAAGAAATACACAAAAGTGTAAATAAAGTTTTTCCTCACACTAGTCAATTCAAGTCAGGACAGTAATAGGTTATTTTAGCATAAGATAACAATACACATTTCTAAATAAAACTCAGCATTAGCTAGGTGTTCCCGCACCTAGCTAATGCTGAGTTGGTGACCCTTTCGGCAGAGCATGCAAGAGATATTATCTATGTTTCTTTAGATTAGGCACTGTTGATGTTTGTTTCTCTTTCTTGTGTGTTGTGCTGAAATAAATGTATTTTCTTCTTCTTCTTCTTCTTCTTCTAAATTCTAATGAGTCTGTATGTTCAGATAACATAAATACGAAGTAGTGAGTCTTACCTGAAGGTTCTTTTTTCTATGGAAAACAATGGTTTTGGCTTTGACTTTTCTGTCCTTAATATCAACTTTGTTGCCACAGAGCACAATAGGAATGCCTTCACAGACTCGTACCAAATCCCTATGCCAGTTTGGTACGTTCTTATATGTTACACGAGATGTGACATCAAACATGATGATAGCACACTGGCCTTGAATATAGTAACCATCTCTGAGACCACCAAATTTCTCCTGACCGGCAGTATCCCAAACGTTAAATCTGATGGGGCCGCGGTTCGTGTGGAAAACAAGTGGGTGCACTTCGACACCTAACGTTGCAACATATCTTTTCTCGAACTCTCCAGTCAAGTGCCGTTTAACGAACGTCGTCTTGCCCGTACCGCCATCACCCACCAGTACGCACTTGAAAGTCGGCATATCATCTGCCATGATGTGTTTTTTATTCTTTTATAATCTGTAAAAAAAAGGAATACGTTATTTGAACCATAATTGTATCACAATGACAATTGTAGAATTGATTTCGAATCTGATATGGAATTTATTAGAGCTACATAAAGAGATGCGTTTAAAATAATATTTACATAGAAAACAAAGAATATATCAATGAAATAGCCAAGTAATGCAAACACGAATTTTGCTCGTAGTTCTCATCAAATGGCGCTAGAGCTTTTCACAGGATATTAGCTCAACGGCACCGAACGGAAGCACGAATTACAATAAAAATACACTTGAAAATCAATAAATATAGCTGGTAATAGATAGTTTCGTACTCAAAGAATTGGATTAAAACAAATATAGGCACAATTTACCGAGATTGTTTAAGAAAATCGAGATTTAACTCGTTAATGGTATAGGTCGTTACGGCTTACAATGGCGTCACTAACAAAACGGACAGTAAAGTCATGACAAATGACAATGACATTTGACATTTTTTGACAGTCTACTGCCCAACTAGAACTGTTTTTTTTTTAAGTCATGGATCCAAGGTGCCTGTTGAAAAAAAGGAGAGTGTAATATTAAGTAGCATATTTAATGCGACTCCGTGAAGCACAGAGTTCGAAACTTTTTATCAAAGAAAATATTATCCTCTTTTTATCTTCCAAATACACTTGTTAATGTTCTTGTTTTTGATATTTTTTTTTCTGTTTATCCGATCCAGGACCGGCGAAGGAACTTGTGTATCTGCACGCATCACGCAAAAGCAGTACTTTTTGAGAGTGCTCGATTGTGCGAATCGTTGTCGTAGTTGAAACATTCACGACTCACGTTGAAGCTGAGCACTATGCCGCATACAGGTGCAGCCTCATGCAGCTGCATATTATAAGGTATGACGTCAATCACTACAATATAATAAAACAAAGTCGCTTCCCACTGTCTGTCTCTATAATAATAATAATAATAAACCATTTATTTCCAATCACAGTGACTTATACACTACAGCAATAACTAGATTTGAGGACACAAACAATATGAAACATGTAGCTAAGCCAAAGTGAGAGATCGGAATCCGTACTAGGAAACCCCGTGTTACAGGATTCCGGCCCCCATCTTCGGACCAAACTTAAATCCACTTCTTTAAAACTACGCAACGGATTTTCATGCGGTTTTCACCAATAGATAGAGTTTCATGAGGAAGGTTTGTTTCTATATTTTATCCTTGAATCTTCGCGGGAACCCCGAAATTATAGCTGGTGAAACCGCGGGGGACAGCTAGTTTAGTATATTGCGAAGCCGTTCCTTTAGAATTAGCCATATTGGTTACTATTTAAAACAGAACGTAGTCTGATATTCTGTGTTTTGGTGATGTACCTCATTGTTAAGACGTGTAATAAAACCATGATATAATAGTAATCCACGACCATTACATATGAAACACTGGAATAACCCCGATGTACAGAGCGTTCTCTGGAAGGCTTTCATGTTTACACTATACAACCTCCCACTGAGCATTCTATATAATATACCATAGTTTAATGACGAATTGTTTATCGCACACGCATAGTTTTCTATTTTCATCCAGTTCCGTTCAATAAAGTAAGCAGATTCTCGACGCCTTCGGCTGCTTATCATCGGTTTGGTTCTATGTATGAACTTAACTTCTTTTGCCTCCTTCGAAGGGGTTCAAGTTTAAAAACAAATGTTAAAACTGTTTTATCGACACCATCTGACGTCATAATCTAATGTTCAGTTGCGTCATCTATTTTTTCAACATAGAAATAGTGTTGTATCCGAGAGCGGAGAGCCGTCTGCCGTACAACCGCGCCGGAAAACCGTCGCGTCGGCCGTCCGCCAACAACCGTCGAGAAGTCGGACAGCGGTCGGATGAAGTTTCGTTTCGTTCCTATGGTATCGATTTTTGTGTGGAGTGAACGTAGTGTTCGTGTCCTTTATTTTAGTGACGTTTGATAAAAAATACTTGTGAATGGGATTGTGTAACAAGATAAAACATTTATTTGGTGTGTGATTTTCCATAAAGGATGACGAAGGACAGGTTAGCGGCGCTCCAAGCGGTAAGTCTTCCATTCGTTTCTAACCAAAGGGTCTAGTTGAGTGGCCTAGAATTTTTTCGGTAATCGCATTGCACTAGCTGTAAACCAGCTTGTATGGGTCATATTTGATGTGCCCCCCTCAATTTATTTTTAAAATTAAATACCTTTATGTAACTTACAAAAAGGGTATTTTCATTAGAATATTCCTATTCTAATCGCCCCACCCCTGACATAAATGATATCTGTCATTGAAACGTCAAGATTCTGATTAGCGATTACCCAATGAATCTGCCTTCCAAGAATTTCTTTCGTTTGAACTCTGAAGACAAGAGTGCAACAGGGGAAGAATAAAATTTGAACCATTTACCTATGTCGATAATTTCTTGTATTCACGTGATTGGCGATTGCCACTGAGATCTTATTTTTATAGCTTGATGATAATTAGATAAAACTGTAACTCAATTAATAAAGGTATATCCAATGATATTATAATATTTTTTATTTTATTTATTTATTTAGACATAATATATAATAAAAGAATGTATATAATAATCTATACACAACAGGAAAAGTTTGTTTTTTGTTTGCTAAAGCTACAGTATTTATCTGGAGGAAAGAGGTCCTGACAGAGCTCCAAAAATAATTTAGGTGAAACCACAAGAAATTTTTATGTAATACAACTGTATACAAGTAATTACTGTCTTGGAGTAGGATATAGGACTTTCATCCTGTGACATGAATAGGTAAATCCCAAAATTGATATAGGTAGGTGAGAGTGGGGAGACAGCTAATCAACAATAAATAGATTAAAATTATAATAAAAATTTATTATAACTTTTATGAGATACAATTATGCTTATGTTTGGAGCAATATGTGATCTTGGAGCAGTGAAACTATCCCAATACTTCAATCCCAATCACACAATAATTGAGAACAAAGACAACTACATGATTTTTCATGACTCCACTTTTCATGTATAGTCATAAAATTTCATCATGACATAGGTGCCTGACCGAGTTCTCTGAGTTCTATCAAATATCTTGCATCTATTTAAATTACCTAAGTGTGTACTGAGTCCTGAGTCGTGAAATTGATCATTTAAGTACAACTGTACTTATATTATGATGAATCTTTTATCTTTTATAAGCTTACCTGATGTGTTTCAACCAAGTATCTTAGCATTTGATAATATCATAGCAGACCCTGTGAGCTCATAAGGTAAAAGATAGTCATAGTCTAGTAAATTCGTCCTATATGTTAGAAAAGGGGGCCTATCTGTTTCCAGAGATTACATCCCGAGGTAGCCCATTTTAGAACTGTCTCATTTTTTGGTTATACAATTTCTCAGGGAGGAATATATTAAACACAATAAGTAATGTCATGTCAAACAAACATGAATGTTTCTTTGCATGTCATTCAATAAACCTGATTTCCGTTGTATTTCTTGCTTTCTTATACTTTGACAACTGGGTCCCACTCTTTTAGTCACATTCTGCATTTTGATAGCAACCCTGTGAATTTTTCGGAAATCCGTCCACTGAGGTTGGCAACTCTTGTTATTACCCTTGTGGGGGGAGATGAAGTTGTTTCAACCAAAGTAGGAATTCTCTGTCTGCAGAAAATTAGCATTTTCAAATTGATTTTCAAAATTGGGTATTTTCCTGGATATGAAAATCAAAATTCTAATTAGTCCGTCAGTTATAAAATAAAAAATAATAGATACGCTTTGCTTTTTCAAATTAATGAAAATAAAATAAAAATACGTGTTTAATATTTTTTATTAATCTACATGTCGGAAAATTTTTGTCAAGTAGCCAATTATGTACCTACGACTACTAATTTGATGACAGAGGAAAGAAGGGTTAAAACAAGTTCAAAATAAAAATATAATAAATTTTTCTTGCCATTTAACATGCGCCTTAAGGAAGATTAAACTTAAGGTTTCAAATAACAGATTAACTGTTATAATATAACATCAATATACGAGCGTGCAATTGGTGAGGTATTCGATTTCGCACCATGGTACATGTAGGCGGAGTTGGTGCGTTTATCAGCTGTCGGCGGCACCAACCGGCGCGCGACCTTCGCTAAGTTGACTCATAAAAACACCCGTCATACGAGCATCATCAATCTCGACACTCAAATCCTTCTCTAACATAACGAGCCGCTTCCTTTATGAACTAAACGCACCGTATATCTTTATCAATTCCGAAATGAGTTGACTCAATTAAAAATGTGCACCTACCCAGCAGTGGCGAAGGTACCATAGAAGCCGATTCCCACCGGCTTCCCTTCAGACGCAACATATCTCTCTACCGTAATTGAGAACGTTGTCAGGGATACAGGGAAGGACTTTTATACCGGAATTCCCGCGGGAACTCCGAACTTATCGCAGGTGAAACCGCGAGGAACAGTTAATAGTTTAATAAGTTGAAATTAAAGTAGATTTCCGGCTTCCCCCTCTCAATATTTCACCCTTCGCCACTGCTACCCAGTGTATAATGTGATTTTAGTAGATTCAACTGTGGTCTACCTCAATAGCTTTTACTTTTATTGCCTCTTGAGTGCATATAATATGAGGATCCATCGTAGGTACGGTGAAACTGATCAAACGTCACTATAATGAGCTGAAGAATATTCTCCTTTTGTTCCAAGATAACAGTTTTCAGCTCCTGCAGGTTTTGCAGGGCAGGGTGATGAGCTCGAATACGCCCATTTCTATCTCATATCCTTAATGGCCAACAGGGTGTATACTCTATAGTCTGTATAGCATGGCGTCGCGCGTTGTCGTACTCTTGGACATATCCAAATCCAATACTTTTAACCTAGTACCACAATGAGTTCCTGAGGGACTTCCCAAATTCACGTGAGTGTATCAGCTCAACATTGTTATGCTTAACGCTATGCTGATTGTTTCTAATGACATAAAACCACTGATAAACCCTCAACGCTATCATGATAAAGAATGAAGACACGCACTTCAAATGCGAGATAAACCATTGACTGATAGATTCAAAAACAGAACTAAACAAATCTGAATGGATCTCGACGAGATATTCTACTCAAAGACATCGTTAACGCCCTTCGTGTAGGTACCCTATATAATATTACAATTAACATAAGGCAGAATAAGGCTACATGCAAACTCTGGGCTGAATCATACTATTTTTAGCATCGATATAACGCTGATTTGGATTTCATAATAGCCATTTAAAAATCTAATTGGGTTAGCAGTGAGTAATAGTTCATAGGTACCTGCTAATATTATCCTTACTAATATTATTATAAATGCGAAAGTGAGTTTGTTTGTTTGTTACGCTTTCACGCCTTAACGGCTCAACCGATCATCATGAAATTTTGCACACACGTTGTCAGGGGTACAGGGAAGGACATACAGGGTAGGTACTTTATATCCCGGAATTTCCGCGGGACCTCCGAAATTACCGCGGGTGAAACCGCGGGGAATAGCTAGTAACTTAAGTGCAAAAGTAACAGTGTCTTTGCGTCAAAAGCGCTGATGACGCGGCCTTCGATTTTGATCAGATTTCGATACGACCTAATTCGCACGAGAGCTTTTTTAACGTCCGTTAAAAAGCGTTTAAATAGAACCAAACCCAAGTAGGTACTTATATGTTAACACGTCAGCCCTTTAAAATCGCGGCGCTTTTTTATCGAGCACTGTTGGATTTTCGACCTTGAGCGTTGGACGTTAAATCAAATTGAGCGTATGGAACTCCGTGTTTCTGTTTTAACGAGACGGTTTTTAAACTCTCGTGCAATCCCGGTCTAAAATTAGCCAAGCTCGTGTTGGTGTTCCTTGATTTTGTCAATCACTTTCCTATGTATAATCTTATATTTGTGAATCTCCGGTCCTGACTGGAAATCAGCGCTAGGAGTACCCGCACTCATAGCAAAATGCTGAGGCAGTGACCGTCCAAATAAATGCTTTTTTTTTCTTTCTTGCCTAATCTTCTATCAATAGGAAACAGTTACAAATAGTAGGTACCTACCTAGTTTTTGCCGAAGAAAAGGCACCCAATGTCCTTTTCTATACCATCAGGGGTACACAAATTAATATCATGACGATTGGTTGAGTAGGTAGTTAGGGCGTGAAAGCGTGACAAACAAACGAATTTTTCCATTTATAATATTAGATAGGCTAATTATTTATTTTATAAAATACATAAAATTATAATATTATTAAATACTAGCTGTGCGGTTTCACTCGCGTGTGTTTCGGAATTCCCGCTGGAACTCCAAAATAGCCTAATTTACTCCTTATAACATCAGCTAATTGGATATTTTCCAGGGTATGAAAATCAAAATTCTAATTAGTCCGTCAGTTAGAAAATAAAAAATTATAGACACGTATTTTTTGCGTCATTATTCAATACCTATGCCCCGTACAAACTGCACCGGGTTGTGACATCACGCGAAATTTTAACTCAATGTATCGCCGTTTTTTTTTTTTTTACTACACGACGCACTAAAAAAACAACTTAGTCAAGTAGCCAATTGGCAGTGAAAGTCTCAGGGGCGGATCCAGGGGGGGGCACTGGGGGCAATTGCCCCCCCTGAAGACCTAAATAGGTACCTACTTTAATTAGACCTTAGAAAAATCTTCGCAAGGTTGTGGCTTTTCACCAAAGTTTCATCGTAATTTGAATAGAAATATACGAATGAACCTGAATGAACGAACAAATATTCATTTTTAAAACTTTATAAATTATTAGTTCGTAACGAACCCCTATGGAAGTTTGTATCTATTATTGTAAAACAAACACAAAATCTGTCAATTCTTTCTCGTTAAAACAAATTTTCTGTTTTGAAACTACGTGCCGTATGGTATATTTCTCATTTAAAAGGAGAAGTTTCTGTGTTTGGCTGTATATATGTTTTTACAATTATCCTTATATATGTAGTTTCTCTATCCCTTTTCTTTAACTTCATCCAACATCCTTGAGACTTGGAAGTAAGCTATTGTGATTTCACTTCCCAAAACTAGTTGGTACCTAACTCTTCTACTTTTTCCACGTTCAAAGCAAATCTATCCATATTATTTATTTATATTATGTTATATGTAACTGACGAACTAAATGGAATTAATAGAATTTCAATTTTTATTCCCCGTCATATTGTACCTCTGTGCTCAAAAAATAGTCGGCGACTTTTATCACGTGCGGTGCGCGATGAATTCGGATTTGCAAAAAATTTTGGGCAAATTTTCAAAATTTATCAAATTTTTCTTCTGTTGACTGTAAATTTTAAAATCTTCTATGGTCAAAAACATCTTTTTGTTTCAATATTATATTTTTATATTTTTCCGTATCTCGTCATATGGACGAAAATTATTCACTTCTCTGAGTTTTCTGCGTTATTTCCCAAATTTTCTCCTCATTTTACTAATCCAAGGAGTAACCTTCTCCTTTTTGTTTACGCCGATGTGTGCTGTATGAATCTGACAGAAGAGTAATTGAAATTGAAAATTGAAATTGAAAAAACTTTATTTGACACAACACAAAGATTTACAGCATACGTATACAACAACTAGACATAGTAACGCGATAAGTTGGAGCGGCTGCAAAATGTATGTGCTTTACATATTCGCCAGGCGCACTACACATATTCTTTGTACCATCTTTAAAGTGCTAAGGGATCCCAAATCACCGACTTACTTCAAAGAAAGTTTCAGATTGCTTTATGTCGGTCGTGAAGCTACGTCAGGTAGTTAGGTAGTTCTTTGTTCTTCTGATCACGAAACACGTTTTTATCACATCACATTTGCACCTCTGATGGTAGGTATTTTTTCTCAGTTTAGTAAAAAAATCGCTATTAACCATAACACTTCCCATTATTTTCCTATCACTTTATAGATACAAACCTACAAAATTTTAATTTAAAGTTGTTAATTCAGGTCAGATTCGCTGGAACGTAAATTTTTAATTTTTTACTTTTATCTGTTGTAGCTTCCATGTAGATTATTTTATGCATGAAAGTACAAGTTGAAAATAATGAAATACTAAAAAAACTTTTATTTTACAGAGAATCGTACTCAAAAACCGCTATACCTACCTAAGCTCTATCGTTTTCGACACCACATTTTTTTTAAATATGAAAAACATAAAACTAAAAAGCTAAAAATAACAAAATACCGACTTAATCCATCAGACAAAAATACATGTAATACTATTGTTGGTTTGTGCTACCACTTTTTGATTTAAATTCGGTGCCAAGCCCGCTTACGTCTACCCACTTGGGTTGTTCAGCTCACAACGAACTCGTGGCGGGACTGGACTTAGCCCATGTACCTACGCCATATTTGGCTTGTCACCGACTTCAAATAATAATAGTAGTCAAGTGGTAGAATAAACCAATAATAACTACTGGTACTGGTATAATAACTACTGGTAATAACTACCAAAAATAAACTTACGTGTATTTTTGTCTGTTGGATAAAATCGATATTTTGTTATTTTTAGCTTTTTAGTTTTGTGTTGTTGGAAGTCGGTTTCAATTTTTTTGTTAAAATTTTGTTTATTTCTTGCTTTCAAGTGAGTCCGTTTGTAAATTTATCTAAGTTACAATAGCCTAATGTCAATTGCTCATCGCCTTTTACAAAATACTGCTTTTACCGACGGGACGACAGGGACGTTGATTGTTGAGGAGTTCTCCTGGTACGTCATCATCAGTTCCACTTTACCATATACATTGTGACGAGAGTAAATTATTTAGGAACCATATTAAAGTTAACGAATCGGAACTCTTGAAATACCTTTTATTGAGTAGTTCCGATGACCATCTGTGGTCTTCATCATCAGTTTCACTTCTTCAAATTTTGCTTTCCAAAAGCAAATAAACGATTTACTATAAAAAATACAAAAATCGCTATAGGTGTGTGTAATTTTTGAAGAGTTCTCTTGATTTCTCCATGATTCCATCATCAGGTTCTCGATTTGGTGACAATGGGACCAACTTGGGAGTATACCCTTTCAAACAACAAAATCAATTTTCTAAATCGGTCCAATCGAAACCCGTGAAATACGTATTATTGTTGAGTAGTTCCGATGAACACTTGTGGTCTTCATGATCAGTTCCACTTCTTCAAATTTTGCTTTCCGAAAGCAAATGAACGATTTACTATAAAATATACCCAAATCGCTATAGGTGTGCCTATTATTTTTGAAGAGTTCCCACGATTTCCCCAAGATCTTTTGAGGATAATAAAGATTCTTAAACCATAAGATCCCATCATCAGATCCCACTTGGTGGCAATAGGACCTAATTGGGAGTATACGCTTTCAAACAAAAAATGAATTTTCGAAATCGTTCCAACCCTAGCTTCGAGTAATATAAAAAAAAAAACATACAGCCGAATGCGTAACCTCCTCCTTTTTGGAAGTCGGTTAAAAAATCGCGAAACATACACACAGATAATATAATACATACCTACATAAGCTCAATTCAGATGCTCTCAATATGAAGCACTTAAATTTTATTAATGGACTTTTTTGTTTATCCTGTTAATTCAAAAAATTTCATGGTGCAACCAAATTGCCCCTCCCTCAACCAAATCCTGGATCCGCCCCTGGAAAGTCTCGTCAAAATCGGTTCAACTGTTTCGGAGATTCATCCGTGTGAGTTTTGGAATTCCGACAGGAACTCCAAAACAACCTTATCCTTTACCTTACTATTTTATCCTACTTCTCCTTACAACACAACAGAAAAAGAATTAGCGAAATTGGTCCAGCCGTGATGCCGTGACCAAGGGAAATAGGGATTCATTTTTTATATAGATATATGTATACTAATGTATGTAATATTACTCTAGCAGGTAGCTGGTATATACTCGCTAGTATATTATAATAATAGTCGCTAATTCAATGTTTCTGATAAGAGTTATACTGCACGAAAAAACTGATACTATAGTGGTGTATGTATGTATGTATATATATGCTTAAATCAATGCTCATTGGCAGTATTGAAACATTCAACAATATTATACGAAATAATAAACGCACAATATTCCGTTCACGATTCGCCGGTGGCTGTAGCGAAATCTATAGTAATTCAATTTGATTTGTACGGAAGTTGGTTGCGTTCGCTCGTAAACTCATCAGCATTAAGCGCACGAGGGTTACATACAATATTGGTTGTAACTATTACGATACCTACTATAACTGTGAGCTACGGTTTCGTCCGCGTCACGCGTTTCGGGATTCCCTCACCGAGCTTTAGAGCCCGAGAGATAAAAAGTATCGGCTGTAAAAGTGTTGACATAGCACTTGCTGTGACTGTCGTATCTTTAAAATCACGGAAATAAGAGTAGGAATATATTTCCAGTTGTTAGTAAGCCTGACTGCTGCGCTAGGGGTCGTGAGTTCGACCCCAGTAACGTTAAATATTTATGTGGTGAACTTAACAATAATTTTGTGTTTACTATAAGTATACTAATATTACAAAGCTGAAGAATTTGTTTTTTAATAAAATTGTTTGTTTGGTCGAGCGCGCTATTCTCCGGAACAACTGGTTCGAATTGAAATAATATTTTTTGTTGGATAGTTCATTTATCGAGGAAGGCTATAAGCTTCATAACATCACGCTACGACTAGAAGCCGAGCAGCAATGAAAAATGTTGCAAAAAACGGAAAAGATATTCCTTTTGAGAGCTTGGGTTGCGTACCTACTACCTTCGCTGCATAAAAGTAAAGTTACGCAAAAATCATGTAGTAATGGAATACATTTTGCATTAGTACGATTTTTCCTTAAGTTAACGCGGCCCGGGTAAAACCGCGGGGCACAGCCTTACCTATAAAGGTCCTTTTATATCTACAGACATTGAGCATGCCAGACACGTGCCAGGGTATAAATGGGGGCAGAAACCAAAAGACACCGTTTATTAACAAAAGATTTCTGCATGGTTTCCATGCTCTATTCATCCTGCTGCATGTAGCCATGAACATGAACACGTACAAAAATTAACAGTGAGGTGAATATTTGTTCCGCGAATAGTTACTGGCCTGTGTCTGTCGTCTGCGCGGTCGTGTTACGATAGATATGAATACGTCTATACGCACTGTACTATAGGAGAATATTATTTTGTCTGCGACGGGACGTGTCTGGCACGCTCAATGTCTGCAGATATTAAAATGGACCTTAACGCTGGTTGTTCAGTATCATATTTATCATAATTCTTAGGTATGGTGTAAATATACTGTATAGGTATTTAAAAAAAGAATATGAGTATTAAATATATATAACAGTTGTATGGTACCCATAGTAGGATGAAGCTTACCTTAATTTTTTGCGATCAGATCGCGTTGAATGAATGTCCAATAATTACGTAAGTATTTGTTTATTTAAAGGTTTACAACGAAGCACTAACTTAACTTTAAAACTACTTATCGATAACATTGGTGAATGCAAGTTCAGTTATTGGCAACACATGCGAATCTAAATAGCAAGAACAAAGGTAATAAGTTAGGGTAACTATAAAAGTATAAAGTATAAATTAATATAGAGCTTCACTAGACTTATTTTTTACATATTATTCTAAATCATTCTAATAGGTACGTACTCACGAAGGTGTTTTTGCCCTTTTGAGCATGTTTTACGATTTATATTGCTAACTATTAACTTACAAACTACACACATCAAAAGTGTCTAGGGATCAAGCATTTTTATGCGGATTTCTTGAGATTGAGATGTGGCTTTGTAATAAATTTATGATTTCCGGATACAAGACGTATACGACACTGGAGAACCCCTGGACGCCAACAGCGATTAAAATCCTGCCAGGAAGTCCATCCTTATAGTGGTGGAACCATCATGGTATGGGCGGGTATTTGGATCGGCGGAAGAACTGAGTTGATTTGGATCAGAGGCAACCTCAACGCTCAAATTTATGCTGAGACGATTGTATCAGACGTCATCGTTCCTCTACAAGTGCAAATCGGTCCCTTATTTCAGGTAATGCATGATAATGCACGACCGCACACCGCAAGAGTTGTAAGACAGACTCTCGCCGTAGCTAACATCAATGTCCTGCCCTGGCCTGCTCAGTCGCCAGACTTGAACCCGATTGAGCATGCATGGGATATGCTACAGAGAAGAGCTCTGCCGAATATGGAGGGTATCCAGTCGCAAGAAGACCTTTTTTTGTTGTTGCAACGAACATGGGCGGCCATTCCACAGCGTGATTTGGATGAACTCATTTTGAGTATGCCAAACCGATGTTCTTGTGTTGTTAGTGTTCGCGGTAGAAACACGGATTATTAATTGTTTAAGTTACCCAATAAAATTTTAAAGAAAACTGTTATTTCAGTCTTTTTTTCGAACTTTAATGTTAGTGGTTCAAATGTCAAAAATCCCTTTATTAGGAAAATGGCAAATTTCTTTATTAATGCAAAGGTGACTTGGTTTATCGTTACTGTGACAAACGAAAACACTTTATTTGATGAATCCTTAAAGAACATTTTATCTAATATCAATCAGGAGAAAAGTTATTGCAAAAATATATGTTGATCCCTAGACACTTTTGATGTGTGTATATTTACATTACATACAATTCTTTACTTGATAATCAAACCGCTGCAAGTTGTTGAAGTTGGTTTTACACACAATGCCCAAGTCTGGTACTCGAGATATCTGTGTTAATGTTGCTGGCGAATGTCCAAAGCAAGCCTTCCTTATTGGAAGAGTAGTTTTAAGGTCAGTAACGTGCATGCCAAATTATTACATTGAAAATTTATGATACGTACTACTACCTACCTACTAACTTATTAATAAACTAGCTGTTCCCCGTGGTTTCACCCGCGTTAATTTCAGAGATCCCGCGAGAATTCTGGTATAAGTAGTAGCCTAAGTTACTCCTTATAACATTAGCTATCTGCCAGTGAAAGTCCCGTTAAAATCGGTCCAGCCGTTTCAGTCAGAGATTGTCCGTAACATACAGACAGACACCGACAGTCTAGGTGTCTATGTATAATATCGGTTTAGAATACCGTATGTTACGTGTGCATTTCCTGCGAGTTCTAGTTTTGGAGTGAATTGGAACGGATTGCACTGCTGACTGCATATAATAATGTGTACCTATTTATTGTTTGTTTATAACATGGAACCTATAAAGGTCCTTTTATATCTACAGACATTGAGCGTGCCAGACATTGAGCGTGATAGACACGTACCATGCCAGACACGTGCTAGAGCAGAAATGTGGGCAGAAACCAAAAGAAACTTTAAAGATTTCTGCGCGGTTCCGATGCTCTATTCACCCTGCTCGGCATGTAGCAATAGACACGTACAGAAATGAACCGCGAGACAAAATATTCTTTCCGCGAATACTAATCTGTGTGTGTCGCCGTCTGCGCGGCCGTGTTTCGATAGATATAAATACGTTAATACGCGATGTATAGGAGAATATCATTTTGTCTGCCACGGAACGTGTCAGGCACGCTCAATGTCTGTAGATATAAACGGACCTTAAATCGGGTTGTGACTTACTACTTAAATTACTACGACATGAGTGGGAGCGAAAAATAAAGTAAATGAATAAAGAACCTAAAAGTAAGGCTTTTAAGCATGAATAATTTTATAAGAGGTCAATAGTATAAAAATTTAAAATGAATACTGTGAATATGGCAGCTGCTTACTTTTAGAATCTAGAATGTGATTGTTAAAGCGCGTCATTTACTACACTCAAGAGTCAAGATACCTAAATAACTCTTGCTTTTATTGGTGCAATACACAAAAAAAAGGAAAATTCAGTAAAACATAATTTAACACAAATTTTTCTAGAGATTTAATTATTAAAATTTTCTAGGCTCTCAAAAATAAATCTGTACCTACTCTCATGTGGACATTTTACCATAGTTCTTCCCAGCACGGTTTCTGTTCAGCTTTATCGTTCCATAGATATCACATTATTTGACAACATTTTTTCGAAGCTCTAGAGTCTAGAGGCACTTCTCGACAAGTCTTTAAGGAAGAGATCATATTAAGCGCGGAGTTTGTGGCTCACTGTGACTTGTGAGTCATTAGTAAGCGTCCAATGCTTAGCGTTTGCACTACTTGTGAAGTACAATACTTACTCAGTTTGCGGCTAAATGATCAGTTAGTTTCGTTTAGTCGTCGTCGGCTGATTTATAGAGACATCCATATAGTCCTATCAAATTAAGCCGAATATGGGCAATCGGGGAAAATATTTATTGTAGTTTTGTAAATTGGTACAGTTATATCACTTTAAGGGTCTTTATAGGGCTGGGGGGTGTGCTGAGGGTGTAGCGGGGGTTAAAGGTACCTTATTCAGATTTTTGCTCATATCTCCTATATCTGTACCAATAGCACATACTTCTGACATAAGTTTCTACATAAAATTTCTTACATGTCATATTTATTATTGCTCTACAATAAACACTTT
This sequence comes from Zygaena filipendulae, assembly GCA_907165275.2. Classification (NCBI taxonomy): domain Eukaryota; kingdom Metazoa; phylum Arthropoda; class Insecta; order Lepidoptera; family Zygaenidae; genus Zygaena; species Zygaena filipendulae. The sequence continues at coordinate 10,712,734 of OU015652.1, read as the reverse complement.
AGAAGCTACCAATTCTAATATTTTGTCATCTGGAGCGGTCGGAACTGTGTTTTTAGGACGCGCGTAATGTTGTTGGTCATAGAGAATAAGAGCCCTGGACTATATTATTATACGCACGTCCACAAATCTCAGTTTGCATAATTCAGCCGCTGATTTGCGGTTCAGGCGTCGCTGTAAATATATTTTTAAACGTCTATATGTAGGTACATAATATGATTTTATAATTGATATCTCTTTATATTTTGTCATATTTTGTTTCTGTTTATAATAGTATTAAATGTATTATAGTTTAGAGTTTTAGACTGTTTTCCGTGATCATATTTATTAATCTCTTCACAGGCAGTACAGACAGACGCTTTGTTCTACTTTTGCTGTTTACAGTCAGTAGTGTATGTGCAACTACTTAGTTATTAGAACTTAGAAGTATAATTTTGTATCGTATGTTGCTGATAATTTGTAACTAAGTGATATTGACATTCGTAAGTGCTTTTATGAAGCCTAAATCGAAATAAAGACAAATAAAATGGAATAATATTTGTGTCCTAAACTTCTAAGCAACAACACGTAGAGAAGCACGTACTAAAATGGGTTCACCCTAATTTACTTTATTAGCTCTTTTATTATTTAGCTTACCCACCATTGAATGTTACGTGATTCGGAAATATCTGAATTCGGGGTTAGTAGCACGAATCAGGATGGACTTACATAATCCTATTCGAATGGTGGTGGCACTATTATCCTTAAAACATTGTGATTCGATTTATTTTTATTGTTATATAGGTAGTTGTTGTTGTTGTTCTATTTCACGTAGTAAAGTGTTTTATTTGTTTTAGTGTGCGTGACTTTGGGACTTGGAATTTCGTGAAATAGAACAATTATTATGCTACCTGTCCCCCAAGGTTTTACCCTCGGTAATTTCGCAGTTCCTGCGGGAATCCCACGTATAAACCTACCTCTTGAATAACTCTATCTATTGGTGAAAAGCGCATGAAAATCCGTTGAGTAGTTTTTGAGTTTATCGCGAACACACAGACGTGGCGGAGGACTTTTTATAATATGTAGGTCTAGGTAGTGATTTCAAACTGTAAATCTTAATTCTGTTAATATTTCTTTATCTTTTGATACGTGATATAGAAAAGTGTGGCGTTTCTAAATATGTACACGTTGATATATCTTTGAATTTAAGAGCATGAAAGATATTTAGAAACTACGTAATTCTTTTATCACGATTGTCCGCGTTGACATCGTTCATTGTTATCGTGACGCGATAATATTATAGTGTGACTTTGGTTAACGAAAACTTAATGTTCCTTGTTAACTTTTAGTAGGTAGGTAGGTATTTAATATTTTTAACGATGGTATACATAAGTACCTAATACATATAAGTGGAATCTAGTATCGAATCCTCATTCAAAATGGATTAGTTTTTTATCACCGTGTGATTAATCGATGCAAATTAAATAAATGTTGTCAATAATGTTTTTGGGTAGGACAATGAAGTTATTTCATGTCATTAAACCAATGTGATGGAAATTATTAAAACTACCTATCAGTTTTGTATTAAGATTTTGTATTTAATCCGATAATACCTACATAATGATCTATAATTACAAAAGAATTTAATAAAATTAAACCGTTTAATATATTATTATATGTACCTTCATAAAACAACGAAATACCACTCACGCACTCACTAATCGCGAAATCTTGAATGAAGCTGATATTTGGCAGTTAGGTAGTTTATTGGGTATGGACGCTAAGAAACAAATTTCATAGATACCTACATGTTTGTGAAAAGATAAAAAGTTAAAATATTGTTCTCTGAATGATCAACAGCAATAATATTACAAAAAGACGCAACACAGTCCTCATGTGTTTCTTTTTAACGGACTTCCCAAAAAGGAGGAGGTTCTCAATTCGACGCGTATGTTTTTTTTTGTCACTACAGTTTTCGAACACTGCTTGTATTGTGTTCGTTCTTACTTTGTAGTTTGTATTCAACAACAAATTACAGTTTTCGTACTCTTATCGCTGACGTTATCTCAAAAGACTGCGATATGTATGTATACCTACTGTGTATGTACACTGTACAGTGTACTCGTATACTCCGCGAAGTCACTTATTATACAAGAGTCGAGCTGTTTATAATAAATACTAAATGCATTGCCGTCACAGGGAACGTAATTGAAATTCCGGTTAACGGAATCACCAATAAAAATGTTTATGACATCACCATTGTGTCATTAATTCGTAATTTTGATTTATTTCCTACAGTACAAAAAGAAATGTCAGCGTGTCTCCGTGTTGAGTAATAACTTTGAAGGGGTTATTGAGTATTCTGAATGCGTGACGCCGGAGCACAAGAGCGTTGGGTTGTGCGGGGTCTGTTCTGGCCGTCTCATTAGTCCCCGGCGACCCGGATCCGTTGTCAAATAAGTTTTGCCACTCAGATTGGTCTCTGTGTTGTGATGCTCAGTCTTTGTTACTTGTTATTATGCGAGAGACTAGAAGCTTGCGCTTACTATAATATTAGTTGAGTAAACTTATTATAGCGCTAGTTTTTTTCTTTACTTGCCATTAAAAACGTATGTCGCGGTCTCACGAATATGGCTTTTGAGTAGGTACCGTTGCTAGTTAGCAAATACATTATTAGATAGTTATTTAATAATGTATTGAAATATACGTACCTTTATATAAAACGTTTCCATCAGATGGAACTTATATATTTGTCTGCACAACATCGGAATAGGAATAAAATATAAATAAATATAAATGTTGTATGAATTTTTTATGTGTGAGATAGATTCTTATCGTTATTCTGCTTCCACGATTGTTTTTTTTTGTAGTGTACGTACTACGTACCTACTATGCGAAGTTATGAGGTGTCAGCCTGCAGTTGAGGCGGTATAATAGTTGTAGTGTAGGACCTGTGTAGCGTCTACATCGACCGTTGCCGCTGGCTTGTACCCGTTGCGGACTACCCTCATTTTGTAGTGCTTACGCTACGCTTTGAACGACAATGGGGAATTGTTAAGGGTCGTAGGCTCGTAGCATGAACTATAATAGGTATTATATCATTTATTTTTAATGTCTAGGCTTTTTTCCTATACTAAAATTATGTTACCTACTATTTATAGAAACTGCAATCTCAGCGTATCATTACGTTTGTAAAATATACAGGTGATGTTCATGTAGTATGATATTATTATAAAATATAAATGAAGGGCGACGTTTTTAATGGCTTTGATTTAATTTAATATTCTAAACTGAGTTAGGTACACAGCTTGAGAGCCTAGCTAGTAACTACTAATGGGCCATTCAATAGCAAAGCATTGGATAAGTTACCTTTTGGTAGGTGACACCCAAAACCCAAAGCTATGTAATTATGTGTGGAGGTTTAAAAGACAAAGACTAGCTCCGGTATCTAAATAGATACTACGTAACCCCTTCGCCACTATTACGCTAATCTCGTTAGTGCGTCTACGTCATTGATATCGTCTAGTAGTAAATCAATGGTCTACGTACTTTTTTTTTGATTGGTCGCAATTTTGTTTTGTTCTAAACTAGCTATGCCACTCGGTTTCACCCGCGTGAGTCTCGTAATTCCCGCAGGAACTCCAAAATAACCTAATTTACTTGTAAAAGTCCTCTCTGATGATCTTTTAAATTTTTTCAATGAAATTAGTTATAAAAAATCAGTATAAACTTTAAACTCAAGTAAACTCAATAAATAAAATAAACTAATAGCCTCGAATACCACCCGCTTTTTTACTGTCAACAAGTGCAGCCGAGTCTCCGTGGAATATCGATTCTGCATGAATAAGTATTGAGTTATTTTTATTATGTTTCTATAAAGTACCTATGTATACATATAATGCAGGTAGATTAGTTATGAATTAATTCCTTTTACTGTTGCTTTATATTTCAAAACAAAACTTAGGTATCTCAATGGAAATACCTACAAATAGCTTGCTGTAGAGTGCAGAAGTATATAAATTAATATTATTAAAAAAATGACTGAAATTATAGAAATAATAATAATCCAACTCGTGATTATCCAAACGTGAAATAAGGAGACACAAGTTAAGAAAACAAAGGTGAAGGCTGTATTGACCGTTGCGTAACATTTCGGGATGTAAGAGCGCAGTTGGAATGGTAGAAACCTATTTAGGCGTCTGCTGAAGCTCTTCAAAGGCTATTTATTATTATAACAAGAAGTAACATCACTATGGATATTCATTTGTCTATGCCCAAACTAGGAAGATATCATGTGAAATGTGCCTAGAATAGAAATTAGATCGCTCAAGTCAGGACCAACTCTATACGAATATTAATAATTTATTATAAACGCAATATTTGCCTTTTTCTTTTGTTCAGTATTGTGTGCAGTGCCGTGTGATAAAAATACATATAAAACACATATTTCACACAGATTCTATTGTATTCTCAGTGGGAATAGAACGGTGATCTATCAGTGTTATTTTTTTATATATTATTATGTAGGACTTGTATGAGAAAGTGTAGTCCTGTGCAATCCTACTAATATCATAAACTAGCTGGTGCCCGCGGTTTCACCCGCGTGAATTTTCGACCCTTGCAATGACGTTAGATTTTCTCACTCTTAAAACGTAGTGGTTATAAACTCTTTAGTCTCAAAGAAAATATAATCACATCATTTCTGTCTCTCCAAGCCTTAAAACTGTCACTTCGAAAAATCAATCAAAAGAAAAAAAAGCATAACTCTGTACTTTTTATCCCGGAATTCCCGCGGGAACCCTAAAATTACCGCGGGTGAAACCGCGGGGCACAGCTAGTAATATTATAAGTACCTTTTTTTTTATTTTATTAACTGATTGGTCGGACATTTGTCCATAATCTCGCCTGATTGTAAGCGTAGATATGAACTAAGGTGTTACACGTCTGCCAATTAAGTACCTGTTCACTCTGCTCTTGAAAAAAATTAAAGACATTTGACAGACAACCTATTAAAGACATTTTTGCTCCTTTGTATTATTTTAATTTTTTTTTCTCGCCCAAATCTATACGACGTTTTGAAATTAGGTACGTTTTCTCGCCAGTGCTTATTTTCATGGAAGCTTACACGTGTACATTGTAAGTATATCAAAAAAAGAATACTAACCAATTATATATGTAATATAAGTATTAAAATTCCAAGTTAATATGTAAGTAACATCTAAAATCATATTTATAAGTAGGTATTATACAGTCCTCCTGTAACTGCATTACTTTCAGGAACTCAAAATTCTTCACAAAGTTACGTCGAAATTCTGAACTGCGTAAATAATAAAATTATGAAGCATGATGATACATACTTATTTAATGAAAATAAATCTAGAGTAGGCAAGTGGAAGAGCAAAATACTTAAATACAGACTGATGGACATGATGATTGATATTTTAAAATATGAAAAAAAGGAGTTCGCTACAGTTTTTTAATGTAGATCTAAGATCAAAGCAAGTTTTTGTAATTTATCCTTTAAGGGGATAAAAAGGAAAGGGGAATCCACTATGGAATTACCGTTAGTTCCGAAGAGTCATGGAAATCGCTATTTTGACTTTTTTCTTCAAATAAGGAAACACGGACACAGCTAGTGCTATACCTTGTATGTATATCTTATGTGATAGTAGGTAGATGTGGGCGTCCAAGCAACTTTTTGCTTGGACGACCAGTAGTGGGGTATTGAGTTACTAGATTCCGTATTTAGAATATTCAATTGATATTTGATAGTAAGTAAGGATTGAAAAAATATTCAATAACTAGCACATTTTTTTTTTAACAGACATTTGAAGTTGAAATTCTAAAAAAGCTTCATTTGAGAAAAACATTATACCTAAAAGTTTGAGTGAAAACAAAAAACACACTTCTACTTGTTTGTTGCATAGTTTTTCATAATATTGTATTATTGTAGATTATGATAATATATGAAATTGTAGAAAATTGAGCATATTTTATTAAGTAAATCAATTAAAATCGCGGATGCAATTTTTTCACCCAAATTTACAAAACCTATTATATCTCGGAAACAAAATGCCGAGAACTGGTATCTTTTGGCTTGGACGCGCCCACATATTAATATTTTTTTACTATTTTTTTTTTAGTTTTAGAACACTAAAAATTGCGTGGTGAAAGTTAATAACAGCAGTAATCGTGTTTAATAAAAACTGAGCAATCGATAATAACGAACAACTCAATCGTTAAAAAAATTTGCTGATGCAATTAAAACCTACAATCGGGCGCGATTCTGGCAATAATTCTAAACTAAATTTACATTATTAATTAATTTTGAACCATATTAAATAATTACCGTAACCGTATTAATTAATAACTTTGTGTTGTTATTTATTTCATAATGTTTTTCTTCACTGTAACGCCCATAGGTATTAGTCAACTTTGAGAAAATAACTACCTACCTATATTACATAATAATAATACTATACCTAATAATAATGCTGGTCATTTATCCCAAAGCGTTTCTTGGTCTAAAACTGCTTGGGTTTTTAAACCCGATTTAAACATGGATTTGCGCCTGGGTTTTTATCGGTTTTTAATTTCAAAATTATTTAGTTTATTTTAATCCTCTTAGTTAATGTTGGTATTTTAACAGATTTGTTCTGAATTGCATGTGCCCTCTCTTTTACTCCAGGGGGGAGTGATTAAAAACCAGCACTGCCCGGGACCCAGGTCACGAGCAGCTTACGCTGAATCACTTCCTTTTGCTTATAATTGGCTAAGTTTCATGTTTTTTTGTACACCTTTCTGGTGGCAATAAACAATTTTATTATTATGATAAACACCAATGTTTAATGCGGAGATGGAACCCGCGGCACCTGGCACCGATGCTGTAGGTTCAATTACAATGCTGTAGGTATTGGTTTTTGTTTTTATAAAATACTAGCTGTGCCCCGCGGTTTCACCCGCGTGAGTTTTGGGATCAGGAACCTTTGCGGACGCAGGCAGAACAAACCCGCCAAAGTTTCATCACAATCAGACCAATTGTTTCGAAACGCATAGAGGTCAGACAAACATTAATTTTTATTTAAGTATAAAGAAAGATGGAACTATTAATAGGTATGTATTGCCTGTTAAGGTTGATCGTCAGGCCTAGTTTTCATACGAATCTCAAGAGCTGTGACTGGTTTTTTTTTACTATGAAATACTAATATATAGTTTAAAAATAAATAATATTCCACGCTAACATTATAAATGCGAAAGTAACTCTGTCTGTCTGTTACCTTTTCATGCCTTTAAGTACTCAATTGATCATTATGAAAATTTGCATAGGTACAAGTCGTCAGAGTTACCTACAGAAAAAGACGTAGGGTACTTTTTTCCCCGTAACTCCCAAGCGAACTCAGAGATTAACGCGGGTGAAATTTTCTGTATTGGCGATATCAGTGTTTTTTTTAGTATTTTATTAATTAAGTATATCAAATGAAAAGCAGCAGCAGAATATTGACATTCGCATGACAAGACGTAGTCCTGACGATCCACCTTAAATGCTGGTCCACCGTAAAAGCACGGTCGAAGAGTTAGTATACCTACTGCGATTATCGATTTAATAACTCGATGCGCGACTATCATTTTGTGTTACGATGGTTTTTGAAGGTCACTGCCCTTGTTAATTACAGCGAAGTGCTCGTAATTAGCTTCGTTTCCATTAGAAGTGTTCCCAACTCCATTTAGTTTTGTTTAGTCTTCTGTATTTATGTTAACGCACTAACACAGTCTGCTGTTGGTAGAGTTGTCGCCGTGACCCACATAACGACGAATGACGATTATATCGTTTTAATTAAAAAAAAAAGAAAAAAGACACATTTGATACATTCGTACCTAACAAAGGCAAACGAATTTTTAATGCTATGTTTCCTTATTTTAAATTCGCACGAGAGATACATTTTATGTTAAAGTGATGCATATAAAACCTAGTACCAACTTTTTCTTTGTTCCTATATAAAAAAATATTTAATGGGCATGTTGTCTAATTTTTATTTTTTAGTCCGTCTTGTAGATTATTAAAAAATATTTGACACGTATTTTTTATTTTTTTACGGAATCAAAAAATAACGGCGAAATATTGAGTTGAAATTTTGCGTGACGTCACTATTCTGACAGTTAGTATGGCGGTTTTAGCGGTTAGTGACGTCACGACCCCCTAACCCTAAACTTGAATGCGCTTTATCTCTGTATATTTTAATTTATTTGAAAAAGCAAAAAATACGTGTCTATTGTTTTTTAATTTTCTAACTAACGGACTAATTAGAATTTTGATTTTCAAAAGTAGTCCACATCCCCAATTATTTTGTCGAAGTCAAAGAAATTGATCCAAAGTTCAAACGCCCTTATTTGACGTTAATAAAATTCGAATACTTTAATGACAGCACTTATAAATCGTTCGTCTGTTCTTTATGTTCTATATAGTATGTATTTATAGGTGAAAATCAAAGCGTCTTTTTGCTTTCTTTTTATGTAAAGTTAATATAAGTTTCAATCTTGACTTACACACTTTGTCGTTATAATATCTATATATACGTTTTACACAATCTCTCTGCATCTGTAGGGTAGATGAGATGGGGCTCGGAACAGCGCAATCACTCCGTAACTTCTATAATAGCCACCTACAGCTACGCTCAGCGTTAGGGTAAAGCTAGCTATTTATACGATTACGTATGTATCTACAAAAGCGGTCTTATGTGTTGTTATTTTGTTATACTAACAAAAGGGTTCAATTTGATTCACTTGGTTAATGTCAAAAACTTAATTAAGGAGGTTGAAATAATTCACTAGAGCTATTTCAGTATACATTGGTATCCTAAACATTTTTCCGTGGGCGACTAAATAAATAACACCAAATTTGCATACAGGTAATCCCTATAGCTCCACAGTCCACATACGATGTGCTTATGCTAATAGTGGGTGGAGCGTGCGTAGGTTTTCAGGACACTGTTTTAATAACCCTTTGCTTTTTTCTCATAAACTCATAGAAGGCTAATCGCGACGTTTGCTTTCGCAGGCGCAGAGCGACGATGACGACGTCGGGCCGGACGATGTCAACGTCGCCGTCGAAGGCGGCTTCATGGACGAATTCTTCAGTGAGGTAAGTTTCAAAAAAAAACAACGGTTGGTGAATAGAAGCCGTATCGCAGCCAACGGCTAGCCGCCATTTTGTGTATCCTAAACAAACAACTGTTTCTTGCGATAAAAGCACGTGTTTATTAGCTCAGGAAGCATACTGCTTTAGTACAAAGCCCCCCCTCCCCCCTATTGTTTGAATACTATTCTTAATTCAACATTAGCGGAATGCGATGGGAACGTCACGAATAACAAACGGCCGCCACTGAAAATCAGCGTCGTGGGACTAGTTCCACAAATGAACGACATAATATGCTGAGTGGTAGCCATTTTGGTACCTTTGTTAATCTTCATACTTACGGTTAGTTTAAGCTACAATTTTGTTTTGTTTTTTGATATCAAATAAATTCCCGCGGGAACTCCGAAATTACCGCGGGTGAGACCGCGGGGCACAGCTAGTACATATATACAAAAATGAATTGTTGTTCGTTAGTCTCGCTAAAACTTGAGAATGGCTGGACCGATTTGGCTAATTTTGATCTTGAAAGATTTGTGGAAGTACAGGGAAAGTTTAAACGGTGAGAAGTTGGGAGCTCCTGCGGGAATTCCGAAACTCACGCGGGTGAGACCGCGGGGCACAGCTAGTATTATGATTAAAAAGAAGAAGAGATTACATAACATCTGTCATCTAAAGTTCATAGGTACAGTTTGTAATGTCAACCTAAAACGATATTTAAACTGAACTGATAAGTTAACAACCATTGATAACTCACCTGAAAACATTATCCACCCGTGGTAAAGCGTTAATCAAGTCTGTTACGATATTACTATAGCGGGTCCCATTAGTACTAATTATCACATAGGTTTTTATGTAATTAGCACGTGTCTATTGTGAAGTAACACGCTCCCTTATGAGTATCTTGTTGTGTTACTTGTACATTCCGCGGGCTTGACTTTTGATTTCGGATTTTATTAATACTAGATACCTACATAGTATTCGATACTGTTCACTTTATCGCTTCATCATCAGTTCAGGTCTTTACTTGCTCTTGCTTGCTTTATGTAGTAGGTTTAAGAATGAGTGTGTGTTCATTAAATTAAAATATCTGCCAGTTGGTTTCGACGCCACTTTTTAAAATAATTACATTTGTATGGAACAGTGAATCTGGGTAAAACGTAATAGAAGTTCCCCTAGTAGAACTATAAATAGGTATGGTAAAAGTAATTTTCTCCTCGATAGCGGCACTATGTCGGTCAGTCACATTTGCGTGCCCGGCTCGTGTCGTGTCAAATAGCAAAGCTGTACTTTTATGTACATACAAATATAGGTAACGTAGTACATGCAACGGTCCCCCGTTACGGATTTTCAACTGAATTCATTTCGATTAGAACTACACAGCTTTTTTCTATTGTATTGACGGTATTGTCAGACAAATCTTTTGCTAGTCGTTTCGTCACGACCAATTTTATTATTGTATAGAAAATCGATCTTCTAACCCTCCCTTGGCGCGTATGTGTCTTTTTTATTCACGGGGGAAGCATCAATAATATCTTAAATGGTTTATGACAAAAGCGGTATCGTAAAGTAACGTTCGGAGTTCCTTTTATGAAAGAAATCTGTAAAATAATGAAACTTTTGTATAAAAAAAAGTTCTGTACGCGGTACGCCTGTGGGGTTAGTTATGTCGTTTTGTCGTTTATTATCACGGCAAGGAATAGGTTTAGGTCTTGTTTACCGCTCTATATATAGCGCAATGTCTTCCGGATTTGTTTATCTCTGTTGCTCGGACGGCGAATTGCATTCTGTTTGTTCTAATGCAATGTGGCGTTTTTAATATCTTCGATTACAAGGTCCAAACCAAATCAAGCATGTCATGTAGCAAGTTAGAATAAATAAATGCGAAAGTGAATTTGTTTGTTTGATACATTTTCACGCCTCAAAGGCTCAACGGATCATCATGAAATTTTGCATACACGTTTTCCTATGCCCTATCTGTCGCGGTAATAATAATGGGGATGTTTTCTACTTTTGAAAATAAAAATTCTAATTAGTCCGTCAGAAAACAAAAAAACTATAGACACGTATTTTTTGCTTTTTAAAATAAATTAAAATATACAGAGATAAAGCGCATTAAAGTTTAGGGTGAGGGGGTCGTGACGTCACTAACCGCTAAACCGCCATACAAACTGTCAGAATAGTGACGTCACGCGAAATTTCAACTCAATATATCGCCGTTATTTTTTGATTAAAAAAAAAAGAAAAAATACGTGTTCAATATTTTTTAATAATCTGCAAGACGGACTAATAAAAAAAAAATAGTCAACATGCCCATTGAAATACGATAATATAATATAGGTATATTGTTACCGATAAAAATATCAATAATTATGTAAACAAAAATAACGTCACGATGTAGTGAATAAACGCAATTTGATTTTGGCAACGGAGGAAAGCTTTAACGGCATAGGTAGGTACGGGTAGGCATAAAAAACGGACGTATTATTTAGGAATCCTCCCCGGTCCCTTTATGACGTGAAAAGTGGTAATATGTAAAGCGACGTCGCAATCATTTCATGACGTGATAGCTGCGTCCGTATGTTTTCATTAAATTCACGAGACGCGACCCCGGCCACATAAATATTCACGCGGTGTTCCGTATTCATCATAATGTTGTGATGCATTTACATGTTGTTATGTTGGGCGGGAGAAACCGCGGGGGCCAGCTAGTCTATAAATATATATAGGTAAGGTTAAACAAGGGACGTAACGTATTCAATTGCTCGATAGTTGATGCTTCTATGAACCTAATTATTAAAATACATATAATTAAAAAACAGAGAAGACCTGGAATATTCTATTTGTCAGCGCATCAGCGGCAATAACTAAATATTATGTAGTTACATAGGATCATACACTTATGGGTATGATCTGTCTGCGGGTTGACAATTTACGTGCTTAGTTTTCATGAATATTTAATTGCGTCAAAAAATAATTTTATGTCCTGTTATAGAATCGAATACTGAATAACTGTTCTTTCATACTTTTTGTTTAATCTAACACTCTGTATAAATTAATCTGACTGATTGACTAATTCACAAACGCCCAGAGAAACCGCTGACCCTTTTCTGAGAGAAAGGGGAGTGAGAATTTGCTTGATAGTACCGTTAGTTCAGAAGTTTTATGGAAATACAAGTAATTTAACGCGGTTAATTTTGATTTTAATTTTGCAGATCGCGTGGCAATTTCGGGATAAAAAGTACCCTAAGTCCTTCTCTGTATCACTGACAACGTGTATGCAAAATTTCATGATGATCCGTTGAGCCGTGAAAGCGTAACAAACTCACTTTCGCATTTATGTATAATTTTAGTAAAGATAAAATATATTGTAGCCCGTCTTTTCAAATTGAGAAACAGGAATTTCAGGGTTTTTGGTACTTAAAATAATTGTACTGGTAGGTACTATGAGCCATGGGGGCGAGTCTGAATCAAAAATAAAAAAAAGCGTCAGGTCATCACTATTTTAATTTTTCTTACAAATATTTGTATGCACATTGCTCAAAACCGGATGCATAGAATGGAGCCAGGCTTTGTTTCATCGCAATCGGTTCAAAGAAAGTGAAGTTAGTATAGTTTTAAATTTAAAAACGGCCTCAGTAAGTTGAGCGTAGCACACAGTGGCGCCAGCGCATTTAAAATAGCACGTGAGAGGAGTCACGGGCAACAGCTAGTAGCTACACATTACGTGTGAATAGTGGTGGCGGTGCTTGCCATTATGCGGCCCACTTACATCGGCCCACAAAAGTTCCGCAGCTTATGTACCTATGTATTACGAGTGGGTACTTGTCGTAGCAGTTTGTAAAATCTGCAACATATGCGATTAAATGCATGTCGTGTATGTAGAAGACATATTATGACGTAATTGAGTGAACGGTGACGAACTGACGATGTTGACGTGACGTGAATGTTTTTAAACGTCTACATATTACAAATACTCAAATGACAACTTGTTGAATATTGTGTGTACTTACTTATGTACGCATTTGAATATTGCACTAGTTTTAACTTCATACTCATCACTTCCGATGTGTATTAGAATTTTAAGCCAAAAGAAGTATAACTTCAGTAAACCTAAAAAAATAAAATTCACAGTAATTCAGAACTGCTATATCATATATTAGTATTAACTTAATCCTTTGATAATCATGAGCAATTTCCTGCTATCATTTGCAATTTATCATATATATCTATTGTAAAAAGGTAATTCATTAAAAGTAGATTATAACATGTTATGCTCGTAAAACATCCTCAGCAAGCACTACTCTATCGACCGGTCGGTGACTGATTGTGTTGTTAAAGTGATTGTGGATTATTAATGTGACTCATTTCTCATTATCGATGTCTCGAGCAAGCGCTGAGTGAAAAGGAAACATGCTGAAATTGCACAATAATGAATCAGCCAACTAAACTGGAAGTTCGAGATGTAGTCATTTAAGCGGAAGTGTCTGTCCGTAGTTTTTTTACCCGATCTGCATAAGCGTACTGTAAACCTAAATGAACTCATAGTTGACAGAGTATAGGAATGAATTTTATTCACATAACTAGCTGTGCCCCGTGGTTTCACCCGCGGTAATTCCGGGGTAAAAAGTACCCTATGTCCTTCTCTGTACACCTGAAAAAGTGCATACCAAATTTTATCTAAATCCGTTCAGCTGTTTTTGCATGATTGAGTAACAAACATCCAAAATTTCACATTTATAATATGAGTAGGATAGATATATACTATTGAGGACTTTTTTGTAGATCTTTTGAAGACCATCATCTTTGTAATACATACTTTTGGTTTATGATCAACGTATGCGAGGATAAGAGCTCGAAAGCGCATTTTCATCCGACTTGCTTCAAATTTATCGTCACTGCTCAGTTCCTATGTGTCTTAGCGTCATGTTATATAGCCTATAACCTGCCCAGGAGTATGGACTAATCTTACCAAGTTGACCCATGCGTGCATATACAGACAGACAGACAAACAAAAAATTTACTGATTGCATTTTTGGCATCAGTACCGATCACCATTCATCCTCCAATATTAATTTTGAATATAATATGTATATTCAATGTACAGAATTGACCTCTCTACAGTTTTATTATAAGTATAGAAGAAGACAAATAAAGAATTATGTAGAGGATAGAGCTGGATTCTGGAAATAGTTGGTATGGAAATGATGCGTTATGAGATGTGTGTGAGACGTATGATGAGAAAAGAAGAATGATGCGATACGAAGTGTTGCTTTATTACAGGATTTGTTGACAAAGTTATAGTAACGTGACTTTGTAGGCAGAATAATTGTGCTTGTGCTAAATGGACGTATACCAATCAGATCATAAAGGAACGGACGACGCGACGGTCATCCGCGAAGACTTATAAATGTTGACCATAGGCTTGAGTTTATCTGTTACTTAATAATGAAATTAATGAATTAATCCAATAAAATAATCTTAATAAAAGGGAAGTAATGTCACTTTTTTATATATACGAGTATACCGCGACTTGCGAGTTATTTCCACGCATACAAAAGAATGAATAAATAAATAAATAAATACATAGGTACTAATATTATAAATGTAAAAGTAACTATATATTTTGTCTTTGACTATATTTTCATGCCTAAATCATTAAATAGATTTCGATATTTGGTGTGCATCCCGACAACGGACAGGCTATTTTATACCCTACAATAAATATAACAGTGAAAATATAACAGCAAACTCTGTAATAAGCAACGCTGTCGGTGACACTATACTTATATATTATCTATATACATATATAAAAAAAATGAATTGCTGTTCGATTGTCTCGCTAAAACTCTAGAATGGCTGGAGCAATAAAATAACGCCAATTCTTTTTTTGTTGTGTTTGTTATTGTTACGAAAGAAGTTTGGGAGTTCCTGCTGGAATTGGGTATTCTCCAAGGTATGAATATCAAAATTCTAATTAGTCCGTCAGTTAGAAAATAAAAAAATAATAGACACGTATTTTTTGCTTTTTTAATTTAATGAAAATGAACTTAGATAAAGCGCATTAAAGTTTAGGGTGGGGGGCTCGTGACGTCAATATTCATTATAAGCGCCATACAAACCGCACCGAATTGTGACGTCACGCGAAATTTCAACTCAATGTATCTCTGTTATTTTTTGAGTACGTAAAAAAAGAAAAAATACGTGTCCAATATTTTTTACTAATCTACACGACGGACTAAAAACAAATTTTTTGTCAAGTAGCCAATTCCGAAACTCACGCGGGTGAAACTGCGGGGCACAGTTAGTATAGAATAAATAGCTGCAATATTTATCGTGGTTCGTTGGTTACTGGCGGCCGCCCGATAGTGGTCGTGGTGGTAATCTTATTAATTGGGGACTGGCAAGGCACGGTGTCGCCAGTACCTACGTACGTACTCGTGCCTACTGCCAGTCGCCGCACAACTTCAACTCCTCATCGATCGTCCGGACCGTGAACTTCAATCATAAACTGTGCGATATCGGCTAACTGCCTGTTAACAATTAGATTTTCATACAACAATAAACCGACTACAATATAATCAAATTGATTGATTAGCTCCATGTTTTTAACTTTGCAGTTGTTGTTACTAAGTAAATTAGCATTAAAATTGGAACTATGCTTAAGAAAACTTCAACTTTTATACTAACAATCTGTGATGAATACCACCTAAAAATATGTTCATAGCTAGAATACTTAACGAGTCGAAGAATAATTAAAAAACAAAATGTCTTGTTTTCGTATCAGGATAATTTAATTTGCCTAATGCATTCTAGGAAGCCAAAGGCAAGATAAATAAATTGTAATCTTTGTCGGATTTTTCGGCTTATGTAGCCATAAATCTCTCGAATATAAACGGACAAATCTCTTTGAGCAGTTTTAAAATCTTGTGTTTGTTTTGATAGAGCTTGTAAGCGAACGCTCGTTCCCAGATTCGATTTATGTCAGAATGCCGTTAGATTAAATTAACTTAAACTTGAGCCACAAAGTGGTCCCAGAAGGCTCGATTTGAGTGAAACCGACCCCTTCGTTCTTAGATATCCTTAATATAATATTATGCTATCCAGAAAATATTTACCATAATATTTGAAGCGGACAAACACCGATTTATATTGACATAATTTACTTTGCAATAGAATAAAATAGAATACATACTTTATTTATCTAGTAACAGTGACTCATTTTGGTTAGTATTAAGCACTTAAAAGCTGTGTGTTAGTAGTTAACAAGATAATGTAAAATAAAAATATACATGCAATTACCTACTGTTTCATAATATGTAGGTATTATAAGACATTCTGAAAACATAATGAATTATTCAATACCTTTTCGATGAAAATGGGCCGGAGCGACCTGCTCGCGTTACATATTTCATTTTATAGACATTACCTAAAATTTAATAATACATACATATTATAATATAGTCTTTTTGGAGGTTTTACAACAGTATGGTCGAGAAAGTGACGTCCAAAGGTAAAATTTAGTCGATTTGTATCAATTGTATTAAAGGTATATCTACTATCTTTAAACGAGCAATTCTTGTACACACATTTTACATAAATATAAAATGCTTTGTCCTGAATGACTGATGGATCAACGCACAGCCTAAACCGCTGATCGTAGACACCTAAACTTGGAGGGTGTGTTCTTCATATGGCGTAATGCGTTACAAACAAACTCACATTCGCATTTATTTATAATATTAGTTAGGATTATCAATGTACCATCATAACGAACAGTCTTCAAACTAAATGATACTGATTATTATTATTACTATGATAAAATGTGATTAAAACTATGAATCAAATAAACAATAAACGCGTTTGCCACTTTGCAGGTGGAAGAGATACGGGAGATGATAGACAAGATCCAAGCGAACGTAGAAGAAGTGAAAAAGAAGCACAGTGCCATCCTGTCAGCGCCGCAATCGGATGAAAGTGAGTAACAAACGTGCCCTTAACTCTTATTTATCACAACGATACTCGGTAGTCCCCTCACCCCACGTATCGATACATGTTTGTTCTCTGCCAAAGAAAACTAGGAAAAATTGCAACCGTCAGGAATTTTAAATAGAAATAGAGAAATATAAGAAACAAAAATGAGCAATTAGTAAAGAAAAAAATATTAACTAAATGTTAACAATTAAAATAATATATCCATTCATATAATGAGTATCTGCTTCGTTCTTTTTATTGCTAGATTTTAATATTATCTTTGCCTTCGCTTGCCGTATCATTGACACAAACAGTAACCGGTAATTTAACGAAGAGTCTGATAATTTTTTCAGGGAACCCTATTTTAGGATCTGGTAACCTTTTTCCCGATTTTTTTGGGATTCTAATTTTATCTCTGTGAACTTTTATGTTTTAGTTAACTTAATTGATGGCTATATAATAACAACTGATGATAAACAAGTTTTAATACCAGTTTAAAATTACTGGAAATCTTGTTTAAATATACAAGTGGTGCCTATATTGAGAACAGTGGGAGTTTGGCATATTACAATGTAGGCGTCAAGGGGTCACAGCGATCCGTATTCCGTGGGCGGGTTCTATCTGTGTCGTCGTCTCGCCGGGCGCTGCAGCCGACCCGCGTCGCGTCGACGCGCCGCGCCGCGGAAGCTGCTGCTCGCTAGAATCCGGCTCGATGACGCATGTTATGTATGACTCGGGCCAGGTCAAATGCCACCCAACTGATTTTTATAATATTGATTACATTTGATCTCATTCAATGATATTTAAGTAAAAATGACGTACATTCATACTACGCGGCGTTAAAATATTGTCCCGTTTTGACACGTCATGTGAATGTGAAAGCTAATATAGAAATTATGGAATAGAAAGAGGTAGGTATTTGCTAACACTTCAAAGCAAAGCCCCTTATCCCCAACTAGGGGAAATTGGAAGGCCTGAGTTTCCGCGCGCCAGTACCATATCTACCTCCTTCTATCCTTTAATATTTATAATATCATTGGATCTCATTACAATTTTCATGAGAGGACCTACGAGGTTAATTTATGATTGAATGGTTAAACTTTTAAAAGTTAATCTTATTCAGGGCGCGATAAGAGTGTCAAGGTCGAATTTGAGTGTATAACGCTATTAAACGAAACTTATTTTGAAGCAAATATGACGAAAAATAGGTACTTAGAGATTCTACACTCTACAGATAGAGACGTATGTTAATTGTATGCTGTCAGAGATATCGGCTTTAAATTCAAAATTATGAAGTAAAACGTGGACGTCTGAATTTCGGAATACTTTTATACTTATGATGTCATTCAGTTGTGGATGTGGTCGTATGGTCTGTGTGGGTATGGTAACTATTGAGGAAGCCGGCTCGAATCACGGTTTTACCTCGGTGTGCTGAGTTGCACGTGCCTTCTTTTTTATTCTCGAATACCTCAACTACTAACTGAATCAAAATCATAACTTCTTTCGACAAAAAACATAGTGCCACTTCACCAAAAGTGGTCAATTCAGTGCCAAGCCCAAACTACATATATCCGAAAACTAATGACCGATATCTTCGATAGGCATTTTACGTAGCACGGCCCTAGACTTGTAAGAGTTTGACGTCACGCGTCGCGTAAAAGCGGGGGAGTACGTCGGAAAGACACTCGTCAATACATACCTACATATTTATCTCAAATCTCAATACTGTTTGGATTAAACACTTTTAACGCAGCTATTGTGTTCCGATTTGGAATAGGATTTTTAACGATATACTTTTAGGTAGTTGGTGTATGCTTGATAAATGTTAATGCAAAATAATAAAATTATTTCCTGTAGTTTACTTTAGCACAGTAAATATAATATAACCGATAACAAATATGAAACGATGTGACTGTTGGCTGCCAACTGAGTTTAAACCACGCGGCAATAAAAATAAATATTCATTCAGCCAACGAACAATGCTACAAACAGATCCGCTCGAAAGATTCAGATTACAAATAATGATTATGACATTAGCACTATGTTATTTGCTGACGTTCTAGAGAAGATTTTCGCTGCTTTCACTACTCGTTTAATGAGAAATGGGGGAATGAAAACTAATGCTCGTAACGTTCGTTGTCCGTCGAGATCTTGACGCGTGATTAGTTCACGACTGACGTTAAGAACTGGCATTTCACAAACCCTCTTCAAATCAAAACCGCCGCTGGTTTCCATTCGTTATCTTTCCAGTTATTATAACTTTATGAGCACTCGGAAGTACTTCCTTAAGCGCTCTGATGAAACCACAGAACAGAAAATAACATAGGCATAAAAGGGACATCAACTTTAGTATTAAAACAGATGAAAACCAGTGTCGTCGGGTGATTTTCGCACACAAAACTATTCATCATGCACTAAAACGTTTACTAACGTAAAGAAATGTATTAAACGCTTTATGGTCATGTGGTTATGTTTGTCACTGTTTTCAAAATTCACAGTTTTGGGAATATATTGTGGTAAATATACTTGGGATGGCAGCAAAAAAGTTTCGGGCAAGTTAGAGCATTTGCTCTTACTTCCTTTGCAACGGTAGCGCACCTGCCCCGCCTACATGTTCTCTCTAGTTTATTTTCTCTGTGGTTGAAACAAAGCTACATACAAGCTACATACCTTAAAGGTCATTCAATAACAAAATATCGCTTGCAATCAGTATACGTGACAGTTAAGAGAAATCTTATTGGGTTAGAAACGTTTTTTATTTACGGGTACAATGCAACGCTACACTCCATTTCGAAATCCGAAATGTTTCTTTCGTCGCCTCCAAACATTCTCCAAAGTATACCCTGTAAATGAAACGCCTTTAAATTTCCTGTCTCTATTATTCTTTTCTATGCAAGGATACGGGTGTTATGTATAGTTCTATGAAAGGTTAGATTTTCTAGATCATATTATCACATAGCCGATAAGTATGGCGCCAAAATTGATGTCATCGGTTCGAATTTCCCCAGCTAATAAGGATATTTTTATAGCTTGGGGGTTCATGTTCTAAAATTTATAGACCCTACATCCATAAACGTGATATAATTTTGTAATCCGTTCGCCCAATAACACTGTGAAGCAGGATCGTCTCGATTAGCCATTGACCTAATTCCGTTCGAAATCCATTGTTGTAGACGGCAGCAGTTTAATATAACTGACTTGGTATTTTTCGCGCCCCTGTTGCTCACTTTTTTCGGAAGGTAAAGGTGACAAATTAATTAGTTAGTAATTAGTTAGTAAGTAAAAAATTAATTAGTAATGAGAATTACTAACAGTGAGTACGTGATTTCTGAAGCTAGAAACATTTCATTTTGAAAATATAAACAGTTTTATTGTATGATGGTGTTTTGACCATGGAGCATTTGACATTGTATCCTTTAGGCACACGCGTTATGAGCATTGCAAGGAATGTTGTTGGTCATAGTCAGGACTTACCTATAAGTAACTAAAAAAACTGTCTAAAATTTTATGAATAACACAGGATTGTTTGTAACACATTTCAACTTTTCGCTTTATAGCAGTTGTCTGGAGTAGACTGACAGAGTTAATTTTCCAATTCAAATATTCGTAGGTTTGGATTTTCATTTTTCAGGATTTGGGACT
Source organism: Zygaena filipendulae (assembly GCA_907165275.2). NCBI lineage: Eukaryota > Metazoa > Arthropoda > Insecta > Lepidoptera > Zygaenidae > Zygaena > Zygaena filipendulae. Next base: position 10,692,012 of record OU015652.1, on the reverse strand, counting down.
GTAGATAGATTTACGTTACTTGAGAAATTTCCATTGCTCAAGTTCAGTGTTGACGCCCACAACGTAATCATCCTTATTAGCCCCTCTGATAGATATTTTCAGACGAAACCCACGTTCGTCTCATATCACGCTCTCGCATCGTTGTTTATTCGTCGTAAAATCTATACTTTTTTGCTGCTATCGGGAACTATATGAGGTAAAAGCTATTCGTGTAATTTTAAATGGGGGACTCATTTAAGCCTTCAATAATTCATGGTTTTACATATTATTATAACTAAAAATATAAAAAAGTGATAAATCACAGACATAACCTTTAATGCAAACGTGGGTTTTCGTGGGAATATAACCGTTACCTACATTTTGTTAGTTTTGGTCGGGTTATAAAAAAATGTTTCATTTAAAAAACATATGTAAAATGGCATGAATATGTTTTTTTTAAATGAAACATTTTTTATACTTACATGTTTGAGATGGGAATCGCATACTGAATAGCCTTCTTGGACATTATCTTTGTTTAGAGTTTGATTCAATCACAAACTTCACTAAATTGATATTTAATTTTAGGTACAAGTTAGAATAAGTACTAACAAAACAGTTCCCGTTATTTTTGTAGTTATTTGTTTTACTTTTCCTACCGTCGAGTTCATAAAAAAATACTCGCCATTTTAGTTATTAAAACTACTTTGTTTTTTTTCGCCGATGAATATTATGGTAAAACCCACAGAGCAAATAAATTAACCAGAGAGGACATGTAGGCGGGGCAGGCGCGCTACCGTTACAAAGTTAGAGCAAATGCTCTAACCTGTTCAAAACTTCTTGTGCTGCCATCTCAAGTAGGTATATTTACTAAAATATTCCCAAAACTGTGAATTTTGAAAACAGTAACCAACATAACCACATGCCCATAAAGCGTTTAGTACATTTCTTTACGTTAGTAAATGTTTTAGTGCGTCCCTTCTATCTGTTATTTTGTGTTCTGTGGTATAACGTATTGAAGTAAAAATAAAATAAAGTTGTTCCCCCCGGTTTCACCCGCGTTAATTTCAGATTAATTAACGTGGCTTTCTATTGGTAACGGAATTTTCAAAATCGGTTCATTAGATCCAGAGACTACCCCCTACAACGTCACAAACTCACCATCTTTATAGTATTAGTATGATGAAGTTTATTTATTTATTTATTTAATCCTTTATTGCACATAAAATAACAATTTAAAGAAAAGTAGAATACTAATGGCGGTCTTACACACAAAATCTTTTTTTTTTCGTTTAATTTTAATTTAGCTTCATTCGTCCCACGCGTTATATTGTACCATACAAATATTCATAATAGTGAGTGCCTACACTGTTTGCATGCCTAAATTGGTACTATATTATGTAAATTGAATTCGGAATTTTCTCGTGTATCTAAGCGAAAATTCAATAAACGCAACTTTAAAACGGGCGACCTTTCTAACGTCGCGTCGTAAATAAAAATAATAAACATCATATACTTTTTATTCAGTTAGAGATAAGTACGTCACCAATATTTTTTTTTAAACAATACTGCTTAGAATTTCTCAAATCTAATAAGGAAATACAGTTTCCGTTTTGCAATAGATCGGAAAATTTGTTTTGTCTATTCCGATCTTCCATGGCTACAATAGCGTGACTTAAAAAACCATTGTTTCGTCACAAATGGCTTAAAAAAAATTAGAAACTTACCTTGAGTGCTCGCGACTTGCGAAGTCGTTTTCCACTGGTTGCCACGCCTCGCCCAATTTAAAGTTAAGTATTTATTAGATTCAAGGGTTGTCTTAAAAGTTAAAACATTATTTCTGTGATAATATTAAAAAAAATGTAACGATAGAAATGTTTGCCAATAACAAACTACCCTAGCGTTGTTTGGTCCACGAAAGTCAGTTAAGAATAGACCCATTGTCTAATATCGCACCCGAACCTGTGGCTGACGTCGTACGATGATTTTTTATCATGAAAATTGAATGTACTCGCTAACAATTTAGAAAAATGAAAAGCGATGTAAAAAAGTTTTTTTTTATTTATATAGTTAAGGAAAACTCTTGGTTTAAAGAAAAAATCCACGAGGAAATGTAATGCATTTTGCATATAGGTGCTTACTGTAATTCAATTTGATTCTTATCATACATTAAGACTAATAAAGTCTCTAATTAACTTTCGAAAGGTCATACGTTTTTGGGCATGAGTGAGTGCCAAAGATCATATAATCACTACATTTTAAGATATGGGACTCCCATACTGTGAAATGGAATGACGCGAATTTTTGCCCTAGCAATCATGGCCGATTCCCACAGAAATAGTGCTGTTCTGCTTATAGCGAATGGTCGTCATATCGATATCGATAAAAAATCAGGACTACTACGGTTCTTCATAGTTTTTTTATTATTTTATAGCTACAGAAAAAAGCACCAGTGACGGCTTAATTGCTGTCGGTTAAGTATATTTAATATTGAACTTAATGTAAGCCATCATTGGTGCCTTTTTCAGCTGCCTCAAATAAAGAAAGTAGCTCGTTGGGAGTGAGACACAACATTTATTTGAAAAAGGTATTTTTTTGTATTAATAGGCTATTTGACTAATTTTTTTTTCTTAGTCCGTCTTGTAGATTAATAAAAAATATTGGACACGTATTTTTTCTTTTTTTACGTATTCAAAAAATAACAGAGATACATTGAGTTGAAATTTCGCGTGACGTCACTAACTAGTGCAGTTTGTATGGCGGCTTGTAGCGGTAAGTGACGTCACGAGCCCCCACCCTAAACTTTAATGCGCTTTATCTCTGTGTATTTTCATTTATTTGAATAATAAAAAAATACGTGTCTAATGATTTTTAATTTTCTAAAAGACGGACTAATTGAAATTTTGATTTTCAAAAGTTGTCAACATCCCTATTGAAACACAGTCTTGTGGAACATGGTCAAGTTGACTACTTGACTAATACGGGTCACGGTTTTTCTTCCTGCGCGTGGGTGTTTTCCAAGGTTTCTTTTTGTCAACCGTTCACTTGATTACTGGAATAAATTAAAAAAAATTAAATTCAAGAAAATAAAATCGAATGACAATGTAGCATAAACAAATCGTTAGGTTCATTACCAGTATCGGCTAGCTGCAAAAAATCAAGTGTCCAGCTCAAGGTGAACACTTAAACATACAACTTTGCCCATAGTTTAAAACTATTATAAGAATAATCACACGGTTTATTCGTGCTGTTTTTACCGGGTGGTAAAAACAGCACGAATAAAAAAGACTTACTTATTGACTTTGACTTATTTTTTCTTCTCAATTGTGCTATTTTATTTTGATCTGCATTCAACTGCTTTATTTTATTTGATGGAGTTTTTCGATTGGTAAATAGGTCAATTCTTTTTAGTCTTAACCCAACTCTTGCACCTAAAACAAAAATAATGTATTTATCGATATCTGTAAAAAAAATCTGTATATGTATTTTCCGCACTATTTACATATTCTTTCAAATCACATAATAAATTTACAAAACACTATTTTTGTTATTTTAAGCACTGAATAAGAATAAAAACAACTATAAATTGAATAAAATTTACGTACCGGGCTGGATCAAGAGGAAATCTTGAAAGAAAAGTCCTTTTTACACCATTTTCATTTTTCGATTTTACTCCGCAAATTCACACGTTTTATAAGACATCTTATTCGATGGTTCACTTACAAGACAAAACAAATTCAAAAAAAATTCAAAAGCTATTTATTACTTAGGATTGGTTACAATCACTTGTAATCGTCAGCAGATTCTTAGAACTATAAATTAAATTATTAAAACAAACGTACTAAACTAAAAAAAACACTGAAATACTATTAAATTAACAAATAATAACACAATAACAATTAATTTTTCTTTCAATTGAACCAGGCGCCAAATTTTTTACCGCTAAGACAGCGACTGAGTACTGACTGACATTGCCATAGTCTATAGAGCGAGAAGACCGAATGCCACCAGCCACCATTTCAACTTGGACACAATCCATACATTTTTTCTGAAGTATGGAAGTTGCGACAGCCTGGTGAGTGCTTGAGACTCCTTCGTTTGTTTGAGAGGTGTTTCGGCATTCGGCAAATAATAAAATATGTATTAATATTATAAATTAAGAGGAAAACTTTGTTTTTTTTTTGTTTGGAAATGGAAAGCAGTGACACTAGTGAACTGATTCTAAAAATTCTTACCTGATGGGAAGAAACAGCATCCCTGGACACTTTTTATCCTATTTAGAGACAGAGAACTTCTTGAAGGTATAAGCCATACATACTATAACGTAGGTATTATAGCTCTATATATTGATTACTAATTACATTTTGTGTCACTGCCGGGTGTTGAGGACTTAGCGTTTTCTTCCTGTTTTGTTTGCCTTGGATACATGAGTACTTAAGTTTTAGGTTTGGACTGTTGTAAATACGTAAAGTAAGTTATCTTTGTATAATAATTACGAGGTAGAGCGTTAATATCTGCAACACAGTTTTACACTAAAAAGCAGGTATTAACGTTCCAAACCATTTTTGTACATCTGGCTTTTATTCCAATAAAAGAATTTATTTATTTATCCCGGAACCAAGAGTCCCCCCAAATATCTCTCGAGGTGTTTAATTACGGGTAATTTGGGTGTTAGAATAGGACAGCGGGAAAAACTCTTCATTCTGATACAAAGAGTTCCTGAGGTAAGTTTGAGTTTAATGCGAGTGAAACCGCGAGGGGACAGCTAGTCATTTGCAATAAAATTTAAGTACATTTGTTTATGGTGGAGCGAAATGATGTTCAGTTCCCAAATTCCCCAAAGCTTTAAACATAAAATTCATTCGTTACAGAAACAAAGCACGAACTGGAAGATCTCATGGCTGATATTAAGAAAACTGCCAACAAAGTCAGGGGGAAGTTAAAACGTGAGTAACTTGGAAATTCCTATTGGTTATTTTCATACGTATGCAACACGAGTATGTAACATACATTATAGAGCAGATAACGCCATAATCGTATGAAAATTATGCGTGCTACATATTTTTGATACCTTATATTTATAGGTGGTATACGGTTAACGGAACATCTCCAAGAATTTTTGTAATTAAACTCTTAAATAGATTAAATACTTTAATATGCACCGTACTAAGATCACGGTAATTCCTGAAGAGACCAGTATTCCGCACACGCTGGGTGATGCAATTTCATGGGTGGTGGAATCAGCTTACAACGTCTCTCGGAGCGAACGTAATTTGGCGCCATTTCACGCACACACACCGGTTGCATTTGTGCTTCGATTTCGTACATAATTTTAAATTAAATCAAACGCTGTATGCGTAATGTCTACACCGTTTCAACAGACATAGAGCAGAACATCGAGCAGGAGGAACATTCGAACAAATCGTCGGCCGATCTCAGGATAAGAAAGACGCAGCATTCGACTCTGTCGCGCAAGTTCGTCGAGGTGATGACCGAGTACAACCGCACGCAGACCGACTACCGGGACCGGTGCAAAAACCGGATACGCCGGCAGCTGGAGATCACCGGCCGCGCCACCACCGACGAGGAGCTGGAGGTGATGCTGGAACAGGACAACCCCGCCGTCTTCACTCAGGGGGTGAGTCGTGGTTATTATTATCGTCATATTGTCGTGTACGAGTTCTACAGATACAAAGTTGTATCACTACTACTATTACTATTATAAATGTGGATGTAAGTTTATTTTGTTTCTTTTATTTGCTTTCACAGCTTAACTACTCAACATCATCATACACGTTATGAGGGGCACAGAGAAGGACATAAGGTGCTTTTTATCCTGGAATACCCGTGGGAACGCTGAAATTAACGCGAGTGAAACCGCGGTGAACAGCTAGTCTACACTTAATATTATAAAGAGATAAAGTTTGTAAGTTTTTGAATTTGGTTGTGGGAAGTTATCTCTGGAACTACATGATTCCACTTACTATAGGAAGCTACGGTGTTCCTGAGTAACAGAAGGTACTTTTTATCTCAGAATTCTCACCGGAATTGTCATTATATAAAACGCCTGTAACCGTCAAAGGGGCGCCAATAGCTAAAGATCTATCTAAAAAAAAAAACTACATGTTGAGAATACTTATTCTCTAACTTGACAACGAAAAATCTTGCGAGCGTCACTTCTGTTGCCTGCTAAAAGGTCATAATAAAGGTTAATAAAATCTCAAGATAATATCTCAAAGAGGTAAAAGGTGAGTAAAGGCACTTCGGTTATACACTTACCACGACCAAAACAGATGATATCATAATAACGCTGTCATCGTTGACGCTCCAGGAGACCAGAGGTATTATAATGGTTGTATAATCGTTTCCAGATAATAATGGAGACCCAGCAAGCGAAGCAGACGCTGGCGGACATCGAGGCGCGGCACGCGGACATCATCAAACTGGAGACGTCTATCCGCGAGCTGCACGACATGTTCATGGACATGGCCATGCTCGTCGAAAGCCAGGTCACATTCACACTCATATTTAGCTACATTGACACGTCCAGTCTTTATCACTCCTTGTTGTTTTTTACAAAGAGTTTTCAAGTTTTGAAGAATCAGACGAAAGCTTAAAGTTGCAGTTTCGACTCCTGTTACACTTTGTCTTTCAAAAGATTTTATACTACTATGGCAATTTTCATTCATCAGCGGCGCGGTTTCCTCCTTGTCGGGTTGGAGGTTTTTATCAGACTTGTTAAAATGTTCATCGTGATTTTAAGAATAAAGTACTTAAAATTTTATTTTGATTAGAATGAAACAATTAATTACATGTGTGCAAGCAGTCACTGTTACTAAGTAGTTTTAAACGTCACCAACAACAACAAACTAGAAAAAAATTGGTGGCGAGCGAGAAAATAAATGCGTTCCTCTGGGTACAGGGTGAGATGATCGACCGCATTGAGTATCATGTAGAGCACGCTGTGGACTATGTCCAAACAGCCACCCAAGACACAAAGAAGGCCCTAAGATATCAGAGCAAAGCTCGACGGGTGAGTTGTAAACATTCTGCTGTCTGTTCATTTGTTTTTAATGCGTTTTTGTTTTGTTGTCCGCGCCCTCATCCCCTGCCCGCACACACCCGCTCCTTGTTCCTAACCCGTTTTGTTTCCATATATGTGAATGGTTTGTTTCTTCATTTTTTTTCGAAATACCGAATTTTTGGAAACGTTTTCGTTCATCCGGTGATTGGTTCATTCTGTTTGTTTTTTTTTTTTTTATTTGTCGTATAATATATCCCTATCCAAACATAATTTTACCCATGCATAATTTACCTACTACTTGTCTGGCTTTGACTGTTGTGAACTCTTATAACAAAATATATCGCTCCAACTAACACTGGATGGAAATAAGCTTTACCATCTCGTATTATCAAAACTTACTAATATCACTAATTTATGACTTCTCATTTGGTGTGTGCGTAATTTGCCTTTAGTATATGGTGTTTGTTATATAATAAATGTATTAACCACATTATTTAAAATTCATTTTAAACTTGTAATTATCTGACAATTGTGCAATGTTTGTAACACAATAAAATAATATACATTTGTTTTGTTAACAATGGTAACACTAAATGTCATTAATTGTAACGTCCGTGTGTATTGTTTGTTGTAATGTATATTGAGGTTTTATTTCGGGTTTATAAATATTATATTATTCAAAGAGACGGAACACAAACCCTATCCTGTGACATTTTTTCTTGATAACATTCTCGGTTAGCTGTACTGTGGTCGGTTCCTGTAACAATACTTACCGTGGGATACCCTACTATGGCTACTGTAATTGATCGATGAACCAATCAACCGTGCGCAATGTCAGCGCGCGTCCCTCTCCCTCCCAGCGCCCTTGACCTTAGCGCGAGCAGGGTGAACTAATAGATCGCATCGAATACCAAGTGACCAAAGCGGCCGACTACGTCGAGACCGGCAACAAAGATATCGATACGGCCGGAAAATACGCGACCAAGGCGAGAAAGGTAAACAGAGAAAAACATTTCTCTCCTAACAACAAGGGATGGGATCAACTACATATGAATTTATTTTAACATCGATATACTATAATAATAATCAAAATAATCTTTTATAATATATAATTAATCTTCGCAAGGTCTTCTCTTTTCTTTGATCAAAAATTTTACTATTGTATTATTGATACGAGTATAAAATATGAATCTTGTTTTTATTCTTCTTGTAATAAATAATAATAATACCTTTCTTTGCTAAAACTGCAAAATTTTAATGAGTGGGATTTATAATTGGTATATCCAAGGTTTTATTTTTTCGCTTTGTGTCGCACATGCATGTTTATTATATTTGCTGTATAATATGATCCAAGATGGTATGTTTAATTGTCAATACACATAGGCGAAACCTTTTCATTATCATATCAATACTATTTCTGGTTGATGTTACTTTGAAATTACAGGAATGTAGAAATTATAAAGAGGTGATCGAAAACTCTTGTAATAAATACTACAATCAATAAAAATAATAATTTAACGTGTCAAAAAATAGAGCCAAGGTATGGTTTATTGTTTTTATAAAAAATTATCACCTTTGTCCAATTTTCGTGATTTTTCATTTGCCTTTGGCCTTAGACTTTCGTTGGGTTAGCAATGACGTTAGTTAGTTAGTTAGTAGGAATTGTATTATATCTCGTGAAAACTAAACTCTATGCAGAGCTTTAGAAAACATTTAAATAAATCTTTTCTTCGCATGCCTACACCTATTTCTTATTTTAAAGGAAAATATTTAAAACATACTGAATTTTAAGGCCCTGTGTCTTATCTGCAAAAGCGATCGTGAAATGAATGAGTTTTGCAACCTTAAAAACCCTACTAACGTACTGGTGCATGTCTACCTACATATTTGAGGTGATTTTATCTGTCACTCTATACTAAATATCACTCACGGCAAATCAATACTAAAATCTAATAAATTTTTTTTTCAGTACTTACGTTTATTTTATTTTAATATACTAAATTCAAAACGTTTAACTAACAAGTTATTTCTAAATTTTATAGATTTAGTGACAGATTTAATCACCAAAACATTAGAGTTAAATAAGATTTTGTATGATGCTGTTTGATTCTGCTTTCATTAACCTCTAAAATAATTCTGATAAGTCATTTTTTTTGTGCTGCTAGGTATTATTATAAAAAGTGGTAAAAATTTTTTTTTTTTAAGAACATTTAAATAATAATAGATGCTGAGCATGATTTTGATAATTTTCCTCGTGTATCACGTCATTCAATATTGAGTCCCGATAAGCTGATATTTCGGTTGAAAAATAATTTTGTACATTGTTGTAATTGATTTTACGCATTAAGTACGACCCATCAGCAAAACGATAACCATACCTTTATATGGCTAAAAAGCTATTTTCAGTACCTAAACCTTTAGAAAACGATGCATTTAAAAATATCAAAACGAATGCAGTGTCAAGTTTTTTCTATTTTAAAAGCTTATATTTAACTTGCAATGTATGTATGTATGTATGTAGGGGTGGAATCTTGTAACTTAATTTTGAACAGGTATCTTCAACCGATTGAGCTGAAATTTTGTATACATGTTTAGTTTAGATGACAAATGCATGGTTTATTTGTTTATAGCGCATTTGAATAAAAGCTTGTTTTAAAAAAATCGAGACTTATTACATACGTATGTCGTATAGGGACTTAATGATTGACATGTTACGCTGAATGTAGTTTTAATTTTATGAAATCCTTTTTTGATTGGCTGCGAAACATCGTAGTTACCGACGCTTTATTTTTTTCATTTCTCCTTTGTGATTGCAGAAAAAAATCTTCATCATAATATGCCTGACTGTTACGGCGATTGTCTTAATGATAGTACTCATAGTGGTCATACCTAAAGGCTAGGAGCCGCGTGGGGGCTTCACCTTCTTGGAATACCGAGCCACAGCACAATCAACGCTGCCAGATTAGGTACATAATTATAATATTAGCAAAGTAATGCAAAATATTATGTATGGAATACAAATATACTTAATAATTTTGGAACGAGTAATTTCACTCGAATTTTATTATTAAGTCTGTGCTTGTATATCTTTTTAAGCGAACATTGTCCTAGTGCAAATATGAATTTTTTATTTTGATCAAAGGAATTTTTTGAATTATACCTCTTATTGTCTCGTTTTAATACTGCCTCTGTAAAAGACGTTGCCAGTTTTTATATAAATAAGCTATAGTCTTTTTTCGCGGCATATTTTACCAAGTACTTATTGCGAATTTAATGCAGGACAATAGCACAATTATTTACAAACGCAAAACATTATACTTCATTATATGACACATGGGTAATTTATGTAACAAATTTGCACGTACCTAAGTACACAACAAAAAGAGCTTAGAGTGCTTAAACTACAACTTACACACCAATTTTATATCAATATACGGTCCAGCCGTGATAATTATGAGCCCCGCTCTCGTACTTTTGACGGATAAATCTTCCATCAATGGCGTCTCCTGTTGGTTGAATAGTGTTATTTGTGTAAATTCATAGTAAACTATTAATATAACTACATAATTATACATTTATTGTGTTAGAAACAATTGTTCTGTTTTTAACTTTAAGTTCTTGGTCAAACCGCGAGAAAAGATGTTCTTTCGTTCGTTTGAAACACATTTTTGCAAATAGTATTTTCTTTTTAATAACCTCTTAAGTTTGAAATATGTATATTATGTTAAACTTCTTTTCTTTCAACTACGTAGTAATGTTATCATTAATCACTCCAAAACCGAGCACAAAGGACGTCTTTTTTGCTTAGAACTAAAACAGTGCAGAAATTCATGAAATCTCATTATTGCACAGTTTTTTTTTTAGATATTTTGCCACAGAGGTTTAAACTTTAATGTCTCCTATTAAGCTTAATATAAAATGCATGCATTAGATCGACCAAAAAAAGGTTACTGGCTGAAAATTAGGTTCGGCTGAATAAAACCGATTTGGTGAAAATAATAATTTTTTATGCTATTATTATAAAGAGGTAAAGTTTTTGAGTTTGTGAATTGCCAGAAAACGTTGTAGGCCGTAGGGGGTAATCTCTGGATCTACTGAATCGATTTTGAAAATTCTTTCACTTATAAGAAACTACAGTAGTCCTTGAGTGACATAGGGTACTTTTATGCCAAAATTCCTATGGGAACTCCAAAATTACCGCGGGTGAAACCGCGGGGACAGCTAGTTCATAAACCAAACAAATACTAGAATAAATTTTCCAGTTAGAAGTGCAAATTTCACCTTAATAACTGTACATTTAATAATTGTAGATAAGTTTGCAATGTTTTTGGAGAATATGAACTTTGTTTTTATTATTTTGAGTAGGTATATTATATCACGGTAGGTAGATAGATTGGTAGTTGAAAGAAAAGTAGATTACGCACCTTGCTAAAGTGAGTAATTAATGCACTCGTGCTAATTTAGTGCCCGAGCGCACTAACACTCGTGCATTAATAACTCACTTTGCGCTCGGTGCAACAATCTACTATTGCTTTCATAATTATGAAAGCTTTGGTGTTATTTGATATAAATAATACATTTTTAAATTACCTATTGTGCTATCAAAAGTTCCGGTTTACTTTTTTAGGGTTCTCCGCATTTGAATTGTATATTAAGTTTTTATTGATTTTAATTTTGCATCATATTAAATGTTTTACACATAACATATACGAGCACTTTTTGGTGTTGCCGTATGAAAAGCATGTAACACATTCGGCTAAATTGAAACAATAAAAGCTAAAGGTATCTCATGATATAAATAATATTGGCGTTGCCTGGAGCCCTGATTCACTACGATCGTAACACGCTGCTTAGCTTAGCTTTATTGTAATAAATAAAAAATAAAATAAAAATATCTTTATTTTCAGTCCATAGTGTGTAAGTAGGTACAATTTTTACTTATTACTATTGTGAGTAGGTAGGCAACTAGGCAACAAATTGGGTAGAAAGGTTGCCAGGGTCACTGTGCCACACGTCTAACGTGTAGCTCAGTGAATCTAACAGTAAGAGGAGAATTAAGCCTCTCTGATATCATCTTCAGGACATTTTTCGAGCTGCCCCGTAATCTGCCTACTATGGAAGCCGATTTCTTCCGCATTATCACATATAGAAGTCATCAGTGCCCGCATCCGCAAACATGCCTGAGGCGCTACAGAAACGGGGGAGCCCGAACAAATGCGCCACAAATACTGTTTTCCCCACTATGCCTAACGAGGTTTTACTTCAAAAAATACATACACACTACACAGCCTACTTGTTTTATGATATACAGGATACTACTTTAATGAATTGTTTTTTTGCTACGTAAAGTGTTTGGATTTGTGTGGCACGCGTGTTATGGGCAAGGAATATTGTTGGTCCTAGTGAATCAGAGAGAGCACTGGGGCGTTCTAGGCCCGTGTTATATAAATATTCGTACGGTTGATAAAGACAATATTTGTAAATAAATTGTGCAATAAATAGTAGATTGTGCTTAATAATGATGAATTATAAATACTAGGTATTTTATTGATTAATACTTTTTAGGTATGTGGTATCTAGTAATATCCAGACTTTGTCTTACATATACCCAAGATACCTTATCGTCTGTATATAATAGATTTAATAATTTTAAGTTGTCTACTATTATTATAAGTGTAAAGGTTATTTCATCACAAATCAAAGCGGCACTTATCGATCGAATCTAACAAATCAAATATGTGAGTAAAACATTTTTTTTCTGTTATTAAAACCTCTTTTTCGTTCCAAAATAATTCATCCATGTTGATATTTTGTGTAAACTAAAAGAGTAGGTATCGTTAAAGTTTCCTATTTATATAACATAGTTTTTATTCTTTTGTTAGGTCTTTATACTTTTGATTAATTATTTATTGTTTGTTTAGTCGTCAATTTTACTTTTAAATATAATAATGTAAGTAATGCGGATACCAGTATTTTTTCATAATTTAAGTTAATGTAATCTCTTCAACTATTTATTCAATATTTTTTTGTAGTCTACAACAAATTTATTGCAGTAATTAATATTGTATCGCTAGAACACAAAGTAACATAGTAGGTAAGAAAGAACGAACCACATCTTTTATAAGTACCAATCAATTAAACTTTGATAGAGCTTTGGTTATTTCACATTTTTCCAGTGTACGTGAATTACGATAGCGAGAAATAAAATGGTTGATACTTATATAAATAAACAAAACGTAAAACGCACTTTTATTCTTTACGTGGATTTAGTATTTTTAAAAGTCTTTACCGTTCTTAGCCATCTTTAAATTTGCATTTAAACGGGCATTTCTCAATGCTGTAATTTTTATTTGTAATTCGCTATTAGAGGCGTAATTTTAATGTGTTATTTTAGTTATTCTTTCAACACGACTATTCATGAGACTATTTTAAACTTACATGGAGATTTCGTTCATTCCGACTCGCGACTTTGTGTGAAATATCAACGAATCAGATGGGGGTGCAGTGGGTGCACTTGCGGCCCCTCCCTACCTGACGGTTAAAGTAGGCACTTCACCTTATAAAATGAATGAAAGTTGGAAGTAAAGTTTGATGAGGAACTCCTCAAACCACGCACATAAATTACTACCAGAATGCTCGAGTAACGATCATAAATGTCAACTGTTAAACCATAAATAGTTAATTTAAATTTAAATATTATATAAATATATAGATTTTATGTACTTATTTAAAGACTGTGAGATGTTATTTATGCCACATTATAATAATTGATTCTAATTTTAATGATTTATTTATTGTTATTCAATATTTAAATTTTCATTGTAAGTGTATCACAATACCAAACCGAGCTAATTACGAAATCGTTAATTAATGTACCTACCTATACTAAACGAGACTTCACTCGAGATGTAAATATTCCGTATATAATTTTAAAGATTACATTTTATTTATTTTGATTTATGTATTTTTCTTTTTTTTTAATTTCATCCCTAGATGTAAAGGCAAAAGACGCACCCACTCAATACACAAAATTTAAACGACCACCAGTGTTTGCTATTGCAGTAGAATTTTATTTGTGTATCTTGAATCCGTCGCCGAGGCGATGTGTGGGTGTGAATTGGTCACGGAGCCCGGGTGTCGGGTGGTCGGGTGCCGGGGCCCGTGTGTCGTGTGGTCGGGTGCTGGGGCCCGTGTGTCGGGTGGTCGAGTGGCCGCCGCCCGGGGCAGGTGTAAAGCGTAATGTTGCATGCTCGCCGCGTGCCGTCGACAGAAGAAGATCATGATCCTAGTGTGCCTGCTGATACTGGGCCTCGTGATAGTTGGCTACGTGTCCAGTTACTTCATGTGAACGCGTCGCCCCCCGCGCCACCGCCTCCATCGCCGAATGCTCAAAGGTAACCGCGCCTTGCCGCCGTGCGAGCGGGGCCCGCCTGCGCTGGCGCGGCCCGCTCGCCGACCATTACATAGTCACTAATGTGTGTTGTGTTTGTCTAATTGTGCAGAAGAAGATAATGATTATGGTGTGCCTGCTCGTGCTCGGCCTCATTGCGACTGCCTACGTGTATAGCACTTTCTTCTAAACGGGCCGCCGGGGTAGGTCCGACGCGTATGCATAATATGTACACTGGGCTTAATAGAGACAACAATACCATATTATATCAATAGATTTTTGTTTTTGATATCAAATCATTGAGTAGACGCTGGTAACATTTTATTGTCATCATTAAAGCTTTCGCCCGCGTCTTTGATCGCGTGGAATTAAGTTTTATCATACTTTTTAGCTTTTCGAGACGGTAGGTAGGTACATTAATAGAAACGTAGTGTGATAACTTTTACAAAAGATTGGTTGGTGGATTTTATAATAGTTTTGAATGACTGGTAATTTGATTGATTTCAATTTGTACATTTTGCGTCTATAAAAAAATTACCAACCTAAAAATTGGCCCAGAGTACAGAGTGAAAATTTGCATGCGTCAAAACTATAAAAATAGGTTACCAATTAGTAGCTTTATTGGTTCCAGTAAGTATACTCTTTATAATGAAACTCAAGGAAATAGAACCTAAATGGGGAGATATTTAAAAAAAAATGAGGCAAACTGTCTATCGCTATCCTATAGGGGGCTACATCCGTCACTTTACTCTTTAGTACCCCTCGTAAAACGTATCTTTTTAAAAGATTATTTTTGTTTATAAAGGAATCGACGGACAAATTTATAAGAGGGCAAGGATGTCAAAACTTTGCATTTACGTATTTTTTTTGCTGTAAACTTTTAAGAAATTACTATCGCTTAATAAAATAGTTTTAACTCTCTTTGACATTTCTGGCTGCGCGTCGATTTCTTTTTAAATGAAATAATTTTTAATTGTATTGATCGTACCGATTCTTCTGTTTATTTGATGATAATAGTGTTTATAAAAACAATACATTATAAGAAACGTGCTGTCACTGCTGTAACAAACAAAGATGAGGTACGAGCAAATAAGGCATGTAAGCATTTAAAATTAAAAATAGTATACATAAATATCATTAGTGCACAGGTAGAGAGAGCTTAATCAAACTACATGTAGTTTAATAAGAACCAATGTAGTATTTTATTATTCGCTACTGTCTTTTATGCTTGAGGTACGTAAAATATAAATGTAATTGAAATATCCTTATTTTTCTTTCTTGATACCATATTCTTTAAATACTTACCTACTTCTTATTTGTTGTACAAAGTGATAAAAAAGATGGGCGTACTCGCTTCGATGCGATGACGTATAGTATGTGTTTTTTAGTGTATCTGTTGGGACGTTATGTACACTATACTTAATGGTACGTTCACACGCGTGCGTTCAACTCTACATTCAACGTGCACATTCACATTCACGAGCGTGTAAACGGTACGCCCGAGCCCGTGAACGCGCCTGTGAACGTGAATGCCGCGAATCGGGCAAGTGTCGGTTTTTTGGCAAAGTTCAAAGGATGAATGTGCGGGCGCCCGGTGACTGTTTACACGCGCGCGGGCAGTCAGTCTGTCCCGCGCTTTCGCGACGAGTGGATCTTCATTCATTCATTCATTCATTCATTCTTTGCAGTCTTTTTCTTTTTCTCCGTCGTTCATAATTTTGTTTCTTTTTCCAATAAAAATAAGTTAAGCCAATGGATATGACAGCAACAACACCGAGATCCTCGCTGCTCGCCATTCTGGCACTGACTGACACGACGGCGTGCGTGTAAACAGCTTGAATGTCCGCCGGCCCGGGACGGGCTGCATGCCGCGCAGCCCGCCAGGCAGCCCGCCGGGCTGCACGGCGCGCGTGTGAACGTAGCATAAAGTGTATCTCCCGCAATTCCACCCGAATCAGTTTCGGGATTCCCTCGGAGTGTTTTGGTCAGAATAAAATGAATCTATACAACTATAAACAGACTTTGGAGACTCCTTCTTTTTTGAACTGCTAACTATGCATGCACTTTTATATACGTCTGTCACAACTCACACTTATACTTTTCACTTGTAATTAGGTGCATAGCTAAACCGCCCGTGTTAGACCTGCCCCCTTAACCAAGTTGACAGTCTATGCATTAGATAGGTAACTATAGTAATCGTTATGTCACGCGGTTACGCAAAACTGGACTTTTGATTGTACAATTGATTGTACAATGCTATAATGATTATAGACTGTCAATTTAGCTAAGAGAGCTGAGCAACGAACGCTGATTAAGAACATCTTTATGTTTATAACGATAGCGAATAGAATAAATTGGCTAAAGCATTTAGATCAGGGCCGCAGTCTCGAGTCGAGACATACTTAACGATCGATGTGATCTCCTATCGATCGTTAGTTTAGCGGAAAACAATCCCTTGCCGTATCGAGATTATCGTAAAATGCAAGTTTCTACTGTTAAATGTGAATGTTATCAACATTTTTCTGCGTATAAGTTATCATGCAATCGAAATATAGCGAAAAATCTATATTTATACTGTATAGAGATTACGAAAAATCGATACGTTTTATCGTTATGGAGTTATTCAACCGAAAACTATCGATAAGCAATCGTTATGCAGGTATGTCGAGACTGCAGCCCCTGGGCGATCGGCGCACAGGACGGACATCGCATTGAACGATTCTCTACCTCTATACAAATAAAGTTTTATGTTGGCACTTGTGGGTCGTCTCGGCCACAGGAACGATCTAGCGTTATGCGTGAATCGTCCTTAAGACATGAGTAATTTTAAATTATGATTTAGTTTAGTGTGTCTTCAACCAATTCTTTTATTATTAGGTGCTGCTTTTTCTATCCCTCTCGTCTATAATTAGTTTCGTTTAAATCTTAATGTCAGATAGGCCTTCACGGATATAGTTGATAGAAATCGAGCTCGAAGGACCATTTCTATAATAAGTTCCATTAAGTAAACAACTTCAGCAGATCGTAGCTCCTGAAACCAACTCTTATTTTTTAACCAAATTTATTTTGGCACTTATAGGGTACTTACTAAATATATTTAATGGTACTGTTGGTAAACAGATAATAACATGCACGTTTCAGGATCGTCAAGCAAACAAAAGTGTGGCGTTTACATCACGGTGCCTGCGTCCCGCCTGGCAACTGACACGCTACTGCTGAGCGATACATCAGTAATAATAATAATCAATGGTTATTATAGTTTTCATTTTATCATTAGTATGTCGATTGTAAGATTTAAATTATTATAATATAAAAATGATAATCTCAGTATGTTTGTCCATCGAAAACACCAAAGCCCGACCAGAACGAACGGTATAACAGCTGAGGTGGTGACGCTTGTCGCTAAGTCTGTGGCGAGACCGCAAATTATTATTAAAATGGCGATGTTGTGTATTATGTTATATCTAGCGATGTGTCAAACGCGGGGTCGGGCGTTACATATTAAATTAATTATTTATCACTGTTAATAATATACAAGCAAACGATCATACAAATTAATTAATAATATACACACCGGCAGAATTAGCGGAACATAAAAAGGCAGAGTATAGTAATAATTACGTATATATATTAAAACAAATTATTATCAGGCATGAAGTAATAAACTAATATACATCTTTTAACATCGATTTTAAGAAGTTTTTAGTTAAATTTTATTAAAAGTAATCAAAATTAAAAAAAAACAAAAAAGTCTCTAGTTTGTGAGAACACAGACAATGTTGCAAATAAAAGTGGAATCACGAAGGGGAAACACACGTTATTAATCGTTCATTAATTTAGTGTTAAAATCACAGTAATCTTTAATTTGCAACATTATTTGTGTGCCCACAAATTAGAGAAAAAGTGTTTTTTTTATTATTATTTTAAATAAAATTTAATAATTTAATTACAAACTTTTAAAGTGTTAAAAGATGTATATTAATTTATTACTTCACGTCTAATTATTATTTGTTTTAATATATATACGTAATTATTTCTATACTCTGCCTTTTTATGTTCCGCTAATTCTGCCGGTGTGTATATAATCGTTGGCCCTAATAGATTATTTAATATCTATATTATATTATTGTGATGTCAAATGTTCTGGGTACCAACTTAACATCCAAATTAATAACACCATGTACCTAAGCAATACGCGTCGAGCAAAAAATTATATTCAATTCATTTTGTCTTAAACTAACTCCAGTAAAGCTTTCAGCTTTTACATCCTTTATTTTGATCAAAGTTGAAATTCAACGTTTTAAGTCTAAATAGTTTTGACAGGTTTCGTCAACCGGGGCTTTCGTTCGTCGATCTATCAGTATTTTTAACCGACTTCCAAAAAGGAGGAGGCTCTGTGTTTTGCTGTATGTATGTTTTTTTTTGCTCGCAAGTATTGTACAACTTAGTAATAACTATTTTTTTTAATACGCAATATTTCACTCGATTCTATCTAGTTCATACACTTAATGTAGTTGAAGCATAACATAGATATACTTATAGACGAAATTATAAAAATTTAAACCATCTACAAATTTCCTGTTATGCTACGTTCACACGCGTGCGTTCAACTCTACATTCAACGTGCACATTCACATTCACGAGCGTGTAAACGGTACGCCCGAGCCCGTGAACGCGCCTGTGAACGTGAATGCCGCGAATCGGGCAAGTGTCGGTTTTTTGGCAAAGTTCAAAGGATGAATGTGCGGGCGCCCGGTGACTGTTTACACGCGCGCGGGCAGTCAGTCTGTCCCGCGCTTTCGCGACGAGTGGATCTTCATTCAACGTTGCTAAGAAAGTCGCTACGATCGGATATTACAATCGTTCATAATTTTGTTCCTTTTTCCAATAAAAATAAGTTAAGCCAAAGGATATGGCAGCAACAACACCGAGATCCTCGCTGCTCGCCATTCTGGCACTGACTGACACGACGGCGTGCGTGTAAACAGCTTGAATGTCCGCCGGCCCGGGACGGGCTGCATGCCGCGCAGCCCGCCAGGCAGCCCGCCGGGCTGCACGGCGCGCGTGTGAACGTAGCATTAACAGTTTAACAAAATGTTTTCATTTCACACGCGGGATTACAGACAAGTTTTGTAATTTATTTCATACGTTGGAAATCCGGGCTT
This sequence comes from Zygaena filipendulae, assembly GCA_907165275.2. Lineage (NCBI taxonomy): Eukaryota > Metazoa > Arthropoda > Insecta > Lepidoptera > Zygaenidae > Zygaena > Zygaena filipendulae. The sequence goes on along the minus strand of OU015652.1, from coordinate 10,672,457 downwards.
GAAAATGATACTTTTATTATGATAGTATGATATCGTTACGATACCATGTTAAGTGTGATATTATAGAATGTACCTATTGTGTAGATAACATGAGAAATCAAAGTGATTTTGAAAGTTTATCAAAGCAATTCTCGTCAGTTTAATGTTAAGTAATATTGATGTGTTGAGACGAAATATTAGTACGAAGTCAGCTCGATAATGATGAAATCAATGGGTGTCGTGTGCACTCGCTGTAATAACTGCTGCTGAATAAGGCGTTTGCAGACAATACAGTGTCTGCGTTAAGGGTCATGTGTGCAGATGTGGCCTTGAGGTGGCATCGATGTCACATCAGTGTGGTTGCCGGCCCGGCCGCTGCCGCCGATGGTGCACAGTGTGCAGTGTGTGGTTGCATAGTGGTACAGGGGGTGGGTGCACAATGGCACAGTGTTGGGTGCACACTGCACAGCTGGGTGGCACAGTACAAAGGGCCAGAGGCAGCCGCAGTACAGCCTCGCCGCGCCGCGACGGCGCGCTCTATTGCCATAGCAATAATGATGTTCGATTACAATTTGTGAAATTGTTTTAAACTTTCGAATGTGTGATAGTAGTCAGTTGTTGTTTAGTTAAAACTTTGAAACATGATAATTATAATAATAAATTGTTATTGTGAATGTAACTTTTACCATACCTACCACTAAGAGTACCTACTTAAAAAAATAAACTTTTCATTAACTTATATAAAAATTGTAAATCAAAATAAGTAGATACTATAACAAAAAATTGCGCTTTTCGATCAGATTATAGTAGTTGAATACATATTTAATTTCATACCGTGTGAGACAGTCTTCGATGTACAGATAAGTAGCGGTTTTAGCTAGGATACATTTTTAATGAATTTAAAACTACACTCTACACCAGATGTGTAAAGCAGTGATTCTTGTTTTTTATAATTATATTTTCAAACAGGATTCACTTAAATTTAAGCACTGAACATTTTAGTATTTTGCATACCTACTTACATTATAATATAATTATTTAAGGAGTTAGAGAGAATTATAAGTCGTCACGACGTGTTCAATGCAGCAACCGCCAGGAGGTAACTATATTTATAACGGCACTAACCGACCCGCCGACTGCAGTCCTACGTATCTCTGCCCTCTGGCTCGTAATTAATCGTAACATGTGTATGTAAGAATTTTAAGCAATGTTAATTTATAAAGGTTAATATCATAGATAAGAGTAGAAATTCAATCTAGATGCCTTCGTAACAGTACCACCTATTTAGAGAAATTAGGAAGTTCTTTCCTCTTTCAAAGGCTTCACTGTGAAGTGTCAAAGACGAATGCAAACCACCAACCGCTCGTTAGTCAATTGTCCCGCTTGTCTTCCCACCGCCGCGCCGCGCGCCGGCCGGCTGGCGTCGCGTCGCGCGTCGTCGCGTGACCCGTGGCCTGGGCCGTGTCGTGTGTGATGTGTGTCCCGAGCGCACCGCGCCGCGCTCCGTGCGCATTCGAAATTCAAACATTTAACCACCGAGTGGAGCTTATAACTCAACTAGTCGCTGGCAGTGCTAGCTGAAAATCTAAGAATTAATTCTAAGTTCATTGTATCTTCATTAGCGTAAGTGATCGTCGGTCTCGATACGAGACCGCGTACCTGACACCAATCTATTGTAGTAATACCGACAACACCTTCGCACAAGTCGCGCCCGAGCGGGCCCGCCTGGTTCGTCCGCTCGTGTACGCGCATCGTGGCGTGCCCGGGGTGCGAGGCCACGTGCCCCACCAAACTACCACCAGAGGCAACCTACGCCACAGTTACCATAATGTATTAGACTAAGCATAATACAATTTCTAGTCGGCTTTCAGTGATTTCTATTAATCTGATATTTATAGTGCCGCAGCAGCTGTAATCTCATTATATTGATGAACAGCAAGTTGTTGTGTTCATACGCGGGCCGCACGCGCGCGCGTGCTCCTCCACGAGTCTCAACTTATCGTAACGCATAGATATTTTCGTAATCAATAGTAATGCATAAATATTGTTGATTGAATTGCTAATTTTGTATAAGTACCTACACAATTAGTATAGTTTATAATTATACTTATGTGTCAATTCATATATAGCATTTTATTACATAACGATCAATAGATAGTAAGTGTTATAAATTACCTTCTTAATCGAAGAAAAAATTAAGTTGTGTATGAAACCTAAAGTTTGGCAATTTTGTGTTACGAACGAAATTATTATGTGCGAAAGTTTAATTTGTCCAAATAACAAATACCTACTCAATATGTTAAGCATACAAGTAATTAAGCTTATGCGTAATTTTACCTACCTATCGTTAATTGCAATTTATATTATTATACTGTAAAGTTTTATGCCAATAATAATTTTACCGATATAGGTACCTATTGATAAAAAATCGTTCGAAATAATTTTAATTAACAACGAAATACCTATTTTTCGCATCCTCCAAATTTTAACAAGAACATTGTGTCAACGTAATAGGCAAAACGATGAAGTAATCTCTGGTGATGGCGGCCTTCAATTCTCATAGCTGTAACTTCACAAGTACCTACAGGTAGATAGTAGCAGCAGCTGCAGAGTATAGCTAGTTCATGATTTCCGTATACCTCGTTATCATTGGTAATTTAAATTAATAAAATAGGTAAATAAAATTTCAAAAGTATGTGAATACAATATACCTACTTAATAAACATTAGGGCTACGCAAAGGAGTCAAACGGGCCGCTACAACTACTTCTATTCTGGCATCTATTGTGACTACCTCAACAATTCCGCCAATGTCAAGTTGTGGATCTATAGCTTAAATTGCGGCAGGAGGAAAGCGTCATTATCGCTCCGATGCGTGATTACGATAATATGTTGTCTATGACGTCGCACTTCGTCTTCGCGCCGTTTTATGCGGATTTTTAATTATTTAAACTTTATGCACATCACGGTACAAAAGGCGAACTTATTCCTTCGACGACGCGTCCAACGGCAGTTGTTAAAATAAATACTCGGAAAAACGCATTACCTACTTACTCGTTTTTGATCAAATCTTTTCACAATAAATAAAATAAATATGCAAAAATCATAAATATAATTAGGTAAGTATGTCAAAATTTATAACCATTTTTGAGCCCATTGCGTCGCCAAATAATCCGTGTTCCTGCTTTTGAGTGAATGAAATCTGCCATTAAATACAGCTTGTTTTGAATGTAACCGCGCCTGATCGGTGTTGGATAGTGCCATAGACTAGCAAGACCTTATGGCATTTAGGTAGTCTTAATTTTGTGATGTTTTATACGTGATGGTATGGTGAATGATTTTCGATCTTTGAATTCTCTGAATCGACTAGGTACTAGGTACTTATTGAATTTTCTAATAAAACCAAAAATAGTTGTTTTCCGCCGTTAACACTACTTCTTGGATATATATTATAAAAAAACTAGCTGTGCCTGCGGTTTTACCCGCGTTAATTTCGCAATTCCCGTAGGAACTTCTAATTTACTTTGTTCATAACCTTCGCGCAAGTGCAAACATTAAGTTGACAAAGTTTTATCGCAATCAGATGAACGGTACGGCAGCGCATAAAATACGAAAAAAATGATTTTTACTTATTTGAAATTAAATAATGTGTCTCCAAATTTAATTATTTACTAATCCGCGTTTGAGAGATGAATGTCCATTAGATTTCTGCCTACGCCGATCATCGGTCGAACGATGCCTACCTAACTCCTACGTTAACCCTTGTTCAGAGGCGCGTTCCGTGGATTCGCACGAATGCACTCGAGCGCGCTCTCTACCCGTACTGTGGCTCGGTTAAATTTTACTCTAATAGCTGTCAGAGCGTAGTTTCACCCGTTCCGTGGCTCAAAACAACCATCTCCGAAGCAAGTTAATTTTCACTCTATGTATTGTTTAAGAAGTGTCAAAGTGTCAAAGTTTGCGCCAAAAACCGGATTTGTCGAAAAAGAAATCAATCGGAGTTCTTACGAACAAAGGGGAGGTGTCGTAATCACAAAAAGTTTATAATTCGATGTAAAATAGTCTTATTCACAATGAGAGCTGAGAGAAAACAAATAGCGCCTGAAATTTCAAATATTTTGAGGTTATAAAACAACTCGAACTGCGCCTAAACCCACGGAACGCACACCAGAGTACCTACCTACGTATATACCTACATATTAAGCGTGTTACGACCCCTCAGAACTTAATTGTTTTACATGTATATTCATACCAGTATAAATACATTATTATTATAATATTATAAATATATATATATATATATTAGTAGCGTCGCTAGACTTGAAAATTGTAGTTGGTACATAAAATTTTACAAAAATTCCTCAATTTATGCTTTGTTCTTTAAATCTTGGATGTCGCTTTCCCGTTCGCCGTTATGAAAGATGTGAAACATTTAAGATACCTACATATATAATTATATTATTAGAGTTTATTTATTTTAAATCATGTTATTTTTTATACTTAGTTTAGTCGAAATGTTGAAATAGATTAGCACCGTTCTAAGTATTTAAAAGTTTCTTGTACAATGTACCTACCTATGTAAGTGATTTCAGAAGTTATATTCAAATTGTATTCCACTTTATATTTGTCTTGTAATCTTCTTGTAAAGGAACACACATTACCTTCTGTCGTCCTTTAATAATAATACTATGATACATGATAATATTATGTATTAATTGACGAATAAACTGAGATTCTGGACATGCATAGATTGTTGGTTTTTATAGACTTACTCTGTATGTAGGTTATAAATCTGAAATTCTCTCATAATTATAAAATAATAAACGGTGTTTTCTGCTATACCTACTCGTGTTTTTGACTTTTATCCTTTCATCCGAGTCCAGATAAACTTTTTAGTAACATCATTTTATTTAGGGGGATTTAGGGGTTCTTGACTTAACCACTAGGGGTAGGTTAAATGTTTTCGAGAGTTCGTAACACTGAGTAAAACATCGAAATGCATCTCACCAATGCATTTCTATTTTCGAGGTAAATAACTTCAAGAAAGAAACGACTGAATTGGCTGTATGGATTTCATTGTCATCTGCGAAAGAGGTAAACTTCAAAAAAAAGAAATGTCGCTGCACTTTTGACGTTATCGTTTTTGTTCGTATCTTCCTACCTACCTAGTTTTTACACGGGAGAGCTTTTGGCGGGATTTTAGCAGTGACGGACGTCAGCTTTATTTCTTTGTTATGCAAATTAGTTTATCCTAACGTGATTAATGTTGTGTGAATGTGGTGGATTTGGCATAATAGTGATCCATTAGTAATGAACAGTGTGTGGAAACAGAATAAGATGAAATGGGGCGTTCATCGGGAGGTTGTCGTTTGCTATACAGTTTCCCACAGAGTGTCCTATTGGTTCAGCTGTGGAGAGTTGCTGCCAAAAGTTCCGGGAAAGCCTCAAAATGCATCTCGCCAACGCATTTCGATGTACTTATAACTTACTTAAAATAACTTCAGTAGAAGAAAAATACAACTGAATTGGCTGTATAGACACAGATTCCTTTGTCTTCTCTTAAAGAAGTGTAAAAACAAAAAAATCTTTTCGGTTTTTAATTTTAAATTTTTACAATTTATTTTTAATGCTACTGCTCCACCTCAGGCCAGCGACACGGACACTCCCTTAAACCAAAAGTTACTATGCGTTTATGTGCGAACTTCTTTACCAACTTTGGAATACTTAACCAAATTTCTATGACCGCGTCATAGGAACATTGCATTGGTATGGTTGGCACAAAATGCTTTCATAGATTGGTTCAGACTTCAGCGATTAGTATGGAAGTGCCTACTCTTAAAACGTACTAGTGATTATTTGCTCAGTGCTCCACCTGCGTTAACGTTAACGTTGATGTTAATGTCCAATTACACGTTGATTAAGGCATTAAAATACGTGTTGGCTACATTTAGTTTGCAATGTGCCGTTAAGCGTTAATTTCTAGTGAAATAACGAGTTAACACAAAATGGAGGTCGAAGCTTCAAACAGCTGTTTTTTTGCAATGCAGCTGTAATTTTTACATCAATGAGTGTTTTAAATTATTATATGCGTTTATGCAATTTAAGAAAAATGAGAAGGCGTTCATGTAGCCAACACCGCTTAGTGCACTAAATAACGCGCTAAAACCCATTGATGTGTCCAAAAAACCGACACCCGAGCTATCGTTTAACGTTTATTAGACATATGTCTAGTTAATTTGTGGTTTATTAATGCCGTTTTAATAAGTTAACCCATTAAAATGTTGGCCACATCTACGTAATGCCTTAATTAGCGCACTAATTTACGCGTTAACACGCAGGTGTAGCAGTAGCATTAGGGTGATTTACTGATTTATGACAGTATCTCTAAGTAGTTTGTGTTTATGACAGGCTCAAGGAAACAAAACGTTTAGTTCTTATTTTGTTTAGATCACAAATTAACTAGGCTTATGTCTAAAGATTTAGATTGATTGTTTAGATTGAGTAAAATTGTTACAAAATGAACGCGCCGCCTACCTTTGAATCTTTCTTACTTTATGATGGAGAAAAGAAGTAAGCTATAATACAATGTCCTGTGTTTATCACATTGAAGTTCATATAAATATTTTCCAGGAATCATAACGTTTTATTTTTGCAGAGTACAAAAAGAAGAGGACACTAAAGTCACAAACGCAGCGATATTTACTGTGAATAAGGAAGACCACACTTTAGGAAACATGATCAGGCAGTATGTAAAAACTTAATTTCGTACTACAAGTATGTAACCTATTATATTATGAATAATACCAACTATTTGATTGTATTTTAGTCAACTCCTGAAGGACCCGAAGGTGTTGTTTGCTGGCTACAAAGTACCTCATCCTTTGGAGCACAAGTTTGTGCTGCGGATACAGACAACTTCAGACTACACACCACAAGAAGCTTTCATGAATGCTATTACTGACTTAACATCTGAACTATCACTTTTTGAGGAGAGATTTAAGGTATGGTGAAATATTACCCAGTACCTTATCCAGTAATACAAAAATAAAATTTAATACTTGGTGCAGGTTACTCTACATCTGTATATATAACAATGAATCCCTATTTCTCTTGATCACAGTATCATGGGTCAATCGCCATAAAATTTTGCATACACATTTTCAGGGGCATAGAGTAGGGCATAGGGCACTTTTATTCCGGAATTCCTGCGGGAACTCTGAGATTACCACGGATGAAACTGCAGGGGACAGCTAGTTCTTACTAATAATATAAATGTGAATTTGGGTTTGTTTTTACTCTTATACACTAACTATTCAACCAATCTACATGAAATTTAACATACATATCATAGGGGTATAAAAATGACATAGGGTACTTTTATCCCAGAATTCCCGTAAGAACTCCAAAATTGATGTGAGTAAAACTGGGGGGAACAGCTAGTATGTATAACATAAGTTACAACATCCCTGTGAATCAAATACCAAGAACATTTTTATTAAAGTCACTTTAGCATGTACCTTCTTAGTAATAGGTACATATAATTAAGATGTTATAATTTCATTTGTTCTAGGAAGCAATCAAAGAGAAAAAGGATGGCTTGGATTAATGTCAATTTGGCAGTTACAGTAATAATTTTAAGAATTTAAAACTAGGGTTGTATGTTAGAATTTGGGTATACCTACAACACCTGAGCTTACAACACCGCTCAAGTCGAATAGTGGTGGTTTTCACATTATAAAATTAAGTTAACAAGTTAAAATAAAATAAATTGTCATAATAAGTATAAATACCTAATTATTTCTTAACTGCTGACTAGGGTATTTAGTAACAACAGAAAAATTCCATGATCTTTTAAAATAGCCAGTTTTTTTCGTCTCCTGTAAAGTTGGTAAAAATGACTTATTGTCGTTGTTAGCTAAGGGATGATATGCTGATAAATATTAAAATTATAAAACTTTATATGATGCAATTTTTTTTTTCATAATTATTATAATCCAAACTGAACAGAGTTACTGCTTTTTCGTCTGTGATTGAATGTGGACGTCGAAAATGACCTATGTGATCAAATTCTTCCATGGTAAATCTTGAAAGCTAGGGTACTTGCATGAATTTTTTTTTTAAAGATATATGGCCTACTTAAGCAAAGCAAAAAAAAGAAAAAAAATATGTGCATACATTAATTAAATAGAGCGTATCAAACTTCCTACTTTAGACTTTACCGCCGAAACGCGACATCACGTCACTACTTCAAAATTACGCCTTATTAATCTGTGATAGAAATGTCACTGTCGTATTGACAGGGTCATGTGACACTGACAGACAGATAACTTCAATATCCAAAAGCGAAATTAAGGTTGAACCTCGGTTGAACTATGTCGAGTTACTTCCAAAAGTTCCAGCAAAGAATCGAAATGCATCTTACCGATGCATTTTAAAGTAAAAAACTACAGAAAATGGAAAATATGCGTTAACTGTATGCACTTAGTTTCTTTTGCCTTCTCTGAAAGAGGTAAATGTTACCTAAAAAAATAAAAGTGACGTCATGTGTCAAGCGTGGCTGTGATTGGTGTTTCGTTGCAACGTTCCGTTTCACAAAATTAAAAGTTGAATATTTTTTAGTAAATCTTTCACGATAACGCTTTTCTAAGGCTCTATTTTTGAAATATTGACACAATTTCTTATAATAAATTTCATGCAAGTACCCTAGTTGAATTGATGATTAATCACATTCAAATTCTTTCGCATCTAACATTGTTTTAAGATTTCTTCTATTGTTTCTAGTTTTCGAGTAATAAGCAGAATTTATAAGCTAATTAGTAGGTGTTTTCATTGGGTTTTGAATGCTTGTACCGCGTAGTACTGTACATACGCGTGATATGTCCAAAATCAAATTAATCGCGCGGCTGAATTTCTGTTTTCTGCACAGACATATATCAGGTCCATAGTTCTCTGCATTTTTGCTGCGTTGTGTGCATACCATAATATCGCATGTTTTCCATCCTGTATACAGTATAACACTAATGGATATTGTATGTACTTAAATATGAGGTATTAAAAAACAAATTCATAAATCTTACTGTGGTGTTTATTTTATTACCATAAAATATTGTAAAAAGTTATTCTTACGGGCAATGATAATAATCATTCATTTTTAAAATCATGATTGTGATGGAAAGTGAATTAAAATTGTGGCAATATGTAAAAAAATATTAAAACATTTCTCAATATGCATTATATCCAGATAAGGCAAATGAAAAATCATAATACCATTCACCTGATTACCTAACTGTAAAAATAACATGCAAATCTCGAATATTACGATTTAAAAAAAATCAATGAGTTCTATTTACAAACATCAATTGTAACTACTAATCTGCTACCATGTCACTGGTAAACAATAAATAATACTTGATTAAAACAATCAACAATAACAACGGTAACATTTAAAACTAAATCAGTATAGTTATTAGAAGGTCTCCTCTTCATCACAGTTCTCCGTTGCATGTCCAAATACTGAAACAAATAGAAAACAATATTATGATTATTTTTTTATGGAGGAAGATATAACATCATTGGTGTTAATCCAGGGTATACCGCTAATCTCTATTCCAAATTTCATTCAAATTCTTCCTGTTGTTACAACGTGTAACAAACTTTAGCAACCTGAGACACAAGACCAAAAGGACATAGAACAAGCAAATGCAAACATAGCAAGCAAACATAGAAATGTATCTTATCAATGCATTTCGATGTAAATAACTTCAGAAGAAAAAAAAACATCTGTATTGGCTGTACGGGCTAAATTTCCTTTACCTTCCCCGAAAGGGGTAAACTTTACAAAAAAAAATTCACGTCGCCAACATACTCGTTGTGCAGCGCCAGAGTGTACCTTCGCATATGTCGCAGTAGTCCCGCGGCGGGGGCGGCGGGCGCTTGCCGGCGGGCGGCGCGGGCGCGTCGGGCTCGCCGGCGGCCTGCCGCGGGCACTCGTCCGTGTCGTGCGCGTCGAACACGTCGCATATGTCGCAGAACAGACGCGGCGCGACCGCGCGCACTTTGCGCCCGTTACTGCAGTCACGATGAATCAATCGTTGTTACAAAGGCCCAAAACTGCTTACGCAAAACACAAAACAACAGCACTCCTGCCCCCTTAGCCAAGTTGACAATCTATATTCGTTAGCGCTGTAGAAAACTAAAGAATCTCGTCATGTCTCTTGGTCACGCAAAACTGAACTTTTGATTAGACGATCTAACGTGATCACGTGACATAATAATTTGTTCGTTAGTTTTCTAGAGTGTTATTGATCTTATAATTTTATCAACCTCGCGATATAACCTCGTAGCGACGGCCGGTCGGCTCAACGCGAGTATGCTAGCGTTGATAATATATTTGGGAATATCCTAAATCGGGGCAAGAGTGGATGAATTATGTGTTTTGCGTGAGCAGAATTGGCCCACAGAGCGACGTAGAGTCGATAATACTGAATCGATGTAATGAGTTAGTACGTAGTATATATGACAGTACCTTTATTTGAGCAAATAAGGGTAACGCCAGACGAGCGGGCGTTATTTTGTGAGCTGTGCAAATTAAGCGATATTCGATTTCATAAGAAACTTCCAATTTCACCGCCACCACAAATCGGACTTTATTATGAAACCGAATGCAGAGTATATTACGGGAATTTAATTGAAATTTTTACCCACTCCTGAAGAAAATGTGTATTAATTAGGTACTAACAATAGGGGTGGTTCATTGGGGATGGTGGCGCCCTCCAGTGCCTGCACCCGCGCCATCAGCTGTTCGTTCTTGCGCTGCATGTCCACGATCACGGAATTCAGGAAGTTCACTTGGCCGTCTATCATCTCTTTTTCTTCTTGCAAACGGCTGGAATTACGAGTCAATATCTCAAATTTTTGTCATTGAATTACCAAACCGGTTGAGTGTTGTTGTATTTTGCTTGTCTACAGTAAAAAAGAAACTAAAGAAAGACTTGGGAAAATTGTAAATTTTTAGTTTTACAGGTATGATCTAGAGTTGTTATAAAGTGAGATGGAAATACTGCACCAAATAATTGTTTTTATATAAAACCAAAGTAATAAAATAATTCAAAAAACTGTCCATGTTATCTATTAAATAAAGAAAATCTGGCATATAAAGAAGAGGTAAATAGTTTTGTCAATCTGAAGTAGGTCCATATTTAACTTACTTTTGAGGTGCGTTATCGCCTTGTCCGATATTGAGAGGTTGATTGTCATTGTTGTCTCTGGTTTCTTTACTTTTAGCAGCCATTTCCTTTTCCAGCAGCACTTTCTGCCTTGACGTTATCTCTAATTTGGCACACAGATTCTGTAGGAAAATACAAAGAAATATCCCAATTCAAATACCTACATGATTAAGCGACAATTATTATTTACTTTATGTATATTATGTACGTATATTACCTTTATTTCTTCTTGCAATGTTGTTATCAAATCATCCTTGCGTTTCAGATCTAATAATTTACTTTCAATATCAGATTTCAAATTGTTAACGATTGCTTCATTCTTCGCCAAAGCTTCAACACTAGATTTTCTTGTCTCTTGTAATTCTACTGCTAGTTTCTCTAATTTTTCATCTTTTACCACGTTAGAAGTCTGTTGTATCGTCACTAATTCTAATTTGTTTGTCAATTCTAGTATAGTTTTTTCGGAATCACTAAGTCTTTGCTGTAATTGGTTCTGCTTTTCAATTTCATTTTTGATATGCTCTTTGGAAGCACTTAGTTCTTTTTGGTACTCTTCCACCCTAACTTGAAGGTCATGCTTGATTTTTTTACTCTCTTTCTTATATTGGTCATACTGCGACTGTAACTGCTTATTTAAATCTTCGTAGTTTAATTTTTGAGCGTCATTAATGTTGGTTAATTGTTTTATATCACTATCTGACTTAGTCAATAAAGTTTGTAAATCAGTCAGTTTTTCTTTGGCATTTTGGAATCCTTCAAGCATTTTCTCTTGTTCCGCTAGTTGGTTTGTTAATGTCTTAATTTTACTATTCATAGATTCCATTTCGTTTTTATAATTTGTATTCAACTCTAAATTTTCATTCTGTAGTTGCGCGATCAACGTTTGAGCTTCATCTGTGTTGAGTTGTAAAGCATTATTTAAATTCGTTAGTTCAGTTTCTTTTTCTACAATAACTTTGCTTTTGTTTGCGATTTCATTACTAAGCCTAGCGATTTCTTCTTTTAAATGCGTTAATTTATTGGAATCACTTTCGTTTTTACTATAATGAGATTTTAGCAAATTATCTTTATCTTCTAATGATTTTCTTAGCTCATTATTTAAACTAACATTTTCTCGTAGCTTAGTCACCGTATCTGCATGTTCTGTTTTTAACAGATCCATTTCAACTATAATTTCTTGACATTTTGTTTGTAGCATCGTTTTGTCTTGGTTCAATACTGAAATATCTTTTTTCAATGATTCTAAATGACTAAGTTGTTCTTTTAAGACTGATTCTTCTGCTGAAGAGTTCGCTATAAGATTATCATATTTTTGTTTCATTGTACTTGCTTCTGACGCTATGGTATTCATCTGTTCTTCCAATTTTAGTTTACTTTCGGTAGTTTTATTAAGTTCTTCATGAATTTGAATATTTTGACGGTCTTTTTCCGCTACGATTTCCAGATTTGATTTTAAATCAACTTCTAACATTTCTAGTTTTAACGTGAGTTCCTTAATTATATTTTCCTTTTCTTGAAGTGATTGTCTTAATTGGATATTTTCAGTTTTATATTTATCCGATTCGGCGGTTATTTCAGACATTTGAGATAACACATGAGCAATTTCTCTTTCGTAATGAGCTTTTTGGTTGTTCAACTGTGAAGTCATATCATCAACAACCTTCTGTAGTGCATCTTCATGTTTCCTTGCCTCTTCGAGTTTGTTATTCAAATAATTTTGAGCTTCAGTCAACTGGTCTACTTTCTCCATTAATTTTACTTCAGACGAGACACTTTCTGCCTTTAAAAGTGATACTTCATCTTTGTATCGATCTATGTCTACTTCCAATTTTTTTCTTATAGAATCAAATTCACAACTTAACTCTTGTTCTTTTATTTTAAGCACCTCAATTTCATTTTTGAGAATAGTATTTTCATCTAACAACTTGTCATTTTTATTTTCTATTTCCATTAAACGATTGGAAAGCTCTGTAGTTTGTCCTTCTAAATCTTTATTTTTATTTTCTGCTAATTTTGCCTTTTCAATGTTTTCATCTAATGATTGCACGAGTCGCCTACGCTCTTCTGAAAAATCTTCTTGTATTTTAAATAATTTTTGTTTTAATTCTTGTTCTATTCTACCGTGATTATTGGCAGACTCTCTATATTTATCTTTCAGTTGTTGCAGTTCTGTTTCAGTTTCTTTCAGATGCTGCGCTAGTTTGTTGAATTGATCATTTGAGTCGGTCGTTTGGCCAGTGAGATTCATATATTCTGTCTCGATCTTTTCCTTAGCCTTTTCAAGCTCGATGCATTTTTCTGAAATACTGTCATATTGGCGTTTTAATTCCCCAATTTCCAGTTCCATTGAAGACATTTTGGCTTTTAATTCATTGTTATACTGACTTAATTCTGTTATGGTTTTCTTAAGGCTTTCATTTTCCTCTTTAAGAGTTTTTAATTCATCAACGTTGTTTGTAAATTGTGAATTAAGAGTATCAAATTCGATTTTAGTCTGGTCGAGAACCAGTTTGTGAGTTTCAATTTCTTTTGTCAACTGATCAATTTTCGTGTTCCGCTCATCTATCTCTTTTTTATGTTCTTCTGCTATTTTGCTATGTTTTATATTGAAATTTGCTGTCACTTGCTCGAATTCATCTTTCAGTTTAATTATTTCCTTATCTCTTTCATGTATTTGGCTTTTATATTCATTTACCAGTTTCTCAGAAGAAATATTCGACGTACTTGATTCTACTAACAATTTTTCGTATTCTTTGATTTTAGAAGATAGATTTTGTTGCAACTCAATTATCTCAGTTTTATTCTTTTCATTTAGCTGGTTGACTTCGTTCAATATAATTTCGTATTCGTTCACTTTATTCGAATACTCTTTTTTAACATTTGTTAATTCTTCCTGCAGGTTCTTACAGGCAACTTCTTGTTTCTTTTTAATATCTTGGATTTCTTCCAAGTCCAACACTTTAGAACTCAGTTCCATTTTAAGCTTTGTGATTTCCTTGTTGAGATTAACTTCATGTTCTTTGTTTGCACTCATAACTGAAAACAAATTTAATAAAACAACGTGTCAGTACATGGATTTGGTGGTTAGAAAGGACAGTTAGCTAGGGCTAGTTTAAAATCACGGGTAGGGTCGCCAGAAACGGGAATATAAAATTAACTTACCTCTATTTAATTCATGTGCTTTATCATCAACAGCTGCCTGGAGTTGCGTAAGTTTAGTATTAAGATCAAGTACTGTTTGACAGTTTTCTTTATTTAACCTTTCCAAATTTTGTTTTTCAGCTTCCAGTTTTGATTCAGCTAATTGTAACTTAGCTGTCACTACTGAAAGTTGTGTTTCAAACTCTGTTTGAGCGATTGCCATTTTCGTCTTGGCTTCATTCAGTGATTTTTCTGATTCAATTTTTACTCTAGACAACTCTTCAGACATGCTCTTTCCTAAGGAATCCTTTTCGTTTTCTTTTTCTTTGAGGAGAGCGTACGCTTCATCTAATAGCTTCTGAAGTTCAGATGATAAAGCTGGAATACACATATGCGTTATATTTAGTTATTTAATTAACTAGAAGCAATTTTGAGAATTTGAAGAAAATAATGTCTTAACTGACTGTGGGCAGCAGTCAGTTCTTCTTTATGCTGTTCGACTATCGTAGCGGTTTCAGCACTGCGCTGGTCTTCGAGTGCGAGTAAAGTAGCAGCTGCCGTGTCAGCGCGAGCAGTTTGTAGCGCTGCCTCCGCTTCCAAGTCACGGATACGTTGTTCTAGTGTGGTTTTTTCTATCTATAACACAAAATATATCTATTAATCATTCATATTTTAAATAAATATTCTGGGTAACTAAAAACAAATTCTGTTTACTCGTACCTCCATCAATTCCTTGTATTTCTGAAACAGAAATCTTAATTAGGATTTGAAAATATTTAAAGGTTATAAAAGAGCATATTCACTAACAGAACTTACATTATAATCTTCTTTATTTATGTTCTCTTCTTCGTTTCTAAACATGAGATCTTCGACTTTCTGCTTTTCGTCCTCGAGCAGTTTATTCAGCTTGTCCAGTTGCAATTTGAGTTTCTCATTTTCATTGTTTGCCTGAAAAATGTCATTTTCATAGTTACAATCAAAGATTTCAAAAATAAGTCTGTAAAATATTCCTAGCATTGATTTTTCTTTACTCTTATTTTAGAGTGTTGCTTACTTGAGCAGCTTCCTTCTTGAGTTGAGCTAAGGCGCTCTCCGCGCGGTCCGCTTGCATTGACACTTTGGCCACTTCAGCCCTCTCTAGCTCGCGCTCCCTCATCAATCTTTCCAAGTGGTGCTGTTTCTCTCGCAATAGTTCCTGGATTTGAAATAAGAGTAGAATTCTCAAAATCACCTGATAATGACCACTATTTAAATATAATCCTAATTCTTATCATCTACTACGTACCTAATACTATAATAGCAGGTATTATTATTTTAATTATAATAACTTTAATTTATTGACCGGCACACAAAGTTTCATTTGATACTTATCATGTTCCATATCAGGGATAATACATAAAATTATTATCTTAACTCAAATAACATTCTTAAATAATACTAACGTAAACATAGGTAACATTTGCGATTTATTAACTTTATGAGTAAAAATGTTGATACAAATTGTTGATCACCTACGTCACACTAGATGAGAAGTCCAAATCTGCAGCTACACCGGATTTTTATCACTTTCTGCACTTTTTCCATTTTCTTTTGTAAAAATTTCATATTTATTTTCACTTTGCCATAATATGTTCACTTGTTGTTTACTAAAGAAACATCTGCAGGACTTTTGATTAGACTGATTAGGCAGTCGCATATTCACAGGCTATATTCCAAATGGGTAGGAAGAAATCGTTGACTGTCATGACGTGGACACTACCTAACATAGACCAACCACCCCGTAGCCCGTACATATATATATATTGTATATATTTTATAACCAAAACAGTTATCGTAACACAAATTTCATAGTGATAGAATATCGAGTTGAATCTATAGAAAAACGTTGACCATTTTTTAGTTTACTAAGTAGTAAACATTTCGCTACCTATGTTATAAAATGCACATCGTAGGTATAAGTGCGACAGACTTGTCAGCAAAGGATATAACTATTAATTAAAGCTTTAATTTCATTTTTGGTGAGCATATTGCTAATTTCGACTTTTACCCCTTGGCCAGTCTCGGCGGCGGCGCGCGGCGCGGCGGCGGCAAAAACAAATGGTAGACAATATACGAAGACGGCCACAGCTATAAGCGGCGCGAGCTGTGGCCTACTTCATGAGTTGTCTACCATTTGTTTTTGCCGCTGCCGTCGCCGCCACCGTCGCCGTCGAGACTGTGGCGCCGCCCTTATAAAGCTAACTACGAATAAAACCTCTGATATGACAGTTGATTATCACGTTTTGTTTGACACAGCAGGTATTATTGGTGTGATGCCAAATTGCTGTCTTGGATAAGAGTCCTTATAGTCCTTAGTATTATATGCGAAAGTGAGTTTGTTTGTTCCGCATTCACGCTTAAACGGCTCAACCGATCATCATGTAATTTTGCATACACGTTGTAAGGGGTACCGAGAAAAAAACATAGGGTATTTATCATCTCAGAATTCATGCTCCTCCGAAATTATCGCGTGTGAAACTGCGGGGAACAGCAACTAATATACTTTCACAACTCATAGATTGGATAGCCTTGTCGACTAGTCATGAAGCTTGAATCGTGGCAGCTAAGCAATAGGTATTATACTTTATCCCAAACAACTAATTTGCTAGTTTTGTAGATTAGATAAATGTAAGTATTTTTCCTTTAGTTTGATCCTTTAGTATTATATCCAAATTCTTCCTTCGTTAGATTCATCCTTTGGTGCACACTATGGCGCAATAATACAGAATGTCTTCAATTTCGGGTTCGATCCCCGGCTGAGAAAATGTTTATTAGGTAGGCAGGTACACAAAGTTTCCGGTTTTATCAATCCCGAGATTGACCATTTTTCACTATTCTTTCTAGATTAAAATACAAGTGTTTGCTTTTACAAAATTAACGGGTTCGATTACCAGTTAAGAAAATATTATGTAGAATTTTAGTTTCCATCTAAACCGGCACCGAGATCTCTTTGAGGATTTGAAAAATTCATTCTGTGTAGACTGTAGTTACAATATAGTATATCATTCCCATGTTAGTAAAAGTTGTTCATGTAGGTGTTGATGCAGTCACGTTATACCTACAATATGCCACCCACTATTCGTTCTCCCATGCATGAGTCGAGGATATAAACGGTTCCTGAAGATCACAGGTTCTCCTTTAGTGTTGGAACTTTGTACTACGGAATAAAAGACCAAAAAAAAAGGGTTCATGCCGTGCTTTTCGATAACTTGTTATGTTCCCAGAAACGTGAAACCCTTTCTCATACAAACTTTTGGAAACCAATTACGACAATTTAATCATTAAGACGTGTCTGCACACTGAAATGGAACTTATTTTGCAAGTTTTTAAAAAGTTTTCAAGGAAAGTTATGGAGAAAAAATCCTATTTAGAGAAAATAACAATAAATAACAATAGGGCTTTTAATCTTGAAATATTTGTGGAAGTTCAGGGAAGGTTTAAAGAAGTTAGGCTACTTTGAGTTCCTGCGGGAAATCCGAAACTACCGCGGGTGAAACCGCGAGGCACAGCTAGCTAGTTTATAATATTTTAATGTAATGTATATATAAGATGATAATACTTATATTATTGTTTAGGTTATTTAAAGTTTGTATGGCTATCTTATCTACTACTTTTCAATTACTTTTACAATCCCTGTATACTTATTGTATGAGCACATAACTTTCTCGTGCCAACTTAAAGTCTATAGAAGCTAGATCTAATCGTTGCCCAAGAACTATCTGTAAATGCATACTATCCACTTCTCTACTTTACGACCCACAACCTTTATATACACATGAACGTGTGAACTAATATGAAACTCGTTTGCCCCGAGACTAGAGTTTTTCTGAAGGGTCATTTATAATAACACATGCTCGAGCGATTCCTAGATACCTATCACTGAATAAGGAACGATATTAGCGTAGCTTTAAATACAAAATCCGACGCACAATCGTCAGCTTGCGCGAGGAGACGCATGTAGTCTACCCTAGATAGATTTTGTACTAAAAGACCACGAAAATACTATTTATTCAGTGACATGGAAAAAATGCTCGAGCAGGATTCCGCTGAATCTGCATGACCCTCGAAAAACTGAGAAGCTTTACGAATATTCTTTTTCATATTACTTTCACACGTCAAAACACAAGCATGCAAACTTAAGACCTAAATAACCACCAACTAGGAACAACGTAAAAAGGTTAAAAAAAAACTACACGATAATAATAACCAGCCTCCTCCTAATTGTAATGCCCTGTGATTTTGATTTGAAGTCAGTCTTAGATTATAAATTATAACAAAGGATGAGTGCAATAAAACCAATTTTATAATCAACATATCAAATATTTATTATTGCTTAACAGCATAACTCGGGCTGCAGAAAGGATAAGTGCGGGTTGGTAAATAAATACACATCACATTGTATAAGTTTTATTTCAAAACTAAAGTTAGCTTGTTCAGTTTATTTCCTATATTAATATTTTTTTTTCATAACTTAAGTCATTTACAAAATAATAATGTTATCTTATGCTATAATACAATAACTGCTAGTTTCACTTGACAATCGTAATTCGCAACGACAGCTTTAAACGATCTCTATACAATAGTTATCCGTGATGACCGCTATATTCGAAATAACCGCGATATTCGAAATGACCGCAACTTTCTTAATGACCTGGACTTTCGAGATGTTAGTCAGCAGTTGTAATTTTTGCGATTCTCAAGTGTAACAGGCGATATACTAACAATTAGCATATTTACTCTCAGAGTAAATAAGCAAAGGAATGCTAGTTATAATTACGATTTTGTATTGTTAAAATTATGAATATCATCGCAACTTACAGGCACTGGCTGATATTTCAGAATATAAATAATATGTAAATTAATAAAATTAATAAAATTAATGAATACTCTTAATAAATATATTGCAATAGTTTATTTTTAATAAAATCAAAAACAAAAATTATAATAATTTCGGCAAATAATAAAATTACTATAGTCAAAGAATATCACAGTTTATCTTCTATTGTAAATTGATATATATGATTTGAGAAATTATTAAGTCTCTTTATTATTTGAACTATTCTATATAATGCATTTTGTAGTTGTACAAAAGTAACTGATGGAACATGATTCATATTTGTACTTTGTGTGCTTTGTTATAATTGACACGTCGATAAACGCCTATTACTATTAAAGGATAGGTTCAGACACATTCATTAACAAATAAATTAGTCTAAATTCTGAAAAAAAATCATGTTAGAAGTTATTTTTGTTTAGTCAACAATAACAACATGTCAAAAACCTACAAAAAAAAAACTATTAAAAACAGTTAGATTACAATCGTTGTTCGAATTATCTTAACAAAATAAAAACACATTCGAAAATCAATGCTCATAAAGCTAGGATTGTTCGAAAATTAAAAAAAAAAACCTCCCACCACAGATATCACCCCGCGGTAGTCAACTCACCGTTACGCCAGTCATGTGCTAAACTTCAGAAACATTACTCGTTATGATAGTACCATATTGTGGTCTCTCGTTTGGACAACACAAAAATAGTACTATCTAGAATCAAGTATTAAACATGGATGGAGCATTACGGTAGCCACAACAATTATTACATCCACATACCATAGTGGCTCTAGTTTTTTAAATGGACACTTCTTTTTAGGCATTCTGAAATTATACTTTCGGGACATTTTATTACGTTTTATGATCGTTCACTGCTGATTTTTTGTTACTATACTTAGAATAATAAAAAAAAATATGGCCCATGACTTTGCCTAAGGTAATATCAACTGACATTACGTAGACAACCGACAATGCATCGTGTGATGTCACTCTTTATTTGTGTCAGAGCGCAAAAAGAATTTATAGAAACGTTTCGTTTTAAAACGTTACACTCAAATTCGATTTTAAAAGTTTTACATCATCGCATCCCGTGATGCTCTATCCATGGTATCGTACTCGATCCACGGCGCGAGCTGTCAACCGTGTGACGTTTCTGACGTTTGGCACACGCGGGCGCGCGCCGCGAGCCTACCGCGCGGCGACCGTGGCGCCGGCGTGCCGTACCTGCAGCGCGTTCTTCGCGGACACCGGGGTGGAGGAGGCGCGCGGGCCGCCGGCGCGCTGCCGTGCCGGGCCGTGCCGTGCCGCGCCGGGCCGTGCCGTTAGTTACAGTGCAACGAACATGGGGGGAGGGGGCAAACACAACGCGTTAACGCACACACTACTCCGCAACAGGGTCTCGCCGTAAAACTGTGCCTTTTATAGCTCTACAGGAGTTTTACAACTCAAATTTTAAAGTGGCTGCACGCAATTCAATTTTGCACTCAATCTGATCTGTTGTCTCACAATAAACTGGTTCAACAGATTGATCGTAAAATTGAATGTGTGTAGTCACTTTATATAGAAAGACACAGTTTTAATTTTATATTGCGTTTGTTTCATGTTGCAAAGGACGGATACAATTTGTGTGATTCTATAAAATTAAGTTACAAATTTTCAATACCTATATGGAATTAGATTAAAATTTTTAATTATTTAGTTGTCTTAATTTATAATTTTGAACCAAGAAAAATTTAAAATTTAATATCAGCAGTAGAACATGCGACATTAATATGTACACGATTTTGTATCTATCCTTTACACGCGCAAAAGAATACAACGTCGAAATATTGTTTTGTATACCCTGTTTCGGAATATTATTTACTTGCCATATTCCACCAAATAATTGGAGAAACATAGTAAATAAACTATGACTGAATCGAGCTAGTTCAGTCATAGTTGTGAAAAATAAAACACAGCAAAAAATAGGTATCTAAAACAATTTCTAAAATAAATGATGATCTTTGGTATCAATGTGCTAAATGAGAAACAGTACGTATTTTTTAGTACTAAAATATATAAAGTTTCTACTGTGGCTTTAGAAAAATATTGCATGACTAAGAAAAATTATAAATAAGTAAATAGATTTAATTCAAATAAACATTTTACTCTCAATAGTATAATAGATAATAATTAGTATAACTTGTATACAGCCCATAGACAAAACTAAGTTTATTAATTTTACACATTGACGAAACTAGTTTCAAGGAATGTGTGTCAAATATACGTTATATTATATACGTATATATATATAATTATATCACAGCCAAAAATAAATCATAGGAGAATGAAAAATAACTTATTACTCTTTGAAATAGTAATTTGTCGACAGCTAAGCTATCGAACTAAAGACGACTTTAGCTGTCCAGCAAATCATAATTGAAATGATCATTCTTATTAAATGATGAATTATACTACAAATGATATTCAATGAGTATATACAGAGTGTTACAGAGAGTAAGTCATATTTCAAGACCTTGCTTTATAATTTCACAATCGAAAGAAAATTATTTCTAACGACTATTTCCGCAACAAAATAAACATGACACATCACTAGGTAGATCATAAATCGGTTACAAGTGACGGGTTCAAGATCGTTTAATGCATTTAGGTTTTTTTACAGAAATGTTAATAAATACAAATCTTGCTTTTAGGGTAGTTTATTTTATCGTACTGGTTCTGTTACTTGTTTCAAATCATTGGCAAATGATAACGTGAACACAATCGTCAAATATGACTGACTACACCTTTCTGTAACATCCTGTATAAAACAGAGTTCACGATGTAGAAACAAAGCGAAAGCGTAAAAAAGTAACGAATTGAAAAACTAAAAAATAATATTAAGTAAACACAAGAGCCAAACCAAGGGGGTGCCAGCTACGGAACACAACTCTAAATGCTCATGCACACTAAAGCGCTCTCTACGTGGATGCCATTTCCTTGCGTGTCACCCATATATTTATTCTATAATGTTTAATTAATGTACCTACGTAATTTGTAGTCAGGCGGAATATATAATTAAGTTACGAAGAGATTCAACTTATCCGATTTTTATATATAAAAAGTAGAAAACCACGATGAATTGAATGACATATACTATGGTATAACCACAGAGTAAGGATAATAAAGCTGCCTAGACAGAACAATCGCGCAATAAGTGCGGGGCGAGGGAGCGACCCATACTGGCCTATGTAGTATGAGACGTATACGCGATCAAAGAGGTCGATTTACTTTACCTTTTTGCTATTCTATGACATAACATTATTATGAATCTCAATAAAAAACTCGGGCCGCGACGATCGAACGCAACTACATAGAAGCGCGAACGCATCACGTATCGTACCACCGCCGCGGTCTAAATGTACACGACGTACGGATACGTGAACTGGAACGGGGACACGCAAGAGAAATGGTAGCTCTTTCCGAAGCCCGCGAAGTGTGTGCGCGGCGGCGGCATGTCCACGTACACGTCGGTAGCCGCGGCGCCCCCGCGGCTGGCCCTCGTCACCGCCCCCGGCCGGCCCCCCCACCGGACCACCTCGCCGCCGCCGCGCCCGCCCCGCCCGCCCCGCACCACCTCGCCCCCGCCGCTCGCCACGCTGATCACGCTCTCCGAGCACCGCCACGACTTCGGCAACGTCGGCAACGTATCGCTCGCCCACCGGCGCGGGCGCACTCTATCTGTTTTATCACTAGTTTTACTGTCGTCCGACCGCCGCAGCACCAGGTCGTAGTAGACGCGCGGCTGCGGCAGCGCTATGATCGCGCACCGGTCGTACTCGACGTGTTTAATGAGCAGCGTCTTGTCGAGGAGGCTGGGGGCGGAGCGGTGGGGCGCGGGCGGCGCGGGCGCGGCGGCGCGGGCGGCGGGGAGGGGCGCCGAGCGCGCGCGGGGCTAGCCTACCTGAGCGCCGAGCCTCACCCCGAGGCGCGAGGACGCGACCGACGTGTTCAGCGAGGCGAGCGACTCGCGCGAGTTGGAGCGCCGCAGCGCGAGCGGCGTGGCGCGCCCGTTGCTGTGCACCGCGCACGCGCCCGGCCGCCGCGTCGACGGCGAGCGGGACACCTTCGAGAGCGGCGCGAACAGACCGAACCGGGGCGCGCACTCGAAGTATCTGAAACGGATGTTATACACGGTGTAAGGTTCAAAGAGGGACGCATTTAAGGTTGAAGGAACCCATTGGGTATTCGATTCTAAAAAGTTATAGAAATTGGCGCGTAATCTTTTTTTTTATATTTTGTTTTTTGAAAGTAAATAAATTAAATAATGAAAAAATATTTGCTGACCCACTGACGCGGATAGGACGGATCCTCTAAAGATTATTCAACATTCCTTTATTCTTTTTTTTTACAAATAAAACGCAAGGAGATCGCTCGTCAGGCGGTGCACGTGGAGGAGAGTGCACGTGGGGAAGAGTGCACATGGGGGAGTGCACGTGGGGGAGAGGGCACGTGAGGGAGAGTGCACGCGGGGGAGAGTGCACGCGGGGGAGTGCACGCGGGGGAGAGTGCACGCGGGGGAGAGTGCACGCGGGGGAGAGTGCACGCGGGGGAGAGTGCACGTGGTTGGTACCTGTGCCCGTCGACGGAGCCGTCGTTCTTGCCGAGCGGGTCGTCGAGCTCGACGCCGGCCCAGGTGCCGGGCGCGAACCTTGCGCCGCCCACGTACCGCAGCGTGCCCGCCTTGCTGCCGCGGCTGCTGGACACGATCACGCGCTCGCCCAAGCGCACCTCGCCGGTGCACGACGTCGACACCGACGCGTCTGCGCGCGCACACACAACAACAACGCCCACATTTACACACACATATTATTTGCATACACAGGTGATTTTTTTTTTCACATTTTTTTCTTTAATTCTGCCTCTTTTCTGACTGTAGCGCGTCAATTCCGCCAATTTCAGTCAGTGATTTTTTCAAATTCGACAGGTTCGATTTAGTAGATTTATTTTGTTATTGAACTAGCGTAAATTCACCTTAACAGACGGAGAAATTGTATCTTAATCATTGTTTTGTAACAAAAAAAAAAACACTGCTACTAAATCCTATTATTATAAATGCGAAAGTGTCTGGCTGTCTGTCGCTTTCACGCCTTAACGACTCAACCGATCTTCATGAAATTTTGCACACACGTTGTCAGTGGTACAAGAGAAGGACATAGGGTATACTTTCTATCTCGAACTCCGAAATTAACGCCGGTGAAATCTCATGACATTTTGCATCTACATTGTCAGGGGTACAGAAAAGGAGATAGAGGGTACTTTCTGCGGGTGAAACCGCGGGGAATAGCTAGTAAAAATTAAATAAAAAAATTAATTAATAAAGAACCACTCGACTGACTCATCTTGGTGCTGAACGCGCTGCGCACGCTGCCGTTGGGCGAGAGCGCGCGCCGCTGCCGGCCGGCGCCGGCGCTGGAGGGTGGCCGCTCGAACACGCTGCCCGCGTCCGACGCCGGCGACGCATCGTGCGGGCTGCGCAGCGCGGCGTGCGGCAGCGGCGCGCGCGTCAGCCGCGTGAGCCGCGAGAACACGCCGCGCCGCTCGCCGCACTGGAAGTAGCGCACGCCCGCCACGGAGCCGTCGTTTTTGCCTGCGACCAAACGATTATAGGCGATGTAGGTATACTTACGTATTACAGTTTTAAATTTATGGTAGCCGTTAGATTGCAAACACGCATTTTGTACAACGCATTTCCTGTACTCAGCATTTCACAATTCGATTCGTCTTTGGGTGCCACTATTTTGTCCCACAGACAGCTGCACTGGGTTAAAGTAGCGCCACTTATACAGGATATCAAGTTTATATGCTAAAGAATTAACATAAAAAATTTGAATATACATGAAATATCTTAGAAGATATTATTGTTTTAGTGAGTTGCGCTAGTTTTATTTCCGTAGGTACAAATGAAATATTATCTTAGGAGATATGAGTACATTTATTCTGTTATAGACTATAGATAATAAAAATATGTGAAACTGATCATAGGAACAATGAGTCGGTACCCACCGATCGGCTCATCGAGGACGATACCGGCCCAGTCGCCGGGAGCGAACTGCGTCTCGCCGATGTAGGCAATTTGCCCCGGCTTCGAGCCGCCCACCCACACGCGCTCGCCGATTATGAAGCTGTCCGTGTCCTCCGTCAGCACCACGCTGTGGTCTGCAATGTCCGGTTATAACAGCTTCATATTAATCAATTTACATACTATACATTATTATACTTATGAAAAGGTAAATTAAAGTCTCGATTTTGTTCCTAACATCAAGTCCGTCCTCTTTCCTCTTTAATAAATAGAATAAAACATATCGACGTATAAACTTAATAAGTTGCGGAACTCTGCTGAACCGATTTAAAAAAAAATTTAGTAATAGGAAACTACAGTATATCTGAGTAACATAGGATACTTTTAAAGCCGACAAGAAGTCCCGAAATTCAAGTAGATGATACCGCAGGGAACAGCTAGCACGTAGTATAAACACAATATTTAGACTGGAAACGGAACCCTGTCTTCATCACACAATTTCCATCCCCACCGGAAATTTAAACATCTTGATTAGCGGAGAGGCACGGTGACCACTTCGCCAACCCGGTCATCAATATGCAAAAGACAAGTCGACGAAGTCCAATGAAAGCGGTTCCGTTATACGAGAATCAAATGAGCTCGGAGTCTATAAGCCTATGCTTATCTATCGCACGTTGCATTTCCTATTTGCAATACAGTTATGATGCGCACACGACTCGAATACCGTTGCGTGCAAATGCAACGGCCAACGAGGACAATTTGCATTCCTGTTTTGCATCTCATCATGCTCCTACGCATGTAATACGCTACTCGAACATCGGAAACTTTCGCTTCGTTCATTATAATAAACAACAAACTGCATTTGACTTTGATAAGTCAAAATTCTTAGATAAAAATCAAATAACTATCATGCCGTATGTATTATGGTAACAACCAGTGCATGACTAACAAACACCACGGAACAAGCAACTGAATATCCCACCAATATACATATGTATACTGTGGGGGGGTGCATTATATTGTAACATACGGATAGCAAACACAATGATAAGAATCGAAGTTGTAAATAATATATGTAAGTGATAAATAAATCAAAATATTTCCACGGCCATTCTGTAGTTCTAAAAACAAACGTTTAGGGGCGCGGTCTTTAGGCGTATAATTTGCGGTGTACAGTGCACCTTACTGCGGCTAATTCCCTCGCCAAATCCATCAGTCAATTGCTGAATGATTTGAAGCGAAACCAGTAAAATTACGTCTGAAGGACTTGCTGCAATCGGACGTTAACCCGATGATGCACTGCGCTGGTAAGCGGTCGAAAGGTCTACGACGCAAGTTATACGCCTATTGTAAGAGCGCGCCCCAACAAAAGTTTAGACGCTGCGTGGAATATATTTTGACGGTATGATGATGGTGGAGTTACCTGACGACCTCCTAAGGCCGGCCTCGCTGAGGCGGCGCGGGTGCTTCTCCCACAGTGTGTCCATCGACATACCGCTGTACGTGCTGCCTGCTGTCACGACACATAAGCGACACACACGAAACAATATTAGCCACTAATTGCTAACACAGAAGCATGCTGAAAATGATCCAACTATTCATTGTATCATGTACACGTTTGACTATTGCACGTCATTTGTTTCGATTATCACGCAGACTATAACAGTTAAGGTTTAAAAAAATATTGCTATTATTTCGATATTATCCCTATCACTTGTAAGTGTGTCACGGTTAATTTGTCCACGTTTTTTGTTAATATCGTTACAAATAGCTATTGTTTTAATTTCCATTTTGTAATAGTTAATTTCACACATGCACTTCGCTAGACCAGTCTTTACCCACGAACTGTTTCAAATTAAATCTTGTCTGATGTGACAAAACAAGGCGTATTATTTATGGTTTGAAGACAATACCATCAAATTGGGGACATAAGTTTTGATGGACGAGAGTGGGCGAGCGTGTTGGGCTGGTCTCGCCGGTCCACTGTTGTCACGTATCAAGTACGTGTACGAGTATAATATTTGTCACAACGGACCAGAAATGTTGCGGTATATGAAGTTTTAGTTAACAACTGTTTTAGCTCATCGGCATTCATTACGGACTCCTTTAGTATAAGACTTAAGAAGGTATACAGTTTCTGATATTAAAGTAATTTTGAAAATATGCTGTTACTCATATTGAACCGAATTCTTTTTTGTAATAGCAGTGGGTATATCTTTTTTATATTCGGTATAAATTATTATCGTTGACTAATTGTAAGATATACTAATTTACACTGTAAATCAATCAAATTTTTTGTCAAACTTTACGACGGCGATGGTTAAAAAAATAAAATAAATTAAAATTAAATTGGAAACACCCCCGTTGCTTCCAGAGGTTTACGAGCCCACAACCCACATATATGTACACATAATTAACGATGGCACCATCACCACTGGGCTTTCTATCTACGTGAATGTTTGTTAGTGAGACAGACTTACTAGACGACTTGCGATGGGAGCGAGGCCTGTCAGGCAGACTGCTGGTGACCTCGTCCTCTTCCACTTCGATAAGGTCTGTACCACAACGTGCGGATGAAAGCGAGAAAATATTGTGAACATGTCTTAAACATAGAGAGCCATTTACAAATAGTGATAGAGGTGATAAC
This sequence comes from Zygaena filipendulae, assembly GCA_907165275.2. Taxonomy (NCBI): domain Eukaryota; kingdom Metazoa; phylum Arthropoda; class Insecta; order Lepidoptera; family Zygaenidae; genus Zygaena; species Zygaena filipendulae. The sequence continues at coordinate 10,644,537 of OU015652.1, read as the reverse complement.
TGAAAAATGAGTTCTTTGTGTGAACAACATTCACTGAAGCATGAATATAGAATAGCACAACATGCGGCGCTTGCTTCACTTCTCATGCGTTTATTAACTGTTTATCATTCTTTTATGTGCTTAAGATAACAATGTTCTAAACGAGACTCACCTGACAGGTGTTTTCTAGACAATTCGTCGCTCAGTTTCCTCACCGACTCTGAAGAGCTGCCGTCTATGACAACAAAAAACATAAACACATAAAGCGAAAAAAAAGAAAACAAAATACATGACGACGATAACAATGAAGGTAAAGTCGAGTTAACATTGATATGTAATACGAGTGATAAAAATATATTGCACTCAGAATGAATCAACAATATGTTTATGAACGATAAAGATTAGATAGACGAAGACGATAAGAACATCAATGGCAGAGTTTGGTAATATATGTATATATTTCAATAGCACTATTGTGAATGTATGTCACTGCATTAGCACCCACAGAACTGGAGAAATACTGTCTCTACATATACAGTGTTTCATAAACACAGTGGGCGTTTACTCGGTGCAATCTAAAATCTAGAATTTTTTACCTATATATAGAATATAGATGAATGCTAATAAAATTAAATGCTTCCAGATATGTAAACAAGTTTGATAAACGATAAACATTTAAGATAAACATTTATTCGACTATTAATTAAGTAGATGGATTTTGATGATTCTATCTAACTAGACAAGAACTCACGGTTATATTAGGTATATCATAAGTAAAGCTGAACAACTTATTTTATTAACTAATATTTCTATGTTTGGATTAAACTTAATACTATAAACACCCACAAATTTCAAAACAATATTCAATATAAGGATTATGAGCAACGTAGTATTTCCTAACAAATATCCTTAGCTTTCGTCCGTTATATATACCGTTGAGGGGCGACACTCACATCACCAAAAAAAAACAAATATTGTAAATTAACTTTACGATGACCGGAGAACACGAGCACCTGGTGCCAGCTTGTGTCCAGTTGTGATCGAGAGTATGGAAGGCTTATTAATCATCCACAACTGCGCAACTTGCTGACCTTGAGTCCGCGCGTGGGACTGATGATCATAACTTAACACCCATCGATACAGTCATCACAATTCATAACAACAAGTGCGAATTCACAGAGAGGCGGAAACGTTGGACGAAATAAATTGGTGTAAAAGTAAATCTATTTTTAGAGGAGAAATTTATTCAGTGCATAAATTCTCATTTCTCGGAACGATGTTTGAACGAGATTCCGTAAATGAGATTTGCAGCGTGGGTAGGTAGCAAAGGCTGTGCTACAATTCCAAACCATCCAAGAGATATTACAGTTAAGGTTAAACTTATGCCATTCGTCACGTTGCGCGTCGTATTTTCATCGAAATACATATAACTACTATTCAAAGGCCTAAATTCTCATGAGCAATGTAGGAAGTCATATTATTATTCTGAATTTTACATTTCTAGCTTTAATAAATTTGGCGCTAACTTACGTGTATGTGAACCGAGGCATATAGTCCTATTGCATGTTGTGCCGGCCGATATATTTTTATTATATTCTTAGCTTCTCTATTGTATTCTTTAGGTACCAATTATCTATAATCATCCCAACGATCAATGCAATCATGCGTTATAATAACTTTTCCGTATAGTGTCGTTCTTATTTGTTATGCTCAAACCATAGACAATAAAATCGTCGTAATTACTTTGGATCTATAAATCTTCTTCTATGACACGTAATAATGGAAAAAATAATAACATCCAGGCGATTACGACTATAAATAGGCGCCCAGCGTCTGCTTATGATGCTTTGGTACAAAAATGGTGCACTGCAGTATTCCATAAATTATGTAACTCCTTTGTGCCACTCCTTTTGAATACAATCGAAGTTCTAAGCACAAATGCAAAGTTTCCCATGCGAAAGGAAGTGTTTTGATTGCTATAATATGAAATAATTTAGAAAGTAATTTTTATCTGGTACTTGGTAGTGGTATTATAAAGGTAATTACTAGAGTAGATATAGTTAACCCGAAAATAGTAAACTCGTAAATTACTAATGATAATCGGTAATTATGTATAGTACATCCAGTTATTAACAAATATACTAATATTAAAAAGAGCAAAAGTTTGTGAGTTTGTGACGTTGTAGAGGATAATCTCTGGATCTACTGAATCGATTTTGAAAATTATTTCACTTATCACAGTGATCCTGAGGGACATAGGGTACTTTTTACTGGAATTTGTGAGGTTGTAATCTCTGGATCTAATGAACCAATTTTAAAAGTTATTTTTCTTATAGGAATTTAAAGTGATCCTGAGTGATATAGGGGGCACTTTTTATTCCGAAATTCCCACGGGAACTCAGAAATCACCGCGGGTGAAACCGCGGGGGTCAGCTAGTATTATATATAATTGAAGAAATAATTAAACCAACAAGACCATAACAAATCTGACTAAGAGGTTCAACAATTTCCACTGCACTGTCGATTTGTACGAGATCATAGCGATCCTAAAGTTGGTTTTTTAATTACCTCGTATACCACATACCTATACGACTGATAACACAGGGTAAAGTGCTAATAATATTTTTATACGAATATTATTTTAGAAAACAGGTTTCCGCGTCGTCTCTAGTTTCAGACATCAATGTTAATCGTAATAATTATCATGACAAAAAGCGACAATATTTTTTACAATGCACCAACACTTGCCACCTGTCTCGGAGATGTCGTCCAATGATGGACGCACTTGTTCAAAGTAGGTGGTACATTTGTTACGCTCATTGAATTCATACTTCACAACAAGTATGTGAATTGTGAATCACACTTGAAGAGATAAATAATTGTCATATATCGTTCATACCATTTTCGGGCACGTACCTATAACAGGCACTACGTTGTATATGGCCACAGAGATAAAAATAAAAATGGTTTTCATGCGAAACAAGATAACCTTTATGATAACGTTTGAAAAGCATAGCATAAAGCGCGTTTTTGCATCGGACACGGTCGCAAGTGTCAGTGTGGAACATTTAATATTAATTGGAATAAAAAATACGATTTATACATTACATTATTTAGCAGGCATATTGTCCCACGCAAATCTTTTGTTACTCAAGTACAAAAAGAAACTACATGACAATCAGAAGGACATAATTGACGACCACAGATGATAATGGACATAATATATACATATTTACCTAAAATGTATATAGTGGATTTATATAATTATATCCACATCGGTTTATAGATAGCATAAAGAAAATCCTAAGAGAAACAGTAATTTTCGAAGCCATAAGATCGGGGAGAGCTAAAAAAAAACTTGTCGCAATCAAATAGTTATAAGTCCAGTCAGTCCAGTCAGTAAAACAATAGAAATAAAAGCATTGGGACAAAGCAGAATAACTCTCTCTATTACAATGACTTGGCAGTATTAACTATACTAAAGGAAATCTTGGCTTAGTCTCGGGTATCTACACTAACTCTTTTGACCCGATCTGTGATATTTATGAGCATAATATGGTTACCCCAAATATTTGTCTCGTGCATTGTTAAAAAAATCACCAAGAAAAGGTTGGAAAATACGTTAGTTTTGAAGTCAGAGTAGTGTTAATCAGTATTTATTGTGTTCTTCATCGATCTATACTAATATTATAAACAGGCTTTATATCGCAGAACAACCCACCTAACTTTTAGTACAATCGGATCTATGGTTTAGGAACGCATTTAGAGGACAGTCATATTTAAACGTTCATTTTTATTTATCTTTTATAGATATTATACCTCCCTTGGTCACGGCATCACGCGTGAACGGCTGGACCAATTTCGCTAATTATTTTTTTGTTGTGTTTGCTATTGTAAGGATAAGAAGAATAAAAGAATTTTGGAGTTGCTTCGGGAATTCCGAAAACCATGCGGGTGAATCTCTGAAACGGTTGGACCGATTTTGACGGGAATTTCACTGCTAATAATATAATATACCTATATGTTGTTATAATGAGTATTTTTTTTTGTTTTAAATGAGTAAATTAGGCTACTTTGAACTTCTTGGGAGAATTCCGAAATTCACGCGGGTGAAACCGCGGGACACAGCTAGTTACGATTAAAGATTAATAACGTGTTTGCACAAAAATTACAAGCTTGCTCCAAACTCGGAAACTGATAAGTTTGTTTACAGCCGGTACTCACGTTTACGGAAACGAGTTTATTTCACGTGGCGTGGTCGCGCGAGACTATTTAATTAAGGACAAATTTTTCAATTCAAATAAATAAAAATATGTATTCTCGCATAGCTAGTTAGTTATACATATTTAGGTACATAACACATGGAATGCGGACTTTATGGTTAGCATTTTTTTAAAATTATTGTAAGTATGACGTTCGTCCGTAATCTTGCTTGATAGTAAAATATGATAACAAGTACTTCTAGCATTATTATCAGCTAATTAATATAGATTAGTAGTTAAAAAATTTTTTAATGGTATCTATAATTATTTCCAAAAATACATATTTAAACGTCTCACGCCTTATATCGGGGGTAGAGATACCCGTAAAAGTAGATTTACTACGTCACAATCATGCCCTCTTTAAAAAAAATTACCTACAAAGTACTAGCTGTTCCTCGCGGTTTCACCCGCCTAAAAGTACCCTAAGTTCTTTTACACGTATGTAGCTTTGACAACGTCAACTCAACTCAATCGGTCATCAATCATCATAGAATTTTGCATATTGACCGATTGAATAATTAAGGCGAAAAAATATAACAGACAGACAGTTGCACCCGCATTTATAATATTACTAGTATTTTTGGATTTGAATGTGACCCGTGCGGGGTGGTTTAGCTTGTCGCCTAACCTTCTAAGACACCACCACATGCTTATTTAAAAAAAAAACATGCAATATTATATCGCTAGGCAACCATGAAACCTTTAGCTTAACAAACATACGTCCAAACTAAGTACGAATGCTGTTTTTTTTGTGGCTAAAGTTTTTTGTTTAAACTGCCATGTAGTATCGCGTCTATGACGACAATTCTATGGTTATACACAATTTTTTTGCTTGACCTGTCTAAACAATAGTTGAAAAAGTTGAAAAATCCATACAACAACAAGCAAGTGAAGACTGAACATTAATTCGCCAATTAAGGACAATTCCGTGCTGTTCTCTCATGAGTCGACCCCATGTCGCGAGTCGACCCACGATTGATGCGACTAGCGACGGTTCTGATGAAAGTTCGTAATGGCAATTATATCATTTGGTTAATCCTACACAACCTTATTAGATAAACTAGCTTCGTTAAACATTTCACGGTAATAATATTAACTATGAACTATTGTAAAGTTTCATTTAAATCCATTCAGTAGTTTTTGCGTGAAAGAGTAACAAACATCCATCCATCCATCCATCCATACATTCTTACAAACTTTCGCGTTTATAATATTAACAGGAATATTATTGTACAGTTTCATTAAAATCCATTCAGTAGTTTTTGCGTGAAAGAGTAACAAACATCCATCTATCCATCCATCCATACATTCTTACAAACTTTCGCGTTTATAATATTAGTAGGAATATGCCCAAATGCCAATTTCTATGATTCTAATTTTTTTCACACAAACGTTCACTCCAATGTGGGTTAGATTTTCATAAATCCTTTAATACTTATTGTCTCCGTTATAAAAGGAAGTCTTGTCCAAAATTCAAATTCAAACATTGGTTTGGGCTTGTTAGATGATGAGTGAGTCAGTCGGGACTATGGACATGTAATTTTATACGTATAGATAACATGACAAGTACTTGTCTAAAATATCATTAAACATTGAGTGACCTTTATACTACCTTTTTATTCTGAATGTACATACAGTGAACAAAAATACACTGAGTTCACAGGTGTTATCACCACGATCTACCTCAACATTTATCAATTACGAGGACTGATGAACACTGAACCACTGAACCCATACAAACTGACTCACTGACTCATCGAACGCGTATATCAAGCCCAAGCTATAATATCATATAATATCGAAACATTATCATAGCTCCAAGTAATTATTGAAAGTTACTTGAGAAAAAAGTAGTCACTGCATATTATATGATACCAGTACCAACCGCTGATTCATGGAGTTATTCCCACCCAAAAACTCAGTAAACAAAGGATGACTATAATTCATTTATACGTATACTTTGGCAAATAATAATAATAAAGTGCACTCATACCATTTTAGGTTCGTGTTGAACGAAAAATTTAAAAATTATAGGTGGAAAGTGGCTGTGTTGCCGAAATCGGAAACGATGCCAAGTGATGTGGGGACGCCGCGCCGCGCCGCCGCACGTCGCGTCGTCAGTGTTGGGAACGTGCAATTGTTTATTGTGCACGGCATGGTGTGTCGCAAGATTTACGATTGCATTTTCGCCGTTAAATTATACGATAAGTATTAAGTACACCGCATTATTGAAGTTGAAGAAAGGAATATTATAATTGTAGATGATGACATATGAATGGATACATACACTTGCGAACAATAAAATCCGCACATCCTCCATATTTGAGTCTAAACAATGCAGTACAGTATTTAGTTTACACAGTACAGTATTTACGTTAAATTCTATGTCAGACTACCTACCTACAGTTAAGGCTGAGATCACCGACGTCCAACATAATCTGATGTGTATTGGTTATTTCCTCATATTTGAATATTTTGGTTATTTTTTTTTTACTTTTATTTATACCAATATAATATTATAAAGAGCAAAGATTTCGTTTTATTGTTTGTTTGTTTGTTACAATTTAACTCAAAAACTACTGGACCGATTTCAAAATTTCTTTCACCATTAGAAAGCTACATTATTCTTGAGTAACATAGGCTATTTTGTAGTCTGGAATTCCCGCGGGAACTTCGAAATTATCGCGGGTGACACCGCGCGGGACAGCGATAGATAGATAGATAGTCTCTAATACTTATAAAGGACAAGTCAAATTTTACGGCTTTATGACTTGAAAATATAGGTAGGTAATTTTTATTCAATCTACTTGTAACTATTGCTAAAAAAGAAATGGATTAATAACGATATAAACATTCAAAAGCTGCCAGAGCAAATACTGAAGATATAGAGCCCTTTAGGGCTCTAGTTACTTACTACTTATGGAATGAAATTCAATTAGCAATCGTAGCGCGTTTCGCCCCCCATACGATAATGGATAGTAATGAGCCGCACCAACAACGCCCTGTGCATGTTAAACACATGGTGGTCAATGAAACACTTAAAATGATGCTAATTAGGTAGGATGCAACGAATAACAATATGGGCGTACACTATACAACAATCCGATTAGTGCGAGTACCTAATTAGATACGCACAATTAAATCTCGAATGAGCTAACAAAAGATCCTACAGCGTTTACTACATAAACCACTTTGTGCGAATGTAATTAAAATAAGTAAATAGCTTTGTAAATTATGCGATACTAAAAATTCATTAATAAACGTATTTACAACTAATTCGCGACCAAATTTACAAATCGGAACCTACCCTAGCAACCTCTGTCTGTACCCCTGACAACGTCTATGCGAAATTTCATGATAATCGGTTTAGTAGCTAAGCCGTGAAAGTGTAACATACAAATAAACTACACATTCGCGTTTTATAATATTAGAACTATCAAGACAAAACAAGATGACAAGAGCGAGGCAAGGCAAGCAGGAAACACAAATTATTTTCGTAAATTATTATTCAGTTTTAAGTCTTGTATCGGTATCAAATAATGTAACCGTTTCGATTTTCTATCGTGATTCGTGTTGAACTTTGCACAGAAAACAAGTTTTTACTGGTAAACTATACGTAAGTATTAAGTTACCACTTTAAATTAACAAAAAAGTCATTACTGTCCAGAGTACCTAATCCATTGTGCCAAAAACAAAGTGTAAAATTATATTTATTATATATTTTTTTCACCAAAACAAATTACGCGCTTGGTTTAAATAAAAAAGCTTTGATTCGGGCTATTCAATTAAGCTGTACTCTCGAAGTTTCACTCGCGTGAACTTCAATACTCCAGTGGAAACTTTTCGTTCCAGCATATAGGTAAATAATTTAGCTTCCATCTGTGAAATAATTTTTAGAATTGGGTTAGTAGGTAGTTCCGTAGATTACCTACAATCAAACTTAAACGGCGTTTTCTCTTTAAAATTTTGGTACCTATAGATTTAAAATAAGTATACAGCCAATATATAGAATGTCTTTGTACCTATACAGCAATATATTTCAAATCTGGATTGAGACTAGAGTACTTACATACAATATATAAATTATAATTATTAAAGCTAATATTATAAATGCGAAAGCAACTGTCTGTCAGTCTACTCAATGGATCACCATGTTTTGCGTACACATTGTCGGGGGGTATTTGTCCCGGAATTTCCGCGGGAAATAAAAAACTAGCGGGGGGAACGGCTAGTATAATATAATTCAATAAATTTCTTAAGGTTAACAATAGAGACAAGTGCTATAAGTATTACTACTGCAAGGTAAATAATGGCGAGCAATGAGCCACGACGGTCACGAAGCACGAAGATAGGGCAAATGCAACCGACACGTCGCGTCTTTGTTTCGCATGCGCGCCTGCAGAAACACCGTGCTGATTGTAATCTAAGGCACAGATAAATAGTAGGTGCATTCAATAACGACTACATCGCGAGAAACAATAATATAATTTTTCCTTCGCTTTGAAATAGCTATTGCTTAAGAATTTTTTTCTTGAAATAACACAGATACAACTCGTTACTTAGTTTAGTGCTGATAGTCTATAGTTGCTTATCATCGTATCAGTTGTAATACGTCTAGTGTCTACCACCGCTGAACTAAAGCCAGCCAAAGAGCTCCAACACAGTTAAGTCTACCTGATTTACAAATAACAACTTGGTTTCAAGGATAGTAAAGAAAGAATGTTTTATGCCAGAAAATATTTCTTGCTCAGAAATTTATTTATTTATATATTGGCACACAAAACGAGACACAAGACAATGAGAGACACCGAGAGACTGAAATGGAACATAACAAAATGTAACGAAAAATACCATAATATTAACCAGGCGCTAGATTACAGTTATTACAAATAATCCTTAGTAATATTTTAAATGCGGAATAAGTGTTTGTTTTTACCCTTTCTCGCCCTGACGGGGTACAGAAAAGGATACAGGGTACTTTTTAAATACCCGCCGGAACTCCGAAATTGACAAAAGTGAAACTGCGGGATTTTTTAAAGTAACATCAATCCAGGGCAAGGATATAATCCTCCCCATTAAAAAAAAATACCTTATGCAAACATGTCATACATGGAGCAGTGTTTGCATATGTAGGTAAACATAATGATTCAGTGTTGCTTTTTTGTTTGTTGTAGTTAGAGTATGTACTTACAACGCTAGTGGCCTCTTTATTCAAGCTGTGTACACAGAAAAACCTCAAGGAATCATCTATTCATGTGTCTATTGTAATCCTAACTCTTAAGACACCGAACTGAAACATTAGGTAAACGGTTATTAACGCAGATATTAGCCAAAAAGGGTATCCGTCAAAAGTCAAAACTATTCTTTTCACGACACGAATAAGACTAGTCGAAAACTCCATTATCACCTTGAACTTGTCTCAAGTAAACATTGACGTAAGTGTACGGTCAATATAATGATTTACATCGTCGTTGTAAGCACGCCCGCCTAATACGCAACTGATTGCATAAAATTTTAGCATATTGGATTAGTGACCATTCTCATACGCGCACACGGTTCATTAAATTACCATCTACCATCTACGTTTACGTCTAGACGGTGCTTGCTGTTCAGCTGAACTACTGCGCAAAATCATAATACCATAACAACATTTTTTGTTTCGTAAGACGTAAGAATATTATTGTTAAATTATTGGGTTTTAATGAGTTTTTCAAGTAATATCTCATATTTGAAAACAACTAAAAAAAATTTGGCATTGAATTAACGAGAAATGTATTAAGTACAAGAAAAACTATACATGAACAGACACAAATAAGAATTTTCTGAGGAAATAAAATAAAATGAACACAAGCAGTTGATAATGTGCAAATTTATGAATGACTCTAAAAGTTAAAGTGTCAAACGCGTAGCTTCTTCGATAAAGATAAAATATTTAAAGCGTCACCAATATACACGTGCATAATCATAACATGTAAAAGAATGCATATAAGCAGTGTACAGATAATATTAAGCAGCTAAGGCTTAGAGTCTGTATGACAATAGATAATAACATAATGGGTACCTAAAATGTGAAACAAAAATTCCCTTTAAAATGCTTGCTTAAACCTAGATGAGTAGCTAAAACTAACCTGCTAGATAACAAAGTAGGACACTGTCTGATGCAAGCTCTATTTAACTCATAAATGGACATAGATAAGCAATAGTGTGTTAACCCACATTGGAGAAATTTCGAATAAATCGTGTTTTAAAATCATATCGTCATTTTGTTTCAGCATTTTTATGTTTTTTGGTATTTAAACAATGTAATAAGGTTAATACATAATTTAAAAACGCTCTATAACTGTCAATAAAGCGTTTTGAATCAATAACTTAATATTGTGGGTTAAAATGTTATTGCTTATCTGCGTCTCTGAAAGAAATGAAATCGAAATGCATGTTTGCAACGATAGCGGTAGGAAATTAAATATTTACGAACTCTTGGAAAAGCTGCATTAGAAAATAGATTTGAAATGCTAATTATGTAGGTAGAAAGGACTTGTCCATATATTTAAAAGGGGAATCCCTGAACAGTCTAGACTGCGGATGGGGAGCAGACAAAGGAGACGGCGGCACCACAAATAACCTGCATTTAATACTAGGTATATTGCACAAAAATCGATAGTAGGCTATTTAGATTGGCGACATTCCAGAGTCGCAGACTCTACACGCCAAATATAGATTTTTTTTTTAATATTAGAGCGACTTTAAAATATTATCTGCAAAAGCGTTGCGTTACCGCCAGTTTATTGTTCTTGTTATTTAAAACAATGAACAATGCAATATAAATAACAATATCGAAGTGGAAACTACCGAAGCTCAACACCACAAAAGTGACTTGTCGCACAAAAATCACCAATCATTTTGTTAGCTTACTCAGTATTGTGCGGCTACTGTACAAAAAACTTGTTTTTAGTCTCGCTCAGGTAAACACGTCACATGCGTACCTACCTACACGTGAAGATCACTTTTAAACACATTATATACCTACATTTTGTACATGTTGCTTATTTGTAAACTTAACTTTGCTATTTATCTTTAGAAAAATACATGCCTACTGGTATAGAATTATATCAATCAGTACAAACTTGCGTCTAGTTTATATACAGTATAGTCGAGGAAAATATCTGTTAGCTAGTGCTTAAACGAATAAATAAATGCTGTCCTGTACATAGTTTAAGGCTTTGACTTTGAAAACATGTAACCACGAGATGAAAAGGATTTTTCCTGTGTTTTCAAGGCTCAAGGACAATTCGCAAAGCGCGACTCTCCATTCGTCCGTCCGGTAATTTGTCACCATATCACGTAGTTGGCAAAATGGTAGTAAATATAAAATACTATTTTTTCCCCCGCGGTTTCACCCGCATTAATTTTGTGAATTCTGAGATAAAAGGTGCCTTATTATATGGCACCAAATCTGTGAGGTCATGCATTGGTTCAGTTTATTTTTTAAGTAGGAAATACATTATCCAGCTGTTTCCTGCAATAAGATTTCACTGGCGTGAATTTTGAAATTCTAAACATAATTATGTAAGATATGAGCGATATGACCTCGATCGGTCAATTCAACTGGTCATTCACCCGCGTAAACGCTAATTTTTGTGGGGGTATTTCTTTGATATTTTAGGTACGTGTATCGTGAACTTAACTATGCCTCGTTTAAGAAAAAATAGTGTATTTAAATATGAATGAAGTTTTTAAAAATATGCATAAAGAGGAATAGTGAATGCAATCATGTATAATGAGGCGAAAACTAACAAGTTATTAAAGAGTAAGTGAAGTAAGTGAGTAAGAGTAAGTGGAGTGGTCTTGTAAGTCACTTTGTACGACTTACGACTGTACGACTTACTTTATACGATGCCTTTTTAACCCACTGAAATAAAACTGGGTTGATAAATGAATGAATTTCAAACTTCTTCAGCATTATCAAAATAATACTTTACAGGAATAAACATTGTTTCGTTTCCATCCATTCCATCCTCAAGTCATCGTTGAGCAGCTGACCTCAAGCGAACACGATTAGTTTACGATACGCATGAGGAGAAACGCTAGTGATATGAAACCGAAACCGCGGTTCAAGGCAGGACAGCCTGTATTCTGTTGGCACTCTACATATTGATTTACAAAAATAAATAAAAAACAAATGAAATAAAAAAAACCTAATAAGTGAGACAAACGCGAAGATTTAGAACTTTGGTGCTAGAATATCTAAGACAGCAATAGGTGTTTATCTGTCCACGGCAATGATGGATGACATCTTCAGCATGATATACGTTTGTGTGAAACACCAGTAACATCACCTGTTTCGCAAATTGATCATGGTTGACTGACGACAATACCGTGTCGGGTAATTGAGCAATTTGAACGCGTACCGCACATCTTCGATAAGGATACAAGGCAGGAAGTTGTTAGGTCAGGCGTCAGGTACATCCTTCAGAAATACTTTAGCTGCGGGGTTTTAAGAAAACTGAGGAAAGATAAAGTCTCGTCTACTTTTGGGCTGCGTATTTGTGTATAAAAATTAATAGTAGCGTAAAGAATGTACAGATAAGTCAAAAGAACATATTAACCAATACATACTTACATTGTATAATGCATGATACGTTGTGAATTCAATCTCTTGATGTAACCTTGAGGGAAACTATTATCGCATTACAGCAGTTTTAAAGTTTCCACAACCAATCACTATGCACTTGCAGTGTTAGATATTGCGCGACAAAGATGACGTGTGTCACGACTCACGCTATACCAAACCATAAAGCATAGAAAATGACACTTAAACACGTCTATTATGTGTACCTACAATCCAAGAGTTACGTTGTATAAACGGAAAAAACTTCTATAAAGAAATGAAGAATGTACTAAATTGCGAAAATTTATTATAAATATAATAAATTTACTGCTGCTTATTAGTTTGCTATGTATAGAAAATAATTATACTTTAATTACAAAATGGACACCAAACATGCATTGACGGTATTTACGATTATGTGACATGTCGTATAGTAATTGAGCCAAACAAGGTAAAGTGCGTTGGACAATGCAAAAAACTTCAATAAGGCGGTCGGTGTGTCTGTAGTAAGTACATTACGACACTTTAGAATTAAGTGCAAAAACACAGAGGTCACGGCGAACATCTCACGACAAATGAAGGCTTAGGAAAACAGCTAATGACGATCACCAGTATTAAATTAATTATGTTCCTTGAAATAACATTACCTAATCTGGTTGAAAGATTACCAACGATTATCCACTGGTTTCTCAAGATTGACATAAATTATTTGTCAATCTGTTCTAACGATCGGGTTTGAGTTTGTAGAAGAATAAAAAATAATAAAATGAAACTAGTATCATGGAAATTTTATGTTAGGATAGTAAATGCTCAAGCACTTAAACAATTAATCGATTCAAACGATTCAATTTATTTTATCCGTATTCATTCATTGCATTACATCGATTGCGACCGTTTTGAGAAATAATATGGAATTTATCGCTATTAATTGTAGAAGATATCGTGAGAAATGTTCATTTGCAATTTATTTTTACATCGAATAAAAAAATTGGTAACGGTAGGAAATATTGTACTTTTCGGGGCTGTGAGCGGTGTTACTGTTACGTACCTACACAGTCCCTAGAGGCAGTAAGGGCAAGGTCGCGAGAAGGACGTTGGAGGGAGGCAAATCTAGATAGGCCTCCACAGTTTCGGTCTAGTAAAATAATAGGGGAGTTCGAGGTTACATAACGAGTTATTTATGATGCCCGAGCGGAGTTAGGCAACTACCTAAACAAAAGCAACAAAGAGTCATAAAATAATAATATGATGAAATAAAAATTACAGACAATGTAGATAGCCTGAAAGCGGGAGAAGTGAGAGTATGGGAACAATTACGAAAAGATATAAAAACAAAAAACAATTTATTTTTTTTGCTCAATGCCTATTGTTTGATAATGTAAGGTTTCCGAATGATTCAATCATAATTTTTTTATTATTTGAACAAATTGTAAATTACTTATATTGTATTGTATGTAATTGTATGTAATATACTTTAATTACTTTATTATTAGGTAATTAATTGATAAGATTAAAAATATGTTGTCGACTATGTTGTTTTTTTAACATTTTACAAACTTTACCAATGATAGAGATGAAAATCCATTATCCTCATGGGCACGTAAAAGTCAATTAGTGAAATGGTACGTAACTATTACCTATTCTAATCGGTGTTGAAACAAGTTTCGTAAAAATAGCAATAGAAAATGCAGATCATGATCTTACCGAGGGAAAGGTCTTAGATAAAATATTAAGCCACTTGATATGGGTTCATCGTTGTTCAGGGTGAGATCATAATTTGTTTTCTACTTTGCCTACTTCGACTATTTGTGATACACACACCCAAATCAGGAAAGGACTTACTTTCTGTACAAAAAATATTTAGTTAAGTGGCAGTTGGCTAGCAAATTGTATCACTAGGTATTTTTACAGTTCCAACTTCCAAGTGTTAGCACTCCATTAGCATAAATTTGCACATCTACACTATCTTCTTAACACAAGCGCGCCCTGAAAAACGCTTACTGAGCCTCTTTGTATTCTACCTATGTATTCAGATCTATGTTTTCTTTTAGATCTATCAAATAAAAGATATGTATCCTAAAGTCCCAGTTAGTTAATCTGATAGATGCCTACTGAGACTAATTTATTTGACCAGTGCCTGTTTGTTTAATATCCTTTCGATCCAATTGTTTTAACTCATTATTTGACATAATTTCATGCTGAGCAATGATATCCTTTAATACTTATATCATTGATGCTGACCTTATTAATATGATTAGGTTAGGTACAAAATATTTAAAAATTAATTATGTATTTCAAAACTTACCAGAGAAGCTGATTTTTGTTTCAACCGGCATATCTCAAATGTCACTAGGTAGTAATTCAGAATTAAAAATGAATCGGAAATTTCGATTCGCGGCTTTTTCCGAAATTTTCCTTGCTTTTTTTCTTTTTTCGAATATTCTATAAGATAGACGCGTGTCGCGGCCGCTTCGTTACGCGTGGTCGGTTCGCAGATCGAGTGCACACTGTCGACTGGCAAATAACAGACTGGCGGGTCTGGCAACTTGCTGACGGGCGCTCCACCCGCGCGCGGGCCGCCCGCCCTCACTCTCCCGCCGACCGCGATGCCGGTATCAACCTACTCTTGTTTATGTTTTCCCGCCCACCCTGTACTTACAAGTACAACTTACCTGGGGGTGGCTTTGTTAAATACTTTATCCAAAGTAGCCTTTGCCAGGGAAATGATGATTTACGGCTTTTACCTTCAGTCGGAGCTACATCAAAATTTACGCAAGGTCTTCTGGGAAACATTAAGATAATATGGCAATATTAAATGCAAGGTAGTTGTGTCAATGAGGAAATTAGAACCTCAACGATATCATCAGCATATTATTAACATTTGAGAGTCAAACGAAACGTATAGGTACCTAATCTACACGGTTAATAAGTCAAATAAGATGTACAATATACATATTATATGCGTTTAATACCATACGTTTGAAATTTATCTTATCATAACTGAATAATGATAAGACATGCTTCAAATTCCTATTAAGTATATTATATACTTACCTGAATATTGCAAATAAAAAAATACGCAGTTCCGTAAATGAAATTGTATGAAAAGGGCCTAAAATATGTAGTATTTATTTCTAATCTCTGTTGCTGCATATAAATTCGCAAAGATAGAAACTGCATTTACAAACTTTATTTAGGAGTGCAGAAAAGTAGTTTGGAAACATTGTACCTATTAGCTCACAATAATATTTTTTTACTACATATTAACATTAACAATACCTACTAGCGATTTGTGTTTGCTAAGACAGTAATAACTACGCTTCATAGAAAATTAAAGACCATTTTGAGAAACGGTCACGGCTGATTCGTGTAACTGATTCGACACGACGATTAATTTGATTTAGCACGCTCATCTATAGTTTTCGGTCAAACAATAACCACGGCCAGCCGAGAGAGGCACGATTTCTAACAGTCAAAGAAAGTGAACATACATATACGAGGTCGAGAGCATAAAAGTGCAAGTGACTCGTACCCATTCGTGACACATCCACACATTAGTGGTTTAAAAGTTTAAGTAGATGCACCGCGTTTGTACCTTTTAGTGCTCACTTACACCGTTCACTTCATTACTAAGTGATCCGCCACTGAATGAATTACGATGGGAAAGCGAAGCGGACTTCTCAGTTCTCACTACAACTGAACGAACTAATGGCTACATGTTTTAGAGTGGTCATGCCCGTGATGTTTATGCAACATCGAATCTCATAAAGTTCAAGCTTCCCTTTCACCGGCATAAATAATTGGGTATTGTAACACAAAATTTATATTAACACTAGCCGTTGTTACCCAGTTCACGATGGTTATTAAACGCTTCGTGTTATAACTTACAAGCCAAAATTTCCCAATATAACATGCTTATAGTCCTTAGATTACATAAAATATTTCCGAACTTTTCCCTCTACTTTCTTCACTACATACACATTTCTAAAGCACAAATAAACCAATTTCTCTTTCACTACATTTGGATAATCTTTTATGCGCTTTGACTATTTTTAAAGCTGGAAGTGCATTTTATGGAGTCGTAATATTTGTTCTTTACGATTTCACGTTGACTTATATTAGGACATTGATTTTTTGACTTGCTTTCTTCTTAAAACTATAATTATAAACGAATGATGGTTGTATTCAAGAATGTTATGTGAAAAAGGTGTCACATGACCCTGTCAATACGACAGTGACATTTCTATTACAGATTAATAAGGCGTAATTTTGAACTAGTCATTCCGCGTTTCGGCGGTAAGGTCTAAAGTAGGAACTTTGAAACGCTCTATTTAATTAATTTATGCATATATTTCTTTTCTTTTTCTTGCTTTGTTTAAGTAGGCCATATATCTTTAAAATAGCCTGAAAAAAAAATTCATGCAAGTACCCTATTGAGTACATTTTGTGAAAACATATTGTTATTCCTTCCATTTTTCAAAATATCTCTGATACATTATGGAATATTGTTGGATGAATAAATAAATAAACTTTAGATTCTTTATACCTATAGTACCTTAAAATAGTACACACACAACCCTATCTACTCGTACTTCATACAATTTAAAGCGCTTGTTATGTTACGTGTTACCTACATGCATGCTATATTAGAAGACTCAAAAATATTGGTTTTGCTAATTAATTATTGATACAACTACGAGAGCGTTGACCGCTTGGTCGGTATTTGAACATCTTGAGTCATTAACGTGTTCAATGGGATAGGTATGTTGTAAGGAATCCATATAAGTGTACCTACCAAATAAAAATAGTTCAAATAACACAGCTATTATTTGTTTAAAAGTATATAAAATGAGCTAATTTTCTAACTTAATGAGACAATGCTGAGTCCGAACTTATTGAAAGCTTACCATAAGAAATGTAAAATTTTGGGATATTAAAATATTATAAATAAGTATACTTAATATTTTTTTTTTCGCAATTCACATCAATTTCGTATAAAAAAAGTTTCAAGTTTGTAAAAAAAAAATTATCTTGGATTTCCATCCGCAAGTGCGAAACAGGAAATCTGCCAAAAATCCAAACCGAGACATAAGTTTTTCTTTTTTTTCGCTGGGTCAATCTGCGATTAGAAATTAACCAACAACATATTGTCTTGCCCATAACGTGCGTCCCAAAAACGCATTTCCAAACGTTCTATAACTGCCAAAATATTAGAAATCATTATTCTGTATGCCAGAAGAAACGTTGTAGGTAAATGCAAACTTCTTTGATTACGAGGGAAGGACAATTTTAGTGGCGCGTTATCTTAACGCGCCGTGTTATGGTCATAGTAAATAAAGGCCCAGAAAAATGTAAGTACCTAATGATTTTTTTAATTGTAACGTCTACAGCTTCTACTTTAGTATGATTTGGACATATTTAGATGTCCAATTTCTCGTCGCCTCAATCGTTTCGGGTCACGGAAGTTCGGGCAGTTACTTGGTGGCCAGAAGATAACTCCCGACTGGCCATTTCACCTTAAATCACAGTTAAAAAGCTAATCATTCCCAGTACCGTATACTTGAACCTTTTTGTCACTTCTGTTAATACGAAATAACATTGCCAACGAGAGGTATCGAATAGCCGTGAGACTGCGCACGATACTGCGTAGTTGCAAATTGGTTTTGACCGTCGCCGCGCAGCGAAATGTGACCAAATCGACATCCTGGTGCCGATTCTGGCAATACTTAGTAACTTAAAGCCATGCACGCGCGCACCGTCGTATATTTGAAACAGTAGGTTTTCCCCGCGGTTTTACCAGCGTTAATTTCGGAGTTCCCGCGGGAATTCCGAGATGAAAGTACCATGTCCTATTCCACACTATTGTAGGTACTTAATCTATCTCTGTACCAAATTCTATCCAATTCCTTTCAGCCGATCTGACATTCATCCATCCAAACTTTCTCATTTATAATATTAGTATTTAGCATGTTTTTAGTATAGATAATTATTAATTATGTTTAAAAGGTTGTTATCATTATTGTTAACTATAGCTGTTCCGCCGCGATTTTACCGGCTGAACTTCGGTATTCCCTCGGGAACTATAAAAAGTGTCAGATACTGTAGCTCAGAGATAGTGTAGCTTCTATCAGTGAAATAAATTTTAGAACCGCTTTTTCCGTAAGGTTTCTACCTTACGGAAAAAAAACCTTTTTGTCTATAGATGAAAACAATAAAAAAATCCTTGTCACTCAGGGGTACTGTTACTTCCTATTAATGAAATAATTCCTATTACAATCGCTTCAGTATTCTGGAGTTACAGAGATTAAGTATCAATTAGGATAGAATTCTTTGAGATTCACATTTAAGCAATTAAAATAATTTATTATTATTGTAACTTACTATATAGGAGTAAAATTAAATGTTACTCCTATACAATTTACAATTAGATTACTCATATCGTTTTGTTAAGGTCCGCTTTCAAATATGTATAGTCACTGTACCTACTCTTAAAGTATTACCGCTATTGAAACTGGACATTACTTATAATATTTTAATGAATTTATGGACGAGTTATATTATAGGATCATAAAATAAATCTCTACATAAAAGGACTATCTGGGTCCCATGTCTGCTACTTTCACTGAAACGTCAATACCATAAATGAAACATTTATAAAATATATTACCATAGAGTCGTAAAACTTACTGAATTGGCAGATATTAACTAGTCGTCAACAATAGATAGTCGTTAACGATGCCAATGAATGACCATTTTGACACAGTTAAAATACGGATTGAGAACGCAGGGCCAAACTATCCAAACATTCCAAACCTAGGAAAAATGATCCTGTTACGACGAATGGTATATTATAATATATAATAATTTTAGTTTATTGATTTCATAAAAGATTTACTAACTTAGTAAAGTAGTTGTGCCCACTACGGTTTCACCCGCGTGACTTTGGAGTTCCCGCAGGAACTCCCAATTTTCATTAATACAAAAACTTCTGCCAATTACGCACACAACAAAAAAAACAATTATTCACTTCGGTTGAGCTATTTTCGAATTTTCGCAATTGATTTTTATATGCATACTCGTCCTACCCCACGGATTCACTCGCGCTAATTTCGGACGTTCCGTGGAAATTACGGGATAAAAGGTGCAAAATTTCATAACAATCGGTTGAGTAGTTAGGGCATGAAAGCATAACAAACAAACAAATAAATAACCTCATATCAGTCACAAGCACAACGCATTTAAAAAATTAACTAGGATAAGATAAAAAATACGTATCCACTCGGACGAAAATGAGGGAACATGAAAATATGATAAACGATGTAGGTATGAAGGTTTTCCACACCTGCGCAAGAGTTGCCGACCGATGAAGCGCAACACTTTCCACTGATTTCAACACGCTCGAGTTACGGGAACACGTATCGGATTACAGCCAAGTGTTTGCCGAATAGACAGGACGCAGCCGTAACTAGCAACTTGTCGTAACATTATATCCCTCTATATTCTGCAACACGGTTCCGCCGTTGCTAGGAGTAACGTAATCTTACGTATAGTCATTTATGTTTAAGAATTATAATTTGGTCGTTATGGACGATATCTCATGCCAAAAACAAGTCGTCTTTTTCTGTCTTTGTAAATAAACTTTACTATTTTGTTAAGAGCTTCTACATCCGCCATATTTAATACGCTCAAAAGGAACATTTACACAGCTGTTATTTTAAACGAGAGTTAGGTATATTAAAATTGGGAGTTCCTGCGGGAACTCCAAACCGGTGAAACCGTAGTGGGCACAACTAGTTTACTAAGTTGGTAAATCTTTTATGAATTCAATAAACTAAAATTATTATATATTATATTATACCATTCGTCGTAACAGGATCATTTTTCCTAGGTTTGAAATGTTTGCACAGATTAAACCCACATTTTCATTTCATGTAACTAGTAAAAAACATATAAACAAAAACACTTACAAATCACAGGAAACGTGAATTTATGCGGGTGAATGACCTTTACATTACTTTAATTTGTCGGCGCATCAGCGATAATTTAAACGATGGTGGCGTTGTAATTACGTCTCCTTTTTTTGCGAGCTTGGTTTTCATGAATTTAGGATAAAAAAAAATATAATAACGTTGTGTTTTGATTGTTTGAGACTTAAAAGGACGAGAATCGAATATTGAATTGAAAATAAACAGAGGGATGGTTCAATGATAAATATTCGGAAAAGAGAAAAAAAATAATTGTCGATAGATAAGCAATAGTGTGTTAACCCACTGGAAAAATTTTGAATAAATTGTGTTTTAAAATTATAGCGCCATTTTGTATCAACATTTTTTTAAGTTCAACATTTCTTTGGTATTTAAACAATGTGGGTAATAAGGTAAACACATTGTAGTAGATGAACGTTGTGCTATACTACTTACTTGGGACATCTTTTAGACTAATCGTAAATACCAATAATATCGGCTCCATGCGCACGCGGTCTCAGCACTGTACTTACACACCACACTCGTCTCTCGGTCGGTAACGTACTAACTCTGTGCGTCACACACATCTACATTTGAGCCCGTGCGAAGGAGACGACAAGTGCATGCTTATTTCTTACTCGCATATACTACATCCCTTCCTTATTATTTTATTAGTTAATTAATTAATTACTATACTTCGTTACTTCTATACCTTCATTTTTTCCACTCTTATTACTCCTCAGTAATTTCGAGTTCGTCAACACTTCCCTCGCTTCCTCAATACAATTTTCCACTCTTATTACTCCTCAGTAATTTCGAGTTCGTCAACGCTTCCCTCGCTTCCTCAATACAATTACATTTAATAACAATAGTTATCATTTTACCAACTCTTTGGCCTTCATTTTTCCACTCTTAGTAATTATCTTACTCTTAGTAAGTATCTTACTTCTTTGCCTTAATTTTTCCACTCTTAGTAATTATCTTACTCTTAATAAGTATCTTACTTCTTTGCCTTCATTTTTCCCTGTTATCTATTAGTGATCAATAACTCAGAGGTCTCCTTCTCAGTTTCCGTAGGTACCTGGATTTATTAGACCCCTCAATCACCCTTCAATTTTTTTTTTCTTTTTTTTTTTTCATCATTCTGAATTTCCACATCTCTACTCATCTCTAATTTCGCCGTATATGAACTTTTTGATGTAAACCTTCTCACCCGTTCCTAAATCTATCTTTGGTTTTATTTTTTTTTGTGCATCATGTTTCTTTTTTCCTTTTTTTTTTCTTTTTTTTTTCTTTCTCTCTACATCTTTCTTTCTTTCATGTATTTTCTTCTTCTTCTTCTTTCTTTTATATCTTGGTCTCTATATAAATGCTCTAGAGGCTAGAATATTATATTATCGGAAATGTATCTGTCTCTAAATTTTCGCTATGACTAAATATTTCAGAAGAGATTATTTCCACGTTCTTTTTTTTTCTATTTGGAACATCTTACGTTATTTAATGATGTTTCTGTTTTGGCAGTCTACTTCTCCGTTCTGTTAAAGTCAGTCAAAGTCAGCCACTAACGTATAGATACAATGATTCAAGCGTGTGTCTTTATCACGGCAGAAGACTGCAAATTCTTCATTTTTTTTTTTTTTTTTTTTTTTTTTTTAGTTTCCGTTATTCTTACAAGGAGTACTAAAACTAAAAATCTGTTTCTTTTCGGCAAACTCTGGCATATCACTTAGTATAACTGCCTTCAACAACTTGAAATCTGCTTCCCCATTATACCTATGGATCATCTAGTAATTCTTCCAAATTGTGCCTTAAAAATTTTTGTAATAGTTCACTTGTGGTAGTCATATTCAGAATCTATTTTATGACATAATTTAGTAATCCCATAAAACTCTGTAGATCAGATACCGTACTCTGTAGATCAGATACCGTTTTAGTTGCTGTAGATATTTTTCTTGTATCCTAAAAAGTAGGTAACTATGTAGTATACATAAAGTTATGCTTGTCTTGTTTAGTGAGTTTTTTTTTTTTATATCATTTTGTGCTTTCATAAACACATAGAATATTACCTTCTCTGTCTCCTTAACATCATCCCAGGTGTTTTCGGTAACAAGTTATGTTCATATAGAGAATCAATTAACATATTTGTAACATGTTTATTTGCGTTCCTCGACCCAAACGAGTCACTGTTTAGTCAATTCCTCCCTCACTCCCTCACCCGAGACTTAGTCTTCATTTTCCATATAGAATAGGATAGAATGTACTTTATTGTATACCAGAATAATGCTACAGTGTGTTAACAAAACAAAACTTATAAATAAACCAATTGTTTAGTGTATAAATATGTATATATATTTTTTTTTTAATACTTTCGCCTTTCATCATCGTTCTTCCTATTCAACGTCTGGGCTTTACATTTTAATTTAAACGTCAAACTTTCAAGTACCTATCCACTGAGCAAATAATCACTACGTTTTAAGGAAAGGGCACTTCCATACTAATCGCTGATCCGATCTATGAAAGCATTTTGTGCCAACCATACCAATGCAATGTATGACGCGGCCATAGAAATTTGGTTAAGTATTCCAATGTTGGTAAAAAGTTCGCGCATAAATCCATAGTAACTTTTGGTTCAAGGGAGTGTCGCTGGCCTGTACCTATCTTTTCACGGTTTTTCAATTTTCTATCTTTTCACGGTTTTTCAATTTTCTATCTTTTCACGGTTTTTCAATTTTTTCACTATTTGACAAATCAATCAAACTTTCACATTTGGAACCCGCTTTGCCATTGTCCAATTTTAACATAATATTGTCTTTCGCTTTCCTTAATTTTTTCAAACACCTTATGTCCTTACTTTTTTTTTTTTTTTCTTTTTACTAAACTTTTAATTGTCGGCTAATAAGTCCTACTGCAATTCCTTCAGCTATAATATCATGTAGGGTCATATCCCTGACTTGATAATAAACTTATAGAGATGTATAAATCCATCTGGAGTACATTTTCCATTCTGTCATATTCTGCATCATTCCATTTTATCATCTTCCGCATCATCAAATCGGCATTTTGCAGTTTCTTCCCGCAGTTTTTTTTTTTAATTCATCTGTTTTTTCAGCAGTTTATCAACCAGATCATCCAGATTAACGCGACCTTGCGGTATATATTAAATTTCCTGAAATTCAATCCCTCTTCGGTGTTACAACTGGCCGCTTTAAATTTCATTATTTACTTCTGTAACTTCCAGGTAATATATAGACTTAACTTCCCTTTTCAGTGTATTGACATTAAATCTGCGTCACCTTTCCAGTCAAATTATTCAAGTAAAGTCATTGCCATGAGTTATCTTTCTGTTAACCAAGACAACTCTGATTGTGGCAGGACACGGAACGGACGCCATCCGCTTAGTTATACTTCATTATATCAAATCATTTAAGTACTGACCAGGCATCCTGACCAGGCATCGTCTGCTTAGCCCCACTAGCCTCATTTACATCAATTTCAAGGTACTGAGCAAGCATCATCTGCTCAGCCCCCCCACTGGTCCTCGTCATGTCATCGTCATATTCATCTTTATCAAGCTACTGAGCAGGCATCATCTGCTCAGCCCACTTTGGTTCGCGTTATAATACCATAATATGCAGGTATATTATTAATTTATTTATATATTTGATTTAATATTATTAATACGCTCTAATTTACTAGATTTACATATAAATCTATGAACTTCAAACGAACATTCACTGTAGATATATATTTACAAATTTACATGTGCATCTCGGATACGGCTACAACGATCCGGGTAGAATCTTGTACGACAAGGCATTATTAATATTATTAATACGCTTTAATTTACTAGATTTATATATTATAAATCTATGAACTTCAAACGACCATTAGATTCTTGTATATGTATAATAATCCCGGATACGGCTTCAAAGATCCGGATAGCATATTGTACAAGACAATTTTTTTTTTAAACGTGATTAGGTATAGGTACGCCAAAGCTCAGAGTAATAATATATACTACAGCCAAAGCCTTCCTTTTATAACGACATGATCCATGAAAGACGTGCTCCTGGCGCCAAAACACAATATTCCGCCACTAAGAAATCACTGCACTTCCATTTATCTATTCATTTCTGAAAGTACACAGTCCAGACTAGGTGTAGGTAGGTACTTATAGTACACACAAATATAGATTAGATTTAATGACCGATTTTAAGCATTACCATTCACTAACTTTACTAGAAGAAATCACGCCCATCATCATTCGCCCATATAGGTATAAGAGTATAATTACTCTTTACGTATTATACCTAATAATAATAACAATGACACTAACACGCACCGCCATCCCGGTTCCAAACGTCGGCATCGGTACCACTTTCAACAGACCCGATACGATACCTAGTTTTATATGGTATATATATATATATCGTGCTGCTGTTGCACACATACAAATCTACTTTGTTAAAGAAGTAAAAGTGATATCGATATTCGTCAATATACATAGGTATATAAGAATCTCATCATATAAAAGGTTGTATATAAGTATTAAGGAAACATCATTTGGTTTGTTATTGTTGGGTAAGTACCTAGATTCAACAGATACAATCCAGTACGAAAGCCCGTGCCACCTGTCGACGCTAGCACACAAAGTCATTCATCAACGTAATTAAACAAAATGCAGCCAACGCTACGTCTTGGCCCGCTGAAATACCTATAAGTACATGGCTGTAATGTTTAGTACCCAATAGCTCAATGATGGCCACGCATACTATGTTTCCAAATTTAAAGTAGTTAGAGTGGTTAAAGAATAGGTACGTCGCGCGATAGGTACCAACAAAGAAATCTCCGTGACAGCTTAAGTTGACCGTCAGTTAAAGAAACAATTATACCTTTCAAGTTCCAAGAGTGATTCATAGTAAATACCACAAACAAATGAATTTCACAAACCGGCAGCTCGCCATAGCTACCTACTTCGTTTCGATAAAATGTTCTACCAATACATTTCGAACCAAATAATAAATAATTTTATCTGTAAATATTTTTTTTTTCATTAATTCATCACATGTCCCCACCCAAAACCTCAGAGATAAGTATAAGTATGTGTTTAGAACTCAATTTGACAAACTTCCAGAAACCAATTCAACGTTCGTATAAACAAAAATACAAAGAAAGTAATCGTCACCGCAGAACAGAAAATAACTGATAGAAGGGTACAAACAACTTTAACCAATCTGCGTAAGGTTGAACTTGCAAAACACTGTTTATAGTTTTTTTCTATAACTAGGTACTCAAGTAGAATTGCCGAGTGCTTGGTAACGGTCGCGGGCCGACCGTGCATCTAGGGTTTTTTCAATAATGGTTAATTTAATGCTATGAATATTGTTAATGAGAAATGAAAACACATCATTGTTTTAAATAATTAGTATTACCTACCTATGTAGGTATACTAGCTCTACTTATCCATTCCTCATTAGCCATTTACCTTTTTTTTTTCTTCTCACGTATGGGTACTTAGGTATATTTTATGTAAATAAAAAAACTTACGGATTCAGCCCGTCGTCGCCAAAATGTAGTAGATGAACGTTGTGCTATACTACTTACTTGGGACATCTTTTAGACTAATCGTAAATACCAATAATATCGGCTCCATGCGCACGCGGTCTCAGCACTGTACTTACACACCACACTCGTCTCTCGGTCGGTAACGTACTAACTCTGTGCGTCACACACATCTACATTTGAGCCCGTGCGAAGGAGACGACAAGTGCATGCTTATTTCTTACTCGCATATACTACACACATAATTAAAAAAACGTTCTATAACTCTCAATAAAGCGTTCTGCATCAATAACCTAATTTTGTGTATTGCTTATCTGCGTTCAATTATATGCCAGTCATAAATTAAGTTCGATATGCTCAACGATATCCTAAGATAATTAGGGCTTTTTATACAACATTTCCAAAAGTCTACATGGCACCGTCACAAAATGATCGTCCTTTACTGTAGTAAACATGAGCTAAATATGAGAATGATATCACTGGCCAGTGGCCACTCATGAATAATACAATGAACGGTGAACAGACTAGCATCACGATTTTCTAGTACAAAGCTATTGAAATTTCAGTGTCTAGATCAGTCAGAATTATTCTCTCACAGAAGCTCTGGAGTCTCAATATCCAGCTGCCTACAAGAGCGATAAAAATTGCATGCGGAATTATAAAATATTTGTTGCTAACTTATGCTTACTTATTAAACTTTGAGGAATCGAAATATGATATTAAATATTTTTGCAAACCCAACAATATTTCTATATCATAACAACCAGTTCAAAGTATTGAAGATTAGGCAATCGAAAAACAATCGTGTCAAAGTCACGAACATGTATTGTTAGGTATAAAACGTAACCCGATGCCTCTATAGTATGCGACAGTCAAGCACGGTATATTAAAAGTGGTCGGTAGTTTTTTTATACAACCATAATATTATTATTATTGCACTCAATAAAGGATACGATTCCTTACTCTTTTATTATGGTTATTTATCTGAAATATAAATTGACAAAAGATCTTTCGTAAGATCTAAGCGCGCGCGCTACCTACCTCCATGATGGCTTGTAATGTGATTGGTGTTTGCTGTCTGGTGTTTTATTGTATAATAATATGGTACCTGTATGATATTAGAAAATAAATTATAGCAACTACCTACCTACCTCACAAATTAAAAAAGTCAGATGCGACACCAATAAGCCCTTTCGGGCTTAAGTGTCTTGTATAATGTTGTTAATGTATTTCTTTTTTTTCTGAAGTAAATAAAATAAAAAAAGCAACTAACTCAAATCACGAAAGATAAAATAATAATTTTAAGAAATCATCATCATTACGATTATCTGGAGACAAAGGGCAATTTTCAGAAATAGAACATACACAACTGATTGAGTTAATCGATAGTTCAAGGTGATAAATAATATATATAGTATATACCTATAACTTATGTCGTCTTTAGAATAACTTATGTGAATGTCTAAGGTTATCTGCATAATTGACATTTGTGAAAATATCACGACACACGAACGTAGAGCTATGTACCCACAAGTGACAGAGGTCGACCGGTTGCACTCAGATTAGATAGACGTTTGAATTCAATGCAATTGTCGGCAAATGGTAAATACGAGCAGCCACTGAATGTCTTGGGTGTGTCATACGTTTTATATTAAAAAACGGACACGGGCCGGTGACCAGTCACGCTATATTCCTAGCGGAAATTTGGCCGCTTCAAGTTAAACCGCAATCCTCAATCACGATCTGATTACGGGAGGAGGATATGGACCCGTGGAAAATCTACTGCTGAACAGATTTTAATGAAATTTTGTGGACGTATTTTGCTTGGTCCAATTTAAGAGATAAACTTTCTCGAGAGAGTTCAGAACTTCACGCGGGTTAAACCACGGGAAATAGAATTTATAGAACCACTGGCTAGTAGTTCTGTAAATTCCAACGTTGCGCGTTGACTCCATGTAACTGCGCCTTTCAGAGGAAATGACGTTGTTCTAGCGTCAGACCGTATGTATCACAGAGAGTCAACTGTGCGAAGGTAATCCAGCGTTATTTTAGTGAAGACCAACAACAGAAAACGGTATTTTATTTCTTGTTGCCATTTTTACGATTAAGATGGTGTTCATGAAAGTGAATTTTTGTTATTGACGACAAAATTTAGAAAGCGACAATGATTTTGTAACGAAGTTCTTTCAAATAAGGGCGATAGTTCTTATTTCACAAAATATCTTGACATTAATTTCGTGAGGAAATTAATTGTTTTCTCTTTTTTGCGGGCCCTATTTTAGGGTCAAACTGTCAATAACTATTCCAAATAAACGTACGTCGTATATATTAAGTATATCATAAAGCAATTCGTTACATGTGGCAACAAGACATTTATTTACATTTACGGTACCTATCTAGTCAAACTTTATATTATTTAATATTTTGATTACTGTAGGTACCTAGTAAATAGCATTAAGTGTTAAGTAGCAATGTAATCGTCGTATAGAAGAATTCAGTTTTAAATGAACATTTGTCATACGTAAACATAACACAGGATAAATAACAATGCATGCCGGTTAGTAATGAATAAATTAATAAATAATGATAGACGTCGTAGTTTTGGACAGTTTTGTTGAATATTGGTATAGCAATACAGTAGCACAGTTCTACATCAACTGTCTAAAGTATAAAACTATTCGATGCCGATGGTACTACTATATGTCTATTGTAGCCGAGGGGAGCTTTGAGGTTGAGGACTGATGAGGCTATTTAAAATATTATCAAAATTTAATGAGAAAATAATAAATAGTAGGTTGGGAAGGGGCCTTATACAGAAAACGTCTTATAAAATAATATGACTTTCTCTATATAAAAATGAAACCATTTTAAAAATCTATGAAGCCAGTATGATTGGTAACAATATTTATGTAGTCGTGGGTTCGATTCTGATGGCGGAAACCTTAGTTAAGATATTCAAGATAAACTTGATCTGTGGTCTGTGGATCTGAGGGTGAACATGATTGATACTAATATATATAGTTAGTATATAATTATGTTTTCTTTTCTCTGTGATACCACACTGACTTCTTAATTGAGCCTAGAATTAGTACATCCTATGCAATGGATCGATCGATCGATATTTCGACGCTAATGTCACATTTTGGTACCCAAGTGATTCGAGTTTGTCTACGTAGGCATAGGTATGGTGATCGGTAAATGCACGAATCTGAGATTTTACGGTAAATGCAAAGAGTTTATCGAAGCGAAGCGAAATCTTCAGTCTTCGCTTAAATGTTTTAAGATTAAGTTTCTTGTAAAAGGGGGTGAAGAGCGACAATCGCAGACGATGACGCGGCTCCGGACCCGGTGGCCGACGAGGCACGCACGCCTGCGGTGAAAGTGTGATGCGGACAATAGAAACAAAATTGAATGCGGGGCCTGCGACCAAAATATGAACGATGCAATGGTTGGTTGTATTTTGAGAGGAAGACTTTTAGAATACGAAGAGAATATGGAATTCGCACTTTTCACTAAAAATTACCTAACGTCAACTATACCTGCACCTATATTTGAACTCTTGTAATTTGTTGAATTTCAGGACCTTGTTCCGAGATTCACAAATTCCTATATCACTCCAGGATACTGTAGCTTTCTAACGTGAATGAATTTTTAGAATCGAATCCGTAATTCCAGAGATTACCTTCTATACAAACAAACAAAGAAACATTTCCTCTTTATAATATATGTAGAGATCTTAGAAATAATTGTTATAAAAGCTTGTTACTCGCTCTAAATCGTTTGCCAATCGAAAACACTTGTATTGAGATCAATTTCCTAAAGTCGATCTGATCTAATCTTATAGACGTTCTCGAAATTACAACATAGCAATAGGAACACACGTAACCAAGATCTTTGACACGTTCGTTGGAATCGAAAGAGGAAATTGTTCTTTAATTGATGAAGAATTTGGAACACTGGTAATTGACAATTTTGTTTTGTTTTGCGACACAATGACAATAATTTATCCGATTGGGAATCACAATTACTTTGCATACAGGAAGCATAATTTTTTTTTTTCAATTGTCATCAACTTTTTATGAAGCGATGGCTATGAAATCTATGCTAATATTATAAAAAAAGCAAAGTTTGTGACTTTGTGAGGTTGTAGAGATTATAACCTCTGGATCTACTGAACCGATTTTGGAGTGAAACCGAGTCAAACCGCGGAGGAACAGCTAGTAAATTATAATTTTTATTCTCATCTAACTAGTGCCCGTCGCGGTTTCACCTCCGTAGGCAGAATAATAAGTTCAGTAGAACTAACGGTAGATATTAATAATGATTAATATATGCAAAGGGAAACACGTGTTTTACAAAAGTACCGTTGCGATTACAAGGTGATACCCGCTGGAGCTGGTGGTAGTAAGTAGAACCGGTATTATCTTAATGTCGATTTTAAATAGCAGAAATTAAGTTTTTGCTGGTACCGATAGCTAGTTGTCCATCACAAAAAATAATAAACAATACGAAACTGGATTGACTTATGTATGTAGCGGTACTGAAGTAGCAACGCGATATATGAATTGTACTTACTTGCGTAAGACAATGATAAGATATTGCTAGTGGATAGTTAGATGGGTAAGAACTCTAAAAAACGTTTTGTATTTTCTGCATTTTAATAAAACTATTTGCCCTTTGTGATGAACCAATGAAAGGTCTATTACTTTGTGATCAAATCCAATTAGGTCAGGCTACAGAGAAAAAATGGAAACCGAAAAATAACTAAAAATGACAAATATACCTAGGTATAGCTAGCTGCCTGTCATGCAAAACACTTTGCTGTGTTATAGCATAAATTTAAACGTTTCCGATTTGTTTTATTATTTAAGGAAATATTACATTTGATAATGTTTGATGCTATCTATCGATCATCGACATCAAGCGGATATCTTAAGCAATGTTAATGACTGGAAGTTATTAATATTACGACAGAACCCTGCGGATGCCTGTAACTAATGGGATTTATTTGCAACATATAGCAGTGGTCATCTAATAGGCTTAATACGAAATAAAAAAACAAAAATTCGGACCTTTTAATTTACCTACTGAAATGCAGTTTATTCCCCCGCGGTTTCACCCGCGGTAATTCCGGATCTCCCGCCAGAATTCCAAGAAAAACCTTCCTCTTGAATCACTCTATCTATTAAAAAAATCGCATCAAAATCCGTTGCGTAGTTTTAAAGATTTAAGCATACATAGTGTCAGAGAGACAGTGGGAAGCGACTTTGTTTTATTGGTTTTATGCTATGCAGTGAAACCCTAACTGAAAATAATGGGCTTGTCAACCAAATTTTAGGTTTTAGTCCGTCTTTTTACAAATGTTTACGTACCTACTTTATGAAAAAATAACGCAGATACATTAAGACGAAATGTCGCGTTACATCACGACGTGCTACAGTTTATAGCACGTTATGACGTCAAGAGCCCCCACTCCTAAACTTGAAGTTTTAATGCGTTTTATCTTAGTATTTTTTCAGGAAGTTTAAAAAGCAAAAACGTGTTTATTTTTTTATTATCTGGCGGACTAAATAGAATTTCGATTTTTATACCCCAGAAACTACCCTATTGAAAAGTTTTTAAAACGGGAGACGATTTAAAAAATAACACCGAGGCTGTACCTATTGCAAATGTGGGAAAAAAAAAGTCTATCACGCATATTGCAGAGTGAAATCGATGATTATTAGGTGTGAAGCTAATCGAATGACGGCGTGTCGGCTCTTGGCTATAGGATATACTCACGCTAAAGTCGTCGATACGTAGAAGAATTGGAAATTAAACCAAAATTAAATTGTTTAAATAGGTAACCCATTGCATCCGCGGCAAATGACAACTAACAGGAGGAAGAAAAATTTAAAAGCTTTGTCGTTCGCATACCTACATGCAACTACACATGACGCAGTAGGTATGCGTAGCACGTGTACCTATATATTTTTCCAAAAACCCGTGCGTTTTCATTCATATAAAATCCTACTCAATGAAAGAAAATAAACGACGATCCATAACTACTCATTTTGCTTTTCTAACGGAATGTCGATTTATTGGCAAGTGACTGTAATGTTCGATTAATATAATATTTGTTATGTAAGAGCGACGTCTCCTGATACAGGTACTTTTCTACTTAAAAGGAGACCCTGTACTATTTAGGTGCAAGTAAGAAACAAATAAATATTTATTTTTATAATTATAATGTTCTAGGATGATTGACTACTGTTTTTGCATGGTTTTTGCCTAGCTAAGTCAAGTTAACAATCTATACCTATTACCTAACCATTATCGCTATAGAAAAGTAAGGAACTTATCGTAGCGACACGAAAAATCACCAAATTTTTCGTGACCACGTGACATGACAATAAGTCCCTTACTTTTGCTAAGGGGGCAAATCTTGACATTATTTTTATTTGAAAAATCGATAAATGCCTACGTTTGCTTACGTTATGTATCCTAACTAATGACTATTATGAATACAATTAAGAAGATGTTAGTTATGCTTTTACGCCTTCACTACTCAACCGATCATCACTGAAATTGTTGTCAGTAGTATAGAAAAGGGCTTTAGGTTATTGTTTATCTCGGTATTCCCGCGGGTACTCCAAAATTAACGCGGGTGAAACCGCAGGGAACATCTACTTAGTTGTTTTATGAGAATAGCCTCGTCTGCGCAGCGTGTTTTCATTTACTTTCTTCAATACAGTATTGAGTAAATAATAAACGATGTTTAAGAAAACAACAGATGAAAATTTGATCACTCCTTAACTGTTACAAATTGATTGGTTGGATAGTTGGAACTCCGTTTCAGCTAAAAAAGTGAAAGTTATTATTGATAACTCAGTTTACTGTAGGTATTTTTTTTGTCATAATGTCATATTATTAAAGAACCGGTTTTATCATCAATATTGAGCTTCGTGAATCCAAACAAGTTTTACTACATTATTAGAAGTTGTGAGGTCATGTGCATAAAATTATGTGGCACACCTCATCGATATTAATAAAATCAACAGTGATGTAATTCTGTAGAAGCTAAATTAGCTGCCTGTCACAGACCTATTTAGCTTTTACCGTATGTACACCTACACTTATTAAAATCTCCACTGGTAGTAGATAGGCATTCCAACTAACAATATTTGTGCATTCCAAAATAATGCTAAAATAGGTAATAAGAAAATTATACTATAATTCTCTAGTAGGGGTTTGGAAACGTATATGTATATTTATAGATGAATTGAAAATACATAAGTAGCAAAAACTGAAGTATGAACTTGCCTGTTTGCCCCCTATGACATTAAAAAAAAAATTATTTAAATGTGCTGCTTTTTTTTAAACCTTAGTAAAAGATATGATTGAAATTCTATTCATATCAAAGTGAACAAAAATCTTAATAGATGGAACATATTACACTGTTACAAGTTGCTTTTATCTTGAAATAGAATAACAGCACACATAGTAATGTGAAGTAATGATCTAATCTTCTTAAGAGTAATACTTTTGTCTTTTATTGTAATATGAAATGTAGTTATATTATAGTTTAGCATTATAGTAAATTTAAAAAATATGATGGTCAAACTACTTTAAATGGCACATAAATGGTGCTAGTAATAATGGCATTCAAATAGTCTATAATTAATACTTAGTTAAATACTTTTATTTTTATGATTTTAATATATTTAAAGTGAAAATGACTTGAAGACCTTTAAAGATATATAACAATAAGTGTACAATAAATAATAGGATGTAGGTTGCCTAATCAAATGCAATTTCAAAAACACAAAATTTGGTATAGGACATATTAAGAATAGACAGATTCTTCAGTTCAGTAGGTTCTTATTATAAATCAGTAGACAAGAAACTACCTAATTGATTGTTTTGAACCTAAATTAGCTGTACCCCAAATGAACTTATTTGGGTTTATTATAGACTAACTGTCCCCTGTGGTTTCACCTGCAGTAATTTTGTAGTTCCCATGGGAGTTCCACTCAGGAACACTGAAGCATTCTATTGGTAAAAGAATTTTCAAAATCGCTTCAGAAGATCACAAACTCACAAACTTTAGGTCTTTATAATATTAGTATAGATGATAAGATTGCAACTTGGAACTAATAAAGCAAAGGCAACATCAAATGTTCACCTATTACCAAACTCTGCCAATAGAAAATACTGTTTATAATAAAATTGATACTGGTATTTAGGTAGATATTCCATAAATAAAATTGTTTTTATATAAGTAATAACAAGAAGTTTAAGAGAAAAAATTGTGGCACAACAGAATGAAATTTTTTCTGTCTATGACTTTTCTTGATTGAACACAAGAAAGTTAGTTCCTTAGCTTGTCAATTGCAGTTTGTATTAAAAATATTAAGCTTTAATGTAAAATTAAACCCCACATGCAGTCAAATCTATAATAAAAGTACATAAGTTACATTCATTTCATAAAAAAATGTTTTTAAATGTTACTGTAAATGCTAATAAACATTGAGAAGTAAAAAAATTTAGTTTACTAAAAACACAACCTACCTACTTTTATTATAGCTTTTTTAATAATATTTAAAAACTCACCAGCTCTAGGAGAGATAGGTACAGCGGGCTTTGGTGATGTGTTAGAGCATAACCTCCCAATCTTGGATGGAGGTTTTAGTCCTGAAGGCTTGGGTAACGATGAAGGTCTGGTAGGCTCCATTAGCTTTGTTGCAGTAGAAGAGGATTGCACTGAAGCAGCATTGCTGACTGTTGAGGCATTGTCTGAGGAGGTTGATGATGGGGCAGGAGGTCCGACGGCTTCCATTGGAGTGACTTCTTGCTTTTCACTCATTCTTGAGGCACTTTTAACACTTTCGATGTTTTAAATTTTCAAGATCATTTTTACGAGTTAAGCTAGTCGCTTTGTTTATTTTTTTAATTAAGAAACAAGCTCGTTTCAATTCGCGTAAATAATAATGCTAGTCGACTAAAAATATCTCGAGTTCCCGCGCAATAATGGGTCACGCTATCTGGATCACGGCCAATGTGAAATGTTGTAGAGATAAACTGCTACTGTAATTTGGCTTGTTCTTAGAAATATACAGAAAATATGTTTATAAACTTATATTTTCTGTATATTTTATCATACGCAATTATGGCGATTGTTTATCGCAAAAATGTCACAATATTACAAAAACCCAGTAAAATTATTACTAACCTTTAGAGGCTCATCATGAATCACGATAAAACAATATATAAATAGGTAAAAAATGGAGAAGTAACGGCATACCTTGAGAAATTTGAAGCAAAAAGTGTGCTGCGTGTAAAAAGAAACGCTTATAATTTACCGCTCGTCTTGCCAGCTGAGCTTGACAACGACAACATCATAAACTGAGCACAATATTTACAACTAAAGAGTTACGAGATGCGTCACTTAACTCATAACAAAACCACTAACTGCCAATAATCTTCAGAAGACACGATTTGGTAGTAAGATTAAAGAACAACTGTGTACCTAGACATTAAAATGAAACTATGAATATTTTATTATTTATTTTACTGCGTTCGATCCCAACCAGACCCAGTTACTGAATTTACTGACAAGTGACTTACTTGACAAAACAAATTATAATGTCAGTCATGTGTCAGTGTGACATTTTCTTCTTCATAGCGTAGATGGAGAATGAAAAGGCATTCCCTTTTGTATTTCTAAATTAAATTATAAACCAGCAGTTTCACCAGCAGTAATTTCGGAGTTCCTACGGGAATTCCGGGATAAAAAGCACCCTATGTCCTTTTCTGTATCCCCGTAAAAGTGCATGCAAAATTTCTTGATTATGGATCTCACCAATGGAAATAGCTTAAGGCCCGCCGCCCATTGTGACTTTTTGTCGACGTGACTTTCTGTCCTCCACTGTTCTAAACTTCGATTAAACCTTCCAAATTCCTAAATTGGTGTCGGACAAATTGTAAAGTACTTGAAATATTCTAAAAGTTTTCCACCAAATCACCAACGACATTATTTCGCCAGACCTGATGAAAAGTGACAACACTGCCGAATTGGCAGTCCAATTTTAGTAGTGATTACCTTCTCTGTGAGTGTAGTGCAATGTAAAAAAAAAAACCAACTTTGATAAACAAGTAGTTTGTGGCTCAGAAGAATATTCTTCTGAGGTCTAGATTATTAGGTAAAACGTAGTGATTATTTGCTCAGTGGTAGTAGGTACTAATTTGTGATCTAAAATAAGTCTATTTAATTTGTGATCTAGGTAAACGCCTTCAGCTTGTGCGCTAAGCGAATAATAAAGAAACTCAAGTCAGCTAACTTGTGATTTCTTTACATCAAAATGATACACGAAATATAATTCCATCAATTAGAAGAGCAAGAGTCAAGCACCATATACCAAGATGAAACTTGTCCACAAAAATATTGAGAAAGATGGCTTGGGGTTGGTTTTTTGTAATCACTGTCTGTTTTGAAATTCGTACCTACACAGTATATCTGCTTAGTTTAGTTAATGTCATTATGATATTTCAGGAGCATTGCTCTCATCCCTGAGGAGCCTGAGGATATGTGGCATGCATACAATTTGATTTCTGAAGGCGATGCTGTCACAGCATCGACTGTTCGTAAAGTACAAACAGAGTCGGCCACTGGTTCCTCAACTAGCAACAGAGTGCGGACTACACTCACAATCACTGTGGAGACAATCGACTTTGATACACAAGCATGTGTGTTGCGGTTGAAAGGAAGGAATATTGTGGAGAATCAGTATGTGAAGGTAAAGTTGCTGCTTCTAAAACTCTTACATTATAGTAATTGTGAGTCTAGCCTGATTGCGAAGGGACTCCTGAAGATATGTGTTGAAATTTACAGGGTGGCCATTCATTCCTACTTATTAGATTGTTTTACTTTGTTTGCTTATCCTTTCTTAACAATTTTCTTTTAAGTATAAATGTAAACCTTATCATCATGCATGTGCCCTGAACTTTTAAGTTTCTTTACTAAACAAAACAACTAAAAAAAATTACTGACTTAACATTTATTTATTAACAATTGAATGGAAGAAAGCTTTATTATTATTATAAGTTTCTTTGCTCAGAGTGCTCAGTCGGGCCATCTCTGGGCCTGTGCAAGTGCATGATTATTGTTACTATTTACTACTAGCTGTTCCCTGCGGTTTCACCCGCGGTACTATTGGAGTCCCTGTGAGAATTCTGGGATGAAAAGTACCTTATGTCCTTCTCTATACCCTTGAAAACGTGCATGCAAAATTATTTCACAATGATCGTTTGAACCATTAAGGCGTGAAAGTGTAATAGACAGACAGAGTTACTTTCACATTTATAATATTAGTACCTATGGATTAAACATATTACCATTATAATTTAATTTTAGCTCTCTAATTTTAAATTAATTTAATGTTAAGAATCAATAATTGTGAAACTTAATTAAATCTTGTACTGTGATATCTTTTGTATGATGATTTCTTTCTTTACTAAATGCTTAATCATGCTTCAGATGGGTGCATACCACACATTGGATTTGGAGCTGAATAGAAAGTTTAGTTTACAAAAAACACTATGGGACTCTGTAGCATTAGAGAGGGTAGATTTGGCTTGCGATCCAGCTGCAAATGCTGATGTAGCTGCTGTGGTGATGCAAGAAGGCCTGGCTCACGTCTGCCTTATTACACCATCCATGACATTAGTGAGGTCAAAAATAGACATCACAATACCAAGAAAAAGAAAAGGATTTGTTCAACAGCATGAAAAGGTAAAAATGTAACATAGTGGTTGCACTTTGGAATGGGCTGCCAGAAGAAGTAGTCTTGGCACCTAACATTAACAACTTCATAAAATATAAATTTTATACTAAAGAGGGGATTGCCATCAATGGTGTCTTCTTTTAGCTAAAATCTTTAAGCAAACATTATATTGTGACCACAAAATTAACCACCAAATGAGTGAATCTGAAAAATATGTGAATCGGTTCATAGTTTTTTTTTTCACAGGGCTTAAACAAATTTTATGAAGCAGTAATGCAAGCAATACTTAGGCATGTGGACTTCAGTATTGTAAAGTGTGTTATCATAGCCTCTCCTGGCTTTGTTAAAGACCAGTTTTATGAATATATGATACAGCAGGCTGTGAAAACTGATAACAAATTACTCATTGATAATAAGGGCAAGTTTTTGCTGGTGAAAGCCTCATCTGGCTTCAAACATTCATTGAAAGGTAAAATGTTTGATTTTAATACTTTCCCCCTTCTATTTCCAAATTTTCGAAAGAATTGCAAAAACAGTTTGTTATACCAGCTTAAAAAAATTTATATTTTATAATTATGTTAATTAGGGACCTAAGTTTATTGTAATTCTAAAATAAAATCCACTTTCAGGATTATAATACAGTTTTGTCCTTATTCAGTTTCGAATTTAGAAGTAGTTGGGTGATTTTTGATATGCATTACAGAGGTGTTACAAGAGCCAGCGGTAATGGCAAAGATATCTGATACAAAAGCAGCAAGTGAAGTAAAGTTATTGGAGAGTTTCTACACTATGCTGCAGTTGGAACCGGCAAAGGCGTTTTATGGAAAAAAACATGTGGATAGTGCAAATGAAGCACAAGCCATTGAAACTTTGATGGTTTCCGATAGGTTGTTTAGGTAAAGATTGTGTTTATGAAATAGAAAGCCCAGTATTTAATGTGAGGTGACTACATCATCTTTTTATGTTGGCTTTCTAGTTAGATAACAAAATATGTATTGTTAATTAATAATATCTGGGTCACTGAGCTTCCCTCGTTGTGTATAGCGCCATCTGATATTACGTAGAAAAACAAACACTCATTTTTCATTGACTGAAAACACGGATAAAACGACGTTTTCTAAAAATGAAACCTAGCTAAATTGATTAATTGCCCCAAAACCTCCTGCATACCAAATTTCATGAAAATCATTGGAGCCGTTTACGAGATTCAAATTATATATAAATATATATAGATAATAATAATAATAATAATAAGCCTTTATTCATTTCTCAGCAATATAGTTACATGTTTATTATTATTTTTTTATAGATATATATATCTATACTAATATGTATTATAAAGAGCAAAAGTTTGTGAGTTTGTGACGTTGTAGGGGGTAATCTCTGGATCTACTGAACCGATTTTCAAAATTATTTCACTTATAGGAAGCTGCAGTGACCTTGAGTGTCATAGGGTACTTTTTATTCCGGAATTCCCGCATGTACTCCGAATTTCCCGTGGGTAAAACCACGAGGGAACAACTATCTCTAGATCTACTGAACTGATTTTGAAAATTCTTTCAATTATAGGACGCTACAGTGATGCAAAGTGATACAGGGTACTTTTTATCCCGGAATTCCCTCGGGAATTCCGGAGTTTGTGAGTTTGTGAGATTGTAGTGGGTAATCTCTGGATCTACTGAACCAATTTTAAACATTCTTTCACTTATAAGAAGCTACAGTGATCTTGAGTGATATAGAGTACTTTTATCACGGAATTTCCGCGTGAACTACGGAGATTGTGAGTTTGTGAGGTTGTAGGGGGTAAACCGATTTTGAAATTTTTTTCACTTATAGGAAGCTAAAGTGATCCTGACTGACATAGGGTACTTTTTATCCCGGAATGCCCGCGAGTACTCCGAAATTACGGCGGGTGAAACCGCGGGGGTCAGCTAGTATATAGATATATATATATAGTAGATATAGTAGGTAGTGGATATAGAAATAGTAGATTTTATTTTAATAACCCACACTGAAATAATAGTTTAGTAGGTTCAATAATTCAATACATTCTATTCTACACTATTGGCGTTTCTAATGTCTTTGGATACTCAATATGAATATGAATGTGCAAATTTGTATCTATGAATGAGCACAACAAGAGCACTTCAAGAGAAATAGCCGGTGTGTTGGTGGTAGGTGGTTGGTAGGTGTTCTATTTCATGGAGTTCTTTTGGCTATGATTGTGTTGAGATGTGCATATGTGTGTAACGTTGGGAGCGCTCAGTTTCTATTGCAATGATGTTCACACACACAAATGCGCTCATCGGTACGCGTCACTACTCAGGGGCCAGGGCAGATTGATCTTCGTGAAATAGAATAACGGTACCCTGAATTACCACATAGGCTACTTTTTATCTCTGAGTTCCCCAGGGAGTGCTGACTTAACATAAGCGAAGCTACAGGGTACAGTCAGTTATTGATATCCAAACCCTGATTGCTAGCGGTCAGTGTCCATAGCTAATATCGCATTTTTTTGTTTTCAGGTGTCAAGATGTACAGAAAAGGAAGGAGTATGTGGCTCTGGTTGACTCTGTTCGGGATAGTGGTGGCGATGTTCGGATATTCTCTAGTATGCACGTCTCTGGTGAACGTAAGTTTGCTGCCAATATTGATTTCTTGCATTTATGTATGTATTTAATATTTTTTTAAATTAAGATCCGCATGGTTAAAAACCCTGAAATACTTGTCTTATAATATGCAGGTGAAACCAAAAAAATACAACTTCTTTTTGAATCAATAATATTGTTACTGTAAATTTTTAATTTACAAAACTATTTGCAGAATTAGATCAGTTGACTGGTGTAGCCGCGGTGCTCAGGTTCCCCATGCCGGAGCTGGAAGACAGTGATGAGGAGGGTGACAGCGATTCTGAATAGATCAAATATAATTCTTGGCCTATTCACATTGATCAAGGCATCGTAATACCGGGTCATACATATAATATATTATATGTAATTCTATGTTGTTTGTAACCACGTTTGCTTGGTATCCACGACACAAGCTAATAATAATAATAATTCACACAGATAATAATAGCTTACTTTGGGATGAAGTAGATCTATGTTGTGAAGTGGATTATTATTATTATCATTCGAGGTGGGACAATGGGGAAGAAAACTGCCAAATTTACTCACTAGCAGCGCTGATATCGCTCGACTCATAACAATTGTCATGTTACGTCAAATACCATACAAAATATTGTAAACACCAACGTAAAGTATTTATTTTTCCTAAAATGCCTCGTTGTGCTGCAATTGGGTGCAATAATAATGGTAATCATTCTTTTCCAAAGAATTTGCGAATGAGAACACTTTGGGAGAAGGCTTTAAAGATACCTAACTTTAAAGCTACCGACAAGTCGAGGTTATGTTCAAAACATTTTATTGAATCTGATTATCAAGGCGAGAGTTCTGCTACAGGTTTGTAAATAAAAACGAATGGATTACCTCTATCCCTATTAAATACGTTATTTGCAAAAGTGTTTAATATCATTCTGTTTTAAGGATTACCACAAGTGCATAGATATTTAAAGAAGACTGCGATTCCAACTGTTTTCTTATGGACTAAACCTATCTCTTCGGTTGCCTTTGCTAGAGAGCAACGGTATTTGAAGCGCTCATCGAGAAAAGAGTTATTTCCTTCGACATCCCGAGACGCAACAGTTGATAATGTTCATACAAATTTACCTGAAGAAATTATAGAAGAACTTCCTCAAGTTCCTAATTTTCAATTCGAAGTAGAAGTGACGACGGCTGCACTTAGTGTCCCTTCGACACCACCTACTGTTCAAAATACAACAACACAAACACCACAACTATTCAGATTCTTTTCTTCAGACGATATGTTATCAGATCCAAAATCAGTATTATTTTATACCGGTTTGGAAGATATTTCAAAATTTAATTTGGTCTTTTCTACGCTACTCCCAATGGCACATCATTTACATTATAAGGGAAGTCAAGTGATTAACATCAGTGTTGAGGATCAATTTCTTTTATTATTAGTGAAGTTAAGAAGAAACAAACCTGATTTTGAGATTGCAAAAATGTTTGGCATTAGCACAACAGCAGTTGGAAACACATTTGTGACTTGGGTGAATTTTGTTTATGAGTTATGGTCAAAAGTAAACATATGGCCCAGTCGTTGTCTAGTAGATTACTATATGCCAGAACTATTTAAACAATATCATCCAGCTACAAGGGTGATTGTAGATGGCACAGAAATTCCAATATCCAAACCTACCAATCCGACAGCCCAACAAGCAACATTTAGTAGCTATAAACACCACAATACTATAAAGTTTTTAGTGGGGGCTACACCTGGTGGTTTATTAGCCTTTTGCTCAGAAGGATATGCTGGTTCAACCAGCGACCGCCAAATTACCGAGAGAAGTTCACTTTTAGAGCTATGTGATAAAAAAGATGCAATAA
Source organism: Zygaena filipendulae (assembly GCA_907165275.2). Taxonomy (NCBI): domain Eukaryota; kingdom Metazoa; phylum Arthropoda; class Insecta; order Lepidoptera; family Zygaenidae; genus Zygaena; species Zygaena filipendulae. Next base: position 10,601,928 of record OU015652.1, on the reverse strand, counting down.
TGGCAGATCGTGGATTTAATGTGCAGGATTTATTTGAACAAAAAGATATATCGATTTATATCCCTACATTTTTAAAAGGACTAACACAGTTACCGGGAGTAAAATTAAAACATGATAGGCAATTAGCTAAAAATCGTATCCATATCGAACGCCTAATTGGTTTAACTAAAACATATAAGATATTACAAACTAAAGTAAATCAATATTATGTGCCATTGTTGTCAAGAATATTTTTCATATGTGTTATGCTATGTAATTTTAAAGAAAACATTGTTTAATAAAGGTTGAGGCAAAAATATAATGTAAGTAGTATAGTAGGTAGTAAAATAAAAGAAAGATATAGATGTTTGGTTTTATTGTTTCTAAATAGTTTTTATATATGTATTTATTAAAAAGAGCTTTTTTGAAACAGTCTTCATAGAATGTATTCAAAACTTCCAACATGTAATTTATAAATTCATTATCTTTCTCTACAAAAATCACTTTAATTTCTTTATATGTAAATATTATTAAATTACAATATTTTCTCCCAGAGCAGTACATTTGGCCCTGTACTTGATAATAGAATGGTGATCCATTTTTTAATTTATATTCTCCCTCCCTCTGTCCTGGAACTATATAAGGTACAGTTGCTACTGTGATGTCTTTATATCGGCAGGTGTATGGGCACTTTATTTCAATAACTGTTTCATCACCAAGTAGGCCATCAGGTGATGCCCCTAAATAAGGGTGTTCTCTAGATATAAACAGCCCACACTCAACAACCTGTAAGCCTGTGTCTTCCATATATTGCTGTAAAGCCACTTTTTCATTAATGAGACCATGGTTGGTTGCCTTTGAACTAAATATCTTTGGACTCAACATCTGGTTGGCGTAACTTTCTCGGTTAGTACCTCTTAAATGGCATATAGTGTGAAATTTTGATGCTGTTAATCTCACTATACGGTGGTTTTTCCAGCTCTGGTTTTCTATTTGGCCACAAGTCACACGTTCTATTAATGCAGCCTTTTCAACGCTTATTGATCTTAGATCGAAGCTGTCCAATAGTTTCATCTCTGCATTTTCCTTAAAATAACTATGGTCCCATTCAACTCCATAGGGATTTGCAGGTTCATATAATTGTTTGATGGGCATATTGGAGTGGTGATTACTAGTATTATGCTAATTAGACTTTGGTTGCATACTATTAGATGTATAATTACTATCTGAAAATATTTGTTTTAGAAAAACAGGGGGGGGAAGGTGTAGCATGAGCATGTGGAGAAACTGCCCGTGAGGAGAGTGCTCGGAATATGAATTATCTGTTTGTAGTTTTTTTTTACCAAGCTTGTATTGGCAAACGCGGTAGCGTGTCAAGCCAAGTTCAAGCTAACAGAACTGGCGAACAGCACAGTTTTTAATATTATTTAGAAATTACAGTGGCTTTCGTATTGAGTACCAAACTTCTAAATCTTTTATTATATTCTTCTTTTTCCACTTCCATTGCACAAGGAGAAAATATCGTGCTGTTGATATCTCTCTTCATTGGAAGTTTAGAAGTTTTTATTGGAGAAGATGTGAAAATATTCCTTGGAACATGGAACTTTTGTAGCTTTTCAGTTGGTGCTTGATATTTTACTATGACTTTTTGGCGCACCATATGCTCGACCGCATAAAGCACAGTTGCCACATGTTTGCAATGTGCATTTGTTCCACTACCTGCAACATATAATGATTTGTATTTATAATACTTTAGCTATAACATATACATAACAATAATTAAGATCAATGATAGATAATGTGATGTTATAATATTTACCTGCAACACATTCGCATGAAGTTTCTTCAATAGCTCCACTTTCATGGATTTTAATATTCACTTCATATTGCAGTCGTTTCATAGAGGCTCGAGTTATGCCTTTAATAAAGGTGTTTTGATTCAATATTGCTGCTCGAATCACTATTAGGAACCGTGATTCATACAATTTTAGGCCTTCATCAGGTTTTGTATCATGCCTGTAAGAAAATATAATTTTAGTTACTACGTCACATTTATTGCATTAATAACCTCGGTATATGATAATTAAGAATGTATTATTAACTCAAACAACACTTACTCATTAAAATATAATTGAATGTGTTGTTTTGTGATGGGAGGAAGTCTTGTGCTGGCATTGATGTCGCGATAGATATCAAGAGATGGTAATTCTATTTTTGGGTCCTCAGTTTCATGTACTTGGGGTTTTCCAAAATTTAAATTACGGTCGCATGATTCCAGCCTGAAAAATAATATTTTAGAGGTTATGTTCCACTAGTCATGAAATTGATGATATATTAAGTAATAAAATAGTTACATTATTATATTTTTGTAATAAAAACAATAATATAAGGTAAAAGAAATGACCACGGGGATAAAATTGTCAAGAATTTGATGTAAAAGTTGTGAAAACCAAAATATTTCATTACTTTACCTGCTGACGAGCTCTGCCTTTCTGCCTTTTAAAGAAGCTCCCCGAGTCTTTAACTCTGCCTTTAACTGAAGCACGGTCCATGTGGAATACATATTGATAAACGATTTATCAGGAAACGTGATAATTAGCGAAGATCATAGAAAACTAAAAAATGACAGATATTTGTTTGTTTTTGTTATGAGTCAAGCGATCGCAGCGACATCTGCTATTACTTTTGCGTTTTCTTCCCCATTGGCTTGATGACTAAATTTTAATTTTGAGTCCGTCTTGGAGTTTTTTTTATGTCATAGGGGGCAAATGGGCTTATGTCTATGGGCGGCGGTAATCACTTACCATCAGGTGTACCACTTGCCCGTTTGCCCCCTATGACATAAAAAAAAAACGGGCAAGTGGTAAAAAACGTATTTTTCCATTTTTTACGTAATCAAAAAAGAAGGCGATACATCACGTTGATATTCCGTGTGACGTCACACCTAGGTACACTTTAGACTTAGTTATGAAGGTACGAGCTCCCATTAGTATTTTTTCAATAATTGGAAAAAGCAAAAAATACGTGCGATTTTTTTTTACTACTTATCTGATAGACGAAATATAGACTTTTGATTTTTATACCTCGTCATCGCGCCCATTGGGAATCACCCCTAATTCTTAAACGGTCACCCAGACCCCAGTTGTCCCCGCTTCAATGCCTCAACTAGTGACAAAAGACTATACCTATATTGTTATTAAATTTCCTTTAAAATATATAATTTACCGGCGAATTATCTGGTATGGATTTCATGCGTTTTGTACAAATAACAGATTTTATCGACATTGTATATATGGAACATGTATAGAGATGTACGTAAAATCCATCTTACGTAAAATAAGTAGTTCATAAATAATTGTTGAATAAAATTTTAATTTATTCCATAAATATACTTATTTATTTCAAATAATGTACAAAGCGGGTTGCGTAGTGAGCTTAACAAATTCAGGATGGTAGCGTAGTGATTATATTCTCTTTGGCGTCTCGCAATCTCATTTAGCTTTTTATTAGGGTTCCATATCCAAGAGGTCCAAACGGAGCCCTATTGCTGCCGTCGTCTGTCACACGGGTTTTACAGCCACAGTCTTCAAATTTGTTCAGTTATACTTATATTTATGATCCAAGCAAATACAAACTGTTAAAAAATATTTTTAAGGTAATTTTTTTTTGTTTATGTACCGAATCGAGTGGTATATCGTTGGATAGAGCTCATTGAGTAGTTAAAAGCTATTTTTCGTTTTTAAAAACATTGGAAAACCAAGGCATGAGAAGCCGCCAAGTTAACCTTTTTTTTTTACAACATTTTGTACCGAAGTATTTTCCAACTTCCTGTTGACTATGCACTTAAAAGTTAAAACATCGTGATAATATTTATTATTACGTATATTTTACCAACAAATAACATATTGATAACTCGATGAAATATTTTGCGGTTAAACGCGTAGCACAGAAGCGATTTGGTATGGATAACGGAACCCTGAATGTGCGAAGTTCGACACGCACTTCGCCGGTTTTTAATATTTAGTTGGCAGTTGCATACAGCTTTTATTGTGATACCTTCTTATTTCTTCCATAAATTCTGCTGATTAAATATTCGTACTAACGGGCCGCATAGAGTCGTTGTAATGATTACTTAGTTTAAAGTTTTTTAAAACAAAACTTCCGCAATCAGAGACGTTTATTTTTATGTTAATTGCCATTTAACTAATTAAGTAATCTTTAAAAGGACTTTGAGTGCGACCGTCCGGTCCGCGTCAGTTTTTAAATTAAATTATGTTCAAAAATATTTAATTAATAAGTAGGTATCAGTACCAGCCCAGTGGCACTCCGTACAGATGAACTGAATCAAGTAAATACCTACCTATTTTCCCAGAAGTAAAGACGGCCGGCTTGTACGTACAGTGTACGTGTTGTGCGTGTGTGTGCATGCGTATCGTAAGTTTGACAGCGTAACTGTCAGGTGTCAGTGAAAAAAATTGTCAAATGTGGGCAATCAACTCAACATAACCGACGCTTGAGTATTATATTATCTGTGCCTTAACCTAACCCATAAACGCCCAGATTTTAATCGGGTTTAAACCTAAGTACCTGGTTGAGTCCATCTATAAGGTGGAAACAAACTTACATAATATGTTTCCGCCTCACGTTTAGTTCTACCCAAACTTTCGCGGGAGGACATGCGGAGGCATGAAGTCGGTGGGAGGCAGTGTCGCTTCTTAGTAATATTCTGTACTAGGTGTTCCCCCCACGGTTTCAACCGCGGTAGTTTCGGGGTTCCCGCGGGAATTCCGGGATAAAAAGTACCCTATATCCTTTAAACACTTACGTGCATGCAAAATTTCATGATCGGGTGAGCCGTTAAGGTGTGAAAGCGTAACAAACAAACTCACTTTCGCATTTATAATATTAGTAAGGATTCTTTGATAATAGTTATCGCTTCAAGGTTAAAATTGGTAGGTTCATTACAATTCAATAATGTGGCAAAAATTGTAATACTAACCTTATAATTATGGGCGATTTCAACGCTAGAGTAGGCTGTAAGTTGAAAGGCGAGGACAGAATACTGGGCAGCTCATGCTTCGGAAAAAGAGATAAAAGGGGTGAAACACTACTTCAGTTTTGCTGGGAAAATAAATTGTTTGTAATCAACAGCCTCTTCCAGAAAAACACCAAAAGCTTATGGACATGGCGATCGCCTAAGAACAAAAAAAGTCAGATAGATTACTTTCTATCGAACTTAAAAAAAAAAATTACAAACGTTGAAGTGTTAAACAAAATACCCTATTCGAGCGATCACAGATCTGTCAGAATTAGTCTCCTGCTAACCAACAATAAAAAATCTAGAGCAAATTATAAAAATAAAACCTATACACTAAGAACCGCGGAAGAGCAGCAGCAATATACAGAAGCTCTAAAAGTACACTTTTCAAACATAACACTAGAGGACGACGACAATGTAGAAATGTATTACAATAAAATAAAGAAGGCAATCGAACAGAGTCTCAAGTCAGCAACTAATAATAACAGGAAGAGACAAAGACAAGCCATTGTTTCGGATAGTACAAAAATGCTCATTAATAGAAGAAATGAGTTATCAAATAGAAAACACTTAACAGTAAACGAAAAACGAGAAAGAAGCCATCTATTTAAAACCATTCATAAAATAATTAGAAAAGAATATCAAGAGCATAGATTATCAACTATTGAAAGACACTTAAACAAGTCAGCAAGTATGAAAAAAGGCATAAAGGAATTAAGAACATCAAAAAAATGGATTTCTTGCTTGCAGTCGAACTCTACTAACAATACGAAAACGTTTTCCAGATCTGGGACCCAATTCTCACCTCCTTCGAAAAAATCTCGAACTCGAGATTGCTGTTCGATCCCTGTGTCGACCACAAAATCTCGATACTCGAACCTGTTTCTTCGTATCTCCTATTCTCAACACAAATCGAACTAGACTTCGAGTTTATAGTGTAAAATGTTGCCAGTAAAAGCTTATTCGAAAGCCGTATCCATTCCATTCTACACGATTCATCCGGAGCTAAAACGGCAGCAGCTTTTTATAGTTTTTAAATATTGTGCATCGTTTTATAACAAGAACTAACATATTTTATAATACATTTGTACCAAAAAAAGGAAAGTTCTTACTTTTATCACTTTTACATCATCACTTTAATTTTGTTTAAATTAGTTTGCGTAGTATGGATCGTGAAGCATAATATTTGTTTTTGTTTTTACCCTTTTTTGGGGAAGGCAAAGGGATCGTAGTTCATACAGCCTGAATTGGCTGTATAGACTACGATTCCCTTGTTTTTTTTTCTGAAGTCATATTTACATCCAATTGCGTTGCTGAGATGCATTTCGATGCTTAATCGGAACTTTAAGCTATGAAGTTGCAGTTAATTACCACCATAGCACTTAATACAGAGTATATTTACTAATATATAATAAACTTCTAAAACTGTAACATATGACTTGGCTGTATGGCTCAACGTCCCTTGCCTGTCCCAGATGGGGCGATGATCTTATCTTATCTTATCTTATCTTAGATAATGGGGTGGGCAAGCAAAGCCTCGGCACTTCGACCCTTGGGATCTTTTGTACCATCCCCATCCTGTGCTCCTCCCTCTACTCCCTGAAAACCTCGGCGGCGAAGGCTAGTGTGCAGTGGAGGGGTAAGAGCCTAAAGTCCTCTGGTTCTGGGTAAGCCGTCCCCAGAAGGTCCATTCGTTTACGAGCCAAGGCATCGCATTCGCACATAAGATGTGCCATTGTGCGGCGATGATAAAAAACAACAACTACTTCTGAAACTGTCACGCACGACACCGCGCCGCTATTGGACATTTATGAAGATTCGAATTCGAAATTTACGTCTCGACTGCTTCCGACCAGTCGAAGCAGTTCGAACGGCTTTCATTCGAGAAATGTCGAAGTCGATATGTCGAGAATTGCTCAACTTGACTTCATCTCGATTTAATGTTCGAATTCGAACTTTATCTTGAGTCCGAGTCTACTTCGAATGTGCGAGAATTGCCCCCCAGGAATAATAAAAGTAGCCACTGATTTCTATAAAGACCTATACTCTATCAAAATACCGTCACGTTCAGAGTCTCTAACATTAAAGAAAAATAGTAAAACCTTACAAAGTTTTTCACTCCAAGAAATCGTTAAAAAAATAAAAGCGCTAAAAAAGGAAAAAAGCAGCGGACCAGACGGCGTGCCAAACGAGGCAATCACAGTCACTGAGCAAATAATCACTACGTTTTAATCACAGTAGGTGCGCCCATCCTGGCACCTCTTTTGACTATTTTATTCAACAAAATACTAGATGAAAAAACAATTCCTGGCGACTGGGCGAAATCAGACATTACTCTCATATATAAAAAGGGAAACCCCATGGATATTGGCAATTACAGACCTATTAGCTTGCAATCAAATCTCTATAAGCTTTTTGCTTCATGCTTGGAAGAGCGTCTCGCGGAGTATACGGAAAGACATCAGCCGGTAGAGCAAGCAGGTTTTAGAAGAAACTACTCAACAGTAGATCACATCCACTCTCTAGAACTCGTGATAGAGAAGTTCGTGGAAATGAACCGCCCGCTCTATCTAGCGTTTATAGATTATGCCAAAGCGTTCGACTCCATTTCCCACAACAGTATATGGCGAGCATTACAAGATTGCGAGGTACCATCAGCAACCATAGAACTTATACAAGATATATACAAGAACAGCAAAAGTAGAGTTATACTAGATAAAACAGGGCCTGAATTTGACATTAGCAGAGGTGTACGGCAAGGTGACCCTTTGTCCCCCAGAATATTTATAACCGTACTACAAAGCATCATGAGGAATCTGAAATGGGAAAATAAAGGCATTTATATAAACGATAACTTTTTAAGCAATCTAAGATTCGCAGACGATATTGTACTCTTTGCAGCAAGTGCATCAGAACTAGAAACTATGGTAAACGAATTACAGGAGATTAGCCAGGAAATCGGCTTGCAACTGAACACAACAAAAACCAAAATAATGACAAACAATAAAAAAATCCCCATAAGCATCAGCAACGGTCCTCTGGATTATGTTGAACAGTACATATATCTAGGCAAGCAAATATCTTTCAAAAGATCTAGACACCGAGATGAACTGACTAGACGTGTGACCATGGCCTGGAACAAATTTTGGAGTCTTAAAGAAGTTCTTAAGTCAAAGATTCCTGTAAGACTGAAGAAAAAAGTCCTAGACTCGTGTGTATTGCCTTCTCTTTCTTATGCATCTCAAACATGGATTTTTAACAAATACACTAGTAATAAGATTCAAACCACCCAGAGAGCCATGGAACGGAGCACTCTAAATATAAAATTGAAACACAAAAGGACAAACGAATATGTGAGAAATACAACTAAAGTTATAGATGCTCTACAACACTGTAAAAAACTAAAATGGCAATGGGCTGGCCATATTGCACGTATGAACAATGATAGATGGACAAAGAGGATAACTACTTGGAAAGGGCCATCAGGAAAGAGAAAAAGAGGTAGACCAACGGAGAGGTGGCTCGACGAAATACTGAAAACAGTGGGAAATGACTGGATGGAAATAGCAATAGACAGAGATAAGTGGAGAAAAATGGAGGAGGCCTTCACTCTGTAGAGAGGTCCTTAATAACAGTGATTTGGTTCCTTTTTTTTGCATGTAATAACGAAGTTAATCTTTGTATTTTATTATTTTTTTTTTGAATTGATAGGTACTTATTCTAAATAGTGTAAAAAAAATTTTAATTTTAATTTAATTTTTCTAAATTCAAATTGTATTTAAATATCAAATAATGTAATTTTTTTATTAAGGAATAAACAAGGCTTTAATAATAATAAATAATAATGTGGTAAACGAAATTAGTAAAAAAATGATGTAGGTATTGAGTCATCACTACCTACTAGAGTCGCGTCGCGCACCAATGGTAAAGAATTCTTTTAACTAGCAAAATAGTAACATTGTAAAAAGAAAATTTGTTTATTATACTGCAATCTGAACAAATTCTTCCTAAGAGAATTTCGAAGTTCACGCGGGTGAAACCGTAGGTTATAACTAGATGACAATATATTTTTAAATGGAATTTTAATGTTAAATATAGACAGATATTGATGTTTTCAATAAATAACAATCCTATTGGGCGGCAGCTTCAATAACTTGCATTTTCTGTTTCCTTTTTGCTGCCTTCTTCTCTTCTTTTTCCTTTTCGTCGTGAAGTCGTCGCTTCTTTCTCAACAGCCAAATCTCCTTCTTGCGTTTCTCTTGGCCTGCTTTCATGCTTTTATAAAGGTTTCTGTGCTTTTTGCGTACCAACTTCTCCCTTAACCTGAATGCCTGTTTGTCTTCAATTTCCTTCTGATATGGGTGGTCTTCATGCACCGAACCCTCAATGGTTGCCATTGCCTTTATCTACAATATAAATAATTTGCATTAGACAAAATATTTTAATTTGAGAAATCAGGAGCATTGCATAGACTAAAACAATACTACTCGCTACTTTAGACTAAAACAATAGGAAATAGTTTTTTCTTGTTTGGGCATTCACAATACCGGTCTGAATTTTTGTAGAGCATGCGTTTAAAATAATGTTATTTAGGCTGTTTTAAAGTTATTTAAGGCGTAAGTAGAGCCCAATAGACATGCTCCATTAGGATTGCACTGACCACGATGCACGATTCTGCTCACGCAAAACACAGAACTGGCTTATTGAGAGGGTGTTAGTGTCTGTTATCGATGCGAGGTGCAGTTTGTGTCTTGTGTGAGCAGAATAGCTCTCAAAGCAAACAGTGAGCGAGCCGCGACAGTTGCCGACGATGCGCCGAATTAGATGCACAGAATTTTGACATACAAGGTTAGGTTGTTAATGCTGACCACAAATGGTAGTAATAGTACCTACACACCCCTTAGGAGTTTTTAATTAATAGAAGAGACTATTGATATTCATGACCAAAAATATGAGAGATGCCCGAAACAGGAGTAACAATATGTTTACCTTTTCTTTCTTTTTTGGTTCAGGAACTTCATCATCATCATCGTCCTCAGATGGTGAGTCTTGCTCTACCTCTTCTTGGTACTGTCTAGTCAAAGCTTCATCGGCACCAATATCTTCCTCTTCAGACTCTTGGTCATTTTCACCACCTTTCTCCTCATCAGATGCTTCCTCAATATCTAAATCAGAATCATTTTCATCATCGTCACCAGGTAGTTTAAACTCTGGGTCATTAAGTGCTCTTTGTTCTGGCGGAATGTAGACTTGATCCTTGATTCTATCAATGAATGGAGATAGATGAGGTGGCAACACAGCTCCCATTAAGTACTTGTTTGTAGGCAGCAGAGTTCTTGCATTAACACTGTCAAACACCCACTGTGGTTGAACATACTTACGGGAGAGGTACTGCTTTTCCATACTTGGCCTGTCAACTATTTGGTATGAAATTGACTCATCTGATTCATCAAAGGTAGCTCCTACAAAGTGGTCACGGTCCCAGGAAACTTCTCCACCAAAGCATCTGATGATAAAAACTAAAGGTTCCCTCGGTACCTCCCTATTTATGAAGAATTTCGTGTCTTTGAACAATGTCTTCAGTTTCTTCACCTTTTCAACTTCTAATTTTGCTTCTTCCAGCTTCTTTGGATCTTCATCCTCTTGTTGGAATACATCAATTTCAGGCAATTCTTCCCCTTCATTTGATCCTTCTATGCGAGCAAGTGTTATGTTCATTGCAGCTATTCTCTCTGATACATAAGTTTGTTCATCAATTAGATCTTTATCTGACTCTGCATTGAATATTGCTGTTAGTTTAGGTGGGTATACCATATTTAAAGAATGGAATAATTTAAAATTGACAAACCCAAGCATAGTTACGTAAAATTCTACAAATGTTGACATGATTTTAAAGTCTACTTCATCTTTATTTTGAGGCTGTAAATAAATTACAAGATGTTATTATTTACAACAGAATGAATCAGATATTACATACCTTAATCAGAATGAATACATAATACAGATAAGGGTTCAAAATATAGTAATTACCTGGAATGAAAAGTGATGTGGTACAATCCATGTTATAGTTTGTCCTTCAAACTCTGCTTGGTAGTAATATCCTTTGATTGATACAAACACTTTCCTAAGTGCCTTTGCTGCTATAACTGCATGCATAAATTCCACAGTAAGTCTTCTGCAAAGCATAGATTGGTCACGAGGAACCCTTTTCAAAGAGGGGAAGGTGCTAAATAAGAAGCAGAGAGTAAGACAATCATCTAGATCCCTCAGAGCATCCACAAATGTTGGATATCTTTCTTTGACAATGTGGTCAATATTAATATCTGGGTAGTCACGGAAATACTTTCTCATCCGTCCATATTCCCTTGTAGCTCTTGCACGGCGAATTTTTTGTTGGAACACCTTAAAAGAGAGAAATCATTTGTTTAGTATTCACTCATAATTCAATATAAAGAATTACCCACTTAATAATAATAGTAGTTAGACACTATCACAGGATACCCAAGGTAAGCAGAGCTTGTAGGTTACCAGTCAACTGATACAACCTTGTGTTTACTTTCAAGGTACACCTGGCATAGCAGTCAAGTTCCCTAATCTTAAAACCAATACAGACGTCAACTAATCTTGATCTTATTATATTTGGTGATAATCAAACAGTTCCTAAGGAAATCCTTAAATTAACAGGGGTGTTGCCCTGTTGGTTAATATGACTTACTTTTAGCTCTCTTAACTTCCATATTATAGGCTCATGTAGTAAAAATTTGATGTCCTTAGTGTGATAGAGTGTTTTGATGCCACCCGCTCCCTTCTGTGCTCTCTTGCGGTTACGAGGCTCACGAGGATAAATTCCTTTTAGGATACATATCCGGCGAAAATCCTTTAGTGTCAATTGGAGTTTCTTTAATGCAGCCTTTCTGGTCATAAATTGTGCTCCTTCCCCTGAGGAATACTGTAAAAATAGGTTAGGTTCTGTTTTTATAAACACGTGTTCAGCTTCTATTAGGTATTTTAAAAAGCATCACGTACCTTTTTCTTCATTTTTGAAACCATTTTGTTTTGATTCCACTACTGTTGTTGGTGTATTTTGTTTATGGTCTTAAAGTCTAAGCTACCACAGTGCCTGCATTTTCAAAAAATGCAAAATGAAAACAAAATATTCGTAGCGGAAACGCTTGCCCTGCCAAAAATCCTAAAATGGCATTTTAAAAATGCTAACATGCTAACAATTCACAGAGTAGGTAGAAGGTACTTCTTCTTTTTTATTGAAAGGCAACTTTTAAATAATTTTGCCAATGACAATGTGTGACTTGATAGACAAAGCAACGCGATTGAATTACTTAAAAAAAAACACGATATATTTTGAAATCATGAGATTTCTAAAATAAAATAAAGAACCAAGCAATTAAAAAATATTTACACACCTAACTACTTTAATCAACAATATACAACCAACAACTTTATAAATTACTTATACAAAAAACATAAGTAGATATCCATACTTACTAGTATTTGCCAAAAAATAACTAACTGAAAAACAACGTAAAGTTGTACTTTATTATTCCAATTCCAATTTGTGGTTTTATGGCTCCACCGTTTTGACGGTGATTCTGCCAATGTCAAGTTTGAAGAGACACGGTATATAAGGTTGCTTGGCCAGTGGTTCCGGAGGTAGATGGACGTTTTACTTCCACTTGAAATTCTGTAAGTAGCGTGAGACGACACCACTTTGTAATAATAGGGTACTTGCATGAATTTTTTATTTCAGTCTATTTTAAAGATATATGGCCTACTTAAACAAAGCAAGAAAAAGATAACAAATATATTCATAAATTAATTAAATAGAGCGTTTCAAAGTTCCTACTTTAGACCTTACCGCCGAAACGCGGAATGACGTCACTAGTTCAAAATTACGCCCTATTAATCTGTGATAGAAATGTCACTGTCGTATTGACAGGGTCATGTGACACTGACAGACAGATAACTTCAATATCCAAAAGCGAAATCAAGGTTGAACTGTGTCGATTTACTTCCAAAAGTTCCAGTAAAGAATCGAAATGCATCTTACCGATGCATTTTAAAGTAAAAAACTTCAGAAAATGGAAAATATGCGTTGACTGTATGCACTTAGTTTCTTTTGCCTTCTCTGAAAGAGGTAAATATTTCCTAAAAAAATAAAAGTGACGTCATGTGTTAAGCTTGGCTGTGATTGGTGTTTCGTTGCAACGTTCCGTTTCACAAAATTAAAAGTTGAATATTTTGGAAACTATTGAAAATTTTTTAGTAAATCTTTCACGATAACGCTTTTCTAAGGCTCTATTTTTGAAATATTGACACAATTCCTTACAATAAATTTCATGCAAGTACCCTATTCTGAATTCTCAAATGTCAATTGTCAAGTGCCAGCCAAGAATAGAAATGACAGGACATGTCAATTGTCAACTGTCAAGCAAAATGTCAAGTTAAGCAGTTTTTTTAATTATAACACGACACGACAGTTGGCCTTTTTGCCAACGAAGCAGGATTTCCAACCTTGTGTCGGTCGTAATAATTATTATTCATCGTTCAACATATTATTTTAATCAATCGTACTTTGCAGTTGAATCGTTTAAAAATTTTAAAACGACTATTTTGGGTTTGAACCGTAGATTGCAAAAATTAAATACTATTTCCCCCTATATTCTGTAATAAAATGTATATTGTACTTGTGTATTTATTAACACTTCCGAATTGTATCAGCCACCTTGTATTTTGTATCCTTTTTTTTATTTTATTTATCTATACCTACATATAAAATGCTTTGTCCTGAATGATTAATGGATCAACGCACAGCCTAAACCGCTGATCGTAGAGACCTGAAACTTGGAGGGTGTGTTGTTTGTGTGACGTAGGCATCCGATAAGAAAGGATTTTTGAAAAGTGGATGAAAAGGGGTTGCAAAGTTTGTATGGAACAATTCCGCGGGAACTTCGAAATTATCGCGGGTGAAACCGCGCGGGACAGCTAGTAGATATATAAAAGCCTGGTAAACAAAATGAATCATTTAAAAAAACCGTTTAAATTGATAAAATTAACATAATTGTGATGCAATGAATAGGCACGCCTGCTAAAATAATGGTTAGTAGGTATGATAATATATTAAAACACCTTTAGAATTGCATGCAATTGTCCTATATGATACCTACATATTTTATGTACTGCATTTTTAAAACGTTAGTTAAACAAATTTGAACGCATCTAAAAATGCAAGGTGAGTCAATACAGATGACGCGATTGTAATAAATAAGTTACGACCTAACAATCCCTATCCCTACTTTAATATTATAAATATGAAAGTAACTCTGTCTGTCTGTCTGTCTTACTGTCTGTCTGTCTGTCTGTCTGTCTTACTGTCTGTCTGTCTGTCTGTCTGTCTGTTACGCTTTCACGCCTTAACGGCTCAACCGATCATTATGAAATTTTGTATACACATTGTCAGGGGTACAAAGAAGGATATAGGGTACTTTTTGTCCCGGAATTCTTGCAGGAATTCCGAAATTTACGCAGGTGAAACCGCGCGAAACAGCTAGTAAAATATAATATCAAACATTTTATACTAAAATTATCTATAAATAAATATGAAGTTATGCGAAGTTATGCGGATTTATTCTTCGTTCTCCTCGGTTTCTTCATTTGTTGTTGCTGGGGTGGGTAGCGGCACTGTAGTAGCTGCAGCCTGACTCCGAGCCCAAGTTGTGGGGTCTATCATCACGTATTGCACCGGGTAGGGGTATGGCGACCACATCGGGACAGGCTGACCAATAGCGGAGCTGCTGGTTACATCTTCACTTCCCGGACTTCTCATAGCATTTATCGCATTGGCGAATGCCATCGACAGCAAATGTGGGTAGAAATATTGGAATGGAGAGTATTGCGGATAAGCCGCCATTTGGGCGGCAACTCCTTCAAGTGCGCAAGGAGTAGCTGATGTTTCAAGTTTCGATGGTACAGGGTTTTTAGTAGATGCAGGCTTAGGTGCAGGGTAATATGGCGCTGTTTTCACTTCATCAATTGGTGACACAGCGTGTGGGTAAGTGTATTTCATAGTTGGACTGGTGATGACGGCCCGTTTCTTCGTAGATACGACGGCCTCGTCGTGTGGCTGGTTCATCCCAGCCAAGCTCGACGCGTAGCTGACTTGATGGGTAGCAGTGGGAAGAAAGTTGATGGATTGATCCGCCAGCCATTGTGTGCTTTTCCCATTGTCTTCCGTCGCTGCCACGTAAAGATCTCCGGTTGTGCCATCGCTGGATGGTTTCACGTAGAGACCGTGAACTGGATGGAGTTCTTCTTGTGTGTTAAAATAGGCCGCTTGGCTATTAGCACAACTAAGTGCCACAGCTATTACTAAAGTTTTACTGATACCTATCATTTTCTGTTGTAACTAATGTAAAATAACATATTTCATCGCTTTTTATACGTTATATTTTGAATTTTTAAAGAATGTTTTGAGATAGGTAACGATTGAGATAGCAATTAGTCGAATCGATCATGTTTGGGGCCATTACTGCCAGTTTAGGCACGTTCGGATCATTGCTTTTGTTCACGTCTTCTCAACTTATCACGATGAGAAGAAGATAAGTAGGTATATATGCACATTAATTATATCTATCTAATAAAAATGCAAACGTTCGCGAGTGTGTGAGTTAGTAGGTATAGACTATGTTCGTCACTCGACCTTTTGTAACGGCTTGACGGTTTTGAATGGATTAACACACTTTTTTATCCGGGATTTCACGAGGAAATCTAGAAATTAACGCAAGCGAAGCCACGGAGAATATTTAGTATATATAAGTTAATCTATACTATAATAAAAGAGTAGAATCCGCGATTCTGTACATTGAATATTTTTACCTAAAATTGAGAGGGGTGATAAAAGAAGAGTAACCAAGCCTAAAAAAAGTTTTCAAATTCTTTTCTGTCTGTCTGTCTGTCTGTTCGCGATAATCTCCGCATCTACTGAACAGATTGTCATGCAGTTTTCAGTAGTAGATTAAGCTAAGTCTGGAGCAACATATAGGCTTTGTTTCATCGAAATAGGACATAGGGAAAAAAGTTATCATCATTTTAAAGACTTCAGCACAATGGTCGAAATCTTTGATATAATGTTGCATAACGAACATGATAAAACCTTTTTAGAGTTATGCATATTTTTTTTAATTGATTTTTCCCGAAGTGACAGTTTTAAGGCTTGGAGAGACAGATGATGTGATTATATTTTCTTTGAGACCTCAGAAGAATAACTAAGCATATTCTTCTGAGTTTGAGACTAAAGAGTATATAACCACAGATAACCACTACGTTTTAAAAGAGTGAGAAAATCTAACGTCATTACTGTCATTGCAAGGGTTGAAAATTCACGCGAGTGAAACCGCGGGCACCAGCTAGTACCTAATAAATATAATCAGACTCGTGTTGTTATTATAGATAAGTAGTCGAGGAGGAGGTAGGTATTTAGGTATTTATTATCATTTCAAGTACCTACTACATGATGGATTAAATTATAAATATTTTAATTTAATAATATTACAGCTTGCTTGTGTTTATGTAAATTTATGTACCTACCTACAGGTAGGTACAGTACAATGGCCTTATTTTACGAAATGATGGTGAAACGCCAATAAGTAAATTGCAAACGATTGCAGCATTAGCTTTTGAATACTCACCTTTACAACATTTACATGCATGAATTACAACTTAGTAGGTAACCATAGGTAATGTTTAAAATATATCTATAATTAAATCTACCGGAATGAAAAATAACAAGGAAACCCCGACGCAGCTCAGGCGCGGATCAGCTCCTAAAGGCTGTGGGCACAGCCATCTGAGAATTTGTTTTTTTAATTATTAGTATTTACAATATCTAAACTATTAAACCGATTATGATGACATTTTAACAGCGTGACAGCGTATATCGTGTTCCAAATCACGCACAGTTTATTTGTATTATTTTTACCAATCTATTTGATATAACCCTAGCCCATCCCTAGCCTCTCAACCTCAATTAGGGTTGTGGGCATGCCCACTTACTATAAGGCCCATAAGGCTGGATCAGCGCTTGCTCCGACGGTTTTATAAAATTAAAAATCCCTGGGTCTGTGACTCTTTTACATAGGTATATGAGTTAATTTTCAGGAAGATAAGGAAATTCACACACAAATTGTGCGGAAGGAAATTCTATAGATCTGCGTCTCTTTTGATCGTGACTTTTTTGGTCACATGGCCAGGGTAGGTACTTTGCTTTTTGCTGTTGGTAGAAAAGTACCTACTTACCTACCTATTTCAATAAAAGCTATTTCAAAAAATTTTATTTCGACCCTCAGGAACACTCAATTAAAAAAAATATTGAGGTCTTAATACCGCCTTCACTTGCCTTTTATAACACCTACCTAACTAAATAACACTTATATGTACATGTACCTTAAGATTGAGAAGGCGGTATCTATACCGTCTATACGTATATAAGTAAATCGAAAGAATAACTCTGAGAATTTGGGTTATTTCAATCTGTAATTTGTTCTAGTTAGATTTTCAAAGCGACTCTACTTTTTGATAGAGTCGGTTATGAGTCATAACCGACATAAAAAAGTAAAAATATTAAGTAGGTAATATGTTAGTATAGGTAAGTACTTCTCAAAGTATAATTGAATTGCAATGAAATTGTTGTTTTTACTATCGATACCGATTGCAATGTTCAAAGTAACATGTTATAGAACTTCAGCGTGTCTAGGCAAATACGAAGAGTTTTCTTTGTGTGGCTGGAAGTGTCCACCTACATGTGTTAACCTAAGGTTGTTGGCATCAGCCGGAGTGCTCTGCCCCTCCAAGTGGGAGTGCAGGGTTGGTTGCCGATGCTCGCCAGGGTACTTGAGAGATGAGTACAGCAAGATGTGTATACTAGTGCAGGATTGTCCAGGTAAAATATAGAATTGAAGTTTGTTTTAATTTACAATACTATGCAATATAGATACTTTATACTGCACTGCAAAGAAAATGCACATCCAACAATAAGAAACCTAAATTGATATGTCACCGGGAAATTGTATATAGGTACCTAATTCGTCCGTTTACAAATGATCGGATTTTGTATAAAGTCGTGTACAGAAAATGCCGTAATTTTATATTTTGGCGATCACTTCCATTTGCTAGGTAGATTAGATTTAAATTGCGACTATTTTAGAGTCAAATGGTGATACCGAATTCTCATGCGGAAGCCCCTTAACCCTTTAAAGGCGGCCTTATTTCTAACATATATTTTCAAGAAAACCTTAAATTACCAAATACCTTTATCAACTTAAGGTATCCAAGTAAATAAGTATACACAGCTACATCTCGTTTCTTTTATTTTTCATGATAATAGACGGTTTTTCAGTAGAATTTCTGTTTATTTTCCGTATCATTGTATATTTGCTATCAACAATAATGGAAAATTACGATTTTATGATCATGATAATGTGTTTACGAACCTACTACTTGTAGGTTAGTACCTAGTTCTCCATTTCATGGAAATCTCGTACATACCTATGATAAGTACTTTGTATCTATACCTTAATAAAATACTAGAGCGTACAAGCGTCAAAATTATGATGAACCCATTTACAAGTTTCAAAAGAAAAGTGCTAGTTAGGTAAATAGTAAATACTAAACAGCCGTAAATACCTACTAAACAACCGAATTCAGGAATTTACTAACTGAGTCTGAAGAAACATAAAAACTGAAATATTCTAAAACCACAAGTAGTCGTTTTTCTTTTATTTACGTATGGGTCGGTTTTTCATCCGTTTATTTTATATGTGCATCAAATTTGTAAGGACTAGAGTCTAGACGAATGCAAGTGCAGTTTGATTGAGAAATTAACCACGAGTACACTTTGAATTTTCGTAACTCCACTTTCCTGAAACGATCGTGATAACAATAATGATGCCTAGAAATTATCACATAATGCCTTTGCACTATGGAGACCAGGAAACTGATAACATAATGAATACAATACTACTTAATATACCTACCTACTTTTTATACCATATTTTAACAATATGTTACACATAGACATGCGGAATTGGCGACAGAAACACTTTTGATAGCAATCGAATCTTATTGCGATAGTAGTTTGTTACTCTAAATATATATTGATGCTGTTGATTGTACAATAAATTTTAAAATTAAAGCATGACCCTAATTACACATAGATCTATGTAGTAGGTAGGTATATGTGTAACCACGCAACTATCAAAAGTACCTGACTCGACATAAAATAATTATTTTTATCATACCTCATAAGTTAGGTGACTACATTGCTTTAAAAGTGTTTATATTATTATGATCCAAATAATATTCGCATTCGCACAAAAATGTATAAATATCGGTGCGGGATTTATTTTGGCGAGCATAACGAAAATGGATTTTATTGTTGCGGTTTGTTTCGTATCCGCCGCGACCGCTTTGGCCGCAGGTGCGCCGTTCTACCCCGAGTACTCGCTGGGGTCTATCGAACCTATGGTGCCTTACTATCCACACTACAATCTCCAACCGGTGCCACTCCATCTGCTACAGAAGAGGTCGGGCTTCGGGCACGGAGCTCAGTTTACGACGCCCTGCGCTGCGGCCGCTGGCATGTCCGGATACTACGCCAATCCCCATCAGCTGAGTCATCAATACATGCACACCGGTTACCAAGGCTACGGTCATTA
The DNA here is from genome assembly GCA_907165275.2 of Zygaena filipendulae. NCBI lineage: Eukaryota > Metazoa > Arthropoda > Insecta > Lepidoptera > Zygaenidae > Zygaena > Zygaena filipendulae. The sequence goes on along the minus strand of OU015652.1, from coordinate 10,582,185 downwards.
CCCTCAGTACCGCGAGAACGAAGATGAAATGATGGCCTTCTCTGATATGGATCCGGCTATGACGGAGCATATGCCGATGTCTAGGTTCGCTTACGGAGATCCGTCGTCAGCGCACCAAGGCGCCGACGCGACCGGCTTGTCTGGACTGGGTCATGCGTATGCGCCGACGATGGCCGGGCCGGCTTATGGAGTATTCCCGGACGGACACTACGGAGGATGCAGCATTCCTCTACTGTTCAGTTGTTCTCCATCAGTCAGCCAGGGTAAGATGATAGAGTCGTCGAAAGGGTCAGCGGGCGGAGCACCTGGCGGTTCCGCGTACCGAGGAGTTGAGATGACTCAGATGGAGTCGGAATCCGAGCAGCAGGAAGACAAGTCGGACAAGAGGCAGTTAAACCAGCAAGACGACGGGCTCACCAGTGGCGGCAGCCGTCAGTAGGTCCAGTGAGTTAGGTTATTGTTATATCTTTAGTGTAAATATTGACTTTGAATGTTAGTGTGAGTTATACTTATTGTTAGTGAATTTTGTATCGCTGTATTTTTAAGGTAGATATTATTTAAATAAACGGTATTAATCCTGATTTAAATTGTTAATTTCTCTTATGCTCCTGTTGATTATTTCCTCTATAATCAAATCTTAATTATTGCATACAGCAAGCTACTATAGCTACGAGTATCTCCTGTATGTTCTGCCGGCACCAACTCAGCATTAGCTTGTTACGTATAAACGTGCACCCCACGGTTCGTGGATTCCATTCGATTACATAAGTATAAGGAAAATGTCGACGTTTCTCTAAAATTGTATGATAGGCAACATACACATTTATTAGAACAATAAAAGAAAAAGAAAAACATAAATAGGCTTTTCTATTGCAATTGGTTCACGGAAAGAAGAGTTATGAAAGGTACTTTGGACGCGAAAGTAACGGCAGCGCTACAATATGGCTACAATACCAGTTAGTCTACAATACTTTATTGTAACCATTTACTTCTGATGTACCTATGTTATTATTATTTATGTATGTAATCCAAATAAGGTTTGAAATATACCTATACAGAAATGAATACCTATGTATATTGTTAAGTACACATGGACATAGATAAGCAATAGTGTGTTAACCCACACTGGAGAAATTTTGAGTAAATCGTGTTTTAAAAGTAGGAGAGCCATTTTCTATCAACATTTTTTATGTTCAATATTTAGTTACATATTTAAGCAATGTAATAAGGTAAACACATAATTAAAATACGTTCCCTAACTCTCAATAAATCGTTCTGAATCAATAACTTAATTTTGTGGGTTAACATGTTATTGCTTATCTGAATCCACATAGCTTCTTAGGTATGAAAATAAAAATTGTATTTAGTTCGTCAGTTAGATAATAAAAAAAAATAATAGACACGTATTTTTTCCTTTTTCGAATTATTGAAAAATTACTTAAATAAAACACATTAAAGGAGTGGGACGAGACGCCCAAGATTTTCCCCTGAGAAAATTCTCGAAACGGGTAGCTAAAAGTGTTCCGTGGAATCGATAACTTCAAAACTTGGGACTGGGAAAACGCACCACTAAATTTGTAGGACTATGTGACCATTTTATTTACTATGCTGATACAAATATTTACTAAGCTGCAAATAAAAATTCAGCTGGTTATTAATAATTTTTATGGCTTCGTTAATTGTATATATTCGGAATGGAGGACTCTCCAGTCAAACCATTTTGGAGAACAATTATTTTTCCGGGTTTACTATCCAATTATCTTAACATTTCAATAAAAAAATCTTAGTGTTACTCGGACAATTTCGACACCCCATCAAATCGAAATGTTTTTCACCTGCTCACTTCATTAGCTACGTCTCGTCGAACTGAACCCATTCACGAAGTTTCAGCATGTTATTAGTCACTGAGAAAAAAAGGCGTGGGCTGCCGGACCTATCTGACTGAATGTTTTGTGTCTCTGGCTGATTGACAAATGATTTTATAGTTTGATATGATTAATAAAATTACTTTATTTTTTCACAGAATAAGTAAGTATTCGGTATGCATTATTATTCCACAACAGCTATATTAGGTACATACAAAACTATTGAACAATTGTGATGGAACAGTGTCCTTGAAATGCGCTGCGTCTCATTCTCGTTGGAAGTTCTTCTCCATCATGGTATCCTTCATATCCATGTTCTCTTCGGGCTCCACGCTCCTGTAGGCTTGGTAGCCGCTAGACTTCATCAATTGACCGATGTTCACGTTCGGCGAACAGCTCAGGAGCAGCGGGATCGCGGGCATTCCCAAGTGGGCGTTGGGAAAACTGCTGTACGCACCGTAGTTGCCGCCGCTGAGATTGTTAAGACCACTGGTGAGCCCGGCTGGCGGGGACATGGCCGGAGACGACGAGCTGCCGAGGGCCCCCGAGTCGTAGTAAGAACGTGGCATGCGCTCCATTATTTCGCCTAACATAGGCTCTTCAGCCCTAAACTGAGACGGATAGGTCCCATGAGGAGCCAGGTAAAGGGCGATAGGCGACATTTGAGACGCCAGTGGTCCCGACGACTTCTTGATCCTCTGAACGTCCTGACGAACCCAATCATCGGTGGGTGCAGCCAGAGCCGACGACGCGACGGCGAGCAACACGAACAAACCGCTGATAGGTGTCATCGTGAACAAAGGAAGTGTCGTACTGAAGTGATAAATTCATCGAGATAATCTAATTATTTATACTGCGATGTTCAGGAAGCTGGTGAACGCAGATGATGAAAAATTGCAAAAGTAAGAGCGATGAAGCACGTACCACCTATGTTTTGCGCTAAATAAATCAATATGTTTATTATTCTGTACATCAGGTACTTACGGATTTGTTGATGCGTACGGTTTAGATATGCAGTAACACTTAAAATGTTGTCTTTTTAGAATTCCGCTAACAAACAAAAAATCCTCCTAGTCATATCGATTATTATGATTCTATTTAATTGTGTTCTGCTCAGTCGTGCAGAACCCATTAAATTGTTTCGTAGTAAAATATGTACTCGACTGACGTACAGGTATTTCTTGTAGAATCATTTGTCGACAATTTATTATTTTAGTAGGACAACTTCTTTACCTTTAAACCTCATGCTGCGCGTTCCGAATTTGAATTTGCTTGCTTATACTTTTATATTTAGTTCAGCATGCATAAATAATAATTGAATAATAATTTATGATTAGGATTTTGAAATACTTATTTCTCGTCACTCCTATTAGGTTTTTATCTATAGCTACACTTGAATGGGGCCAATTTGTATTTGAATAGTTCAATATTTAGGAGTAGATACATTTAACGCAGATAATCATGTATTTTAGCGAAACAAACCAATACTATATCATAGACGACAACATTGTTTATAGCAGTTACAGAATTTGGGTTCTCTCATATTAATCGGATTGGTATAGGTAATAACCTAACATAATAAATGGAAATGTGAGTTTTTTTGTTGTTACGCTTTCACGTCTTATATTCTACTCAATCGATTATTACGAAATTTTGCAAACACGTTGTCAGGGGTACAGAAAAGGAGATAATACAAAACTGATTGACAAAATCTACACTAACGCTAGCGAAGACGGGGGAAAAGCTAGTATATTACTACCTAACTTTTTAATGAGTAGGCATTGTTAGGTACAATTAGCGCTGATTTTAACAACCACAATGCCAGGTGCTAACTAGGATTTGGAATTGGTCCTTTAATCTAAGGGCCTTATCACTATTTAGTATTTACGAAACGTAGTCGAAACTTCGGCCTCTAGATTTTTTTTTTAATTCGTCGAAGGTGAAGTTGGTCATTATTTTGATCTCAATATTTTTATATACCTACTCTTGGGTAGTAATTTTGGCCTTTTCATGTTTATGTTTCACTAGCTGACCCGCGCGGTTCCACTCGCGGTAATTTCGGAATACTCGCGGGAATTCCGGGATAAAATTACCCTATATCACTCTGAATCACTGTAGCTCCCTATAAGTGAAAGAATTTTCAAAATCGGTTCAGTAGATACAGAGAATATAACTTCACAAACTCCAGAGTTCCCGCGGGAATCCCGGGATAAAAAGCACCCTATGTCACTCAGGATCACGGCAGCTTTTTGAAAGTGAAAAAAATTTCAAATTCGGTTCAGTAGATCCAGAGATTACCCTCTACAACTTCACAAACTCACAATCTCTGGAGTTCCCGGAGGAATTCCGAGATAAAAAGTACTCCATGTCAGTCAAGATCACTGTAGCTTCCTATAAGTGAAAGAATTTTCAAAATCGGTTCAGTAGATCCAGAGATTACCCCCTACAACGTCACAAACTCATAGACCCACAAACTCACAAACCCACCAACTCACAAACTTTTGCTCTTTATAATATTAGTATAGATATGAGACTTAGTTCTTAGTGTGCTTCGATATCAGCAAAGTTACTTCGCAGGTTTATGAGTCATCAATTTTCTATAACATATAGGTAGTGTGTCAGTTGTCACTCGCCGTTTTGCTAATATTGTAAAAACGTGCCTTGAATAAAAGTAATGACGTAAGTACTGGTCACAAGTTTTATTTGTCAGTAATGCAGGTGGATTTTTAGCAAGTATGAGGAGATTTTAAATAAGGTCATAGAGAAAAACGCTTAAAGACACAGGTGACAATAATATTTATTAAAAAAAAATGTTATTTTCACCTGTGTGTATTAATTTCGAAGTTCCCGTCGGAATTCCGGGATAAAAAGTAGGTAGCCTATAACCTTCTCCGTACCCCTGAAAACGTGGATGCAAAATTTCGTGGTGATCGGTTGAGCCGTTTAGCCATGAAAGCGTAACAAACAAACAAACTCACTTTCGCATTTATTATATTAGTTAGGATACACTTTAAGCCTTTTTATTTTGGCGAACACTGTAAGCCTTTCTTTTTTTGAATAAATAAATAAATAACTTGACCACTAGCACTACATACATTACTATTTAGTATTAATATCAAATTCTGGAAAGTCAGAGGTGTGCCAAACTAAATGGTAAGGTAAACTCTCATTTTTAGGAACTATTTATTTTTTTAAAATTTTAGCTAATCAGTTATTTGGAATGAAAGAATAATAAAATAACATTTACCTATACATAAAATGAGACCTTTATATAAGTTTGCCATTAACCATAACACTACTTCCCAAATATAATAATCTTATAAGTGACATTAACTTTGATATTGTCGAATGACTCAATAATATTGGTGTCTTTTCTTTCAAATTTAACGGTTTGATGCCCGGTTAAGATTTTTTTTCAAAAATCTGAATATGCAGTTAATTTTTTATCAAAATCGAATATAAAGCGATTTTGTTTGTTTGTTACGCTTTGACGCCTTAATGGCTCAACCGATCACCATGAAATTTTGCATGCACGCTGTCAGAGGTACAGGGAAGGAAATAGGGTACTTTTTATTCCAGAATCCCCGCGGGAACTCCGAAATTACCGCGGGTGAAACCGCGGAGAACAGCTAATCTATTCATAAATGCACAGCAGCCCGGTTGCAATTTTATTATAAGCATAGGTAAAACCATATACATGCCTTTGTAGTGGGTATTTAGGTATGTATAAATCTGTCAAAATGTATGTTTATGCTTACTGCTGATGAACTTAGCTAGATTTTAAATGGTATTTTTGTTGTAACTCTTTCGGAAATGTTTGACTAAATAATTATTATACAAGGAAGAAAATATCTGCGAGAAAAATATTTGCTTTTTCAGCTTAGATATCACGTAAACAAGTGGAGAGCAAGTCCTAGGCACGTATTGTTTGCCTTGCGTAGATCGATTATTTTCTATTTTTTAAGTCACGTTTTCGTATAAATGTCGTAGTAGTAGGTATTACAACAACAAACACACCACTATCTGCCCACAATGAAGACGTTTGTGGTGCTATCTGCATTGGCATCAATCGTCATTGCAGCCCCGGCATCGCAAGAGAAAGAAACCCTACCCCTGTTACCTGAGGATAGCAGCATTAAAAAAAATACATCACCAGTTGATTTTTTTAAGGAAGAGTGGCGGCACACGGTATTTCCGCTATCTGGAGGCCATCATGGACCACACACCAGTACTCATAACCAAGAAGCTCCACCTCCCAATGAAGAATCATTCTCTGACAAAAACCATCAAGAATCCGGACAGTTGAAACCAGTAATTAGAGAACATGGTTACTCACAGAAGTTTCACAACTCAGAAGAAGAAAAAGACAATGAAAAATGTAAAACACAGGTGGAAGTCACTTTGTGTAATCTCTCAGGCACAAGCAAAAGTGAAAAAAGAAGGCCCCAAATTTATGAAGCAGAGACTGACTTGAAATTTAACATTGAAGTAGCAAGGGTAGCTATTGAAAAGTTACAAAAAGATTTAGAAATTATCGAAAATGATCCTAATGCTAAGTTGATGCAGTGGAAACATGGACTTTCAGTAGCTGATACTAAATTGCATGAAAGTCTTGACACGGCCAGAAGGGCGCTCAAATATCTCAAAGAAATTGTTGCCAATATCAACACATCAGAAGATAAATTAAATATTAACAAAAATTATGCAAGTTCACATGAATTTAGATTCAATATGGAAAATACGAAGGCTGAAGCAAAAATGGCTCAGTGGATGGAAGCTGTTGATAACATTAAAAAAAATGTTGAAATTGTTAGAAATATGGAGGACAGTCTTAGCAGATCTATTGAAATATTTTCAGATGTTCCTGAAAGTGAAATGGAAATGTCTTCAACCCATCCACAAGAAAGTCAAATTCCGTTAAAAGAAATTATTCAAGAAAATCAGTCGAAAGAAGGAAATACAATTGAGAATATAGATTTCACAATGAGGTCAGTTAAAAATTTACTTAGCCAAGCAAGAGAAAATGAACTTTTTAATATGGCCATGAATCAGAAATCAGCTGACGTTCATCAAAATATTTCAGAAAATGAAAGACTGAATGAAAAAGATTCAGTCCAGAGTAATAATCTGGTGCAAGAAGATGCCATGGAATTCTTTAAACACTTTGCTAAAAGTAGATATGTTGATGAAAAAGTCAAACCAACTGAATGGAATTTAGAACAAGACAGAAATGTCCATGATGCTATAAATATTGCTAAAGAGACCGCTGAAAACAATATAGAAACATATAAAAATGCTTTCGGTGAGCTTACTAATAACGGAAACTTTAGTATTCCATTTAAAGGTAAAGCTGCGGATGATATCAATGATATGACACACTTGAGTATCGACAAACTAGCATCAGTTTTGACTATGAAAACTGCAGAAGATGATTCTAATGAAAGTACCCAGAGGGACAAAGAAAAAGAAAGAAGTGTTCAAGATGCTATAAATATTGCTAAAGACACCGCTCAACACAACGTAGAAGCTTTTAAAAATGCTTTGGGGGAACTTACCAATAAGAGAAACTTCAGTATTCCATTTGTCGGTAAAGCTGCGGATGAATTAAACGATATGTACAACTTAAATCTTGAAAAACTAGCATCTGTTTTCGCTATGAAAACTGCAGAAGACAACTCTTACGAAAACACTCAGTTGGACTTACAACAAGAAAGAAGTGTCCAAGACGCTATAAATATTGCTAAAGACACCGCTCAACACAACGTTGAAGCATTTAAAAATGCTCTAGGTGAACTTACTAATAAAAGGAACTTCAGTATTCCATTTATCGGTAAAGCTGCGGAGGAAATAAATGATATAAACAACATGAGTTTCGAAAAACTAGCGCCAGTCTTGGCTATGAAAACTGCAGAGGAGGATTCTAACGAAAGTACCCAGAGGGACAAAGAAAAAGAGAGAAGTGTTCAAGATGCTATAAATATTGCTAAAGACACCGCTCAACACAACGTAGAAGCTTTTAAAAATGCTTTGGGTGAACTTACCAATAAGAGAAACTTCAGTATTCCATTTGTCGGTAAAGCTGCGGATGAATTAAACGATATGTACAACTTAAATCTTGAAAAACTAGCATCTGTTTTCGCTATGAAAACTGCAGAAGACAACTCTTACGAAAACACTCAGTTGGACTTACAACAAGAAAGAAGTGTCCAAGACGCTATAAATATTGCTAAAGACACCGCTCAACACAACGTTGAAGCATTTAAAAATGCTCTAGGTGAACTTACTAATAAAAGGAACTTCAGTATTCCATTTATCGGTAAAGCTGCGGAGGAAATAAATGATATGAACAACATTAGTTTCGAAAAACTAGCGTCAGTCTTGGCTGTGAAAACTGCAAAGGAGGATTCTAACGAAAGTACCCAGAGGGACAAAGAAAAAGAGAGAAGTGTTCAAGATGCTATAAATATTGCTAAAGACACCGCTCAACACAACGTAGAAGCTTTTAAAAATGCTTTGGGTGAACTTACCAATAAGAGAAACTTCAGTATTCCATTTGTAGGTAAAGCTGCGGATGAATTAAACGATATGTACAACTTAAATCTTGAAAAACTAGCATCTGTTTCGGCTATGAAAACTGCAGAAGACAACTCTTACGAAAACACTCAGTTGGACTTACAACAAGAAAGAAGTGTCCAAGACGCTATAAATATTGCTAAAGATACCGCTCAACACAACGTTGAAGCATTTAAAAATGCTCTAGGTGAACTTACTAATAAAAGTAACTTCAGTATTCCATTTATCGGTAAAGCTGCGGAGGAAATAAATGACATGAAGAACATAAATGTTGAAAAACTAGCGCCAGTCTTGACTATAAAAACTTTAGTAGATGATTCAAACGAAAGTACTCATAGGGACATGGAACTAGAGAGAAGTGTTCAAGATGCTATAAATATTGCAAAAGACACCGCTCAACACAACGTAGAAGCTTTTAAAAATGCTCTGGGTGAACTCACTAACAAGAAGAACTTCAGTTTTCCATTTATTGGTAAAGCTGCGGATGAAATCAACGATGTGAACAACTTGAGTATCGAGAAAGTGGCACCTATTTTATCTATGAAAGCTTCAGAGGATAACTTTCACGAAAGTACTCAGTGGGACTTACAACAAGAGAGAAGTGTTCAAGATGCTATAAATATTGCTAAAGACACCGCTCAACACAACGTTGAAGCATTTAAAAATGCTCTAGGTGAACTTACTAATAAAAGGAACTTCAGTATTCCATTTATCGGTAAAGCTGCGGAGGAAATAAATGATATGAATAACTTGAGTTTCGACAAACTAGCGTCAGTCTTGGCTATGAAAACTGCAGAGGAGGATTCTAACGAAAGTACACAGAGGGATATAGAACAAGAGAGAAGTGTTCAAGATGCTATAAATATTGCTAAAGACACCGCTCAACACAACGTAGAAGCTTTTAAAAATGCTCTGGGTGAACTTACCAATAGGAGGAACTTCAGTATTCCATTTATAGGTAAAGCTGCGGAGGAAATAAATGATATGAACAACTTAAGGTTCGAAAAACTAGCATCAGTCTTGGCTATGAAAACTGCAGAGGAGGATTCTAACGAAAGTACACAAAGGGATATAGAACAAGAGAGAAGTGTTCAAGATGCTATAAATATTGCTAAAGACACCGCTCAACACAACGTAGAAGCTTTTAAAAATGCTCTGGGTGAACTTACTAATAAGAAGAACTTCAGTATTCCATTTATCGGTAAAGCTGCGGATGAAATTAATGACATGAAGAACATAAATGTTGAAAAACTAGCGCCAGTCTTGACTATAAAAACTTTAGTAGATGATTCAAACGAAAGTACTCATAGGGACATGGAACTGGAGAGAAGTGTTCAAGATGCTATAAATATTGCAAAAGACACCGCTCAACACAACGTAGAAGCTTTTAAAAATGCTCTGGGTGAACTCACTAACAAGAAGAACTTCAGTTTTCCATTTATTGGTAAAGCTGCGGATGAAATCAACGATGTGAACAACTTGAGTATCGAGAAACTGGCACCTATTATATCTATGAAAGCTTCAGAGGATAACTTTCACGAAAGTACTCAGTGGGACTTACAACAAGAGAGAAGTGTTCAAGATGCTATAAATATTGCTAAAGACACCGCTCAACACAATGTAGAAGCTTTTAAAAATGCTCTGGGTGAACTTACTAATAAGAGGAACTTCAGTATTCCATTTATCGGTAAAGCTGCGGATGAAATCAACGATATGAACAACTTAAATGTTGAAAAACTAGCGTTTGTTTTGGCTACGAAAGGTGCAGAAGCCAACTCTTTTGAAAATACTCAGTTGGAGTTAGAACAAGAAAGAAGTGTCCAAGATGCTATAAATATTGCTAAAGACACCGCTCAACACAACGTAGAAGCTTTTGAAAATGCTTTGAGTGAAGTGACTAATAAGAAGAACTTCACTATTCCATTTATCGGTAAAACTGCGGAGGAAATAAATGATATGAACAACTTGAGTTTCGAAAAACTAGCGTCAGTCTTGGTTATGAAAACTGCAGAGGAGGATTCTAACGAAAGTACACAGAGGGATATAGAACAAGAGAGAAGTGTTCAAGATGCTATAAATATTGCTAAAGACACCGCTCAACACAACGTAGAAGCTTTTAAAAATGCTCTGGGTGAACTTACCAATAGGAGGAACTTCAGTATTCCATTTATCGGTAAAGCTGCGGATGAAATCAATGACATGAAGAACATAAATGTTGAAAAACTAGCGTCAGTTTTGACTATGAAAACTTTAGTGGATGATTTAAACGAAAATACTCAGAGGGACATGGAACAAGAGAGAAGTGTTCAAGATGCCTTAAATATTGCTAAAGACACCGCTCAAAACAACGTAGAAGCTTTTAAAAATGCTCTAGGTGAACTTACCAATAAGAGGAACATCAGTATTCCATTTACCGGTAAAACTGCGGATGAAATCAACTATATGAACAACTTAAATGTTGAAAAACTAGCGTCTGTTTTAGCTACGAAAGCTGCAGAGGATAACTTTCACGAAAGTACTGAGTGGAACTTACAACAAGAGAGAAGTGTCCAAGATGCTATAAATATTGCTAAGGACACCACTCAACACAACATAGAAGCTTTCAAAAATGCTCTCGGTGAACTTACTAATAAGAAGAACTTCAGTATTCCATTTATCGGTAAAGCTGCGGAGGAAATAAATGATATGAACAACTTAAGTTTCGAAAAACTAGCATCAGTCTTGGCTATGAAAACTGTGGAGGAGGATTCTAACGAAAGTACACAGACAGATATAGAACAAGAGAGAAGTGTTCAAGATGCTATAAATATTGCTAAAGACACCGCTCAACACAACGTAGAAGCTTTTAAAAATGCTCTGGGTGAACTTACTAATAAGAAGAACTTCAGTATTCCATTTATCGGTAAAGCTGCGGATGAATTCAATGACATTAAGAACATAAATGTTGAAAAACTAGCGTCAGTTTTGACTATGAAAACTTTAGTGGATGATTTAAACAAAAATACTCAGAGGGACATGGAACAAGAGAGAAGTGTTCAAGATGCTATAAATATTACTAAAGACACCGCTCAAGACAACGTAGAAGCATTTAAAAATGCTCTAGATGAACTTACTAATAAGAAAAACTTCAGTATTCCATTTATAGGCAAAGCTGCGGAAGAAGTTAACAATATGAACAACTTAAATTTCGGCAAATTAGCGTCTGTGTTGGCTATGAATGCTGCTGAATTCAACTCTCGCGAAAGTGCTGCAGATATCCCTAATCGGTACGACTTCGAAAACGTGGTGATGAATCAACAAACCAAATCTAATGCGGATAATTCACAACTAGGTAGAAGTGCTGGTGGAATAACTGACATTTTTATGAATACTGTGAAGCATAACATTAATGCTTTTAATCAAATAATCCATGAATTACCAAAAAAGAAAAATGATTTCGAAACTTCCTCACCTCTTCCTTTAACCGAAAACACAGAACAAAACCACCATGATTCTTCAAAGTCTACGACGGAAGCTACAACGGCGAGTTATAATGACGAACTGAAAAAGTCGTCAGCCACTGCAAATAGTAATGTTGATTTCACTCCCGGTAGTACTAGCAATTCTGTTCTTGAAAAGATAAATAATGTTGATTCTGATTTAACAAAGAAAATTGCTCAAAACCTTAGTACTTTGCAAGAACAGGAGGCTAAGTCTACGTCTTTTGATACAGGATCATACAAAACTACTTTAACAGAGGCTAATCCTGAACATAGTAGGCAAGTCAAGTCACCTGAATCGATGATGGATTCATTTCAAAATTCTATTCAGGATATGCCTGAGAAATTAAATATACCTCTAGTAAATCCACTAAAGACAAAATCAGTTGAGCAACACATAAAAAAGAACCATAATCTTGAACACGTAAGAAGAAATCATCATTCAAATTTCGTCAATCGTGATAATATGTTATGGGCTGCATCAAATATGGATCATCAGTTAACTACCCCTGAAAAGTTAACTAGCATGGACAGTGTTATGCAATTTCCAATGTGGATGAGAGCCACAGTAGCATCAAAACAGGAACACAATAAACAGATTCCACCGAAATACTTTTTCAATCCCGAACGATCAGTCGCCTATGGAAATGGAGTGACATCTGGTGGAGAAATGAATGCTTATAATGGTAACAGTGACGCAAGACGAGGTGTGGTCAGCATGTATCCAAATGCTCGCACAGGAAACTATGCCATCCCACTTTTATTAAGCTGTAATCCGTCTGTGGCAAAAGGATTAATGGGCAAAAATTCACACACTGGAAATTCTGAATCTGCATATAGAAACAGAGAAGAATTTAATTTTCTCGACAAAAGGGAGACTAAGATTAACGGAAAATCAATGAAAGCAAAAAAGACAGTTCAAAATTTGAAACAAAAGTCTTATAACTACGAGAAAAATATGTAAGATTAATGAAAAGTCTGAATATTCTAAGTAAAAGCTTTAAAAGACGGTTATGAATTTTAAAAAGCTTGTATTATGAAATATTTTGAGGTTGATGATTATTTAAATTTGAGATTTGTGTTATTTTACGATAAAGTGAAATATTGTTTGTGAAGACATCACAAAAACAAAATAAAATATTATTTATAAAATAAATTGTGTTATTTAACATTTTACCAGCCAAGCCCTAATACATATGTGAATAAATAAAATAAAAATAAAATGAAATATATTTATTTCCAGACGTATAAGTTCATAGTGTGTTATTAGCTAGGTACATTGCTTATCAATATTGTTAGTAGTTACATTTTGTAACTATTTTATAATAAGAAGTAGAAAGTAGAAAGTTGCTAGGGTCACTGTGCCACACGTCTAAACGTGTACCTACTTAGCACAGTGAACCTGACAACAAGAGCAGAATTAAACCGCTCTGCTATCATCTTCAGGACACTGTTAGTGCTGCCCCGCAATCTGCAGACTATAGAAGCCGACTTCTTGCGCATTAAGGCATAAAAGTCATCACTGTCCGCATGTGAAGCTAGATTCTAAAATTAAAATTAAATTTAATAAAATTTATTTATAAAATATTATTACGCATTGATTAATGTCATTTATTTTGTTCAGTGAAAAAACCGTTCAGGCGCATTTCGTCCAATTCGCAAATGGTTCAATCGTCCAATTAGCAAATCGTCCAGTTCGCAAATGTTACAGCCGAATGCAGAACCTCCTCCTTTTTGGAAGTCGGTTAAAATAACACCTACTAGTTATGCCCCGCGGTTTCACCCACGTTAATTTCAGAGTTCCCGCGGGAATTCCGGCATAAAAAGTAACCTATGTGTTAATCTGATGTATAAGCTATATTATTGTAAAGTTTCATTTAAATCCATCCTGTAGTTTTTGCGTGAAAGTGTAACAAATATCCATCCATACATACAAACTTTCGCATTTATAATATAAGTAAGGATTACTTTCATAGTGCAGCGTATAAGTTTTAGCAGTGGATAAAATATTATATTCCTGTTTAGGCGAAACTGTTTTTGGTCAATTATTGTAATACTTAGAAAGTATACTTAATCACATTCTTCATCATAATTTAATACGTTGAAAACAATCGAATCGTATTTTCTGCTGAATGAGTCAATTCAAATACTCACTGTTGAACATTACTTTGTTTAAATGTTGTAAGTATTTAAACACGATTTGAATTCGGTGTACCAAACACAGGTTTACCTAACGATGTACTTCGGAACGATATTTATAACAACAATATTTTTGGTGTCAAAAATAGTAAATTGTGATCGATTAGATAATATACAAGTAAAGGATGTATTTAATGGCCATCCGGTGTTTAAAAAATCGATACTCGGAGACAGCGAAAAAGTGAATAATTTTCCAAATAAAAAAGGCGACGACGTGGCTATCGAAAATGATCGTTTCAAAGTCTTACCGTGGTCTCACCTGAAAAAAAATCCACCAAGATATTCGCAATATGCCTATGAATCTAACTACGACAATTTGTTGAATACATATTTGCTTCAGCAGTTGTACCCAGCATGGGGTAATACGCCAATAGTAAGCTCACTGCCACCGGTACACATGACGCGGATACTTGGTATAACTCCGTTAGAAAACGAGCCAGCCTACGAGATGGATGGTGAAGACAACTTCGTTCCGAAAACTAGACCAGTGGAAAGAACAACGCGTTCGAGTTACGACCGCCTCATCGACGTATTGTCACACCAAGCAATGATAGATAATATGGTGCCGATGCGCAACAGTGATTATTCTAGTAACTATAGGACTCCGTTCACATTCGGGTATTATGACAACCAGCGACAGCAGAATGTGCCAGCTCATTACGCTGTGTATCCGAAGATGGAATACAACAGAAACGCTCAGCCGATTCTATTTGGATGTACTCCGACAATTATTCCGGGTAAATTGGAAAGTTCAAACATTAATAATTACGATTTTATGTAACGAGTGATCTTTACTTTATATTTTATGAATATTAAATTTATAAGTAGTTATACATAATAGCTAGTTAATAAATGAAAAGTTGTATCTAGTAGGTATTTATGTCAATACAAACAAATGTTAAACCGCGAAAATTAGTACCTAGTATATAAGTAGATCATTAAATTTATTTAAAATTTAAAATAATTAAATCGTTTTGATTAAAATTTGAAAATTTGGTTTCAAGAAAATAAATCAGCCTTATTTATCAGATGGACGGTACTTCTAAAAACTTGTATTTTAAGTATATATCTTTTCATCTCATCTATTCAAAAACTGACGTTTTATTCACATATAAGTGCACCCAAGGTAGTACGTGTAGGTTCCCTTTTAAAGGGCGACTAGTTGTACCTACTAAAATCCGTTTTAACCCGCTAAACAGCGGGTAATAATGAATTGTAAATTTGGAATAATATGAAACTTGTCATGTCTATCGCCAGAGACGACCAAGGAGGTCGAACGTCAAATACTGAACAAATTGTATGAATAAAGTACTGGCGATTCAAAAAAAAAAAGAAAAAGGCGGCAACTGATGTGCTGTGTATGTTTATATATCTGATATTGCAATTTTATTGATTTCATAAAATGTATTCGTCAAGTAGTGAAGAGAGCACAATATGAACACCGGAATCTGTAAAAATGGACGCAATAAATATCTAGGTTTGTTTTATATTTAATTACAAATAAATATATTACAGCGATTTCTTGTATATCACTTTCTCAAAGAGGGGGATGAAAAGGAGAGTGTACCACTCGGCATTAATAGTACATTGTTATCCTAGGGGTGAAAGTAACTTATAAATAAGTCTAAATAAGTCTTTCTCCCGAGGGTAACACTGTGCTTTTCATTACGAATGCAAGGAAAGTCAAAATTAAAATAGGAATTAGCTAAAGAAAAAATGAGTGAAGATCGGATAGTCGCTTGACACTTTCCCACCTATTTCTTTTTCTTTGGCCGGCTAGCTATTCAGCCAGTATTTTTTATTTACATTGTGGCGACCTAAAAAAAATATTTTCTTTAATTATTAAGTATTAATTAAAGAAAATAAAAAAAATATAAATAGGAATTAGCTTAAGAAAAAGTGAGTGAATTTTATTTTAATTAATACCTACTTAAACTTTACGTTATTTCAATTTTACATCGCGCTGGCTGTATAGAAAGTTGAAACATGGTTCAATAGAAATGTGAAAATAGACCTAGTTTTTTTTTTATAATTTGACAGTTGTCAGTTGAAAGCGATTCTCCCTAGGGCTGAAAAGGGTTACTTTCAACCCGCTTCTCAGGCAACTTCAGACCTACTTTCCGAGTATGAGTAATGAAAAATTATTTTTTCCTCTGGCGATTTCCTTTGAATCCCGCTCTCCGTTCAGGATTCTATATAAGTAGAACTAGAATCTTTCACTCCGGTCTGGATTCAAAATAACGCCCTCGCCCTAAAAATACAATTTTAACACCTTGTGATACAATCTACTATTGTGTACCTACTTCCTTACCCGTAAACCATTTTAATGACAAAAAAATCTAAGTACCTACCTACAAATAAAGTTTTCATGAAAGATGAGGTTCGATGGTGTGATGACAAAAGAGCTGCATACGTACCAACTATGGGTTAGTTTTCTAATGGCAATACTTACCGCCTGTTGGTGCCACATTTTCTATATTAATATAAATTTATAGTTTGAATGGTGTGTAGTGTGTGTGACGTGGCCACGTCAAATATTTGGCCATAAATATCATGAAGTATGAAAGCAAACTGATATCTATGATAATAATTTAAAATTTGTATTTGGTGCATCGCCGGCTGCTGCCGCGGCAAGCTTGCTGCGCTCACTCGACTCGCGCGACTTGATCAGCAGTACAAAGTACAACCCTAACTTAACTGGCCGGCCATTTCATATGTGCTTAGTATTTTCGTGTACCTACCTATTATAATAGTGTATTCTATATTTATGTAGTTTAACCTAAATTCAAAATTATAAACTTTATCATTATTTCTCTAAATGTATGAATTAATTATTAATTGTAAGACTGTTTTTAGTTATGTACCTATTGTGTATTTGTTCTGTTTATATACCTTAGTATATTATCATATCTGTACGTTTCCTGAATAAATAAATTAAATGTAACTGTATTTGTTTGTTACTTGTAGATACTTATACCCTACATACTTGTAGACTGCAATATTTTTTCGTCAACTATTCGAAAAATGACGATTTGTTGCCACATTAAGCACGTCTAAATTGCACTTTATAGGCATTAAGCGAGTGCGTTGCATGCACTTGCTCAAGGCGCACTGGCGCACTTAATGCGCACGCGGTCTGTTCTGTAGGGCCATAGCACGGTAATTAAATATTAGGCCTCAGTATTAGGCCATAGCACAGATAATATAATACTATACTGCCATAGTGAGTTTTGTATTTAGAACGTAAATAAGGATTATATTTTGTTTCTTTGCCACGACCAAAGACGTCGAAACATACTACCTACTGTACGATTAAAGTCGTTAGCCATCTGAATTTAAAAAAGAAAATTGTATCGTGCGAATAACACTAAACAGAACTACTCGTAGTTCTTACATAAAGAAGAAGAAGTAGAATATATTATGTATAATCACTACGTTTAAAGTTCGCAGTACACAAAAATTATATGAGCTTATCTATGTGTAGACAGATCGTCTGAAGGACACACACCAAAGAAGTTCAAAGTGGTAGGTAATAAATATCATATTTATTTTGGTATAATAATATTGTAGGTATATTAAATATTTTAGTTTTTACTTTACTATTACCTTGTTCAATAACATTGTAATACTTACCCTTCTACATTCAATACTAGCTGTGCTCTATGTGCTGTGTAACTATAGCCGTTCTCTGCTGCTTCACCCGCGTTAATTTCGGAGTTCTCGCGGGAATTGCGGAATAAAAGTACCCTATGTCCTTTTCTGTACCCCTAACAACGTGTGATGCAAAATTTCATGATGATCGGATGAGTAGTTAAAGCGAGAAAGCGTAACAAACAACAAATAAACTCACATTCGCGTTTAAGGATTAATTTTTTGTCCGTGAATTGGGTAAATGTCTACATTGTTTTGCTTTTTTTTGCAGACCATAAGACGTGTCCTCCGGGCGAGACGATGGGTGCCAACTTACAATGCATTCGACGACAACGAGCGACCATCATCAATGAGTCGCACTGGAACTATTACGAATAATTTTGTTCCTGAAAAATCCTGAAAAACCCTGTTTAAAAATTCTAGTAGAAATCTATTTAGTTATGAGTTGTTTTATAAGTAGGTAAGCTCGATATATTTCGATGATTAGCTGTTCCCCCGCGCATTGGTCCGCGGTAATTTCGGAGTTTCCGTGGGAATTTCAGGATAAAAAGTACCCTATGCCACTCAGGATTACCGTAGCTTCCTATAGGTGAAACAATTTTTAAAATCGGTTTAGTAGATCCTGAGATAACCCCCTACAACGTCACAAACCCACAATTTACAAACTTTGCCTCTTAATAATATTAGTATAGAACTAGTATAGTATTATATTATCTGTGGTATAGATAATAATAGATGTAACAAAATAGTTTGGGAGTTATGAGCGGAAAAAGTAAAATAAAAGTATGTTCCGGGATTGGTACCCTATGTCCTTCTCTGTTCCCCTGATAATGTGTATGCAAATGTTCATGGTGATCGGCTGAGCCGTTTAGGCGTGAAAGCAGCACAAACAAACAAACTCACATTCGTATTTATAATAAGTAAGGATGTTGCGAAATACGAATAGGTAGGTAGGTAGTAGGTACTTGTTCTATTCGTTTTGATACCGATATTTATTAGTTTGCTATTTCATTCCTACAAATTATAAAGATTGCATTCTACTTTAAGTTATTGTGATGCCAAATAAAGACTATGTCTACGTATGTTCCGGAAAACGACTAATATATTTCTAATGACTTATTTGATCATTCAGAATTCAATGAAATTATTGTGTAACTTCTGAATGACTCGCTTGAAAAAGGTCATAGTCATACCTTTCGGTAGAGGTTTGTGAGTATGTGTGTGCTAGCTATGTGAGTTTCCGAGGGAAAAGACCTAGGGTACTTTTTCCCGCAATTCCCACGGGAACTTTGAATTTAACACTGGTGAAACCGCGCAGAACAGTCAGCAGGTAGTAGGTACCTGTTACAATAACACGTAAACATGCGCTGTCTGTCAATATAAAATACATAGGTACCTAATTGTGGAGTCCTCCATCACTTTTGTATACAATTTCGACTATGGAGACGCGCAAATCAAAATCTTCACTCGAGTAAAACAAGAATGTTTTTGATATTGCTTGTACGAATACCTACAGTTAAAAAAACCTCCATGAAATCATGATAAGATATGGTATAAATGTAATGGAAGTATGAAATGTAAGTATATAATATAAGCAATATAGCTATTACTGATATAATATATTAAAATACATATAATATATATTATATTCTTGAAAAAACATTTGCATTCGATTTCAACCTAAAAGTATTAAAAGTAAAGGTATATACCTTATTTATCTGTCACATATATAGTTGTCCCCCACGGTTTCACCCGTGATAATTTCGGAGTGGGAATTTCAGGATAAACTATACGTGTAAGCCTTTCTCTTGAATCCCTTTATCTATTGGTGAAAACGCATGAAAATCCGTTCAGTCTTCTTCGTTTTTGAGATTATCGCGAACAAACAGATAGACAGACGCGGCGGAGGACTTTGTTTTATAATATGTAAGGATTATAGAATCAATTAAGTAAGTACTTACGATATCGGTAGTATATTTATTTAATCGAATTACATCTGTAGGTAAACAATTACGGTGCGCAAATCAAGGATGACTGATAAAATATAATATT
Organism: Zygaena filipendulae; assembly: GCA_907165275.2. Lineage (NCBI taxonomy): Eukaryota > Metazoa > Arthropoda > Insecta > Lepidoptera > Zygaenidae > Zygaena > Zygaena filipendulae. The sequence continues at coordinate 10,562,366 of OU015652.1, read as the reverse complement.
ATTGTGTGTATTGTGTGAAGTATATAATTGTACTATTTTTAGTGATATGTGATATATCTATCTTCTTCTATATTATCTATATCTATACTTATAATAAAACTGTAGAGAGGTCAATGCTATACATTGAATATATATTCAAAATTAATATTGGAGGATGAATGGTGATCGATACTTCATATTGATGCCAAAAATGCAATCAGTAAATTTTATGTCTGTCTGTCTGCAGTCTGTCTGTCTGTCTGTATGTGCTCGCATGGGTCAAAAACTACTGAAGGGATTTTAACCAAACTTGGTACGATTGTAGTCTATACTCCTGGGCAGGTTATAGGCTATATAACATAACGCTAAGACACATGGGAGCTGTGCAGTGATGATAAATTTGAAGCAAGTCGGATGAAAATGCGCTTTCGAGCTCTTATCCTCGCATACGTTTACTCAATCACGCAAAAATGGCTGAACGAATTTGGATGAAATTTGGCATGCACGTTGTCAGGGCCCAGGGGTACAGAGAAGGACATCTAGGGTACCTACTTTTTATCCCGGAATCCCCGCGGGAATTCGGAAATTACCACGGGTGAAAACGCGGGGCACAGCTAGTATTAAATATATAGTATTAAATATAAGTATATAGTTGTAGCTCGTGTTTGAGGACGATTGATATATATAGAATTAGAGAGTTATTATAATAAATGTAATATTTCACAACGTAAATAACTAAATAAATTGTGCTTTGGCCATTTGCCTTTTTTGATAATATGCGTTGAAACTTGAATCCTTTGGAAAATAATAGGTGCCCATAAATCGAGTTTTTAGCATTAATTTCCTTGACGTCACCATAATGTTTGAGCAACGCTAGTCTGCCTGGCACCGACCACAATCACAATACTAAGAATATGACGTCCTGACGCGGACGCATGAGCATCAACCAACCACTATTTACGCGTGTGTGTTAAGATAACAAACTGATATTTAAAAGAGGGGGAAGTTATTATCAGTGTATTAGCGCTACTGAGTCCTGCACGAAGTGTAGTTACGATGTCGAAGTTGTTAATATTGTTCCTTGTGATGACACTGATGTCCACCGTTTTTGTACAAGCAAGGCATATACGAATCCATAATAGGAATATGGAAAGTCATCAAGCAGCCTCCTCAGATGATGACGCCATTCTCATTGTAAGTTCTACTTTTTCTTTTTCTCAATGTGGCAACAGGCACCTTGAATGAGTAGGCGCAATATTCATGCCAGTGTCATGCAGTTAGAGAAAACAGTGGACAGTTAGATACAAAGAATATCCAATTTAAGTTCGTTAAGCCAGAATATGTACCTACAGTAGGTAAACTTGTTCAAAGTTATAATGCCATACTGGACACTGGACTCACCAAAAGCTCTATATTATGTAGTATGTAGGTATATTACAAACTACATAATATAACACGAGGGAGAGTAATTATGATTCAAATAAATATAAAATATGGTTAACGCAAAAGAATATAGGTACCTACCTACAGTTAATATAATTAGTTTTTATGTTATGTATTAATTATTATGCTCTATGATGATTATATAGAGCGATAGTGGTGCGCCGATTAAGAGGGAGATAGTTAAAATTGAAAGGGTGGGGAAGACCGAGGAACCAGGTCATATTGTGGTAGGAATACTACCTCTATGTCCATAATACATTTAGTTTTTTTGTAAAAAAAGAAGTGATTGAAAATAAAAGATTTTGATGATTTTTCTTCTAGTCAAAAAAGATTTTTATTTAAAATTATTATGATAAATTAGTTAAGCATATAAAATATATATTTCAAAGAGTCTAAGTGGTATAATAAATGGTGGTCTATTAGTGGCCACATATTGGTGACCCCGGAGCCCCGACGTGATAAATAATAATAGACCACAATATTATTGTCAAATGAAGGTTTTCTTCTTGACATAAACTTCCGACTTACTGACATATAGGTACAAACGATTTCTATGATTTTTAATTGAGGTACCTAATCTATGCATGTAAGTGTAAGGTTTAACGAGGGACGTGTTATATCTTTCCAGGACGAAATTCTTCACATTAAGCCCGGAAATTTGGTCCCGATAAACAACGATCTATTTTTCCGAAGCTACGATCCCTGCGAAGACGGATTCAAAAGAGATTTGCTCGGAATATGCCGTGAAGTTTGGGACTGATCGTTTTAATCGCACAGAACTGTCCATGGACGTTGTACCCTTTTATTATGAAAAGAACAAGTGCGGAATTACCGGAAGATAAACTCACTCTAGTGCTATAGCATATTCGTACGTATATTCGTACCAAGCGAAATAAAGGAAGAGAAATATAGTAGGAGTGTTAAATTATCATTTTTGACATTTTGTATTCAAATTTAGACAGCGTCTATTATTATATTTATTATAGTTCTGCCAATGGCAATGTTTCTTAGTAATAAAAATATCTTCTTCTACTTCTTCAAGTATGGCGAAACGTCAATGAAAATGTTAGTCTGATCCTCAAGTTAAAAAACGGTTCTTTTTAAAACCTGTTTCCTACTCAGGGTTCAAAATAGATGCTGAAAGGTGACTGAAATTACGAAGATTAACGTGATACACGTGTTTTCGGTACGGCGTATAGTATTATATTATTTATATGTGGTGCGGTTTTCACCCGTCAACAACCTAGATAATTATGTTACATGTAGAGGCCTCTAGGTTCAATAACACATTGATTTAAGTAAGTACCTACATCTTATGAACAAATGTTTTGTTTGTAACCATAAAAACATTAGGGTAGGTAAATAAAAGAACACTTTTAAAACCTTTAAAACATATTTTATTAAGTGAAATAGTAAATCCGATTAAAAATAAATAAAATTTAACAAGAATTTAACATTAAAATCTGTCCTAAAAGTTTATGCAACATCTTTTTCGTACAAGGACTTAAGAACATTTCAAATGTTAAATTAGTAGGTATAAGATATTTTTATAGATAATAATTTTACTCTCACAAAACATTTTTGTACACTGTAAACGCATCGATGCTACCGACCTCTCCCGTCGCAATAAAGTAAAAGGTTTTTCATTTTTTTTTTACCTTCAAGAGAAACAAAACATCCTAAATCCTAACGTGTTGTCGATTTATTCCAACAAAAATACGATCACAAGACAACAAAAATATACGCTATATTAAATTCTCCAAACAACAAATATTGTATATATAGCTGTTTTACCTACCTATATAAACAAATACATAATACGTAAAATGTATGATGTGAATTTTTTTAATGGATGTAGATGGTCATATTCTAAGATGATGATAGAGATGGCCATTGACCTATGCAGCCGAATTTTGGCTGTTATGTGTCTACGTATATTGATTAGTCAGACGTCAGCTAAGAAATACTTATTATTCCGGAGTTTCTGAGGGGAATCTCAGAGTTCACGTGAACGAAAGGTATGGTTTTCTATTTTATTTTCATTCTGCTACATTGAATGAAGGTCGCGGCGCGGCGGGAGGACGGAAGAGGTCACCGCGATCGCGTTGTGGTCGAACGAGGGCGGTCACATGAGGGAGGCGGGCGGCAGCGTGACCGCGCCGTGGCCGGACAGTGGCGAGGGCAGCGGCGCCACACCGCGGATCCAAGCGCCGCGCTCGCAGCAAAACGACTCCACGTTGTTCAGGGCACGCATGTACACTGTGGTCACACCGCCTACGTGATAGAAATTAGAATAGAATAGAAGTTTATTCGGTATCAAAATACAGCAAATAGTAAATGTGGCTTATAAACCAAATCCATGCGAAAGTAATCTGTTACCTTTTCACGCTTTAAATACTCAATCGATCATCAATTCATCATGATTTTTTGCGTACCCGTTGTTAGGGGTACAGAAAACGATACTTTTTTATTTATTTATTTATTTATTTATTTATTTGATCCTTTATTGCACATAAAATAACAATGATACAGTACCTAAAGAAAAAGGAGAAAGCAAATGGCGGTCTTATCGCATAGTTGCGATCTCTTCCAGACAACCAATTATGCGAAAGGACAAACAAAAATACATAGACACGGGTGGTTGGGTAAAGCATTTCAAACACTATATCATACATATCATATACCATAATAAATATATACTATGTACTATACAAATACATCAACTACACAATACATGACAATACTTAAACATATAACATCATTACATACCAGTACCTATACTCATGCAGCACATACATTGACATATACATAAATAAATATAACATATTACTAATTATATATACTTAACCAATGTGTAAATATTAAGATAAGAAGGATTAAAAATATATAAAACCATAAAATACTATAATGTTACTAAGTAATAGGAGCATTGTAGGAAAGGTAATGACGTCGTAGTACGGATTTGAAGGACGCGATGTTTTTCGCGCTTCGGATGTCGAGCGGCAGCGAATTCCACAACAACGTGGCCTTCCCCAGATACGATTTTTTTAAGGATGGTGAAAGAGAAACGGGAATTTGAAGTATGAAACGTCTGGAAGATCGAAGAGATTCATTTTTGCCTTCGACAAACTGAAAGCATTTTTTCAAATAAGTGGGAGTCGATGGATTGAACAAAATATTATAAAGAAGGGATAAAATATGCATATTCCGGCGAAGTCGTATAGGAAGCCACTTGAGCTGATCTCGAAAATTGGAAACATGGTCATATTTGCGCAAACCAAATATGAACCGAATACAGAGGTTTTGAAGGCGCTCAAGTTTGTTGAGTTGTTCTTCAGTTAAATCCGGGTAGCAAGTATCAGCGTAATCGAGGATAGGGAGCAGGAGCGACTGAGCAAGAGTCACTTTGGTAGCAGTGGGAAGAAAGTTCTGGAGACGTCTCAAAGCTCCTACGGCAGCGTACAACTTTCTACTTAGCACTTTGATTTGAGTTGTCCAAGACAGTGTATTATCGAGGTAAATCCCAAGATTTTTTACACAGTTCTTATAGGGTATAATATCCTGTCCCAGGCGAACCGCAGGTAAGCAGCTCCAATCCACCTTGGAAATCTGTCTTTGACTTCCAACGATTATAACCTGCGTCTTCTTCGGATTTAAGTTAAGTCCATAAGATTTGCTCCATTCTATAATAGATGTAAGATCTCTGTTCGTAGCGTCAACAGCGGTATGAAGATTCACCAGATCGGATTGCGTATATATCTGAAGGTCATCAGCATAGAGATGATATGAACAAGTTAAGTTTTTAGTGACTGAAGTAATGAAAGTAGCGAAAAGAAGAGGAGACAGTACGCCGCCCTGAGGCACCCCAGCAGCGACAGTACACCATTCTGACGACGAGCCGTCAATACGGATTCGTTGCCGTCGCCCGTGCAGATAGCTACGAAACCAGTCAATCGCTACTGAAGATATGTTAATAGAGCGTAACAAGCACAACAATATATCAAAATCAACGGAGTTAAACGCGTTGCTGAAGTCCAACAGTGTCAGTACTGTAAGCTGTTTACCCTCAATACCCAATCGTATGTCATCAGTCACCCTTACTAGAGCAGTAGCCGTACTATGGCCGGGCCGAAAACCAGACTGAAGGTCGTTAAAGAGATTATTTGAGTTTAAAAAGGACGAAAGTTGATGATGAACTAGTTTTTCAAGCACTTTAGACATAAATGGTAAGATGGAAATAGGACGGTAATCAGAGAAAACAGTTGGACAGGGTTTTTTTGGTAAGGGAATGATATCCGCTTCCTTCCAACTAGTAGGAAATTTAGCAGACGAGATAGAAAAGTTAAGGATATGAGTTAAGATAGGAGTGATAATGTCAATTATTGGGATGATCATCTTACGGCCTATAAGGTCACTGCCTACTGCATTAGAGGATATTGAGAGTATGCCCTTCTTGACATCACAATCAGTAAAAAGGCGGAAAGCAAAATTTTTTTATTGCGACAATTCGGAAATCAACGCGGATGAAACCGCGAGGAACAGCTAGTATAAAACAAATAAACGTATACCGGTATCGTTATATAAGTAAAACAGTACGAGATGAAGACGATTAATACGGCAGACAAGATAGTCTGTTACCATCTAAGGTCGTATCCACAGAACAAAATAATTGATAGAAGCTGAGAACCAGTATCGCCGGGTGATTTTCGCACACAAAATTATTCATCACACAATAAAAATTCATTAACGTAAAGAAATGTATTAAACGCTTTTTGACTACGTTTTTACTCAGTCACTGTTTTCAAATTCGCAGTTTTTGGAATGTTGTGGAAACTATACTTGGGATACCTACTAGTAAAATAAGTTTTGGGCAAGTTAGAGTATTTCCTCTAACTTCCTTTGCAACCGTGGCGCGCCTGCCCCTACATGTCATCTCTAGTTAATTTATGTTCTCTGTGGTCGTACCCATACCTAATAAAATACAGAAAATTTGAATTCTGAAAGCGATGTCCTCTTTTTCTCACTCGGCGGTTTAATACACAGAATCGAATAATAAGTAGAGTTGCAAAGTTGTAAACTGGACTATTCGATTGAATTTGTATCTAGTGCCATCCATAAAAAAAAAACGCTATATATATTAGTATAGCGTATAACGGCTACACTATAGGACTATAAATACCACTCCACAGGAAAGCCTCGCAGATTGGCATCGCTGGTAGCGTATCATAAGTAAGAGTTGTATCTGTCTGTCTTAAATGCCGTATCATGACATAAAAAATGTACAAGGAAACGAAAAAACGGCACCCATTATTATTAATTTGTAATATATTACAGAATGCAAAATGGAAAGTAGTTAAAGATTTGTAGATTGCAAGTTAAAAATTTCTTTGAATCAACATGATGGACGAATATTTTCAAATACCTACTAGGTTATAGGTATTGTGTTTGTAAAACATACAATCAAATCGAGTCAAGGTGAATTGAGTTTACATTGCAAATTCTCCAAAAACTACAAACACAAACCATGTGATTTAGGACAGTACCTACATACAGACGTGTTCTTTATTATTATTAAAGGCAGTTTTCAAATTTGCAATTGCAAGCATTTTTTTATGTATTTTTTGTACCTATTATATTTTCGTAGTAGGTATAATGACTTTGGTATTAAATATTATAAGTACGTAAGTACCTAATTAGCAAATGTTAAGTATGAGGTACACGAATTCAAAGCCTAAAGTTTTATCTGAATGATGACAAAGTTTTGACTATAAACTCTACATATAGTTTTCTATAGATACGTACATATTTGACGAAATCAGCCCTAGCCAAGTTGCCAATCTACAATATCGTTAACGCGTTAAGAAAACGTTAAAAATTCATTGGGTCGTGCGGGCGGTCGTTCAAAATCCTTTCTATCTGATCTAAACTATAGAAACTAGAAAGCGCCCTACCACCAAACTATGGTTTTTTTACGATGTTTTCCTTCACCGACAGCTAACACTCATTGTTGACTGAGCTATCATAGTTGTGTTGTTGGGTATTTAGTATATTTGCGCGCAACTTACCGATGATAATGAGCTGGGTGCCCAGGTAGGCGAGCGCGTGGCCATGCCGCGGTATGGACATGTCCATCTGGTGGCGCCACGCCCTATCCTTCCAGTCCCACACATCTATGGCAGCTACGCTGCTGGCTGTTTTCTCCTGAAATACGTGCAAAAGAAAATTAACCAGAAGAGAACCCTCAATTTCTTCGGACATGCATTAGGCAGTCTCCCAAGCAGTAGTAGCCTAGAAAATAATTTGATTGTAATACAGAAGAAGAGAAACAGACCATAGGAGAAACGCCTTACTCTGTAAAGAGGACTTGGTGGTGGCTTCCACCTTGCAGTCTACACTCGACTCAATCACTCCAAATGGCAGGATATCCTTATCAGTGTAGAGTCAATGAAGAAAGAGTTAAAAAGATAGAAGGACTATAGGGCTTCATTCAAATTGCTACAGGCACCATTCGAAATAGTTTCATTTACAATCTTAAAATCAAGTTAAGGTGAAAAATAGCTACTAGCCTTATCAGACATTTTCCCGGCACCACCAACGAGATATAATCTATCGTTCATCGCAAACAAAGTGGAGAAGCACCTGGGAAACCTCAAAGTGTGAATTTCTGTCCATCTGTTATCAAAAAGATAGAGAGGAAACATTTATTTCAAATAACAAGACATAGTAAAGATCATCTAAGCTAAAATGACGCGCCGCTCCATCGGGTATACGCACACGCACAACCGTTAAAATATGGATACGACACATATAAATCTGGTCTGTCTATTCATCACAAGTGCGCAATACTGTCGCACTCACACTATTAAATAGATATTATCTGACACATGATCCCGCACATCTAAAACTGCTATTAAAGTAGTGGAGCGCGTCATTTTAGTTTAGATAAGCTCTACCTGTATATTTTGACATAATAATGTATTATATGATAATTAATAAAACCAAAAATAATAAGCTATAATATATATTTTTTTGTATAATCTCTAATAATATCTATATTTTTGTATAAATATAGATATTATTAGACCTGCAATTAAAACTTTCATCTGAAAAACAAAAAGCAATAGTGTGGAAATCACTACCATTTCGCACTCTCAACAGCTATAGCAGCATAATCGACTATTTTTGAGAACATTTGTATTGAAAATATATTTGTCTTAAGCCATACTCGTTGGTCTTGGAGTTGTAACACTCGACGACCTTGGAGACGGGCTTCTTCCTCTCGCCGGTCATGCCGCCCGCTACCCAGATGTACTCGCGGTACTTGGTGGCCGCTACCGCCATGCGGGACACATTCATCGGGCGCACCTCGCTCCACGCGCCCGTCTTCGTGTCGAACCTCTCCACCGAACGTAGCACTCTAATACGTAGCGGTGAAGAAGAGATAATTTGAAAGAAATTTTCCCGGTGATGATAGAAGATGGAGAACGGTGATATAGGAAAGAAAGGAATACGAAGGAAAGAAAGGAAGCAGGAAAGGAAGAATAAAACTACTATATCCTTTACCTATTTTTGACTGCTCCTCACAATTTACTCGTATCTCAATTTGAAGCTTGGTGAATTACATTTTTGGCAGTAACAGAGTACAAATACTGACCAAAATGTATACATATTGGTGATGTTGACTGTACGTTACTCATCAGTCAGTTATGGTTTTGTTATAGGTATAGACAAATACAACTTATTGTTGCTATAGTTTGCCTTGTGTCACCTTCTTTAAAACCAGCCAGCGCTCCTCGTGAACACTCTAATATGCCTAATTGCCTACATATCTGGATATGAACCTTTACCGCCCACCTGCCCTTCTTGTCCTGTCCGCCGATGGCGTAGAGCGCCATGCGGTGCACCACGAGGCCGAAGTTCTTGCGCGGGACGGCGAGCCCGGCCTCGCTGTACCACGAGCGCGTCACCGGCTCGTAGCTCCACACCGTCGACACCACCATCGACTTGCCGCGCATGTCGTCGTCGCGAGGGTCCGCGCCGCCTGAATACAGATGTCACAAAGAGTGCAAACTAGCTATTAACCATATTAACCACATAAGGCAAAGAAGCGAGACTTTCCATCCTCTGCTAACTACGTGCCCCTCCACGCCCCAATAACGCCTAACTATTGCAGTAAAAAGGAAAAAGCTACATATCTAATATGCAACTATGGTAATTTTATTCTATTCTCTGCATAACTAAAATAGATAATTTTCAGGACAAGTTTGACTTTTCATTCGAAAATAAAACATCTGTGAGGACAGTGATTGTCTTAAAGGTAAAACTTTGATTGCGTAGAAATATTATCGACTTATTTTGAGAAACCCAATCCTAAAATAAAATAACCAAGAATTCAACGTGATCATAATTTTCATACACTTAAAATTGTATTGTTCTAAACACAATATTACACAAAATTAAATTAAGTTGCAACATTTGATTGAAGGTTTTTTTACTTTTATAATGACTGAGTCTTATTTACCAACGAGATAAACTCTTCCTCTAAGAAACGCGACGGAGTGATGATGTCTTGGTTCTGGTAGATCTCCCACGTACTCCCAGACGTTCGTGACCGGATCAAATCTAATTTAAGCAAAAATAATTAAAATATTACCTACATCTTGTTCAAGAATACCTATTTTGCTTTGGGAATATAGATGGGCAATCAACTCGGTTTAAGCCCGGTGTTTGGGCTTAAGTTTTAAATCGGGTTTAAACCAACCTGATCAGTCAGTAAAAGCAATAGTTGATCAGCTATTCACTTTATCAGAACGGAAAAAAGGATTCCTTAATAGAGTAGAGTTTACAAATAATTGTATCTATCATCCAATTCATACTTGTAAATATCCTTTCCTGTGTTTCTTCCGACGCCATAAGCAGTGTGAGGGTCGATGCCGCCGAATACCAAGACAGTCTCTCGATCCCAGTTGAATAATGATCCGTCGACAGTATATGTTTTGTTTGAAGGCCCAAGTATGGATGTGGACAACTTGTTCCTGTATAAAAAAATTAACACGTCTTGTTGATTTTGCATGTATATTCCGACTGTTACTGATTTTGACTTACAACTTGATACTGCTAATAAGAGTGAGAGTCAAAGACTGACCCACTAAAATCAAGTTGATAAATATTAAAAAATTGTCTAATTTGACTTTAGTTTGACAAAAACTATTTCTACTTCATTTTCTCTTTCACTTTTTAAGAGCAAGAGGTGTTAATAAAAAATATGAATTTTTTGTGTTTCGTAACGTGTAAGAACGTCATCGATCGATCGAAAAATATGAAGGCTTACATGTTGATTCTGGCTAAAGACTCTTTTGACTGGTTGAACAGTGACAGTTGTGGGCTGTATACGTTGTTCTGTGAGAGCAGAGCCGAAACACGTGAGGTGGTTTCAGGCCGCGACTGGTGGCCTGTCGTTTGCTGGCGGGGGGTCACCGTCGAGGGGCCATCGGAGTTCCTGAAATGTTGGTATGCTGGGAAACTGTTGCAGAAACTACTACGGAATTACGAATACTTACTAAAATCACTGCGCTAAGTTTTATAAAAAATGAATTACCTGGGAAATGAATTGTATAATATTTCACAGTCTTCCAACACAAAAACTGGCAAGATGACCAATTCATTTTTCAGTTAAACATTATTTGACGATTGGGAAATCAGCATTTAAATATGAAGTTGTTTTATAGCGAATTATTCAGTGAATACCTGGAAGATAGTGCAGCAGTGGCAGCAGCTAAGTAGCAAGCAGCCACGCTGTGCCTTTTCTCGTCACCACCGTACTTCGCATACTGGTAATGAAACGCAAGTTTAACGTAACACCGAGAGTAACATTACTTAACTTCCAAAACTCACAGATACAATCGAGAACCTGATTGTAGAATTTTCTCCTAACTGTATCGCTCGCTAACTAGCTGTCCTGCGTGATTTCACCCGCGGTAATTTCAGAGTTCCCGCGGGAATTATGGGACAAAAAGTACCCTATGTCCTTCTCTGTACCCCTGAAAATGTGTATGCAAAATTTCATGATGATCGGTTGAGCCGTTAAGGCGTGAAAGCGTAATAGACAGACAGACCGACAGACAGAGTTACTTTCGCATTTTATGATATTAGTAGGGATTTAGTGTCTGGATAGTCATACCTTTTCAGTTACGCTAGTACGTCTACTTTCAACGGTCCCGCTGCTGGTCCCACTGACTGTAGTATTCAGTTCCTCAGTGGAGTCCTTTTCTGGTGGGTCGTTGATATGCTTTCTCACTGGCAACGAAGTCACCTGTTCCCCAAAATAACTGATAGTAGCCGTATGGCTTTGGAAGTTTTAGCCTAAAGTTCCAATAAGACTATGTAAGCATCCTGAGAAAACTAACAAAAAGAAAAGCATAGGTGCAAGAATATAGGTACTTAAATTAAGCAGTTTAACCAAAACAAATCTAATAAAAAAAAATATAACAAAAATTTACGCTGTCTCGTTGTATATTGCACATGTGTATAGGCTGTATCTGTTTGCGGCGATGGATGACTTGTTGCATTTGAAGTTTGCGCTGCTCCTAAAAACGTTTAGAACTTATGATGAGCTAGCTGTAAATGCGGTTTGATCTAACCGCATCAACACCTAAACATCTCAGATTTACTTAATAATGTAACAGCCGTAGCAGTCTGGTGGTTAAAGAACCAGACTAATACACCAAGTGTCTTATTAGGGGGAACCTTGAGTTTGGGGTTAAGTATGTATGAGAGATGTTGCGAATATTCTTATTCGTGTCCGCAAATGTGGAGCTTCCGCATAGATTTGGACATCTGCATCCACATCCGCAATGCGGATGTTCGTGCGGATGCGAATGTAATACAAGTTACGACAAGAAAGAAATTGGGCGGTGCCGGCAAATGAAAATCAGTAAGTGAAGTTAAAAAAAAAACGAGCATTTCGCAAAACGGATAACCTCAGCTAGTTTTTGCTGGTGTTTGTGTTCTATTTCCACAGAGTTTCTCTTCGACTCATGCGTCGTTTTCTGTATATGCATAGGCATCGGCAGATCCATCATGGGTGGAGACGGTCTAGACTGGCCTGGTGATTGGGATTGAGTTCCATCCGGACTCTACACGTGTAAAGAAAATAAACTAATTATTTATAAATAAAATCCGTCCAACCATTAATTCATGGTTAAGTAATGGTGAATGAATTTGAATATCCAAACGCCTAATTTAATAAATATCAAAAACATCGAAGGCAATTTGTATGAAAACAATTTGTATGAAATAGCCCTAATACCCGAACCTTAATCACTTACACAGTGGTTTCCTGCTTTCTGTCCCTATGTATGCTTAGATCTTTAAAACTACGCAACAGATTAGCACGCGGTTTTCAGCAATAGATAGAGTGATTCATGGGGAAGGATTTGGTATCTATATTTATATTTTAACCTGGAATTCCCGCAGAACCTTTGAAATTACCGCAGCTGAAACCGCGGGAGGCAGCTATATTAGATATAATAGAGATTTAGGCTAGGTTAGGTTTGATAAAATAGTTATTTCACATTTTGATTTGCATCATAATAAGCTGGATGGATGAAGATGGATAACATTTTTTCAGTGTAGGCATGGGTAGGATATTTTTCGGTACATGATTATTCGAGAGAAACACCAAAGTCGCACGCACGCGTGTAACCAAAGGCAAAAGCTTGCTTTAAATAAACTAATAGGTGTCATACCTTTCTCCTACTTTCAAAGAACTCACTCATAGTCGGAAACGACTTATCCTTATCACCAGTGAGTCCTTTCAATGTCGCCGGTAGTGGAAAGTCAAATTTGGGTCTTCGCATTTCCATTTTATCGTTATCCATGCTTCGCATAGGTCCTGAATTTTTACAACAATCACTTTATTACTTATATTGCTAACATAATTACAGTAGGTGATATAAACATGACTCAAGCGCCTTCATTTTAAAGACCACTATTTCTAGTTATCTTAATCTCAAATTTGCTCTGTATCTACTCACAGTGGTTTTATCCACGTGAATTTCGGATTCCTTTGGAGCTGCCTATCTAGACATATAAATAAAATTGAAGTGTCTGTTTGTAATTTCAAATTAACAGCTTTATATTAAATGTTTATGAAAGTATATACAGTACCTACCTACTTACATCATTTTTTTTAATTTTTTTCTGTTTGTCTCTCTGTCTGTCTGTCTGACCGTTTGTTCCAGCTAATCTCTGAAACGGCTGGACCGATTTTAACGGGACTTTCACTGGCAGATAGCTTATGTTATAAGGAGTAAAACTTAGGCTACTTTTATAAAAAAAAAAAATTGTTCCTGTGGGGATCCCGAAACTCACGCGGATGAAACCGCGGGGCACAGCTATAGTTATACAGTGTACCTGTATATAATATGTAACCTTTGGGTAGAAATTCTGTAAATGTTAGGGAAACCGTACCTATCAAAACCCGTAAACAAAACGGACAACGCTGCATTTTCTTTTATACATTTTACAATAAACTGTGAGTGCCTGCCGATAATGCTGACATCATTTTCAGACCTTGGTCAAATTTTCGTGCACAGCGAGAGATGTAACTTCAGTCTTCACTGATTCAGTGTAAACGGCATCTCGTATTACATCACTATTTTATTCGGAAAAACTAAAGTTCAAATACTGTATTACCGGGCATATCATCGCTCCTCCTTGGTGGTTGCATCATAGCCATTTGTTGGTACATCTGATCTTTAGGTACCATAAACTGTTCGAGATATTTTAAGAAATCCTTATACGTCACATGGTTCTACAATAACAAACACAGCTGCATTTACAAACCGTTTAACTTTACCTAATTTTAGCGAAACCGCCAAAAAATATTTATGGTAAGTTGTACTGGTAAGTTGCCTCGTTTAGAATCTGGTATACCTATACAAATACATTCAAATTAGAAGTTTAATGGTCACAACTTTATGTTTCCGCAATAATGAAAGCATGAAACCAAGTATTAATTTCAAAGATGATTGTAGTAACTATAAGGAAGCACTAGCTGTGCCCCGCGGAGTCACCCGCGTGAGTTTTGAAATTCTCGCATCACGAACTCCAAAGTAGCCTAATTTACCTAATCCTTATAACTTCAACTAATTCGCGGGTGGAAGCCCCGTCAAAATCGATCTCACAGTGAATTCCCGCAGGAACCCCAAACTTATTTCATTCTTCTTCTCCTTACAATAACAAACACAACAAAAAAAGAATAAGCGAAATAGGTCTAGCCGTTCACGCGTGATGCCGTGACTAAGGGAAATAGGGATATAAATAATAGTAGACCTTTTCTTCTCCGATCCAGTTTCTTTCAGCCGGTTCCGTTAAACCGAGAACATCAATCCAGTGGCAATAGTTTTGCGAGTTGTTGCCATACCAATATTTTATGATTACATATCTAAAAAAATTTAAGCCGTTATATAAGTGCAGCTCTAACGGTAGCTGATGGTATCTAGCAAAGTGAGTCAATGAAATTAGGCGACATGAAAATGAGGGGCCAAAACTGTGGAAGAGTTTGATGGAGGCCTAAGACCGATCTGGGATAAAGGCCGCTATGGTATTTGGACATGAAAAGCATATGGCCGGATCTCATCATCCGACCAAAATACCTACTTTTTAACAGTAAAATACTAAAATATTTAGTTTTAAGTGTTAAAGATAAAAACTATTTTAGTGTAGTAGGTATAGCAGTGATGTTGAGATCCGACCAATATGCTTTTCATGTCCTAATGATTATCTAACAAGAGCACAATAATAAAACACTCAGCTTCATAAATAGAACTGTTTATGTTCCTTTATTCGTGTGATTGAATACGATGTCAAGGATAAGCGCACACACGCATACACGCGCACATAAACAACGGAAAAGTATCGCTAATAAATTATAATTTTAATTTGCATGCTAGATTTTTTTATTGTCTTACAATGTTCTAAGACACAATTGCAAAATGCTTAAATAGTTAGTGAATAACTGTGAAGAAATAACATGTCAACGACTCCATCTATTATTCCATTTATTATACAAATTACTGTAAAATTATGTCTTTATTATTTTTGCCATACGTACCTATATGATTAATTGAACTGAGTAACAAAAATTTGTTCCTATGATACATATAAAATGTGATACAAAGCGACTCACCACAGAGCAAATAAATTAACTAGAGAGGACATATAGGCGGGGCAAGCGCGCCATCGTTGCAAAGGAGTATTTGCTCTAACTTGCCCAATACTTCTTTTGCTGCCATCTCAAGTATATTTACCACAATATTCTCAAAACTGAGAATTTTCAAAACAGTGACTAAGTAAAAACATAACCATAAGGCGTTGAATGCATTTCGTTACGTTAATGAATGTTTTAGTACATGATGAATAGTTTTGTGTGCGAAAATCACCCGGCGACACTGGTTTTCATCTGTTTTCATATTAAACTAAGTTGACGTCCCTTCTATGTTTTTTTCTGTTCTGTGCGACTCACATTGCTGTAAAATCAATCTTTTCTCTTATAGTTGTTTTAAAAAAGTATAGTATCTTACGCAAGGCCATCGTCAACCATCTGTTGTATTTCGGGCACGCTGACGATCTCCAGTATCTCCCCGTTGTCGGGGTTCCTCTTGATGTCCACCAGTTGCCACGGCGAGATGAGCCCGAAGCGCACGCACCGCATCACTTCCACGGCAAGACGCCGCCGCGACGACCACTCCCCGTACAACCACCGCACACCCGCCATCAATACTTCTATCTCACTGTGACACGATTATTAGATTTATATTTTTACTAACTTTCCTCAGAGTTTACGAGTTTTGATTTCAGAGTTTCCTATTTTTTGCTTTTTCGAATTATTAAATGCATTAAAGTTTAGAGAGTCGTGACTCATGACGTTATACCTAAGTATTAAAGTGTACAGCTAGGTGTGACGTCACACGGAATTTCAACTCAATTTATTTTTTGATTGCTTAAAAAAAGGAGAAATATGAGTCCAATAATTTTTTATCAATCTACAAGACGTACAAAAAATTAAAATTTAGTCATCAAATTTAGGCACAAAATTGATAACAGTAAAGTTTTCAGGTAAATATAATGTTTTTTTTTTTTCATACTGCTGAATAAAAAAAGTGGCACGATGGAGCAAATCGTAATGAGATACAATGTCATTATACCATAAATGTTTGACTAATAACCATGTTCACCTGGTAACGCAGATATAATTTGATTTAAGAAAAGTAATGACTTCTTCTGGTTCGAGTTCTAGGAAATCTTTCGATGCTACTAATGGTAGGAAAAAGCGCATTATCCGCGGTACCTATGGACGAATTATATTATATTAATTATCCATATTCATGCATTTTATAGGTTTAACGTATTAATAAACAGTTTTTGTACCATTAAATCCATGACTGGAGTCATACACTTTTCCCTTGCTTCTCTAAAAAGTGCATATGCAGTGTCTTCGGTGAAAAGACTCTCATTAACAATGAACGACCAACACTGATCTTCTAGATCTAAACAGTAAAATTTAAAAAAATACTACTTAATTATGTTTACACCTGCGTTCACCGATGACACATTATTGTATTTTTGTACTATAGTTTCACCTTTTATAGACAGGTATTGGGCGGCACAAAATAAATCCAAGACATTGTCTCTTTTCAAAACTTTATTGCTTTCTGGGCCGCTGTAAATCATCCATTCGTAGATAGTTTGAAATGCTTCAGGTGTTACACTAGTCTGGAAAAAACAAACATCTTTCAGTTACTGAACTACTAAATACTTATGTCTACAGATTGATTTAAAAAAGATGTAGGTAATGAGTTAAGATTTAAAAAAAATTTGAGCGTGCTTGCAAGAAAAGGGCTGTCTATTAAACCTCTGCTTGTTGTCTAAAAACAAAGGAAACAATTTCAAATGATATTTAGTAAAATAACAAAGTAAAATATTTTGGATAACTTACAACGGGTAGTTCAACCTCCCTGTGGTGATTCATATCGAAAAAAGTGGAGTAAATTTGTAAGACCATGTGATGACAGTGGAACACTTCATCACCGATGTGCACTAATGTGTCAGTGTTGCTGGAAATCAGATTATCAAAGGTAACATCTCAATGATTAGAGTGACGATTTTATTGATACCGAAGATATAATTTTATTAATCGAAAAGATATATCATATAAGTAGATGTATTTCATGATGATTTGTATACACGAATAATAAACGAAGAATAACAAAAAAGAGACGAGAGAACTAGTAAAATGTATATAGGAAAAATCAATGATATTATTATAAGTGTTAAATCGAGGAATATTTCTCAATAACACCGTAATTTCATGGTGATGCAATATTACAATATAGCGTTAATTAAGGAGTTCCAGCTAGAATTCCCGTATAAAAGTACTCTATTTTCTTTCCTGTACCCATGATGATCAGTCGTGTAGTTAAGGCGTGAAAGGATGACAGACAGACAGACAGATACAAACAGAGCTACTTTTGCATTTATATAATATTAGTATGGATCTCAAATTACATATAATTATGCAATCTCCGATAAAACTCCTGAAACAAATCTTGTTTCTTGGGTAATTGAACCCGCATCCAATCTATTGGCTCTGCCATGGCGTAACCAAGGCTAGACAAGTCTTTCCCTTTATCTTCTCTCATTCCTTGTGATCTGGTCTTGTTAAGCGTTGCATTACGATCATGGCCATAATTATTATTCTTCGTCACTACTATTTGAGCGTCTCTCGATTTATACTGCATCTGTGTTTCTAATTCACTTCCAGGCTCCTGTATCACAAGAAATATTTGAAACACCACAGAACGGAGCCCTTTTAGTTAATCCCACTCTGCACACTCTACGGTATATCATTATATTTTAAGAAAAACAAATATTTTACAAAATGTATTGCTATTTTACAATAAAACCCGGTCCCGGATTTCCATAAAATAAACCTTTCCGACGATGAATGTACCTATACTAACTACTAACAGTATTTTGATCTGCCTCATCTTCGGGTTCGCCTCCAGCTTTGCCTTCAAATTTTACTTTGACTTCAGCTTGAGTGGGATCCGCCAAGAGAACGCCCACGATCGAAGACTGGAATACCACCTGTATTCGATTTGATTTTATATTGAGATTATATTAGATTTGATTTGAGATTATATTTTGTAGAGGGGAAAAACGCTACGTTGTCATCAAGGGATCATGACAAATAAATAAAATTGAAATTGTTAATTTACAATTTTTCGGTTTTATTCTTTCGTAAATTAGACCACTTCACTAAGTACTAATGCTAACAATTCCTAACTCTCACATATAGTAAGTTAGCGAATTGATCTGGCTAATACTGCGTCCGTCCTTCAATACATCCGTCCCTCATTACATCCAGGATAATCAAACATCCTATTTTGGCTACCATTAAATGATCATTCGCCAAACTTAGGAAGTAATAATATTAGATCAGCGGGGCAATTATGTAACTTTTGTTGCAATCATATTTCAATTTCAATCAGAAAAATAGCGATTTTGTGATTAATTAATCATGTTTTTTAGACTGCTACAACTTTTGAAGTAGGTATGTTTATTTTGATTGATTGCTTCATATGCAGCACAGTATTTTGCAATTACGATATGCACATGTGCACAGTGCATATCGTAATTGCAAAACCGTCATGTTTCTGATTGCAACCGAAAATAATAGAAACAAAAGTTACATAATAGCCCCAGGAAGATAAAGACTATGATTGTAATTCGAGTTCTCTGAATGAGATTCGATTAACTACTAGGTAAGTAAAGGTACTTACCTGCTTAGACTGCACCTTAAGGTTCCCACTCGGAGTTGATTCAAATGGGAAAGTAGCGCCTTTCTGAGAACTTAGTTGGTCCATACTGTACACACTTAAAATAATATGAAATTTTCTTGTTGGATATTTTTCTTCAAATTTAATGTACGAGTTTTTTCATAATAAGTACTTAATTATACCTTGAATTTTCAGCACCAGAGGAAGATACAGTTGGATCAAAACATCTTTCACCGTGTGAACCACGCATGAAGTCTGGCATATATTTGGGAGCATCATACGATTCGGGATCCATGTTACAAGCGCTTTTCTTCTTGGGTTTCCTGATATCAAAGACAAAATAATAAAAAAGTTAGACAGATAGATTCTCTCTCTATTTAAATTCTCTATTCTTTATTTAAATTTTAGATTTATATATTTTATATCTTAATTCACTAAAGAGATTGTCAATATGATAGCTTGTACTTACTTTCCTTTAATGTTCCAAGACATGTGTGGATCTAGATCTGATATGTAATTTGTAGCAACAATATTGTCACCGCAACAATCATGCGTGTCAAATAATAAAACATCATTTGTATGCTTAAAAAGTGCCAACGCTAAAAATTTTTATTTAAAAAAATTAAGTAAGTATAACAAACTAAACGAAAGGTGGATGACAGTAAATTATATTATCTTACTAGCTGTTCCCCGCGGGTTCACCTGCGATAATTCCGGAGTTCCTGCGGAAATTTTGGAATAAAAGGTTATGTCCTTCTCTGTACCCTTGAATAGGTAGGTATCTACGTGTATGCAAAATTTCATGGCGAACCAGGGTGTGAAAGATTAACAAACAAACAAACGAAGTCTCATTGCGTTTAGGATTAGAGATACAATCTTAAGAGAATAATATTATCTTTCTTTATAAATAAAAATGAATGTTTGTATGTCTGTCCTCTATGCGTTTCGAAACCATTGGTCCGATTGTGATGAAACTTTGGTGGGTTTTGGTTTGGAGTTCTGCCTGCGTCCGCAAAAGTTCCTGATCCCAAAACTCACGCTGGTGAAACCGCGGGGGCCGGGGCACAGCTAATAATCACTAAATATATTTTGATATGATTTGATTTTACCCATAGAGAAGAATAGGATCACTTACGTAATCACAATACTGACAGTGATCGTGTCCATACAATCGGGAGCGGCCCGCGCAAGCCGTTGAATTAAAAAAAAAATGCTCTCATGTCACTGATTTTCAGCCAGGGTCGCAGTTAGGAGTTTTTATTTTAAGTATGAAATATAATATCGACATAAAATAAATAGCAAGATCTCATTACGTATAAAACAATAAGTAAGTACCGGTATTCACAGTCTATACGCATACTTACATGAATTGATTTTTATTCAATACAGAAATAACACAGTTATTGTTAAATAAAAGTTACTGTTTATAACTGCGTGAAATTGTTTATTAAACATTCAAACTTATAATATTTTGAAGAGAAAACGTTTGTTTGTTGGGAGTAATTTCTGAAACTATTATAGATCAGTATTGAAAAATCATTCATGGATAGTCATTGATAGGTAGCACCAAATAAAAATAGTCAACCATCATCATAGCCATCACCATATTTTGTCTTTGCCGCATCGCCGCTGGCCGCTGCCGCGGTATACTCGCTATACGTTTGACTGGATCAGCAGTAAAAATCTAACCTAACTTAGAACGATACTTTATAGTGATTACATTTAGATTTTTTATAGCACATCTTTTATGAGCACTCTACATAATATGTATATGATATGGCCAAATCATCAATGATCAGTTTTAGCTAGATCATGAACAGGTCGGTCACATCATGAAAAGCATCAATTCTATGATCTGGCCACGACATGAATACTCACAGTAATCTCCCGACTTTGCCGTGAGATCTGATAAAGAACTACGCCTGTACAGTTTGGGTTTGATTGTTATAGTGAAGTCATTGTAAATGTTTCTTGATGTTCTATTTTTTCTTATCCCCTGTGGCACGCTACTGAAATTGGAATAAACCTATTTTAAAGTTAGCGGCTTACTTGACGGTACATAGAGATATTGGACGTCTAAACCGTATGGAAAAGTAATTTTTACTTGCGTAATAATGGTATTAATAAAATTACCATCGGTGCTATGTAGTTTAGCGGTTAGCGAACCTGAATGGGCACATCATAAATAAATAAATAACTAAATCACTAAAGAACTGATGACCGATGGAACTGGAAAGTTCTTAGCGTGGGTGGACCCGCTACAAGGTGGACTGATGACTCGGTCACGGATAATATAAGACTATACTAGACTTGGTGAAGGTTTCGGGACGCCACTGGATGCGGGAAGCGCAGGATCGGTCGTTATGGCGGTCCTTGGGGGAGGTATTTTTTTTTTAATACAAGCAACGCTGGGTTATTTTAGACTAATAAATGTGTATGTCAACGACAAACCGTAGAAAATTGATTTAAAATGTTCTGGAAATTCTGAAATTGCTATTCAGTAAACTACTTTGGAGAGCTATATAAATTAAAAGAATTTCTTTTATGGAGCACTACAACTTTGGTTAGGTAAGTATATCATTTACCTGCTGTTTAATAACTACGATCCACCAATAATCTAAACCAAAACTTATAATGGGAGTCAACAAGGTCTGCACTGTAGCATTCTTGCTGTCGAGTGCAATCGTAAGTACTAATAAGTACCTACCTACCTTTATCGTCCACATAGTAAAAAACAAATTTTGTTTTCAGTACTTAACTAAAAATATACCTACTCACATTTTCTGCACTGGCACTCTTTTTCATTTCAATATCACTATATTATGTATTTAAATAATATCATTCAAGAACATGAATCATAGTTGTTGCAAACAATATCTATTATTTTTAAGGTTAGCGGCAAATAATGTCAAATTCAGAAAAAAGTAAGTAATATAAAAGTAATGATAGATTGTTTTATGCCTTTATTGATTTACACTATAATACACACATCAAAAGTGTCTAGGGATCAACATATATTTTTGCAATAACTTTCTCCTGATTGATATTAATTAAAATTTTCTTTAAGGATTCTTCAAATGAAGTGTTTTCGTTTGTCACAGTAACGATAAACCAAGTCACCTTTGCATTAATAAAGAAATTTGCCATTTTTCTAATAAAGGGATTTGTGACATTTGAACCACTAACATTAAAGTTCGAAAAAAAGACTGAAATAACAGTTTTCTTTAAAATTTTATTGGGTAACTTAAACAATTAATAATCCGTGTTTCTACCGCGAACAACACAAGAACATCGGTTTGGCATACTCAAAATGAGTTCATCCAAATCACGCTGTGGAATGGCCGCCCATGTTCGTTGCAACAACAAAAAAAGGTCTTCTTGCGACTGGATACCCTCCATATTCGGCAGAGCTCTTCTCTGTAGCATATCCCATGCATGCTCAATCGGGTTCAAGTCTGGCGACTGAGCAGGCCAGGGCAGGACATTGATGTTAGCTGCGGCGAGAGTCTGTCTTACAACTCTTGCGGTGTGCGGTCGTGCATTATCATGCATTAACTGAAATAAGGGACCGATTTGCACTTGTAGAGGAACGATGACGTCTGATACAATCGTCTCAGCATAAATTTGAGCGTTGAGGTTGCCTCTGATCCAAATCAACTCAGTTCTTCCGCCGATCCAAATACCCGCCCATACCATGATGGTTCCACCACTATAAGGATGAACTTCCTGGCAGGATTTTAATCGCTGTTGGCGTCCAGGGGTTCTCCAGTGTCGTATACCTACGTCTTGTATCCGGTCTCATATCAAAACGAGACTCATCAGAAAAGCACACGAAACGCCATTGTTCTTCTGCCCAATTTCTGTGTTCAAGAGCCCATTGATATCGAATCCTACGATTGTGCATTGCTATAGGTGGTACCCGTAGCGGTCTTCGGGAATGAAGGTTCACTTCATGCAAGCGGTTTCTGACTGTTTGGTCACTAATTAAGTTCCCTGAAGAGTGATGAAGCCTCACGGCTAACATCATGGCGGTTATTGTTGGAGCTCTTCGAGTTAAGATTTGAATGTATCGGTCTTGTCTCCGTGTGGTGCAGCGATACCGTCCTCCATGGCGCTCAGCCACGGTACCAGTGCTTCGGTAACGTATCCAAAGTCGACTGATAACACTCTGACTTGTATTCAGAGCTAAAGCCACAGTACGTTCCCGGGAACCAGCTTCTATCATTCCCACGGCTCTGAGCATTTCTTCCCTGCTTAAATGACATCGCCGCTCCATAATAACGTTGGTTTTAATCAGTAGTAGGGAAACAGTAGCACTAATAATGTCTTCAATGCGTTGTATGTTTTTATAGGGAAAATATTGACAGCTGATTTTCATCTTTTACTCGAATTTGATTGACAGTTCCTGATTCAAATTATGTAATGCACCAAAAAGGATCCATATAAATTTATAAAATCATAAATTTATTACAAAGCCACATCTCAATCTCAAGAAATCCGCATAAAAATGCTTGATCCCTAGACACTTTTGATGTGTGTATTTAATTGGTTATTTCGGAAAGCAAAATTTTAAGAAGAGGAACTGATGATGAAGACCACAGATGGTCATCGGAACTACTCAATAATGGGTATTTCACGGGTTCCGAATCGTTAACTTTAATATGATTTCTAAACAATTTATGCCCGTCATAATGTATATGGTGAAGTGGAACTGATGGTGATGTACTAGGAGAACTCCTCAAAAATTAACGTCCCTGCGTCGGGAAAAGTAATATTTTGTAAAAGGTGATGGGCAGTTGACATTAGGCTATTGTAACTTAGAGAAATTACGAACTAAGTCACTTAAAAGCCAGAAATAAACAAAATTTTAACAAAAAAATTAAATCCTACTTCCAAAAACACAAAACTAAAAAACTAAAAACAAAAAGCTAAAAATAACAAAATACCGATTTAATCCAAAAGACAAAAACGGTTTTAATTTTTTTGTTAAAATTTTGTTTATTTATGAACATTTCAATTTCAATATGAGGTCTATATATAAATCGTTCTTAATTATATGACCTGTATATATAGAGTAGTAGTGATGAGTAATTATTTAAGTTTTGGAAAGGTATTTTCATCCAGATATATCCTGATGATATTCATTAAAATTTCTGATGCTTTAAGAAACCTTTTTGTAAACTCTTGTTTCAGTTATTGACAGTGTCGTTTAGCCAAGCCGCCGATGTGACATCTACTGAGACCAACACGGCCGAATCCGCCACAGCCGGAAATGAGGCACCCAAATTCAGGAATGTGATTGTTGTCCCACCAAACTGTCCTGAAGGAGAAAAGATGACCCCCGATGGCGTCTGCCGCGAAGTATTAGACCGATGACGCCACCGATGGAATTGAAATTAATTAATCAATTTGTTCAATGCCATGCATCACGTTAGATTACAGTAGTTATAATATATTATTTATTATTAAAGAAGTTTAAGTACCTATACAAGTATACATATTATATAAAACCCGAATATATGTATATTTAGTTAATTATTTTATGCAATATTGAATAATAATTTCGCTTTGTTCGAATTAGACTTCTATTAGCTATCGCCTCTAGGCTCGCCTCTAACGTCGTGGCGGGGCGTGGGGAGGCACAGGGTAGGCAGGGGGAAAAGTGGCGGTTCTGCGTACTCTTGTGTTAAATACTAGCTTTGCCCCGCAATTTAACCTGCGTGTGTTTCGGAATTTCCACAGGAACTCCAAAGTAGCCTAATTAACTTCTTATAACATCAGCTAATTAGCTGTGAAAGTCCCGTCAAAATCGGTCCAACCGTTTCGGAGATACATCCGCGTGCGTTTCGGAATTCCCGCAAGAACTCTAAAATTTCTTTCATAAGAATCTTTTCCTTACAGTAATAAACACAACAAAAAAGAATTAGCCAAATCGGTCCAGCATTCTCGAGTTTTAGCGAGACAAACGAACAGCAATTAATTTTTATATAAGTACAACGTGTAAATGAATTAACTGAAAACTAGAAAGTAGTTTGCTCAGAATCGAGTTCCGAATCGATCGCACCATGTTTTAATACCTACAGATAATATTTTTTTCATTTTTATTTGCCCATGTCAAAATAATTTATAACACAACATATTCGGTTTTTTTTCTTTCATAATATTCATACGGATTTATCAGCACAAAAAAATACACAAAAAAAAACCCGTTGGACCGTGAAATCAGACCGTTAATATACCGTAGGTTTTTGATGTACCTACCTACTTACTATACGGTATAGGCGGTGGTTTTTCAGGCGTCTTATTTATGAATAAACACCCCCATCGCCACATGTTTTAATCATGACTTCTCCTATAGCCTTGGGAATGGGGTCTATCTATCTATAATTAATTAATCTATATCTATTATATGTAAAAGTCAGTGCCGTGGCTGGTAGGTAACGTAATATTACGTGTCTGGCATTGGCCCTAGGAGCGTTCATAGATCGTTAGGTATGTTATGGAGATGGCGGTGAAAGGGTTAAATTCCCCGCAATCGAACTGGAGCCGTATTTTTGAATCGCTCGAATTACTTTCACACACGGAATCGCGAATTCACATGCGAATGCTTATACATTTTTTAAGCATTCACACGTGAATCTTGCAATTCCGTGTGCGAAAAGTAATTCGAGCGATTCAAAAATACGCCCCCCTGACGAGATTGAGTGTTTAGGAGTAGGTAGGTATATCTATCTACCTGATACAAAAAACCAATTTTATCCTTGACTTAAATATCCGCCTTCACCTTTTGGTTTAGTTTATAGATTTAGAAAACGTATAAAAATATTGTTTATTATTATTTATTATAACACAATTTTACTTATTTAGGCATTTAATACCGCATACTATGACATCGTAGCTATTCGTAGTAGGTACATACCTAAGTAACGTAAGTAATTAACTACGCAACGTCGGATACGTGATAGCGAGAAAAAAATAGACTGAATTGTCGAATGTCCGTTTTACAAAAAAAATAAACGTCATCGCCGTTTCCTATATTTGTTTAGAACAGAAGTTCCCAAACTTTACGTTTCCTTAGACTGCCCGGCGATTTTGTCTGTTTTCCTCACTCTTGGCCAGAGCCACGGCAGCGGTGGTGGCGGCGGCGAAAACTAATGATAGACAACATAAGAATTAGGCCACAGCTTTGTTGTTTTTAGTAATTGTATCTACCTACCTACTGGGTAAAATAGCATCTTTGGACGCAGATAAGCAATAACATGTTAACCCACAATATTAAGTTATTGATTCAAAACGCTTAATTGAGAGTGATAGAGCGTTTTTTAATTATGTATTTACCTTATTACATTGTTTAAATACCAAAAATCATTTAAACATAAAAAAATGCTGAAACAAAATGACGATATGATTTCAAAACACGATTTATTCAAAATTTCTCCAATATGGGTTAACACACTATTGCTTATCTATGTCCCTTTCTCATAAACCTTAGTGGTTTCTTAAGTGCTATGTTAGCTATCTTTTTTAATGTAATTTTTCGTTTTGGTAAATAAAGTTAAAAAAAAAGCTATCAGCGGCGCGCGCTGTGGCCTAATACTAAATTTTGGTGATGACTTGCCTACGTGGTAGCAACTTTCATGGACATCCCCTAAATCGTCGTGCACTTTGAATAATATTTTCTCTAACAAACTTCCTGCGTACGAGAAATTCGACGCATGAGGGTTGATTTTGTTATATGTATATATACCACTTTGGGAATCGCTGACCTAAAAGATCATTCGTACAACCTTTGGTACAACTTATTGGAGAAGTGGTTACTTATCTATTGGGTGAGGCTAATATGCATTTCAAATGTTCTCTAATCTATAACCAAGTCACATTTTTCTCTAGCGGTCAAAGCATGGATGATATACACGGGCATTCATTCCAGGTTTTATCTGGACTGGTTGGAGTCAAGTCAGTTTCAGTCATAGATTCTTTTATTTTCTTGGTGAATTTGTCTATAGTAAAATTAATAAAAAATTAACCGTACATAAACTAAATAAATATAAATGCAAAAAAATTGTAACTGAGTGGCTCCTTTCACTAAATTACGAGCAAACAGAGAATTTCCTACATATAATCGGGTGATATTAATTTGATCTATTGTATTATAAATATTTACATACGATATAATTATATGATATGAGATTGGTAATGCAATGGATATTTTATAATAAGTGTATGTATAATTTCTTTTTTACCTAACCAGTGCTATCGGAAGGTTGCTGGTGCTTATGGCACGGGTATTCCCAGTATAAGTACCAGCTTTAAAATTTAAGTAAAAACCAGTATAAAAGTGATATATATTAAGTGGGTTTCAGTGTAAAATTTAAGCGAAATAAAGATTATTATTATTATTATTATTATTATTATTAATTACAATCTAATAATATTTTTTTTCACTTCTCATGCTCTGAAAGTGCTTATTTATGCAGGATATCGACTGCACAAAATCGAATTTTGTGCACAAGTTCATTAACGTATCTACTCATAAATGTATCTATAATAAGGCAAAAAAATGTGGTAAGTGATGTGTTTTTTAACACATAAAAACAATTTCCTTCAGTATTCAAAACTTTACTAACTTTACTTTTAATTTTAATTAAAGAAATGTTATGTTATACTATTGTTTTATTTCCTCGCAATCGAAGTGAAAAGCAGAGTTTATAATTCGTCCACAAAAACATTTTATCCTCGACATTACTATCAGCTCTCGCCATCGGTTCGTTTTGTGCACTTGTTGTAAAATCTACTAGTTCATACCACCTGCTCGATCAATCTCAATGTAAAGCAAGACATTACATCCCAACTCAAGGGCAGGAAGGTAATGTTACATGAAACTCCCAAGGGAGTAAAGTGATTTGAGTTTGGAACTTTAAAATTTGTAGGAAAACTCTTAGCATTTTATTCTTTTTATGTGATCTGTCTGTGGTGGTCAGTCAGATTTTTGAATAAACCCTGTTTACAATGCCAGTTTAAAGAGGGTTTAACATGTCTCGCAGTATAGGTAGGTATAAAAAGTAGAGTATGCACCTCAAGGATAAAGCCTGTCTTAGTCACGGGCACCCTAAACCCCTCGCTTCACTCAGGACTCTACATAAGTCCCTCGCTTCGCTCAGGAGTTATTTTTTATTTCCCCTCGCTATGCTCGGAGATTAACTCTTGAGTCCCTCCTTACGCTCTGGGGTTCAATATGCCGCCCGTGACCTAAGACACTGCTTTACTCCCGCGGTGCATAATCTACTATTAACTACTACTACTGAATTTCAGTAAAGTAAACTAAAGTAAAGTAAACTTTGGATTTCACTTTGGACGTATAATACCATTATTTTTTTATATACCGATAATTAGGTTACCTAGAACGGGTTCCAATCTTACCTCTATAATATAATAATCACGGATTAATACGAAGTATTATTTTATTACCAATTTTATCTTTGATCGGAGTTCTTTGAAAATGTTTTGTGAAATCAGTCATTTCCGAGTATGCGTCATATCGATCGGAACTATATTGTGTATGAAATCACAATGAATAATTTTATTTGCTTCGACATGGTAAATGATAAACTTTTTCAGTATCGGGAATTCCAAAGACGTGCCCATATCGTATAGATAAATACTAAATGCCTTTCAGTGATGAATATGCCTACTATCTAAATTGTTCACATGTTGACGTCACTGCACCCAAATGGCAAGCGTTTTCTCGATATATATGAGAAGCAGCCACGAACTCCGCAACAGTGAGCTGAACAGCATCGTGCTTGAAGCATCGTATTGTGACATTGAACACGTGAACCTCAAAATATTTTTTACAGTAAGTACCTACCTTATACCTTTCACTTTTAATAGCAATTATGAAGATTCATAGCTTTGCATTTGTACTTTATATATCGTTTAAATATTAAGTACTTAGTTGCAGTTTGTTATGATATTAAGTACTTTTATTTTTATTAATCCCTTATTGATCCTGTTTGATCAATTTCGAGATATATAGCAAGATTATGTAGATATGTAGTAATATACTTGCCAAAAAAAATATTAACTTGAAAAAGAACCTAACTAACTACTTACTTGAAATTGAAAATTAACCTCTTGACCTTGAAATTCTAGAAATGACATTTTTTTAAATTTAATGCGTACTTATGTAGATAGGTTTATGTTTAATTGTGATTGGTTCTTGTGTCCATAAATACCTATTATTAGTTGTTATTTTTATGGATAAAGAATATTATGGTTAGTACATATATATATATATATATATATAAGTAACGTTTTTAGATACGTACATATCTATTATAAAAAACCTGTCCGAAATGGCAAAAAATATGTCTATTTACTTACTATATTGCTCTCAAATTCCAGAGGCTTGCAAAAAAATGTAACCTTGGAGCGCGTCGTGATCAGGTTTTGCTTTTGTTAAATATATTTCCGAATGACTGGACAATATCCCTCGGCCTTCGGAGTACCTAGGTACCTTTCCGATATTATATTTTTACTAGCTGTTTCCCCGTTGTGTCACACGCTTTAATGTTGGAATTGCCTCGGGAACTTATTTGTTCGGGATAAAAAAGTACCCTATGTCCTATCCCAAGACCTAAAAAATACTCAAAATTACATAACAAATAGCTCTTTCCCCTGGTTCCGTACACGTGAATTTCCGTACATAACGCTCCTATTCCCTCGGGATCTTTTTGTTTCGGGATAAAAGTAGTATCAAAAGTTATTTCGGGATATAAGCGTAAAAAACTTTGTATGAGTTTTACCTTCATAAACTTAATTATTACCTGCGACTTTTCAAGAGCGTACAGACTTTTCTGTTTCTTTTGCAATATTTAAGCATTGATTCATAAATCTAGCTATGTCATCAATTTAAGTTTACACTAGTAAATATTTTCAAGATTCATTAGAACTCGTTGATGTGGGTGAATGTCCTTTGTCCTATTCCACGACATCGGTTCTTTAGTTCCAGAGATTATTGTCCTTACAAACTAACAAACTTAATTACTTTTTACATTAGTATTGATAACAGGTAGGTATCTAGTGACTTCACTAAATAATTCTTATTTTCGTTTTTGTCCTTCAGAAACATGGCTGACAGCGACCGTGTCGTTTACCCTGACGAGGTTGAAGACATCAAAGAGAAAGCCGCAGCGGTTGATAACGAAGCAGGCGACGAGAACACAGTGGAAGAGAAGCCAGAAGCACAGCAGCCGGTAGGAATCGCCGCAAGAAACATGATCACCGTCCCCGCGAACTGTCCCGAAGGGTACAAAATGGGGATCGACGGCGTGTGCCGGGAAGTCTTTGATTAAACAAACACATCACACTCTCCAATTTAGTCTAAAGGTTGGAACGTTTCAACCACAGAACAGAAAATAACAGAAGGGACATCAACTTTGGTTAGTGTGAAGACAAATGAAAACCAGTGTCGCCGGGTGATTATAACTACACTAAAACATTTATTAACTTAAAGAAATTTATTAAATGCTTTATGGTTATGTTATTACTTAGTCACTGGTTTCAAAATGCACAGTTTTGGAATATTGTGGTAAATATACTTGAGATGGCAACAAAAGAAGTTTCGGAGAAAGTTAGAGCATTTGCTCTAACTTCCTTTGCAACGGTGGCGCGCCTGCCCCGCCTATATGTCCTCTCTAGTTAATTTATTTGCTCTGTGGTTTAAACCTTTACAATTTTTGTAGTTCTGGACGTGCTGATTTTGGCACTTACGTAAATATACATCCCATTTCAACTATCGGAACGTGATGGAACTTTCAAAATCTCTCAGTATTAGATTGTTTATTGTTAATGAATGTCTGGAATGTGTTGTTTTTAATTTGGCTGTTCTAAAAGATGTTTGTGGAACATGAATAAATGAATCTGTGTTAATTATAGATAGGTAACTACACACTAATTATATTTTTCTTATCAAATAAAACAATTTGAATTTTCTAATAATTAACGATCATTTACTTTAAAACATTAATATAATTACATAATAATGCCCTAAATTTGTGATAATTAAAACATAGGAGCTAATGTTTAAAAAATTAATTTGTTTTTCTATATAACCCTGACACAAAATAGGTACTGTAGATACTCGCCTACACAAATTATAAATAACCGAGCGTTGCATAAGTTTTAACAAATGGAGCATCACTCTCACTCGAGTTCCTGGAACAGAAGAAACTTTTGTTATAGTATAGGTAAATATGATTATAGTCACAGGTAGGAATAGGCTGTTATAGGTAGAAGTAGGCTGTTAAACGTAGAACATAACGGTACAGTCAGCATCAGAATAATGTAATAACTTTTGACAGTTGTTGAATCTTATCGCAATAAAATTGTATTATAATAACAACGTTTAACGATTGAGGTGAGGTGTTTACATATTTTTGATGCTGACTGTATAAAGTCCTAAGCTTATTAAAGGTTGTCTGAAAGAGATTGCTAATAAAGTGATACGATCCCTTTGGTTAATAGTTAATAGTAACATTTCCTTTAAAAAAATATGTAACAAACGGTGTAGTACAAGTTTTTTATTCTATTCTAATTACCTATTCTAATAGCTAGATCTCTTTTGATTTTATTTATCAATCTTAATGGGGTCACTTTTACCTTAACATTTTAAACCTAAAGTTATTTAGTAGTGAAATCAAACTTTAGTAGCTATAGATACTGATATCAAATTCTTTGGAAAAGTATAGTTTGGATGGGACTTCGCCTAGTTTTGTTTTGGTCGGAGTCAGACGCTCGTTCGGGCTTAGTCTAACGTGAATGACCAAAAAACAACCGATTATGAGTAGAATCGCTATCGTTAACATAATCAGCGCGATGCGAAATGTATCTACCTACAAACACAAATAAATTTGGTTGGGATTTGGTATAGGTAAATTAAAAATTTGATTACCTACTCTCTCTTTTTCTCGAACAAACACCAATAAATGAAAATATGAAAGGGGTACATACCTATATGTAGGTTATTAAATATTTTTCACAAAATAAAGGTTTCTGGGGTAGCCAGATTACTTACGCACACTACATATAGCACAAACCTTAGTAAAAAAATAAATTGTTTATGGTACAGCACTTACCTACCAACATTTTCTACGAATTGACATAAGTACCTACTCTATGTGAGTGAACAATAAAATAATATGGTGTAGGTAAAATTCGTGACCAAGAAAAATAGACAATTCGTTGCAAGGAACTTTCCGTGCACAATATAGAGATATCTGCCATAGTGCATGCTGTGGCGGTACTTCCATACAAGCCCAAAAGCCTGTTTTGTCTAACCACAACGCCACAAAATATCAATATTGCGGGTCTGCTGGAAGAAATTTCACATGGAATAAGCATGACCCTTGTACATGATTACTTTTATACTTTCTTTCCTTTTTATGTTGTCCTTGTGTGCATTAATTGTTAAATAAATAAATAAATATTTTAATAAGTATAAGTAAAGTGTATAAATATAAATACTTATTAAAATATTAGATACTCCACAAGCAAGCGCTTCAGCTAGGCATACCGGGCTTTTGGGCTTGTATGGAAGGAACGTCAGTGAGTGCATGTGTTGTTCGGTAAATAACTAGATACCTATGTATCTCAGATTTTTTTTATTTTGTCATTGCTTCCCCTTTTAATTATTTTATTATCTACTGAAGGAATGAATAATTACGATTATTATGCGAGTAAATCTTTTTTGTTGAATTCTTTTCTTTGGTTGATAGGTTGTGAGACATTAAGATCAATTTGTAGATTTCAATTCATTAATTAATACTTTATTAATAAAAAATTATTAATTTTTAATTATGTTTATACATTACACTTAACTACCAAAATTATTCTTAACTACGAAGCATTCATTTACAAATGAGTAAGTAGATAGGTAGGTACCTACCTAAAAGTTAAGTTACTTCAATTTACTACCAATTTTTATGTTTGCTTCTTACAAATGTTTGATGATTGTTGGATTGAAAATGCTGATGGTTTGATGTAAAAATGTGAGAACTCTAATTTGATGAATAATTAATTAATGAATTACTAAAAAAACTTGTAGTAATAGGCAGTAAAAGTAGGCAGGCGTACTTATTTTACCAAATAAGCGTATTTAAATAATAAAATGTAGAGTTGTAAATAATACTTTATCGAATTTTATTTCGGCATGCGAAATAAGGCAACATTCACAATGAAATAAAAACCAAACAATAATAATAATTTCACGTGCTATCTAAGTACCCACCACATGAGTCGATGGAACTACATTGTATCTAAACACACAACGCTCAAGTAACTACTTCAAACTCACGAGTACTTACTCGTCCTCCCACGGACAAATGTCATTCCGCTGTTTGCGATCGACGACGTTTTTACTATCACTCTTATCGCTATCGGTCCGAGAGACCGACGACAGTTCGTCTTTATGAGCAATATTTTTCGTCGCGTCCGACACGGACGCCGCCTTAGAGTCTGTCGGGATCATCTGCAGGGGCGCCGAAGGCACTTTGTCTACGTTGTCTTCGTCAACGCCGATATCTTCGCAGACAGCGAGCGGCGCGACCGGAGCCACGGGACGCGGAGCGGCGGCCTCCGGCGCGGGGGGGGCTGGCGGGGGCGGTGGGACCGCGGGGAGCGCCGCCGCCGCCGAACAGGTGGGCACTGGCGACTCGGCCGCGGGGAGGCTCGACGAAACCGACGCCGTACTCAGTACAGACACAGTGTCGCCCCTCAGCGACGACTCCGTCTCCTCATCTCTCCGGGTCGTACTCTCTGGAAGATCGCCGATTTCACTACACATTTCTTTGTGAGAGGCCGGACTGGTTTCTTTAATCGTCGATGCTTCTTTTGCAATCGTCCCGGGCGACGGAGCCGCTTCGTCGGCGGCTAATTTCGCGCGGTCAACATCCAAAGACAATTTAGCATCGCCGACGATCGAATCACGACGCGACGCGTCCGACGGCACGGAGGCGGACGACGATTCGAACGCGTATTGCACTTTCATTTCTACTTTAGAAATATCAGTTCTAGAATTATCACAACTAGGATTAAGAGACGAAACAGTTTTCTCGAGGGCGGGCGCACCCTTGCTCTCGATAGCTTGCAGAGCCGTCCGGCCGGGGTCGGTGGGCGTGGGGTCCGCGGACGCGAACACGGACGAGGGCTCGTCCGAGTGCGCCAGCGAGCGCGGCTCGTCCGGG
The DNA here is from genome assembly GCA_907165275.2 of Zygaena filipendulae. NCBI lineage: Eukaryota > Metazoa > Arthropoda > Insecta > Lepidoptera > Zygaenidae > Zygaena > Zygaena filipendulae. The sequence continues at coordinate 10,527,859 of OU015652.1, read as the reverse complement.
GAGCCGGTGCCGGCGGGGGAGCCGGCCGACTCCTCGTCTGGCGCCGAGCTGACGCTGATGGTGGGCGTGGGGTGCGGCGGCGGGGGGTGCGCGGCGGGCGGCGCGGGCGCGGCGGCGGGGCGCGGCGGGCGCGGCGAGTGCGGCGGCGACCCCAGCGGCGCCAGGTGGCGCGGCTCGACGGCGGACAGCCGCCGCAGCGGGGGCGGCGCGCCGCGCAGCCCGCCGTCCAGCGTGCTCTGCTGCGGCAGGCGGCGCGTCCTCTCCGCCACCGCCGAGCTGACGTCCGACGACGAGCTGCCCGAGTCCGCCGCCGAGTCCTGGCGCCGCCGCCCGGCCCCGCCGTAGGTGCACTCCCGCGACGCGCTCTCCCAAGGTAGAACTTCAGTTGATTCATCATCGAGGGCATCCCTATAATAGACATACACGGGCGCTGTCAGATACATCACTATAGCTTTCGTCGGCGGCATCGCTCGCGGTAATGTAGAAAGATACACTAAGTCCTCTGTACTCCTGATAACGTGTCTGCAAAATTTTATGATGACCGGTTGGTCGAGTATTTACGACGTGAAAGCTTAACAACAAACAATCTCACATTCGCATTAATATTATTATAATATTAGGATTAACCTATAACGTATCTAGATAAAGAGAGAAAATGCCCAAATACAAACAACAAAAATGATTATGAATGCGATAGATTTAATGTAATATATAGGTGTGTGCATGGCGTGTTTGCCTATAATTGAATTGGCATTGTGGCACATAATGTACTCATTACACTTATATACAATATTTTATAATGTAAATCTGTTAGCAAATCAATAAATAAATAAATAAATAATTTCTTTGACAAGTATTGACAACTCACTTGAACGGTATATCGCAGAGGTTGGACTGCGAGTGGCTGTGCGGCGGCGCGGGCGGGTCGGGCGCGGCGCGCGGCGGCTGCGCGGCGCACACGGCCAGCTCGTGCGCCGAGCCTGACAGCGAGCGGTCGGAGCCGCGCCGCCGGGACAGCCCGCCGCCGGCCGCGCCGCTCGCCGAGCCCGGCTTCTTCTTCACCTGCCCGCCGAAATTGAAGAACCTGGCGTGGAACGAGACGAAAAACCACTTAAATATAATTAACTGGCTAGTCCCTGCGGTTTCATCCGCGTTAATGTAAAAAATAATATATTGCGCCCCATTCTGTACCCCGCGGCGTGTAGGTATTCAAAATTTCATGACGATCGGTTGAGTAGTTAAGGCGTGGAAGCGTAACAAACAAACATTTATAATATTAGGATAAGTAACAATCAAATAAAAATCGACGATTGTAATTTCGACCTTGTGCACTGCGCGTAGGTAAAGCAGTAAGTACGTAGGTAATAGCTATTCCTAAAACAAAATCAACTTACCCAAGTTGATAATCTATAATCGTTAATAGGTACATAGAAAAGTAAGGCACGAAATCGTGCTGCAACTGCAACGTACTTGGCTTTCTTCTGGTACACGTTCCGCCCCTCGGCCAGCAGCCGCTGGAAGTGGTCGGAGCGCACGAACCGCGGGTAGCAGTCCTTCTTCAGCAGCAGCGAGTACACGTGCTCGGCGGCGTGGTCGAACGCGTACCGCGAGCCGGTGCGCAGCCCCTCCGCCACGCGCTCCGCGGTCGCGCCGTCGATGTTGATCTCGCACGGCGCGCCCGGCTCCAGGAACTCCCTGAGCGACCACACAATTTTAATTTTTAGTCCTACTTGTAGATAACAAATATTGGACACGTATTTTTTTCTTTTTTTACGTAGGTACTTAATCAAAAAATAACGGCGATACATTGAGTTGAAATTCCGTGTGACGTCACACCTAGGCATAGGTACCTACTTTATACTTAGTTAAACTTTAATTATAACTTTAAATCGTTTTATCTAAGTTTAATCTTTTTACTATCTAATTTTATACTGACTTATAGATTTCATTCATCTTCTGCTGTATTTGTTTAGTACTGCTGCGGCGCAGGTCCATGACAGCGAGCCAGAATCTGATGTTTTCGTGGGAGTACTCCTTGCGCAGAAAACTCGTAAACTCTTGCAGACCGGTGGGGTCTGACACCAGCTCCTCAATAGAAAGGGCCCATCTCTGCACTCGCTTTTCGCTCGGAACCTCAACACTGCTCAATCAGAATTCACTTATTATTTCATTTGCTGTCATGAAAGCATTCTGTCAATCGTGTTTGTATACCATCGTATTAAGTATATAATATATTTAATTATAGTATAGTATTATTAATCAACAAAGCGAAGTGATATTATAAATATTTGAGAAGAAAAAATGGAGATGAGTATTTGAGAAAATGTTAAATATTCGACGTCTATGGGAAAAAGTAGGTTAAGTGACTCACAGAGGACTGTTGATTTGCCAAAAGAGGGTATCATCGCTGACCCAAGGATTGGAGGGCTGCGGCGGGGTGAGCCAAGGATCGTAGGGAGCGAAGGTCTCCGAGTAGGCCAAAAGGGCCTCTAGGGCAATTGAAGTCTTCACTCTCGTACGGTCCAGGCTCACTTTTAGATGTTCAATCTAGAAGAGTTAGAAATTAGAGTGAGACTAGTCCTATCTACGATTAGTCAAAAAAATAGTTTCTGATACCCAGCTCGTTACGGCACAGGTTAACGCCACTGATCATTATTCAAAACTACTGCATACACTAGAAGATATTAGATTAAATTAAACAAACTAAACAGATCAATAGTTACTGGGACTACATAGTTCTTAGAGAGGTAACATGTAATCTAAGTGCGGAATGCTCGAATAGCGAGTTGGGTGGTTTGGTGCGGGTACCTCTCTGGTGAGTTGTTGTATGGTGCGCTTCTTGGGGCGCGGGTGGCGCGCGCGCACCGGCACGGGGCAGGGCTCCAGCGCGCTGGGCATGCCGGGCGGCGGCCGCGCCACGCGCCAGTACGCACGCTCCTGGCTGTCACTCACTATTTTGTCGCCCTTCTTGCGCTCCTTCGCAAGCCGCACCTGTATGATAATGGAAGTTTTCGGGCGTGGAAAGACTGAAAATCGGTCGCGGGAGTTTCGTCAGGAACGAAGTCCCACACGAATGTTATTTAAGAAAAGGTCGTCACATTAATTTGTTTTCATTATAATGTAAACAGGTATGATGGCTAATGCTTGACGATAATAATATATAATAGAACTACGCCGGACGAAACCGGACTCCGTGATCCATCCGTCTCGATTAGAATGGTGGGGACATAAAGCTTTTCCTTACGTGATGCGTGACGATTTAGTTAACTTCTTCAACGACGACTAGTGCAGGAACCCTCCTTAAGATAATTGGGATAGTGAAATTATAAACACCGAACTACAACTCTTCCCGGATGGAGGTTCAGAGAATGACTGAAAACTAGTGGAGTGGACGTTGTAAAAAAAACTTAAGTAGGTACCTATAGAATGCAATATTTCTAGGCACGGAGTGGTAGAGCCGAACCTACCACCATATGGGATAAAGCTAGTATGCACGTGTGTGTGAGAGAGAAAGAAAGAGCCTTGTGTCTCTATATCAAATAACGGAGCAATAATAAGAAAAATCGACGTTACGAAAATATTACTTAGATTAAATTCCACGTTTTTATTTCAAAGCATATAAGCAAAGGTGCTTGGACTATACGTATAAAAATGATTTGCAAAATATTTTACAAAATGATAACCTGTTCTTCCGCCTGCATAGTGATGAAGTCCCACTTGGCAGCGAGGTTCTTCTTGAGATTGGCGAGTGCTTCGAGCTCATATTCTTCAAGGCCGTGTCGTTGTTTGTTACGTAGTGTGCGTTTCACGAGGTAGATTGCGTACTCAACGTTGTCGGGCCCGAGGGTGGGCGCGCAGGACCCGCTGCCAGCCACACGCGGCGCCTGCCATGGCCAGTAGTATGGACTCTGGAAACAAGAAAAAAAAAACACCACTACGTACATATCTAAAGAATCTTTCGCCTTTTGCTTTGTCTTTACTTTTGAGGTTTAATAATCTCTCCTGGGGCATATGTGATTTGATTTGAATCTTCTTCTTCTTTAATTATGGTGTCTATCGTAATTTATCATAATAATTTTTCCAATGACAATGTTTTAGTGATAAAAATATTTTCTGCTGTTATAGTTTAATAAATTTAATAGCTGCTGAATTGGGGCAAAGATCAATGATGGTTTCAAATAACGAATTGTATTTATCTTTGAATTAGACCTTGTGCCTTCTGGCCAATGATTATATTCTCTTTGCTTCTGGCCTTCTTCAAACAGCCTACATATATTTTTACAATGAAGTTCAGGCATTTTACCACAAAGACTAGATAAAATATATAGATTTTTTCTACCCAGACGTTTCACTCACAGGGACGATTTATAATACTCAAAAGGGATAAAGCCTTTTTACTAGCTTAAATTGGTTAAGTATGTATAATTAATGTCCATACATAGAATACTTCTGAATAACTAAAAATTTTGCACGAGATGATCCGATACCCAAAAGAACTTACTTGAAATCTATACAGAGAAGAGTCGTCCTTCAACACAAGGTTTTTTGAATCGTTGACAGGAAAGAAGTAACCATAGAGGCAGAGTTGGTTGGCTAAGTTTATTGCTTCAACTGCAAAAAAGACCAATTAAAATTATAATAGGCTAGTTTCCTAAATTTTCTTTTTTAGTCCGTTTTGTAGATTATTAAAAAATATTGGACACGTATTTTTTTATTTTTTATGTAACCAAAAAATAACGGAGATATATCAAGTCGAAATTTTACATGACGTCACGCCTCGCTACAGTTTGTTCGCACGTTATAGCGAGCTGTGACATCACGAGTCCCCCACCCTAAACTTTAATGCGCTTTATCTATGCATATTTCCATTATTTTAAAAAAGCAAAAAATACGTGTCTTTTATTTTTTTATTATCTAACTGACGGACTAAATAGAATTTTGATTTTTTTACCCAGGAAACTAGCCTATTAAAGCGATTTTATGTGTAACATGATCGAGTGTTAATTTTATTATAATAATAATAAACCATTTATTTCCAATCACAGTGACCTATATACTACAGTAATAACTAGATTTGAGGACACAATCAATATGAAACATGTAGCTAAGCCAAAGTGAGAGATCGGAATCCGTACTAGGAAACCCCGTGTTACAGGATTCCGGCCCCCATCTTCGGACCAAACTTAAATCCAGGCAGTAAAAGTAAAAAATAAGGAGTAGAATTTATAAAAATGGTTATACTTATGTCACTATAAGAGTATAATTAAATGTATAAGTGTATGTTTAATTTTAATTATAGACTAATATTAGAGCCGAAAGCTATTATTAGAGATATCTAATTGTTGTACTCGTATCGACTGAACTCGTATCGACTATTGTAACAATAAAATAAATAATAAAATACTAACCATTACTAGTTTCGTCAAGATTAAACCTTTCCATTAGCCATTCGACGAGATCGTAACCTGAAAAATATTAAAAATTTATTTATAAAGCTATTTGTTTAACTATCCACCAACCAGGGATTTTACAAGATACGATCGCTATTTGCTGCCGCCCTTAAATCTTAATATGTATAAATCATCTTAATATATATAAATCACGTGTCACGTTGTTTGTCCGCGATGGACTCCTAAACTATTGAACGGATTTTGATAAAATTTTGTAACTATTTATAATACAGTCCAACTTAGAAGATAGGATAGTTTTTATCCCGGAATTCCCGCGGGCATAGAGTACTTTTTTCCAGCAACCTCCGCGGAAACTCCGAAATTACCGCGGATGAAATCGCGGGGGACAGCTAGTATTATATAAAGTTTCGTTCTACAACTCAAAAGGCTCCCATTTCATTTTGGTTTCGTTAGTTATATCGGTAGCTGTTCCACCCCTGTGAATTTCAGGATTTCCTCGGAAAATCTTTGTTCAATAAGAACTATGTTTCTCAGATTGCTTTTTTACCATTGTTGTCAAAAACTTTACGAATCAGTTCAGTACCTAGTTCCAGAGATTATTGCCTAAGAACAAACAAAAGATTCCACTTTTTAATATTAGTTTTTAATTCCTGATAACGTTCTGTCCAATTATATTGTCAAAGTGGTTGCAAAATTATGAGTAAAAATGGATCCTTCTTTTGTTGAAATTCAAGATGTACGTTTATTTGAGGCAATGGCTTCTAGGTTGTCTAAAATATTGTATTTACGAAAACTTAACGCCTTCAACTGGATTATTTAGGTGAGTGAGTAGGTACAGGTACTGAGTTTCGTACAAGCATTAGTACCGTCAGCAACAGTCGCCGGTGAACGTCCTCTGCTAACTTGTAGTAGTGCCTACCGCTTAGCTGTTATTGATTTTACAATCAGACGGCCAGCATTTATAAGCATTGCGTGGAGCGAGCTAGTAATCTAGAATGCCTACTTTTGCTAAGTATAGGTATATATAACCTGGGTTATCCCACATTTCTAATGCCGTAATGCGTCTTTATACCTACCTAGCCTTAGTAATTGAAATTATATTCTTCTATGTATACCTAGGTGTTTGGGCATATTTTAATTCAGGCCAGGGTTTAAATAGGTACTTTTATTGATAAATCAGGAAATTTTTCATTTCAGTACTTTTATTCACGACTGATTCGATATCGAGTCCCCCACATCGTGATTTTATTTTGACATTTTATTTTCTATGGGTCATGTCTGGCCTTTTTTCTTCACAAGGTCTACTTGGTATCTCTGATGAATTCGATTGCATGTGACACTGCACTTACCACAGTTGGCAGTTATTATTATATCTCATACCTATTTAGTGAAACGATAATTCGCTGATCGTAGAGGTTTTACGCTGTCGCTATTCCAAAGATTTCATTCGAATCGGTCAAGCCACTAAAGCGTGTTAATTTAAGTAGATAACATGAACTTTCGCATAAAAAAGTATTGTTGTGTGGTGTATTTCATAATCCATTTTCAAATGATATTATTATTGTTATTACTATCCTAATTTGCTTTATTAAAAACTTACCCATAAAAGCAGACGGAATGAAGGTAAGAAATAGTTTTTGGCTTCGCACCGGTACGCCCGTCTCGGAATCTTGCATTTCTTTGATCAAACTTTCCATCTGAAAGTAAATCAATACATTAGCAATGAGTAATAACATTTTATTGCTGAACTCCCCATTCCAACCGAGCGGTGTTTAAAAATGCGCTGGGTTCTACTAACATTTCTATCAGCCTTATATTATGATTGCGTTCATTTCGAATACCTAAATCTTTTTAAATGCGAATGTGTGTTTGTTTTTTGTTACCTACGCCACAGAGCAAATAAATTAACTAAAGAGGACATGCAGGCGGGGCAGGCGCGCTACCGTTGCAAAGGAAGTAAGAGCAAATGCTCTAACTAGTCCAAAACTTCTTTTGCTGCCAACCCAAGTATATCTACCACAATATTTCCAAAACTGTGAATTTTGAAAACATTGACCAAGTAAAAACATAACAATAAAGCGTTTAATACATTCCTATACGTTAATTAATGTTTTAGTACATGATGAATAGTTTTGTGTGCGGAAATTACCTGGCGACACTGGTTTTCATCTTTTTTCATACTAAACTTAGTTGATGTTCTTTCTGTTATTTTCTGTTCTGTGACCTACGCTTTCACGCCTTAACGATTCAACCGATTATCATGAAATTTTGCATACACTTGTCAGGGGTACAGAGTAGGACACCGGGTACTTTTAATTCCGGAATTCCCGGAACTGCGGGGAACAGCTAGTAATAAGTATAAAGTCGAAATTGCAATTCTGCATTATTTTATTTTATTTTCTTTATTTCAACATTAACAAGTATTTAACATTAATAGGACAATACACAATTACAGTTTGACATGCACTTAGACAAATTAAATACCAACATTAAGTATTGCAACATAATACAAGAAAGTTTAGTTAAAAACCGCCAAAGGTTTTGTCATTTTTTGCGTAAACTTTTTTCGAAATTACGAGTAAACTGTATTTCTTACAGTTACATTTTTGTATGTAAATAATATTGGTGTTGTATGTGGGATTACAGAATAGCGACCGGCGGTTAGCCCTGACTTGATCGTTCGAGAGCACTCCAACTAATCGAGAGCCTCCGCTGCCCGGGGTCGAAGCGACAAATACGGTCTCGCCGTTTCAACCTAACGCTTGTTCCGTTACCACGAAGTCGGTTAAAAAGTGAAAAGTTTTTAGAATTAAAATGTTTATCTTTTGTAATCTTTTGTTAGTTTATTTGAGTAAAACAACAATAGGTGCTATGCAAAATTATAACAATAAGGTTTTTCGAATGAAACTTTTTATACAAGGCTTTCACGTTACTTTCTCTTTTTCTGTCAAGGAATTGTGGCAAATCTCCACAGTTCGAGTCAGAAAAATTAAACTTAACCTATTGATTTGGGGTTGATTGGTAATGTTTGACAAATTTATTTATTTATTTATTTATTTATTTATTTTGTATTCGGGAAGACAAAAGGTTATTATCTCTATTACTTATAGATTATAAAAACAATGACAATATTACATTAACCAACGAAGTCTCCACTATTACGTAATACATAGATAGTTATTATTTACTAATTACTAATATTTACTATTATTTACTAATATTTTCGGTTTCGGTTTAATCTTTACATGATAGATCATGGATGGCACTATAATATACATCGATCCTACTAATATTATAAATGTAAAATTGTGGATGTTTCTTACTCAATCACGCAAAAACGGCTGAACGGATTCGGATGAAATTTGGCATGCACGTTGTCAAGTGGTACAGAGAAGGACATCGGGTACTTTTTATCCCGGAATTCCCGCAGGAACTCCTAAATTACCGCGGGTGAAACCGCGGGGCACAGCTAGTAATATACATATAATTGATTAAGATATTGTGTAGGTAGAAGGTAAAATAAAAATAAAGATACCTAAAAGATAAAAGATTAAAACTTCCATACGAAATGAAACGGCATTAATCAACTATCAAAACTTTATACAAGTTTGTTTTATTGGGTGTTTGTTTGTGTTTTTAAATAGTTTCATTAGGTATTATTTTACTTAAATAAACAAACAGAAGTAAGTAAGTCTATGTCTAAATTGTCCACAATCTAAATTGGCCTCAAGAGGTCACCATACCGATTTATAAATTCTCGCGCGGTTTCGATTTCCGGTGGCGGCAAACGGATTCTGTTTCTAGTCTGCAGGGCTAGGTATATATATATATATTACTAGATGTGCCCCGCGGTTTCACCCGCGGTAATTTCGGAGTTCCCGCGGGAATTCCGGGATAAAAAATACCCTATGTCCTTCTCTGTACCCCTGACAACGTGCATGCCAAATTTCATCCAAATCCGTTCAGCCGTGTTTGTGTGATTGAATAACAAACACCCAAACATCCACACTTTCACATTTATTTTATAATATTAGTAGGACTAGCTGTGCCCCGCGGTTTCACCCGCGGTAATTTCGGAGTTCCCGCGGGAATTCCGGGATAAAAAGTAGCCTATGTCCTTGTCTGTACCCCTGACAACGTGCATGCCAAATTTCATCCAAATCCGTTCAGCCGTTTTTGCGTGATTGAGTAACAAACATCCAAACATCCGTACCTACTTTCACATAATATTAGTAGGATTAGGATTAGGATTTGTACCTATATCTGAATTCTGATTATGAAAATATAGGTAATAATACATATACGAGTATTAGGTATATAGGTACCACGTATGCTTGTCTTCTTAGCATACAAAACATTGGTGTAGCATCAATTGCAAATTTTGTATTATTGTAAAATAATATTTTTACTTCAGCGTTCGAGTTTCAACGATAAACGTCGCTCCTGAACGTACGTCCTTGGGTGGTTATAATACCGCGTTGGACCTCGGTTGGACTTTGATTCGCCCGAGAGATGGGAGCGTGGAGGCTAAGGCGGTGACGTCACGGGCGCGATCGATCGACCGGCGCGAGCCGACAGCGTGCGGGTCACATCACATCTCACAACATCCCTTGCGCTCCCACCGAACAGCCGCCATCTCCGTACAACCCTCTTACTATTAAGCCGTTTCCATATTATACGTGTAAGGTTGTGTAGGTGTAGGTAGGTTCTAACTTCAGGGACACCTTAGGTACGAAACGAAAAGCACAGCGGGGTTAGCCAAGTTGACATTCTACAATCGTTGCCGCATAGAAAACATAAGTAACGAATCTTCATGTCAATTGGTCAGTCAATTAAAATTCTAATTTTCAAGTGGTCACGTGAAACTAGAGTTTTGATTGGCTGACCAAAGTTTTCTATTCTAGTTTTCTATACGTTAACGATGGTAGAATGTCAACTTGGCTAACCCTGCAGGACTTACGAAATTAAAGTTTTTTTTTTCTGTTATTTTAAGTAGGTAGAATTTTGAAAACTCTGCGATATTATGAAGATGTTAATTTATACTAAACTTAGTCATCACGCTTGCTACCACTAACCGTGGGTTCCGGATTATTCACTGAATAAGGTAACATTTTCTCTTTCTAAAACTGAACTTAAAATATCCCAAGTAGGTACCTATTCCTTAATACACATAAATGAGAAAGCTAGTTTGTTTGTTCCGCTTTCAGTAACGGCTCAACCGATCGTCATGAAATCTTGCATAAATGTTGTTAGGGCTACGGAAACGGACATAGATTATTTTTAATCCCGGAATTCCCTCGGCAAACTTAAAAAGTTACGCGGGTGAAACCGCGGGAAACAGTAAGTATAGAATAATTTTTAGTAGGTAGGTAGGTAGGTAAGTATGTTTTGCTGAATATATCTAATGATGAACGTAAACACGCTCTCCTGTAAAATTCATGTTTTGTAAATACGTAAGTACGTCTGTTTCGTTGGGGACCGTTGAGATGTGAAGTGCTAACTGCCAATGTCCGCGCAATTAGTTCGAAGTAGGAAATTAATTGGACCGCTCGGACTGTGGGCCCGCGCCCGTTACGATGTTGAAGGCAATTTAAAATTGATCGAAATCAAAATGCGAGTGAGTCCATACGGCGAACGTTTGTGTGTGCGAGTTAGTGTTTGTGAATCCTTCACCCTGAAATGATTTAGGAATATAAATTTTGAAATGGAAAAAGCTTGCGGTGCTTCATCTGTCGATCTGTCGCTAAACATCCGTGATACCTATAGTATACTTACAGTTCTTTTCGATTATTATTAGCGTTTTTTTAGTTCATTTGTAAAAATTGTTTTCGTTGCCATTTTTTGAAATCATATAACTAACTATACGTTCCGATAGTAAAATATGTACAAGTGTTACGAAAAGGTGTAGTCATTTTAAGATTGTGATCTGGAAATCTTATACAATAATTTGACCAAGACTAAATAGCTCAAAAACCTTACTTCAAAATTTCATAACCAATATTAAAAAAATATTTTTATCGCCCACTTCCGCAACAAAATAAACATGTCACATCACTGGATAGTTCATGAATTGGTTATAGGTGACAGGTTTAAGATCATTTTATGTAATTTATCACAGTTGAGGTGCAGAGATAAGTTAGTAACAGCAAACCTAACAAAACGGAAGTTTATTTTATGGTACCGGTTCAGTTAGGTACTAGTATTTACTCTGAGCTAGTGTCAAATCATTGCAGACGATAACGTGAACAAGATCGTCAAATATGACTACACCTTTCTGTAACATCCTGTATTAATTAAGATACTTCAATAGTTATTCGAATTTTAAAGATTTATTTAGATGATTGAAACAATTTAAAAGTGTAAAACCAATTTTACAGTTGCAAATTGTTTGGATGGAAATTTGCTTAAATTTTGTCACAAGATGCACTAGTCGGTTCCACCAGTTATCTAGAACAATTCGGTACGAACAAGTTTTCGAACAGTATTAAATACCTACTTAATTATTAATTTAATTTAATTATTAATGTTTCAATACAACTCTCGAAATTAGATTTAACTTATTTGAATGAGGGACAGAGTATAAAAGAAATCGCAAGAATTTCGTGTGTATAGAATATCGTAAAAATTAAGTACCAGCAAGGAGCGTGAAAGGAAATGAACCTTATCGATTTTTTCAGATAGGTATGTACCGTAGCACGAGCCAGCACCGACCGACGACCGCATAGACGGGGAAAATACGTATTAATACCAGTTATAAACCGCTCGCTGCCACGAGGTATAACAATGCATTTTTAATGCAGACACATTAAGAATGCGTCACTTTGAATATTGACTTCAGAATGATCTATATTCCTTTCTGTGGGGATGGTTTACACAAAGCCCTATCGGTGCTCATTTATATGTACCGACTGGGTGACTTACCGCCGCACTCAGAGTCGACTTTAATGATTACTTAGTTAAGTATAGATTTTTAAAACAAAACTGCCGCAATCAGACAAGTTTCATAAATTAATGTTAGTTGGTATTTAACGAATTAAGTTACATCTCATTAAATGCCAATTAACATTAATTTACTGAACGTCTCTGATTGCGGCAGTTTTGTTTGAAAAATCTATACTTAACTAAGTAATCATTAAAGTCGACTCTGAGTGCGGCCGTTAGAGCACAGAATAAATATTAGTACCTGCTTAGAGCAACGTCGACAAGGTAGTTATAATTTTTGACGTTTAATTTTTTTGGGCATGCTATAGAAAAATCATTATCTACGTTACAAACAAAACATAAAATTGCAAAAATTTCATGATGATCGGTTGAGCCGTCAAGCCATGAAAGCGTAACAAACAAATCAACAAACAAACAAATTCACTTTGGCATTGATAATAATATTAGTAAGGATTATTAGGAGGACTTATCACTGAAATTTATATAAATGATCATTTAATTATTATTTATACCACATCACAGCTGGCGGCGCCATTCCATGATGATTTTACGCAAACGTGAAAGTAAAAGTGTTTTATTGCGATATTTTAGAGTTTCTGAGGAAAGTCTACAATTTTCACAGATGAAAACGCAGGCAACATCTTTATTTTTACTTTAAGACAAGAAAATCTTTAAAAATAATAAGTAAAATTTCGATCTAATACCTACCTACTTGAGTAGGTACCTACTTGACAATATTTTGATGATATTTTATTCGTTATAAGAATGCCTACAGGATGTAAGGTTAAACCGTATCAGATTCTCGTCTCAAATACATAGGTATTAAAAAAAAATCAAACCATTATAATTTTTGACGTAAAAAAAAATTATCATGAAAATAGAGCGCGCACTGATGGATCATACTCTAGACATCTCATGCACATCTCATGTAATAGTACATTGTTATCCTAGGAGTGAAAGTAACTTTCTCCCGAGGATAACACTGTGCTTTTCATTACGAATGCAAGGAAAGTCAAAATAAAAATAGGAATTAGCTAAAGAAAAAAATGAGTGAATTTTATTTTACATAAATCAACCATTAGGTGTGCTACTGGCCAGTAAGTATGCCCCCTATGACATAAAAAAAAACTTGAGTTTCTGCAGTATCCAGCTGTCAGTTGAAAGCGATTTTCCCTAGGGCTGAAAAGTGTTACTTTCAACCCGCTTCTTAGGCAACTTCAGACCTACTTTCCGAGTATGAGTAATGAAAAGGTTATTCACCCACTTAAATCCACCTAAAGTTTTCTCTGTTATTTATTAGTGTTTTAAAATGTATACCGATTTTAGTTACTTACATCTATTAGCATGAGTAATCGAGGATTTGAATAAGTTATTTGTTCAACCTTTCCGTGCGTATATTATTACATCTCAGGACCTCTCGATTAGCGGAGAAATATGATGACCACTTCACCAAACCGGTGCCAAAAAACATTCCTGACTTTGTCGGGAAAGTTAGGGGATGTGCACTTGTGCAGTTTAGATATAGCATTTAGTCAAAAACTTAACTACAAGGACTTGTAGCGGAAAGTTAGGGGATGTGCAGTTTAGATATAGCATTTAGTCAAAAACTTAACTACAAGGACTTGTAGCCTACGAGTTGTAGGGGTGGATGCTTACCTTATCGAAGGCGAGGGGTCGATGTCGAGGCACGTCAGCGAGTTCCATGGCGTCGGCGGTGCGGGGCGGGAGGAGCGGGCGCGGGGGCTGCGCGCGCGCCGCTAGCCGACCTCCATGGGCGTCTGCCGCAGGGGCCGCATGCCGCTCGCGCCCGCGCTGCGCCCCCGACACCTGGCGGCAAATGCGTCACGTATAAGGTAGGCGCCCACAGAACAAACAAATAGTGAAGACAACTAGTGTCGCGGGGTATAAAAATTTCACAGACGCACAAACGTTAACATAACAAAATGTATTAAACGCCATTTAGTTACGTTTTTACTTACGATTATTCACAATTTTGGGAATATTGTGGAAAGTATATTTGGGAGGCCAGCAAAGGAAGCTTTGGCAAAGTTAGAGCATTCGCTCTATCTTCCAGTGCAGTGTGGTATCACCACTAAAGCTACTGCTACACCTGCGTATTAACGCGTAAATTAGCGCGCTAATTAAGACATTACGTAGATGTGGCCAACATTTTAACGGCTCAACTTACTAACGGCATTACTAACGAGTAACGACGTTAAACGTTGAGCGATAGCTCGGGTGTCAGTTTTTTGGACACATCAAAGGGTTTTAGCGCGTTATTTAGCGCACTAAGTGGTGTTAGCTACAAATTAACGCCTTCTCATTCTGCGTGGCGCACGCGCGGAGCAAGACCGTATTTACTTTGTTTTGACGGGAACAATAAAAATACAACAATGGAATGGTCTATAATTATAGCTGCTTCTACCTCCATTGTAAAAAAACAGTTGTTTGAAGCTTCGACCTCCATTTTGTGTTAACTCGTTATTTCACTAGAAATTAACGCTTAACGGCACGTTGCAAACTAAAATAATAAATGTAGCCAACACGTATTTTAATGCCTTAATGAACGCGTAGTTGGACATTAACATCGACGTTAACGTTAACGCAGGTGGAGCAGTAGCATAAGGCGAACGCGGCACGCTCAATTTTTATCGCGTTATTTGGATCGTGATATTTAATTGTAGTTCGAGACGATATACGTACGGTAGAGACAGCAACATTTCTAGATATACCTAAGTACATTGTATATACATTAGTCCTAGCTGTTCGCCGTGGTTTCAATCGCGTTAATTTCGGAGTTTCCGCAGAACTTCCGGGATACAAGTATCCTATGTCCTTTCTGTACCCCTTACAAGTATCCTGTGCAAGTAAAATTTCATGATGATCGGTTACTCGGATAAGGCGTGAAAGCGTGACAATCAAACTTACATAAGCATTTATAATATTATCTAGTCCTGTTGCTTGTGATCAAAATTTATTTCATCGTAAGTACGCCTTATGTGAGTGTAGGTACAGTGGGCCACATAGACAAGTATACCTTGCAAAATTTATACTGTTTGTAAAACGTCTTTATGACGTTATAAATTGCTGTTTTTGTAGCTCCAATATTCGTTTTTCGCTTGTATTGGAATTTTGCAAAAACTGCAACTTACAACGTCATACAGACGTTTTACAAAAAGTACCTATAAATTACACAAGGTGGTATACTTGTCTATGTGACCCACTGTACCTATACTTTACTTATCTATCGCTTTCTATTAACAGTTTCCAATTATGCTATTACCTATCTAATAATTGTATTAACAGTATTCATTTTTACCAAATTCAACATGGTGGTGGTTTTACCGCTGGAAAGCTAATTTCAGTTGTTTTAATTTAAGTATTATGATTTTATACACCTACATATTTTAAGTACAGATGTAGTTATTAGTATACTATCGAAAGTGTCGCATTGTTCAGTTATACAAGCATCTTTGCCTGTTGCAATAATTATTTAATAAATAATTCATTAGTCTATGAAACTGCGGTCTACAAGTAACTTTCTCGTTTCAAACCACTACCATAGATAATAATATTATAGGTAATACTATACTCACTACATATACGTATATATAGGTGGTACCATAGAAATTAAGACTGGTTCCGTCTTTGATCAACATAATATAAGGTCCAAAAATCAAAAAGTTCAAAGATAGAGTAAAAATTATTTAATTTCTTTGGCGGACAACCAAACCTGACGAATGTTTTATAGGTAGGTATCTATTCAATTATCTAAACACGAACATTTCGAATCAACTCATCCTTTATGAACTCGCTAAGTGACGCATTTACCTACATAATTTATAGAGCACCCGGCAAGTTGCGTGCCAGATTGTATATATGGTATGAATTAAAAACGAAACAATGCTAAGGTGACCTATAAATCATTGTTATAGCCCTAGCTTGGGCAGGAGCTTCCTAATAAAGGTGATTCGGTCCATTAGGCACGGCACGTTAATGCCGCAGATGGCGGCACCGTGCACCGCCTGTATTCTATTGGTAATGATTGAAAAGAAAAAAGAAATAGGTTCGCAATGGTAACTAGGAACCCATTTTCCTGAAAATCTGAAAATTGACACATGGGTAGGTACAAGATAACTACAACTTCGCCTAGAATTTTTTTGCCTCCAGATCTAGACACGCGGTAGCGTGTCAAGCCAAGTTTAAACTATTATATTACAGATACAGTTATAATACAGATAGAAACGAATTTATATCTGTACTAGTTGTGCCCTGCGGATTCACCCGCGTGAGTTTAGGATTTCTCGTATAGGAACTCCAAAGTAGCCTAATTTACTTCTTATAACTTCAGCTAAAATTAGCAGTGAAAGTCCCGTCAAAATCGGTCCAATCGTTTCGAAGATTCACCCGCGCGAGTTTCGGAATTCCAGCAGGAACACCAAACTTCTTTTATAAGAATCTTCTCCATACAATAACAAACAACAAAAAGAATTAGCGAAATTGGTTCAGCCATTCACGCATGATGCTGTGGCCAAGGGAAATGGGGATTCATTTTTATATACCTACTAGCTGTCCTCCGCGGTTTTACCCGCCGTAATTTCGGAGTTCCCGCGGGAATTCCGGGATTAAAAGTACCCTTTGTCCTTCTCTGTACCCCTGACAACGTGCATGCCAAATTTCAACCAAATCCCTTAAGCCGTTTTTGAGTAACAAACATCCAAACATCTAAACATCAACACTTTCACATTTGTATTTGTATGTGTGTCCTTACTTATTATAAATGCGAAAGTGAGTTGCTTTACTTGCTTTGTTGGATTGTTTATTTATTTGTTTCAATCGATCATCATGAAATTTTGCATGCACGCTATCAGGGGTAGAGAGGAGATAGGGTACTTTTTACCCCGGAATTCCCACGGGAACTTCGGAATTACCGCGGGTAAAACCGCGGGGAACAGCTAGTATTGAATAAAACTATAAGGTGACTTAACAATGACACGTAGGTATCTTGTATTGTTCTTGTTATGTGCAATGTGAAGTACTCGTAAGTAGGTACTTGCTACTTTGCCTATTTTTAATCTGTTGACATGCTGGAGTTGTTCTAACATGTTTCACATTATCTCTGTAAATTTTATTATAGTGACCTTGCGGTGGCTATTTGGCAGGTATTACCTTCATGGTTAAACTGTACCTACTTTACGTACATAAAAAATACGCCATGTTCAAATGCGTTAAACTAAAGCTATCAGATGAGACACGTTGATATTGTTTGTTATCCGTATACTTCTTGTTTTTATCTAAAGTCTAACTCTAGGATTTTTGTAAATGTTTCGACTCGTTTAGATCATTTAGATGAAATATTAATCTAACACAATGTCAATTAATATGTAGGTATTAAAATAATTTACTAAGATAATCCTGCTTTTAACTGTTGTTAAAAATAAACCCGATTTCGATTAGGTAGGTACCTACTTATTTTATCATTTTTATCACAACTTCACGATACCTTGATTAGCCATGCCGAGGAGTTCACAAACTCATCTAAAGATGTCATTTAGTATTGGGTGTGGTATCTGAAAAATTATTTTAAATATTTTTTTTATAAAATTACAATTAACTAGATGATTATACCTACACATCTATTGTTTTTAAAACGTCCACTGAATAACTGGACGCAGATAAGCAATAACATGTTAACCCACAAAATTAAGTTATTGATTCAGAACGATTTATTGAGAGTTAGGGAACGTTTTTTAATTATGTGTTTACCTTATTACATTGCTTAAATATGTAACTAAATATTGAACATAAAAATGTCGACACAAATGGCGCTCCTACTTTTAAAACACGATTTACTCAAAATTTCTCCAGTGTGGGTTAACACACTATTGCTTATCTATGTCCAACTATGATTGTTATAAGATGGTTAAAGTTGATTTGGTTTAATTGCGATTACCGTCACAAGAGAATTTTAACATCAGGGCCTCAGGGGATATAAAACAATCTAACACTGAAAATCTAACATCAAAACATCGACAGTGTTCATTTCAGAGTAGGAAGAAAAATTTAGACATCCTACCTAATTAAAGATAACGAAACGCCACTCACCTCCAAAGTTTAATTGAAACTTGTACATGTGCAAGTACAAATGTACTATGCCTCGTGTAATGTGTTACAATGAAAGAGCTCATTGATTTCGTCGGCAGCTGCACGTATCGTAACTAAACATAGATTTACACCATGTTTGTGTCCGGTATTGAAGCTTTGACTGTTACTACGTTAAAACCGCTCACAAGTGATATTCGAGAATTTTGTTTTGTTTAGCAAACCGAGAGACGCGCGCACCGAATCGCAATATCTTCTGATAATGAGATAAGGCACCCAACATTAAAATCTCCACGCGTTTCACAATTTTTTAAAGTCACTGGAGAATTTTGGAGGCTTAAGTACCTTTAGATAACTGAGATAAGTAGGCGGTGTCGTCGCGCACTAGAGGCACCCTGTAAATAATTATTTTAGGTATTTAAATTAGATTACATTATTATTATTATGCTTTTTCTAGTTTAAATAACTTCAAATTATAATAATTATTATTTAAACTTCCTGTTCCTTATTTAAATGATATTGTTTAGGTTCTAGTTTATTTTTTCCAGCAGGACGTTAGTCGTGGTACCACCTCATAACTATAATGTCCAATAAAATTACCTGTTAAGTACCAAACCAATGAGTATTTACATAATGACTATATTTCTTAAAGTAAAAATATTAAATAATAATTTGTCTGTAAAAATAATTCCTACTCCTATGGAGGACGTGCCGACTGCCGGTAGTAAGTGGCAGCCACAACTCTGTTTGTTTACATCACAGTCAGATGACTCATAAACAGGCAAATACGCACTTCTAATTACAAACTTATGCTCACTGTGCTGTTACCCATATAGCTTACAAGATAAAGCCGTTGACAAATCAGAGTTCTCTCTATTCACAAATTTATTAGTTTTGTGCTGCCAACCTATTAATAACTGAAATATTGTATTGTTCTTATTATGTCCAACGTTTCCACGTAATTTTTCTAAAATCCCTTTCGGCAATAACTACCTACTTACTTGTGTTTCACTAGGATAAAAAGTGATAAATTGACAATGCGAGTTGATTCATCCGCAATAGACTTAATACTTAGTGATTCGATGTTGCATCTCTTATCTCTTTCTTACGAACCACCATCTCTTTTTCAGTAAGTAATATCACTAACTAATATTATAAATGCACATGTGAGTTTATTTGTTTGTCTGTTACGCTTTCACGTGTTAGCTACCGAACTGATCACCACGAATTTTGTATACACGTTGTCAAAGATACAAAATTGACACAGGATACTTTTATCCCAGAATTAAAAAAACTAGCTATTCCTCGTATGCCTACAATGATCAAACAATATTTTGCAAAGAGGCATGGTGCATACAGGAACGAAACTCATTAGCTTTCCCCGCGGTTTCACCCGCCTTAATTTCACAGTTCCTGAAGGAATTCCGGGATAAAAGTACCTTCCCTGGATACTTTCTGTACCTACTCCTAATAATGTTTATGCATATGAATAACTACATATTATGGTGCAAAATGTAACAGAGAGACAGAAAAAAGAGTTACTTTAGCATTATGAAGTACTATAGCTGTGCCCCGCGGTTTCACCCGCGGTAATTTCAGAATTCCCTTGGGAATTCCGGGATAAAAAGTACCCTATGTCCTTCTCTGTACCCCTGACAATGTGCATGCCAAATTTCATCCAAATCCGTTGAACTGTTTTTGCGTGATTGAGTAAACGTATGCGAGGATAAGAGCTCGAAAGCGCATTTTAGTTCGACTTGCTTTAAATTTATCGTCACTGCTCAGCTCCTATGTGTCTTAGCGTTATGTTATATAGCCTATAACCTGCCCAGGAGTAAGAACTACAATCGTACCAAGTTTGGTTAAAATCCCTTCAGTAGTTTTTGACCCATGCATGCACATACAGACAGAAAGACAGACAGACAGACAAAAAATGTACTAATTGCATTTTTGGCATCAGTATCGATCACCATTCATTCTCCAATATTAATTTTGAATATATATTCAATGTACAGAATTGACCTCTCTACAGTTTCATTATAAGTATAGATATACATAGATATAGATGGATATACCTAGTACCTATGGAACAATAGAATCCGCGCGTTTGTAATTGATTTTAGTATGTACGGTTGTTAACTAACCCTATAGTCTGCAAGAGAATGTTTAGAGTGAAAGTGACCTAACTCAAAATTCCTTTATAGTGGCGGTACTTCCATTCAAGCCCAAAAGCCTGACTTGCCTAGCATTAATAAATGAACGTCATTATACATTTAAAAATGCGCGAATTTATTTCTTAAAAATAAAAGGATAGTGCAAAAGGCGGCCTTATTGCTAAAGGGAATCTTCTTAAGGCCAGGAAAGACAGGTGACAGAGAGCTGTATACAGAGACGAGAAGCGGGTGGTGGGTGCACAGCCTAGCTATAATGACTATAAGTATCCAGGTCAATCATAACTCCCCCATTCTTGTCACAGTTGGTCACATGTGTGAGACCTCCCCTTCCTAGTGTGACGTCACATTATGTCATTTTAAATTTAGAAATTATGAAATTAAAACAGCAGTTCCGACATTGTGGCTGCCCTACGGAAAAACAAAGCAACTGACATTTGAAAAAAAAATTAGTTTTTTTTTTTTTCGGCACTTTTCACGCATGGCGGATGTTCCTACCTACATACTCACAACCACCAAAAAGGTGTTAGTCTTAGAGAAATTAAAATTAAGAAAATCGTTAAACTATGGAAGATTTGTTTTAATTATAGCAATTTCCGTTTTTCCGCAATTTCGCTCCGCTTGCAGAGTTTGCTCCTCCTGTTAAATTTATTCTGCTACAACAACCATCAAAAAAGCTTAGAGAAATTAAATTTAATTAAATCGTTAAACTGCGAAAATTCCGGTTTTTTGTTCTTCCTGTAAAATTTGTTCCGCTGCAATTACCTACTTTGTTTTTCCATAGGGCAGCCGAATGCCCTGAACATTGTTAAAAAATATATTATCTTCCTACAGATTACTGTAGACACGACGCCGACGACGCGACGTTTATACAGTAGGTAAGAGTTACTTATTAATTAATCCATATATGATATTCTAGTTGTGCCCCACGGTTTCGCCCGCGTTAATTTCAGAGTTCCCGCGGGAATTCCGGGATAAAATGTACAATTAACAAATCTGATGTATATAAGCTATATTATTGTAAAGTTTCATTTAAATCCATTCAGTAGTTTTTGCGTGAAAGAGTAACAAACTTCCATCCATCCATCCATCTATCCATACATACTTACAAACTTTCGCGTTTATAATATTAATAGGATATTAGTAGGATATATATAAATAAAATTTAAGTGTCTGTTTGAAATTCCAAATTAACAGCTTTTCACTAAATGCAATATGAAAGTATTAACGACATATTACTGACATAAAAAATCAATTTTTAAAATTTTTCTCTGGCTGTCTGTTTGTTCCGGGTAATCTCTGAAACGGCTGGACCAATTTAACAGGACTTTCATTGGGAGATAGCTGATGTTATAAGGAGTAACTTAGGCTACTTTTTATCCCGGAATTCCCGCCGGATCTCTGAAATTAACGCAGGTGAAACCACGGGGAACAGCTAGTTAATTATATTTATTATACTATAGCATGCACAACGTTTTATCAAAGTACTTAGGTACCTACGAATAGGTATGTAATGTGTGCAAATCCATATAAGAATTACCGAACGTTAGAGCCGTCCGTCATAAAAGGCTGAATAGTTCGTCGTCATCAATTTATAACAGTCTCCTTAAAGGGGAGGTTACCTAAGCATTCTACGTGACTCAACAATTAGGTAGATACGTGATGAAGCAAGAAAATAATAATAGTACCTACTTGAAAATTATGATACCTACAGCGCCATCGCCGTCTCATCGCAAACTAAGAAGAGCTTGTGCTATGGCTACCAGACAACTATCTTATTACAAAAAAGCACAAATAACTGACAAACTTTTGTTTGTTGTAAATACGTGGGTACGTACTGTATGATCGTGGTATGATCCTAACTCAGGGTAAACACAAATGTGCATCACATCTAAGGTCACGGGGATTTTTCAGCTGTCCCCATCATTGGTGACAAATCGGATATTTTATAACAACATCCATACACCCATTTATCTACACAATCTATACTAATACCTATTATAAAGAGGAAAGATTTGATTTTTTGGTTTGTTTTTCTTTGTTACGATTTAACTCAAAAACTATTGGACCGATTTCAAAAATTCTTTCACCATTAGAATGCTACGTTATCGTCATTTATCCCTGAGTAACATAGGCTATATTGTAATCCAAAATTATTGCGAGTGAAACCGCGCGGGACAGCTAGTTATTTATATGTTTGTAATCAATGGAACTACTGAACCGATTCTAAAAAATCGTGATCTGATAGGATTCGCTACAGTACCTTTGAGGGCTTTGAGTGACACAGAAGAGAATAGTGTTAAAAGAGTTTCGGAGAGAGATCCGAAGTTTACGCTGGTGAAACCGTGGGAAACAGCTAGCTGGTGATATAAAAACTACCGAAATGAAATGAAATAACTTTATACATAGCATACCCCTAAACAAAAGGTACCTATAGCTACTATAGAAAGTAGAAACCGTAGAACTAGAAACCTACAAAAATATGTCGTATAAGGGTAAAAAGAAAAAAAAAACGATTAGGTAACGATAATAATGACTTTTTTACGATTCCAGAGGCACCACTTGCTAGATGATAAAGTAATTATTGTAAATTTGATATTATAGGTGTTTTAATGACCTATACCTACTGTAGAATTAAAATAACTCACTTCCAATCTGTAAGGCGGCCCAATCCCGCATAGCGTGATGCGTCTGACAGACGGTCCGTCTCTGCCCATCGACACTTCATAATATTATCTGATCTCGCCATATTCGAGACGATATGTCTTACAAGCCAATTAGCACGCATCATTGCCAAGTGCTAATTCGACCTCAACGTCTCCATTTTGTTTGAATTTCATAAAATATTATCTGTTGTAGTCTTGCTTATTTAAAGGATTAGCATCATCGATGGTAAGTAGATGATAGTTTTGCCACAGATAAATATAATACTATTCTACTAAGTATGGGACTAGTATAGTATTAAATTATCTGTGGTATGGGTAAAGTATTTACGATTACTACAGCTACTACCTATGGCACCACATGGCACCCAGAGCTATATTTAGTTAGGTTTCTAAAACTTATCGTCTATTGAATATATTAGTCGGTGACTAGGACCTACAATAAAAACGTCTGCTAGTTGGTTTGTTTTGAATGGCATAAGTACATAATGGTCTACCTACTAATACTTATGCAGAAGCGACTACAATTTTCATGCTTTGTGGTTTATATACTACAAACCTATAAATGGTTGCTGCAACTTTATTTCATAATAGTACAGACTCCTAATCCGATACAATTGTAGGGTCATTCTTGGTCGATTATGTAACTCCTAAGTATTTTGGTAAAGCATCAGCAACAAATTAAAATGATACGCAAATAAAATTAGCGCAATCATCGTAGCGCTTGGGTATATCCCGGTGCTACAATGATTAGACGATAAGGCGGTTTCTAAGTAGGTATTCAATACAACATAACAATTTAAATGTAGACCAGACTAACCGATAAATCATCAGAGCAGTCGGATGCGCAACACACGATCGTTTAGTTGCCGCAGACGATCTATAGGTAGATAATGTAACTAAAGTCCAAACAATCGAAGACGGCTACGCGACGGCGATCCCAGATGCAGGCGAACGTTTATGATCGTGATAACATTACCTAGGCGCGTATCGTGAACAGTGAAATGGGCGGCGAGCGCGGGACGCGGCGGCGCGACGGGAGCTGCGCGCGCGAGCAGCGCGGAACAAAGCGGACAGCCAGCGCCGCCCGGGCACCGCTCGCGCTGCACGCAGGCGGCCGAGCGGGCAGTGCGCTACGGGGACCGGATACTTTACCTAGCGGCGGCGTAGCGTCGTGCGGACTACCGGCCGAGGGCGAGTGTACGCGGAGCGGTCGAAGGTCGGTGTGTCGCGGCGGTCAGCGGTCGCGACGCGGCGCTGCCATGTCGGCGGCGCGGCAGGCGGCGGCGACTCGCGCACTGCCGCGGCCGGAGCGCCTGGGGCCGTGCCCGCCGCGCCACCCGCTCCCGCTCCCGGGCCCGCGCACGCGCCCTCCGCCGCGCACCCCCGCGTGCCCCGGCCTCGCCCCCTCGCGCCGGGACTCGCCGCCCGCCCTTCTCACCGAAAATTGATCAGCTAGATCCCCCGATCGCAATAAAATTTATGACAAGTCGTGGATCTATTACTTACCGATACGGTTGGATTTACGTAATAATGAAATCTTTGGCAAAGCAACCTCCATAGTGGGCTTATTATGTCAATTTTCACAACCCAGCCCCTAATTTTTTATCACTGTTACCTGCAGCTTCGTACAAAATACAAATCTACACTTTTCTTTAACTTTAAAATCAGAGTAAAACAATACCTAAATTACAGAAAGGCGAAGTTACGGAGCTTAACTGCACCCTTAATTATTATTTAGCCCCCTATGACTCTGCGCCCGGGTGCACCCGCACCCCTTGAGCCCCCAGGTAAAGAAGGCCCTGGAATCCAAGGTTCGTCAAGTTATAAATCTTCTCAAAAAATCGCTAGTTTCCCTTTGAAATAACGCCTGATTCTCTCTGAACCCGATTAAATTTTTGCTCACACAAACAAACGCGGCACCCATCTTGATGAAACTTTGTTCAATAACCCTCGGTTAAAAGCTTTATTTAACGTTGTTCGGAAACATTCAATTGGAGTGCACACAACATTTCGACTTCTTTTCCACCGAAACCACGAGATCACACAGTGTGTACCTAGGTACTGTGTAGTTCCATAGTAGGTAGGTACCTAATATAGCTCTTCTACCAAGAGAATATAATCACTGCATGGGGGCGTAGGGTGACTGATCACGTCCAAGCGTTATGTTATTATTAATGCTGATTTAAACCTTTCGCCGCCATGTTTTGGCAGTCTTAACTTACCCCCAGCGCCACACGTTTTAAGCATGACTTCTCCTTACGTTGGGGATTTTTAAAATCGATCATTAAATCTATACATTTAAATAAAATTGAAGTTTCTGTTTGTAATTCCAAATTAACAGCTCTTCACTAAATGCATATGAAAGTATACCTGTATACTGTCCCGTAAATCAACGTCAAGCCAGAACCTGCAGGTGATAGGCTAAGTCATAACAGCTGTTAACAGAAAAATATAAAAATCTTCGCTATGTCTATTTAAAAAAAGGGCAGTCATTGAACGAAACTGACGAAAGCAATAATTTTAAAACTTGATTGGCAAAAACTTAAATTTTTACGCAGTAGTTTTCAGAAACACTATTCAGGATTACACAGAAGAAAATTGAAAAAAGTTAAGGTTTGTAGCAACAGGAGTTAAAGAACCGTCGCAGGGTGTAAATTTTTATAATTTTTAAATATTATTTTTTTTCGTTTTTCTATAAGTTATGACTTAGCCTAGCTTAACGTCGATTTACGGGACACCTGTTTACCTATGGTACCTACTTAACATAATTTTTTTTTAATTTTTGTGTGTGTGTTTGAAACGGCTGAACCGATTTTAACGGGACTTTCACTGGCAGATAGCTGATGTTAGAAGAACTAACTTAGGCTAGGTACTTACTTTTATTTTAGAATAAAATAGCTCCTCGGGAATTCCGAAATTCACGCGGTTGAAACCGCGGGGCACAGCTAGTAAAAAAATAAATAAAAGTTCAGTGGCTTGTTAGTAACGGAATTTTACGTGTCTGGCGCCAGGGCTCCCGTAATATCACAATCTAATGCTTTACTATTGTGATATTACGGCGATGGCGGTGAAAGGAATAATAACTAACAAACTATTGTTTTATTACAAAATTTTGTTCCCTGCGACTTTGCCCGTGTGAATTCTTGAGGAATTCTGGGAGACAGTGTCCTGTATTTATAAGATAAGAAAGATTTATTTATCTAGGACATATTCTATCCGTGTGCCACAATCGGTTCAGCCGTATAGGCGTGTTCGAGTAACAATCAAATTTTTTTCATAAGTTTCAGTTATAACATTAGTAGGACGGCAAGTAAAACCAATTTAAAAGAATAATAAATGTGATAAAATTATTTATTTATATTTATATACCTATCTTTACTAGATTACAAAAAAATGATCATAGTTAAACAATAAAGATAGACCGTGACTTGCTGATTGCCAATCACATTAGGTCATTTACTAATATGAGAAGGCTTCGCGGTTTTTCAAACTCACTTCACTTAAACTCTAGTCACAAGAGTCTAGTAACATGGGGTATTAGTGATTACCGAAACAAAATTTTCGAATAAGAATTAATGATAAATTAATATTTAAGTACATGGTGTGAGTAGGTACTAAGCCAAACGGGAAGTACCTACGTTTGAAAGAAAGTTGCGCA
This sequence comes from Zygaena filipendulae, assembly GCA_907165275.2. NCBI lineage: Eukaryota > Metazoa > Arthropoda > Insecta > Lepidoptera > Zygaenidae > Zygaena > Zygaena filipendulae. The sequence goes on along the minus strand of OU015652.1, from coordinate 10,500,909 downwards.
TCTTAATGAATTCGCTTAGTTTCACGTTGTATAGCACCAATTTCACTAATTTCTTGGTAATTAACCTGTTTACAATGTAATTAAAAACTTAAAATTTAGTAATCATTTTAAACTTTTTTTAATCTTTACTTAAAGTTAAGTAATCATTAAAACTACTCTGAGTGCGCCCGCAAGAAACCGATGCGCAAATACAACGCGTTAATGAATTAACTGAAAACCTGATACACCCCATTTAAAAGAATAAACAATAATATGATTAATAGTACATTGTTATCCAAGGGGTGAAAGTAACTCATTTAGTGCCGAGACGGGGTTTGGCGCCCGAGCGTAGCGAGGGCGCCAATAGTTCGAGGCACTAAATAAGTTACTTTCTCCCGAGGGTAACACTGTGCTTTTCATTACGAATGCAAGGAAAGTCAAAATAAAAATAGGAATTAGCTAAAGAAAAAATGAGAGAAGATCGGATAGTCGCTTGACACTTTCCCACCTATTTCTTTTTCTTTGGCCGGCTAGCTATTCAGCCAGTATTTTTTATTTACATTGTGGCGACCTAAAAAAAATATTTTCTTTAATTATTAAGTATTAATTAAAGAAAATAAAAAAATATAAATAGGAATTAGCTTAAGAAAAAGTGAGTGAATTTTATTTTAATTAATACCTACTTAAACTTTACGTTATTTCAATTTTACATCGCGCTGGCTGTATAGAAAGTTGAAACATGGTTCAATAGAAATGTGAAAATAGACCTAGTTTTTTTTAAATAATTTGACAGTTGTCAGTTGAAAGCGATTCTCCCTAGGGCTGAAAAGGGTTACTTTCAACCCGCTTATCAGGTCACTTCAGACCTACTTTCCGAGCATGAGTAATGAAAAATATATTTTATGTCGAAAAAATTTATACTTTAAAAGTTATTCAACATTAGTTTGGAGGTGACCTATCTACGAAATCCCAAGCGCTACGCCCGCGCCTACCGGTTCAATTTTTTTTGCTGCGGGCGGCGTACGCGCCAAATATTGTATTATAAATATTTTAGACACGTGCTAATAAAACCGAAAAAATATAACCTATATTAAAACATAGTGCGATCGATCCGCTAGTTGATTCTGAGCAAACTACTTTCTAGTTTTCAGTTAATTCATTAACACGTTGTAGATCCTAATATCATATCATTCACCGTCTTTCCTTTTTATTAGTATTGGTCGGCGCACCGACGAATCTAACCTAAAAGATATACACCAGCGTAAATCCGGGTGTTTTCTTAAAATTTCTGTTTTATTTATCAGTTTTTTTTTATTCTGTGTATATTTTTATTAGTTCCATGTAAGCAAGCATAAAATTATCATGGGCTCACTTGATTAACCTTATAGAGTCTATAAACAATCACAACATTAATTTTAAAAAATATCACAAGTTAAAACAGTGTTTTTATGTAAACTATAACACTTAAGTATATTTATTGCGTCCCAAAAGAAATTAAATATTTAAACTTTAAATGTTTGTCGTTAAAGTTTAAAATAAAACATTCTTTTGAGACACCTCATAATATAATACAAAGGGATATTTTATGAACGGAATGTATTTTAATTATTTTTTTTATGCTCTCGATTTGTCCGATTTGATGAATTTGTCCAGCTCAGCGTCGCCGGCCGGGTCCACTTGGGACAGCTGACGGAAACTTTCGTCATCTACGAAGCAGATCTCGTGTCCGTCCGGGTCGGCGAGTATGATGACCCTCACTGTCGCCTTGCCCGGGGTGTCGAGGGATATGAGCGGCGTCAATATAGTGCCGTTCGCCTCTCGGATCTTCTGGTCTATGATCGGCTGCTCTTCGAACGGGCAAGAGAAGGCGATGCGGCCGTACGCCTTCGCGTGGTTCACTGGTTCGCCTTGAATAAAAAATAAACAAAGCCTCCTGATAAACTTTGCTTTGGACTGGACTATTTTTTTTTCTCCTTATTAAGAGAAAATATAAGATAGGAAAGCTGAGTTCTTTTGGTTCGTTCAGATATTTTAAATTATGTTATAAATTACTATAGCTGTGCCCCGCGGTTTCACCCGTGTTAATTTGAGTAAAAAAATTAACTAATATATTATATTCCACAGCTAACCGTTAACGTAGCGTACCGTTAATGGAAGCTCTCAAAAGGAATATTTTTTACCGTTTTAACAACATTTTTTATTACTGCTCCGCTCCTATTGGTCTTAGCGTGATGATATAATATAGCCTATAGCCTTCCTCGATAAATGGGCTATCTAAGACGTAAGATTGAAAGATTTTTTCAAATCGGATCCGTAGTTCCTGAGATTAGCGCGTTCAAGCAAACAAACTCTTCAGCTTTATACTATTAGTATAGATACGTATACGAGTATATAGTGTCGCGACAACTCCAAGCAGTTGATAGCGACAATGTCGCCATCTCAGCTTTAGATTAGATTAACACACACTTGATGAATCTTGTGACACATATTTATAGTGAGTATTGAATAAATTAGTAATTCTAAATCGTTAAGCTTCTATTGAGGCCACAGACATAATAATATATAAAGGTCCGTGGTTGAGACCAACTTTGGTATGCCCTACTTATTACTATTGAGTATCGATATTTATATTTCTACTTACCAATATCGACTAATTCGAGTTTCGTTTGGTTCTCACCGAAGCCAAGGAGGACAGATTTGTCGGTCTGTTCAAATATTTTAAGAGAGAGCAGGCCGTTCCAGTACGCGATAGATTTGGCCAAGTCCGAGCACGCTAGTGACACCTTTACTACTGGATCTGAAAGAGGAACGCGAGAGTTTGGTCATCGATACACGCATAGTACTTACACACTAAGATCTAAAAAACCAAGTTGTATTTCAAACTTACTTTATTAGTAGCTAGATATGTTTAAAATTCGTAACATTAACCTTCCGGGCTAAGATGCGCAAGACGACAAAATTTTATCGAGCCATTTTATCGATTCTCGTCGACATATTGTATGGCTTTGTCGACGAGAATCGATAAAATGGCTCGATAAAATTTTATCATGTTGCGCATCTTAGCCCCCTTGATTATAAGTGATTGTAACAACCAATCCTAAGTAATAAATGGCTTTTGAATTTTGTATTTTGATACGTATGTTGACGTTAGGTACGTGAGGATTATTTTATTAAAATGTAACTAAATTGTATTAGTTTTTGGTTCAAAGCATTATTACAATATTGAACTGGAGATAAAGGTAAATAAAGAAAACGTGCAGTATTTTTTTTTAAGTAAAAAAGTAGATAGGTACATAATTTTTTTATAGTTGTGTTTTTGTTTTTTTAGATTCGTTCACCAATATACCGTGATCACCGCCTGCCCTCTAACCATATCAATTTACAATCGTTAACGGGTAGAAAACTGAGAAACGAATCGTTACGTCACGTGGTCTGTGGTGACGTAAAATAATAATAATAAAACAATAAAAAAACAAAAAATCCAATCAAAAGTCCGGTTGAGCGTGGTCACGAGACATAACGACTGCGTTCCTTAGTTTAGTTGCTTTTGCGTAGATTGTCCACTTGACTAGGCAGGCTCTTCGTCGTTGCACACAATATAATTCTTTCCTTTAATTTGAATCAACGCGTTCAAAATAATTCCAACATTTAATTTTATGCGCAATAAACAAATCCGAGCAGGTGAAACTGCGGGCATAAGTTATAGGCGTCTCGTAAAGTATTTATAATATGACGCCGAAACTTATAATACCCAATAGGCATTACATTTTAACTAAGTACACAATAAACTATGTGTGTTCAAAACAATGTGCAACGTGATACGGGTAAATATTTTAGTCGCGATTAGGTATGTTGAGCGAAGCCATATAATCGTAGATACTAATTAACATAGAGTACCTACTTAGTTTGTTACCCATATTACAATCACGTACCCTGCCTAGCTAACGTTTCGATTTGAGCGTTTAAAGACAAAGGTGGTTGTTAAGGCCATCTAGACGTATCCACGTCAAAACCAAACGGGGTTCAGACTTCAGGGCCCTTATTTACTATGGTCTATGACCAACAACATTCCTTGCCCATCATGCGGGTCTCAAAAAGGTACCATAGCTAAGTACTTTAAAAAAATTCTATTCTGTATGCCATAAGACACACTGCAAATGCATTTTTTTGAAGTGAAACTTCCTTGAGCATAAGGGAAAAACAATTTTTGTAGCGAGTTATATTAACGCAACGTATTATGGTCATAGAGAATAAGGATTGACTATGGTTAAACCTGAGGGTTAAACAATAAACACATGATAACACACCATATTATCTGCCGATAAGCAATAACATATTAAGTATTAACCCACAAAATTTTAGTTATTGATACAGAACACTTTATTGAGAGTTGTAGAACGTTTTTTTATGTGTTGAATACCGAAAAATGTTTAAACAAAAAAAAATTTAAAAAATAGCGCTACATTTTAAAACACGATTATTAAAAATTTCTCTAGTGTGTGTTAACACATTATTGCTTATTTATGTTCGTCTATTCTAAACGTTTTTTAGACGACTTAAAAAGATAAGGAATTTCTATGTTCGACTGTATGTATGTATGTATGTATGTATGTATGTTTTTAATAGTCACGTTTATGTATTTTTTTTAGTGAAATAACTTGTGTAGCGAGGCTATCGTAACGCGGCGTATCACAGAGATAAAACCTGGGGCGCTGCTGCTGATTCGATTATTTTTTAACTATTTCGTTTCTTATGCTTCACAATGTTTTTTCTTCGTTATATGCTCAGACGAAATAAAAACTCTATTTCGTTTGAGGTTATATGTACATACTAGCTGTTCCCCGCTGTTACACCCGCGTTAATTTCAGGAGCCCCCCGGGATTTCCGGGATAAGAGTACCCTATTTCCTTTTCTGTACCCCGGACATAGTATGCAAAATTTAATGTAGTTTCATTTGCGATAATTTCGGCGTTACGACGGTATTCCGGGACAAAAAGTGCTCTACGTCCTTCTCTGTATCTAGCCCTGGCAACGTGTAGGTACACAAAATTTCATGATGATCGGTTCGGCCGTGGAGGCAGAAACCGTAACAAATAAACAAACATACTTTTGTGTCGTGGAAACCAAGCAAACGTGGTATGTACATACACATAGAATAATTTATATGTATACATATTATACTATAGGAAACCCTTTGTTGCCTGTATTTTCCACCATGTATTTTTTTTATATTTATGTTTTTGGCGACAATAAAGAATATTTGATTTGATTTGAAACCCTTGTCGTGCACACTCGCTGCGCTTGCTCAGCTTTCGGGCGTTGTGGTAGCTGTTCAAAATCAATTTAACCTAGCGAGTCAGCGCAGACCAGGTGGAAAACTGCTCGAGAATGTCCATGCATTGTTTATGTCACAGAATAAAGGATAAAATGAGAAAGTCTCGCGGCACATCGGTACCTCGATACTCGATCTTTGTATGTTAATTAAAAAGTGACAAAAAAAATGCTTTATCAGATTTTATCAGCAGTTGGCTGCCTGATCTACGTCTAACCTTAAACGGTGGTGAATTAATCTATACTTACCTACATTTAGTCTTTCAAGTAGTTTTCAGAATAGAAAACACGCATGTAATATATCTCGCAGATAAAGGCAACCGTCTAATAATAATGCATTCGACGTGTAAAACTTGCGCTATGTGAACATGTGATCTTATCTATTTGGTATATTATCAACTGTCTGAATTGACACTTATTTGCTTAGTGATGTAACATGCCGCACTGGCTTGATTATCATTAGATACTAAGCTCTACCTTTGGTTTTCTATAGTCTAGTCAACTCCAATACAAGGTTATCTGTTTGGCTGGTATGTTTGTTAATGCACATTGCTTTTTTTTCGGAAACACAAATTCTTTCATTTCTATGATAAGATGGTTTTTATTGTCTTAAAGATAAAAATAATAATGAATAACTAGGTACAGGCACTTATCAGTTGCTTCAACTGCCTGTCTGTATCCCTAATCCTACTAATATTATAAATGTGAAAGTGTGATGTTTGGATGTTTGTTACTCAATCATGCAAAAACGGCTGAACGGATTTGGATGAAATTTGGCATGCACGTTGTCAGGGGTACAGAGAAGGACATAGGTCACTTTTTTATCCCGGAATTTCCGCGGGAACTCCGATATTACCGCGGGTGAAACCGCGGGGCACTGTTAGTATATTATAAATGCAAAAGTAACTTTGTCCGTCTGTCTATCTGCCTGTCTGTTTGTTACGCTTTCACGCCTTAACGGCTCAGCCGATTTTGCACACACGTTGTCAGAGGTACAAAGAAAGACATAGGGTACCTTTTATCCCGAATATCCCGAAATTCCCGCGGGAACAGCTAGTTATAAATAAATAAATAAATTAACAATAGAATACACAAGCTGTTCCCTGGGGTTACAGCCGCGGTAATTTCAGAGTTCCCACGGCAACTCTATGAAACTCGTTTTTAACTGACATTTACATACCTCTCCATTAAACTACCTACCGGCCAAATTTCAACAAGCTTGGGTCAGGTTCAATCAGTGAGTGAGTGACCATTCAGTTTTATGGAGGGTTGTAAGGTACCAGGAAAATATTTTTTTTTTGTTACAGCAATTTTTATTTTATAATTTGAGACAAGAATCAAATACCTAAAAACCGTTCTCTCAATACAAGCCTCATTTAACCTTACACCCTATTTTTAAAGATTGATATTTACAAGGGTCTACCCATACAAAGTCCCATACAAAGGTTAAGACATGATAAAAAATTTGAGTGAAGATTTTTTTTTTTTTTTTGTTTGTGTATAAATATATGTATATATATAATTTAGAAATTACATTTTAGGGCAGTGCAAGTTTTTATATAATTAAATATAATTACCTATCAAATTCTATAAGTATACTAAAATCATATATGGCAAATAAATTCAATTGTACTTCTAACCTCATTTTTGTTATGTACAATAAAAACTACAATATAGTTTACCTTTATCAGCAGGCTGTGGTTTGTCAACAATGTAAAACTTGTAGCCACCAGGAGCCTCTACATACTTCTTTCCTCCTTCCTCTTTGACAGGCCAGTTCATTGCTGCCGCCCTCTTCAGGCTCTCACTTGACTGCACTGTCATGCCTCTGAAGTCATTGCCATGCTCATATTCTGTGATGCCATAATTGTATGTGAGTTCAACCACAAAGTGTGTATCTTCTGGTCCATAACCCACCATGGTCTTGCTCCATCTGTTTGCATATGGTCTGTAACAGAAAATATTTAAATTTACTCTAATAAAACTGTAGCAAAACATGTAGGTAAAAAATTGAAAAAAATATATTTTATATATTAAATAAATAAAAACCTTACCCATTGCAAGCTGCTTCACATCCCTCTGTAAATTCTTCATGACGTAATACCTAATAGAACAAAATTCATTATTTTATGGTGTTTTGTTAATATGCCAAATTTATAGGCCTTCAAATATGGACACGTTTCTTCAAATCTCCTCCTATGAGTTTTCTATAGGATTATAATTGTTGATGCAAATTATTTATTAGAAGAAATGTCAACATCATTGGCATATCTAGGATTATTTTTCAGAGATGCCTTTCCCCTGACATGCTGTGACCAATGCGAAATTCTATTGGTACTAACAACAACAAGCTTAGCCAGTATTGGTTGGCAACAATAATATTGTAAGATGTTATATATTTCAAAAGAATCCTTTATAAGAAGTTAAAAATAGGATGATTCCTAAAATCCAATAAGATAATTAAGCTAAATATTTTTAAGAAATGTAACCTATGTTGTTCAGTGTGTTTCTTTAGAAGCAATAAAGTATAGGTACCTATTTGAATTTGAGTTCTATAGTTAACTTGTAAGATGTCTGAGGCACCTTAGAAGTGGTAAGTGAAGTTTGCATACCTCAAAAACAGTACAAACCAAAACTGTTTGGCCTTGGTATATTTTACACAAGTTCTAAATAATACATAAATAGAGTAAGCACCAATTAAAAGATACAAAACAATGCATAATTAATGTCACAGCACTGAATGTAACACAGTTATATTATATGAAACAAGTAATAATTAGTCAGTCTAGCATAGAAACAGGAGGCCAGCGGTTTCTGCTGACCTTGAATTATTCTACGAAAGCCAAAGCACCGTTTATAGAAAACACGTTTAAATCACGTCCTATTGAAGTGGTCTACCAATTTAATAGGTACATAATATAAATACGTGTAAACTTACCTTCATTCCGAGAACATCTCGGTAAAATTTCGCGGTAAGCGATCTATCTGCAACTTTGAATACGAAATGTAATGCACGGCCGCTGACCATTTTGATATTATTTTTTGATAAAAATATTATTTAAATCCAAGCTAGAAATTAAATGTACTGTAATCATTCAAAACAAGCACAGAACACGTCCTACGAGCACTGCAACATATGTGAAATGAACAATATGAATGAACATGAAATACGTTATAGGCTTACGAATCGCGTTTACGAGTCTCTTGCACTTTGCGGAGCAACTTGCAGATTCGCTGTTGGTAGCACAAATTAACTAGACTTATGTCTGTTGGCAGCAGCAGTAGTAGTATATAAGTTACTCTATGGCAGCAGTGAGCAGGCGCCAGGCAGACTTTTTTTTTACGTGACAACTGACAAGTTCGTGAATGATTGATGATTGATCTGAATCAGACGGAGAATGAAACGTAGTACTTATAAACCAGAGGATTGAGTTGGTTGTTGACGAGTGAAAGCCGTATCGAAAACACGCGTGTCACGTTTTTCGTTATTTCAGTCACTTTTCAGCATCTATTTTGGACCCTGAGCAGGAAACTGGCTCTCAAGAGAGCCATGTTTTAACTTGGGGAACAATCTAACATTGTCATTGGCGTTTCGCCATAATTGAAGATGTAGATGAAGAGATTTTTATATTAAGAAACATTGTCATTGGCAAATTATAATTATAGACGCCATTATTAAAGAAGAAGAAGAAGAGGATTGAGTTGCGTTTCAGGTTGCGTTCCGTGGCTTCACTTGAGTGCACTCGAGCGCGCTCTGGCGCGTGCTCTATCGGTTCCGTGGCTTGGTGAAGTATACTCTTACAGCTGTCAGAGCGTATAGTTTCACCCATTCCGTGGCTCAGAGCAGTCAGAGCGCTAAAACGTAGTGATTATTTGCTCAGTGGCAGCAACCAAACAACCATCTCTGAAGCAAGTTAATTTTCACTCTGACAGCTATGTGACGTAAGAATAAGTTTGCGCCAAAAACCGAATTTGTCGAAAAAGAAATCAATCGGGAGTTCTTACGAACAAATGGGAGGTGTCGTAGTCACAAAAAGGTATGCCGAACACTCGCAGGAACGTTAGGTACATTACATGGAAATGCTTTGGAAACTGAGCTTTTTGTAAATTGTACCATTCGTGAGAACGCGAACGTTACATTATATAGAAAGGCTTGAGAAAATGCTCTACTTAGTCTTTATATTCATTCACCTTAAGATGCCGGTGCACAGCGATATTGTGTCTGTTTGTAAAGCGATTGAGCGGCGAGCGCCATCACAAGTTTTTCTTTTTGATTGATTTATTTTTTGAAGTCTGTCAATATTTGCAGCTAATTTTACCACATCTTATATTATATATTTCTTCACAGTTATATATATAAGCTATCATCAGTCAGGCAAAATTTTAGCTGAAAGAAAATCATTGAAAGTATAATTTTTTCTCATGTTTAAGCGATCAGCTGATGTTATAGTCAGCTGATTATTTTTTCTTCGAGATATTAAGTAAACTACAGGTTACCAAGTTTTCAGCTAAGAGGAAATGATTAAATTATTTTTTCTTCGTGTGTGGGAGGCTTCCGCCCCTCACCTCACTCATGGAACCGCAGCTGACGTTCACGAGGCGTTAGGATACTGTACCCTGATGCATTTCACTAATTATCGCTTGAGAGGAACTTGGTTATATAAATCTGTTGGCTCCCGGACAATAGGAATGGGCAAATAAAAAAATCAATATATTATATCGGATCGATATCGATATTTTCAAAAAATATCGTAGAGTAGTAAACTAAAAAATATCGATATATCGATATTTCTACTCCAAAAAAAATGACGTGATTTTGCCCAAAAGGTGTACATTTTAATCACCAGTTGGCGTGACAGTCAAGAGGCTCGGTCCATATACACCTTGACTATTTTTTTGTTCCAAATGTCGGTGATAGTGATGTGGTTAGAATTTAGAGTAGTCAGGTCGAATACATGCGTAGTACCTACTTAAGAATGTACTGAGCTCTTAAAACATCGACGATATAATATATCGATCATTTTCTGAATAAATATCGTCATTTTGATATATTGATTCTTTTTTGTCCATCCCTACGCCATGAAATTGTTTACTAGCCCATGGACCTCGGTAATCAAAACCGATCACAAAGTCAATAATATAAAATCACTGATTTCACTTTTGCGTGATGTAAAACATCTAAGGCAGCTTCCGTACTTGATTTTTCAGTGACTAATAACTGGCTGAATTTTCGTGATTAGGTTCAGTTCAACGATACGACCAAGCTTTCCCTATGTGAAAATTCTCGAAACGAGTACCTTGCTAAAAATGTTCCGTGGAATCGAAAACTTCTAATCATAGGACTGGGAAAACGCATGTGGCCATTTCATTTACTAAGCTGATACAAATATTAATTACTAAGCTGCATACAAAAATTTAGCCTGTTAATCGTTTTTATGACCTCGTTATTAATTGTACCTACATCTCAGACGAAATAAAAAGTTTTCTAAAACCTTTTTATTTCGTCTGAGTTGTACATATTTGGAATGGAGGACTCTCTAGTCAAACCAACTACTTTCTTTTCAATAATTAATTTTACTGATATGCATTCAGTTTTGATATCCCATCAAATCGAAATGTTTGTCACCGGCTCACTTCATTAGCTAGGTACCCGTTTCGAGAATTTTCTCAGGGAATAAGCTTGGGCTTATCGTCGAACTGAACCTACTGACGAAGTTTCAGCCACATTTAGTCATCGAGAAAAAAGGCATGGGATGCCGGCTATATTACTTACCTATCCACTACCTAACGATAACATGCGTTATATTAATGCGACGCGACGTCTTTAAAAATAATCAAAATATTTTGAGCTCAGACGAAATAAAAAGTCTGAGATATTGAGTAGGTAAACTAAAGAGACATTTAAATAGGTACAAGTGAGGCCAACATTTTGCAAACGATGATCCGCAAAACTTCTGTTTATAGTAATTTAACCCACTTATATTATGACTATTGGGTTTGTGGGGTTTAAATTTAATCCAAATCCATTCAGTCATTTTTCGTTCAAATTTCTCGTTGTCGCTATAGTATCGAACACAACTGTCAAATTAACGAATTCTATTGTTAACTTCAGTTAAATTATACGCAGAAGAACAGGTTGATAACTTTCACAGTAGAGACTTGAATTTTACGATAATCTCGATACGGCAAGCGATTTTTTTCGCTAAACTTAACGATCGATAGGAGATCTCATCGATCGACAAGTACGTCGAGACTGCCGGCCCGGGGGATGAAAATATAGTGAGAAAAAAAAACAATATTTAAACTGTAGATACTACGAAAAATTGATATGTTTTATCGCTAAGAAGTTGTCAACCGAAAACAATTGATAGGCATTAGGCAGTTGTTATATTATGTATGTCGAGACTCGAGACTGCAGGCACTGGCCGCCAGTCTCGCGACCACGCTTTACGCATCTGATGATTTGATGATGATGTTTCTAATGAAATCATTAATAATCGGCTCAGATCCCGATAGTTGGTCCTTCGAGCCGGATAGCAATCGTTGGTCCTGGTCCTTGGTAGTGCCGGATGTCGCGTGTAGTGTAGAGCTTGTCTAACCTAAAATGACGCGCCCCTCGATCGAGTATACGCACACGCACAAGCATTAAAATATCGATACGACACATATAAATCTGGTCTTGCCATTCGTCCTCAGTTGCCGTATTGTGTCGTCAGACTATTAAAAAGATATTATCAATACATGATCTCGCATATCTAAAACTGCTAATTAAGTAGTGGGGCGCGTCATTTTAGTTTAGATAAGTACTACAAGTACTAAGTATTAAGTTCGCCATTTGTACACACTGTGCAATAAAGAGTAAATAAATAAATAAAAAATAAAATACAATATTTTGTCTTTTTTTAAAAAGCCCTCGAGAGCGCCCAAGACATGAGTACCTATATATTATGTAACCAATTTACCATATATCATACGTATTATTAAGTAAAAACAAACCGTATTGTGAGAAAATAAGATATATAGGTATGTAATTAAGAAAATTAATTGTGAGGCGATAATTCTATGACAATGTTAAATGAGCTTCTGCCCTAAGCTTCCGTGTTTTAAGTGTGTTTTCTAAACAAAATTTTAAGTAAAACGTTAGGTAGGCCGAGTGGATCTCAAATTTATAGGTAAATTAGGTAAGGATTTTTAGGTGTAGGGATCATTATAATGTAAATAGAGGTAGGATTCCAAACTGTTACTCATTTCCCTAAAACAATTTAATAATAATCAAAAATCCGTATCCAATCATTCACATAAAAACTACGTATAATTTCATACAGAAATACGGTTAAATATATTTTTCTCTTATAACTAATAGATAGTTACTACATTTATAATTTCGTGGGTTGATTTTTATATAAGTACTTTTTTTTACATTTTCCCATTTGCAATAAATAACTTTTTCTTATACTTACACATGCAATTATTTGATTTCATGATTTCAATGGTCTTTTTTACTATCCGGTAGACATTGGATTTAAAGATTTATTTCAAGTAACTATTTAGTTTTATTCAGGATATGATAGTCAAAGGATTCTTTTTTAAGAAAATCCTTTTTTTCTTAGCTGAATCAGCTGAATACGAAGAACTTAATCATAACTAGTAAATTTAAACATGTAGGTATATAGAATAATAATAATTTTATATAGGTAATCATAGGCAAACATTATAATAATTTTATATTATGCATAGTATTGTACAATGTACCTACATGCAACCGGCTACAACAGTAAAATAAAAATCTACCTACTTTTATAGCCATATTAATAAAATGTACCATCGATTTAATAATAAAGTATATCTAATAAAAAAACATTTTGAATAGATTAACTTGATTTGATTTCATTAGGTACATAATAATATAGAAACTGTTTTTATACAAAATTTGTATAAAATCTTAAATTTGCGCACTTTAGAAGTTGATATACTTAGTACCATATTTCTAGCCATGTTCAAACATTTTAATATTCGTAGTTTTTCATTAATATAATAAGGTAACACAATAAAATAATTTTTGATCAGTCAATGACTTTATGTCGATTGACTATAGAACTATATTTCATGTCGTTAATAAATTGGTCTTCACTTTAAACGAAATTTTTAAGTTAAAATTACAGCAATCGATAATACAAAAGCAAGCGTAAACTTTATAACTCTTACATCCGCACTCAGAGTCGTTTTAATGATTACCTACTTAATTTTAGTTAAGTAAAGATTGTTTAAACAAAATTGCTGCAATCAGAGACGTTTATTAAATTAATGTTAATTGGAATTTGAATAATGAAATTAAAATTAGTTAAACATCAATTAACATTAATTTGATGAACGTCTCTGATTGCGGCAATTTTGGTTAAAAAAATCCTTACTTAAAATTAAGTAATCATTAAAGAAAAGTTGTGGTTTTTTTTGGGAATATCGTTACAAAATACCGTAGTCGGCTTCTTGGAATTAAAAAATATTGTGTCTCGCTACATGTTTTTAAATCAGCAAATGAATGTATCTACTAGGTATTATGCACGCATAACCGATTTAAACCTAACTATGGGTCAATGAAATGAAGCAAGTCTCCGTGCGTGTCGAGCCTTATGTGAAAAAATACAACAAAAAAATACCCAGTAAAATATAAAATTTACGTGCATCCATTGTGCAAATACCATAAAACAAAGACACCCTCACAATTGACCACGATATACAAGTACTTATCTATATAGATAGATAAATACATCTTTTGTATATTAAATTTAGGTAATATTTTTTTCTACAACTACAATCATCTGCAGTCGCCATCTAGCTATAGTGGTAAGTACGTACCTACTTTCAAAAATTATACTCAATTAACATTAAAATTTTAACACTGTTCGTAGAAAATAAAAAATAAATTATACTTACTATACAGAAAAATACGTCCTATTTTCATTCTGACTAGGCATACCTAAATCTAGGCAAAAATTCTCTTTGAATCCAACATTTTTTGTCCAATCCTCGATACTCACTTGCTATATCATTATATTTACTATAGTTATTTATTTATATATTAGTTTCACTATTGATGCTTCACGAGTACGACCCTAGAGGAAACACAAGCTGCGTTTATTTCGTACAAAATAATACAAACTCACTTTGCTTTCTTCCTGCATAATGACTAACGGCCGCGCTCAGAATCGCTTAATTACATTGCTAATTGGCATTTAACTAATTAAATTAAATTAAGTTAAATACCAATTAACATTAGTTTAAAATTAGGTAATCATTAAAACGACTCTGAGTGTGACCATAAGGAATGACAGAATTAAATATTTTTATCATTCAATCTACCACTGCCATATTCCTAAGGTTTCGATTTTTCCAAAATTAAATAGTAACCTATAAGAAAATTGGCCATACAACCAGCATCTGATATAAAATATTGAGGAATATAATAATAAAACATAGAAAGAAGAGAAATAGTAGTCCTTAATTATTGAAATGTGTCCAGGTTTGGAGGAAAAAAAAAGAGGAATTCCATATTATGATTTTGTCTATTTTGTTGTCGCGCCCTATTCGGAGAGGTTCGAAGAAAGGAGATAACAATAAAATCAGCCTGTGTTTTCTCTTACGGAATAATTCACCTTATACTCAATTGTAATAGGTATCTACTATTTTTATTTTTTTAGCAAAATACGAACAGTGTTCTATATAGAAGGACTTATAACAGACATTACTCGTAAATGTACATGTTATATATGTTTATATATATTCATTAAACGAATATTAAATAATTTTTTAGCATGTAAATAAAATAATCTAAAACATTTATAAACTCGTAAACTGGAAACTTTACGAAAATATCATTTACTCATCATTCAGAAGCCTTCAAATAGAGATAAAGGTTTAAAAAAATAGTGATTGCTATTTAAATTAAATGCGTATTTATATTTTTTTTTCAAGTTCTTCATTTTATTGGTCTCAGTACGTAGATAGATCTGTTCTTCTAACATAAAGATTAGGTAACTATTTGGTAACGTAAAACAAATATAAAAATAAATAAATAAATGAATTAATAGTGACTCAAAAGAATATTTCACGAATAAACGTAGCAGTATTCAGTTGTTGGGTTTCTCTTTATCACCGCCTTCTTTCTCTTTTTCCTTTTCCTTGTCTTTTTTCTCCTGCATCTGTTGCAAATGCGCTGGCAGAGCTTTCAATATAGCGTGTACCTAAACGTGTAACAATAAAACGTGTTATTTTATTATTGCATCTATAATTGCTAAGTTAAAAAAATTATAGGTAAAACGTACACTAACGAGGTGAAATCAAACGTATTACGAGAAAAACCCTGTTGCACGCGAGTTCACGTATGTAAATTTCCCAGCTAACCTTAGACATAAGCTTTTTAAACCTAAGTTTCACTTTTGGGAAATGTTTAGGTAAAACAATATAGATAAATAAACGCAAAATGTATGTATGGATTGTTCGATTTTTGCTACCGCAAGCAACGCTTTTGCTACGCTACTAACAGCTACGCACTACGCAGCCGTGTCTGCAACTACGTTACCGCTACGCACCGCGTAGGCCGCCTACACGGCGCGTTGGCTACGTATCCGCTACGTACTTTGCGCGTCGCTAGTTCTGTAGTTTTCGAAAAAGGAAATTCTCAATTAGATCCGAATGTTTTTTTTAATGTTGCTTATGAATGTAGTTTTTTTATTTATACCTCTTATATATTAGATTGTGTGACTCAATGTATAAGGAGAACATACTCTTGAGTTCTTAAGAACCACGTTATCCACTGTCGACTCGAGTTTAGATTACACAGGATGGTTATTAAGAGCTGGAATTACAAAAGTTATATTGGTAGGAGGAGGCGCCCGCGAAATTATACTTCAAGAGCCTATTTATGTCTAACCTACATATCTACACGCGTAGTTTAGTTTATACATTCGTTAGACCGAAAGAGAGTAGGTTCTAACTTCTAAGCCGCAAGTATTTTAAAGTACTACTCGTATCTCGTACCTTTACGTACATAAAGACCACTTCCCCTTTCTGTTAACAATATACCCACATACCCCTAATTGTTAGTAAAGGCCAAATATATTTCTTTTAATACATAAATATTTTTTTTCACAAAGTTAAGTGTCCTGGGTACCAGAGCTACTGCTACTGAATCGATTTTAAAGCAAGAAGCGAAAACGACATAATCCCCAAGCGATAGTTTTATGCCGGCACAAATAGTTTCTATGCAACGCCGAACGGTTGCGGGCTGCAGTTTTTACCTCTTCAGCGACGGCCATGAGGACGAACTCGAACTGCTGCTTGGTAGCGACGGTGCGCGTGCGCTGGTCGCGGATGTGCTCGAGCGTGGCCGCGATGTCGATCTCTTTAGCCCCTTTCGCCATGCGGTTGAGCACCATGTCGATCAAGCAGTAGGTGCCCGTGCGGCCCGCGCCGTCGCTGACGGGTTCATAAGAATTTATAAGCTGGGCCCTTATCCCACTATGACGGCACCACGTCGCATTAAGATGACGCGCTGTGCTCAAAGATTAAGTTTTTTTCAAAAAAGTACCTTTACAAGTTACAACCTGTCTTATAGTATAAGGAATATTAATTTTGAATTTTTAATATTAAGATATTTTGTTATCTGGAGCGTTTGGGATTGTATTTTTGGGACGCGCGTTATGGGCATGACATATTGTTGGTCATAATGAATAAGGGCCCTAGATATAAATTGAAACGTTATTCTTATTATTAGCCTTCAATAGTTCATCCACACATGTTACTAATAAAATTATACTTAAGTATACAAGTTCAAATAGTTTAATAAAACTAAAAACTCGCTTTAAGAGTAAACTGAACAGTTGTCATCTAGATTCTAGTACCACAGTATTTGTTAAGGCCAATTAAAAGAGCCCCAACTTGATGGGGATACGTTTTTGAGTAACAGAGTTTCCATAGTCATCTTTCAGCTCCATGATCAGGACAGCACATGTCATAATATTGTCGTTATCATCATCGGAACCACATTTACACACAAAGTTTAATTTCGATATCACAATTAGAGGTAGGCTAAAATTAACTTCTAAGATTTGATTACCTACATTGGTTGTTAGTTAAGTGAAGCTCATATAAAAACTAGAACACTGTTAAATCACAGAGAAAACCCGGGTGAATGACCTTCACAATGAACAAAAATAAGACAAAAGAAGAATCGTACCTGCAGTGAACGACTATTGGGCAAGATCGTCCTCGGTAAGATTTATTCACCTTCCTGCAACAAGTTTCGGGTTTTGTTTTTTAATTGAATCTTCCGCTTCCCTTTTGGCTGCCAAAAATATCTAAATTGTTCGACCATAATTAAAACTAAACGTTGGTATTTAACATAACATTTTTGCGAACCAAAGGACGGTAGAGTACATACTACCATCATGTTTACGAACAAAATGTTATACTTAAGCAAATGGGTTTGGAGATTCCGTATTTAATAATTGGGTGGTGTTTGGCCTTTTTCTATACTAATTATACTTAATATAAAGCGGAATATTCAATCTCTGGAACTACAGAACTGATTAAAAAAAATGTTTAATTAATGTAAACCAAAGTTCACACATGTGGAGCTGCGGAGAAAATATAAATATAATATGCAACCTATAGCGGAATGCGAAGGCATATTTACCTTCTAAACTCGAGCAGAGCCTTAGTAGACGAAGGTACACCGTTCTCAGGCCACGACAGGAAATGGAACTGCGTCACGGTGCGCGTTTCCCCGGTGCGTTGGTTCTTCAAGTAAAAGCTTCGCACCAAATAGTCATCGCACCAAATGTGTTCACTAACCAAGTGCACCTATAGGTGGAATGCGATTTGGAAAACTATAATACAAAAATAATCGTCACTTTCGGCGATCGGTCTGATAGCAAAGAGTCTCGGCTAACATCTCGACAGATTCTAGCTGAATGTTACAATTTATACTTTTTTTATATTCACTATGTTTGAATGGTATAGAAACTACACAATTATCATTTGGCACAGTTTTTAGAGAAGTGTCCCGAAAAGGTATATTGCATAAAATATCTGTACCTACTCATATTCCATTCGAATTTCAACATGTTTAAAGTAACTTAGGTAATTAAATATAGGCGTTACCTCGTAGATATGATAGAGCTCGGAGCCTTCCTCGGGCCAGTAGCGATGGCAAAGCTGTTGTCCGTTCTCGACGAGCCTGGTTAGCATCACCATGACGACGCTGCCCTGTTCCCACACCATCTGCCAGAAGTCGGGTGCGGTCTGCGCGAGCGGGCCCGCCGCAGCGATGTACGCGGGATTGCGTGGGTCGTGGTCCGTCTGCGTTGGGGAAACAAATATTCGACGGCCTTTCTCTTGGTATTCGTGACGGTGATTTAGTAGGCTTCATGGTCTTCTGGTTTTATTTCGTACTAGTTGTGCCCCGCGGTTTCACCCGCGTTAATTTCAGAGTTCCCGCAGGAATTCCGGGATAAAAAGTACCCTATGTGTTAATCTGAAGTATAAGCTACATTATTGTAAAGTTTCATTTAAATCCATCCAGTAGTTTTTGCTTGAAAGATTAACAAACATCCATCCATACATATACAAACTTTCGCATTATAATATTAAGTAAGGATTTTGAATCGTAACTAGTATTCTTAATAATAACACTGCACAACACAGTTATCTACTTGATCCCACACAAATCTATAACATAGCTTGTGTCGTGGAACGAAGCAAACGTGGTACATAGTACATACCACATATTATTATATAGTTACTAGCTGTGCCCCGCGGTTTTACCCGCGGTAACTTCAGAGTTACCGGAGGAATTCTGGGATAAAAAGTACCCTATGTCCTTCTCTGTACCCCTGACAACGTGCATGCTAAATTTCATCCAAATCCGTTCAGCAATTTTTGCGTGATTGAGTAACAAACATCCAAACATCTAAACATCCAAACATACACACTTTCACATTTATAATATTTTTAGGATAGTATTGATATAATAAAGCATAAAACACATAAAGTATAAACACGCCCAGACTGGAAAGTGAACCGTGTTCATCACACAAAATCCACCCGCATCGGGAACCGAACCTCTCGATTAGCGGGTGGCACTTACTACGTCAATCCGGCCGCTTATATTTTTATCGGCCGTTTATAAATCTGACTGTGAGTTTTTTGTGTGTTTGTTTGTTTGTTATACGCTTTCACGCCTATAGTGTCGTAATATTTCAGAAATGTCAACGCTTTTCTGTCGAGGGGGTCCAGGACCAGGGGAACTAGCCAGAGGGTCCACGGGTCGTGCGTCAGTTTAATATACCTAACTAAAATGAGGTTCGTGTACAAACCAAATACAATTTTCATACAATATAACCACATTCTCGTAAAACAAAGAAATCAATTGTACTTACCTACACACGTACCTATACATACGACCAGCAAACAAAGCGATCAATGTCATTGTATCCTAATGTCTCGCGGGAAATTGGGTTACGTGACTACTGACTAAACGATTACTTACGATTAAATAGCAAAGTTCAACTTACAATGGTGGAAGCGTTGATATAATCCGAGCCGAGGTGGTTGGACAGCGTGTTCAAGGTCACCCGCGAGTGATCGTAGGGCAGAACATCGGCGTGCCGGTTTTTACCGGTATTTTCCGGTTTGAGGGCAGCACTGGTTGCACAAGGTTCGGCTTCGTAAGCGCAAAGAGCTCGCCACTCCTGCTCGAGGCGATCTTTGTTGCGCAAGTGATCTTCCATGTAAGCCTGTTGTTTAAATTAAGAATTTAAACAAAATTTACTTTAGTAAAAAAACAAAGTAACAGAGTACAAAGACTTACTAAAACCATGTGGCCAGTTGATATGTCCATGTTCGTCAAAGCTGGCTCTTCGCTCCTGTCACAAAAATAAATGGACGTACAAAGTTAAAAAAATATGGTACTTATGCCTAATGACAATATACTTAATTAGTGTAGTCGTTATCGATTCCCCAAAGTTTGGATGCAAGGATAAGATAAAACACATTCGATTTAATGTTTTACTGCAGTCTATAGACTGCAGTGAAAATTCTTACTAATTTTACTTATTAAATTTACTGCTGTCTATAGAGACTGCAGTGAAAATTCCTTCTTTATATTTCTATAAAGAAGGGGTTAGAAATCATGAATTATAGCACTTACTTTCTTTCTGCAATATGAACTATTATACCCCAAACGATTACGATTTAAGGATGCCTAAACTTTACCTATCTGGCGAACCGTTCTCCCGTCTTCGAGAAACAAAGAACGATCAACTTTAATGTAATAATCTTGCCATGAGGAAGTGCTGGACCGTGTGGAGGGAGAGTTTCCTTCAGTTTCCTTTGACAGCGAGGTGATGCGCTGCGGGGCCTCGGCGGGGTGAGGCGGGGCTGCCGTCGTCTGCTGGCCCGACCACTTGCCAGACATACGGTCACGGCACAACTCCTTAAAGCACAGTTACGTATCTACAGCATAGCTACGCCTGTCTCCTGGAAGGATAGCTGGAGGCAATATCCTATATTTTCTTATTATAGGTCTCAGACGAAATAAAGAGTTTTTATTTCGTCTGAGTTATAGGTACATAAGATGTTTATAAGAGTGACATATTGAATTTGGTTATTTAGTATTCGATTCTCGTCCCAAATATTTAAAAACATACGACCGACGTTTTTTACCAACTTATTTATCCAATAGGTATTTATCATAATACTATTTACCTGCATTATTCATTAAAATTCAGAGCAATATCCTACGTTTAATATAATAACAGGTTCTGATCTACGCAAATGTTGTGCAACACAGATCATATTTTAATCAATTGTAGGTAGGTACGTAGGAAGTTATTACAAGTATCTATTTACAAAAAATATCTTGATTTATCTGTATCTACTATAAGTTTTCACAAAGAAAATAACGAATTTATAAAAAAAATCAAAGGATCACGTCTAATTAAAATATTTTTATTACCTGATAATCTCTAGTAGCTTCTGCATCTATGTCAGCAGCGGAGGCGAGACCACCCATCTTTTTGTTGGAGTTCATGTCCTTCTTCAGCAAGATCGCGAAAAGCACAACACCTACTACTAGCACCGATATACTCCCGACCAGGGCGATCAGCACGGTGATGTCTAACCCGAAGAAGTCAGTCGCCGGTGAGTCCATATGACGAATCACGGGGTGTTTGCTCTGTTGAAATGTCATTAGTTCCATAATAGTCCACATTTCGTGGTGCATTGATAAAATAAATACATCATATTTTATCTCTGTATACGTACAACAATGAAGGATATTGAGAGGAAATCCGCAATAAATAAGTTACTACTACTATTTATGTTATAACTGACCTGATTCAATGTTTTAGTTTTCTGTTGATTTATTTGAAGTATGTTGGCTGCATGATGTGATAATTGATTCCTACATACCTATCATGATAACTGAGGACAACTAATAACAAAAATATTACCCGATCCCCAACACCTGTGGATAAAATCTGCGCTCCGGTTTGCATCTGCAATTCGTTTTTAATGTCATCTGCAATATTATAAATAACGTTTTAGTTTAACTTTTAACTGTAGAATATTATTCCCACAATACCGTATAACGTATATTTTCTCACCGATACGTGCAGCAACCGCACTAGCGTCGTATCCTTTACTATTTTTCTCAACTTTAAAAGTCACTTCTCTTGAATCAACGCTGAAAGACATGATTATGCAATTAAAGAAATCGAACAACACGTACTTGCAAAATTCTTGTAAAAAACTCGATATTTTACCGTGGGTTTGTAAAGGTGTTTTTTTCCAGGCCTAACATTTCCTCAAGTTTAGATATAAAAGCTATACCACCTTGCCAATCTTCCAAAAACCTGTGAAAAAAACAAAACTGATAGTAAAGAAATATTAAACATTTAATTTTGCTATTATGATATTGTAAGATGTCAGCTGCGTATGGTAGTTATGATATCAGCTTAGAAGGATACTTAAAGTTTTTAGATTTTCGCGTTTTGAGCACATTATATTATGTAAAATTACGCGGGACTTAATAAAAAACATCGCGTTCAAGTCCCGCGTAATTTTACATAATATAGAAGGATACTATTGTAATGTGTTCGTGTGTATGTTCTTTAGCTACAGTAAAATTATATCATTTATTGAAATTTTCTGTGAGTCTGTCATATAAAAAATTTATTGTTAAGACAGTTGAGTAAGTTTACAAAGTAACAGCCAGTTTACTATAATTATTATGTACTAGTTGTGCCCCGCGGTTTCACCCGCGTTAATTTCAGAGTTCCCGCGGGAATTCCGGGATAAAAGTACCCTATGTGTTAATCTGATGTATAAGCTATGTTATTGTAAAGTTTTATTTAAATCCATTAAGTAGTTTTTGCGTGAAAGAGTATAACAAACATCTATCCATCCATCCATCCATACATTCTTACAAACTTTCGCGTTTATAATATTAGTAGGATTATAATGATGACGAATTCACTGCTCAATGTGAATTTAGTATTTACCCACCTATTTTTGAACAACACATACGCATAGGATGGATCGTAATCGTATTCGCTATGATCCTCATCTCTGTAAGAACTCATGAATTTATGTGCTTCAGGAACTCCTTGCGCTGCAACGAAAGTAATATAAAGAAATAAAATAAGTATTTATGTGAACACACCACATATACAATACATCAAGAGTCAAGACACAATATTGTTATGCAAAATCCATGCAAATATAAAATATTTTCGATTAGGGAAGTTTTTAAGAATTGAGATTTCTGAAAAGTTAGAGACTTTACATACACTGTTGCTTACCTTTAAGAATAATAATAATAATTCTCTTGCAAACAATATTTTAAAAAGACAACACAAATAAGAGGAAAAGATAAGGGAACACACGCAGAAAATGGAATTGTTGATTTTTCCTATTTTTGACGATAACTTAACTTTTAAAAAGAAATAGATATCGTGAGAAATTGGACAGTCGGGCCACATGCTGATTGTGTTCAAATAAAATGTGCTTTATATGGAAACATTTAGTGCCGGTACCCAAAAACACGAGTGTACACTTATTTGAATGTGCAAAATTGTAACATGAGAAGGATTTCTTTTTAGAAGCTGATTATAACCAGCGCAGTTCGGTATATTCCAAGATATTGCTTTAGGAACATCGATCGAGCTAAACAATTATCGCAGGCCGCTGTGACACTAACCTGTCACCGTTTTATTGTGGTACAAAAACTTTAACGTTTGCGCATCCAAACGCGGCCCAGGCTTTTTAACATCGTCTCGTTCCCTACGTTTAAAGCCCCATTCGATATTAATCAAATCTTGCAATTCTCCTGGATAAAATTTCGAATTTTCACCTGAAACATTGTCGGCATTTGTAACACCACTCAGGCGTGCATTTGGTTGTTTTGCCGGGAGTTTTGGACTAAAGTGGTCAACGTAAAACAAAACAGCTAGAAAGCAATAAAATTAGTCAACCAAAAAAAAAATTAATAAATACAGTCGCAAGTTGGATTAAATTGGAACGTACGAGCAGCATGAGTGAGATAATGTTGTATTACCTATTACGCAAATAAAGTGATTAAGCGATATTAACATAGGGTCACCAACCAACTTACCCTGTAGATCGTCAGCTTTGAGGGGCCCGCCTTCTGCATAAAGAGCTCCTTCTGGTTTTAATTTTGATCTTATTATCTCTCGCCAGTAATTCATTAAATTTGGAAGTTTATTTTCTGTGGCTTTGTCTATAAAATTAATAAGTAAAAAAGAACTCCTAAAACTCTTCAAATAAAGCATAACAAATTACTTACTGTATATTTTTATATATTCAAGACTTACCTTTAGAATGGATAGAATCTAATTCTCCACTCCCAGCATCAATAGGGAACTCTTCTAAACCATCTTCATCAATGTAAATCCTCGGTTCTGATATTTCATTATCAGTACTTTCATACTCGAAGGGAAAGCTTTTTTCTGCAAAGCTTTGTTTATACTTCTCCAGAGCATTCGAACGCACTTCAGCATCAAGAGGTGTAAGACTGTTGCCAGCAAAATATTGAGCCGTGAATTGAGGCAATTTAGTTTTAATTTTACGGAAATGTGCACCTAGACGTTCTTCTTCGGTATAAGGCTGTGCGTCCAGATCATTTTTCGATAGAGACTTTTTCTCTTTATTATCAATACTTTCAGGAATATCACTGTCCATTACTTGTAATTTTGATTTTTCCTCTAGAATTCTTTCTCTAAAGCCTTCAAAAGGCAGTACAACAGGTGACTCTTCGTCTGCATTCATTAGCATCAAATTTCGTATTTTATCGCTCGGAGTTTCGTCGTCGGTAATTGCTTGTTTGTCCTCGATTATATTGTGCGGTTCTAACGGAAAATTGTAATAAAATGTAGATGAGCTCTAATGATGCAGGGAGAGATAACAATTTTTAGGTTATATATTTTTTTTAGGAACACGATATAAAAAAACCATTGGAGTAAGATTAAGCATTATTAAACTAACTATACTAGTTCTCGAGTATTTTCTGTAAAACAGCAATATCATTACAAATAGATGCGCACCTTTAGCTAGATAAGGAACTATGTCTTGATCGGGTGAAATTGGTGGGCTGTATACTTCATTGGCATAATCCGAATCCGACTGTTTCAAATTAGGAACGAATCGCACGTACGCAGTCTCATCAGGTTCAACCTAAACGAAGCACGTCAATGTTACAAATATTCATAAAATTACGTAAAGTCACATCACATCAAAACTGAATTGGTGACATACCTCTAAATTTTCGTCCTCCGGCCCCTCATTTTCTGTCTTAACTTCGGGATTGGCAAATTGTTCACACAACTTTGAGCTGGCTTGCGCCGGACTTCTGCGAAAAGTGAATCATTGTCCAAAATGATTCAATCAAGATCCAAATCACATTCGTAAGAAAATTGTAATTTAAATTATATTGTTAGACACATTTCTTATATACGCTGTGCTTCATCTAAAACTCGTGTACATAATATCTCCCAATGCAACCAAAATATCAATAATGAAATATATAAGCATCAATTACGGGAAGTAACAATCCATAAAGAATGTTAGATTTAAGGAAGGAAACATTTTAGGGGATACCTACATTTAAGGAAAGTAAGTAGGTATTGAATCACGTGAAAATGTTAGTAGTCTTGTAAACACTCACAACTGTTCCCGTAGTGTATACAGCATCGCCTGCAGTTCACATTGAGTGTACGCATGCTCCCAGCGGTATCCTCGCTCTGCCAAGCGTTGCAGCTCATCTTCAAACCATTGCAGCTGCGCGGGACTCATGTCATATCTAAATTACATTAATAATATTATCCGGTACCTATGTATAATTATCGTTAAACGCTTAGATATCATTAAGTTACGTTTCACAAACACTGTGTTTCAGACTTGGAAAAATCAACCACGCTTCAGCAGAGCTTGTATACGTAACTGAAGGTCGATATTCCTCTGAAATTGTTGACTAAAAGTTTTTTTATGACTTTGTTGTACTGAACCACATTAAAACGGAGCAGACACCTATAAAATTAAGTTTGAGACATGTTCAAAAAAAAAACAGGAAGGAAGGAAATGAGCTTACAATAAATTTTTGAATATACCTAGTATGAAACAAAGTTAGGTACTTTTCATGTCTGGCTGTGTTCGCTTAGTTATCCTAAATTCCACTTTTTATTAATAAAGGATTTCTTCTGGAAAGTTTAGATACTTATCATAGTTTTATCAGAATACGATATTATTACGATCTTTATTTGCAACTAAAAGCCTTATTAGCTAGCGAAGTTTCGGTAGCAGTTACGGTAACGCTTACGGAGTCGCAGGCACTAAAGCTATGCACTATGGTATTATAACATAACATGAGATAAAATTGCGGTTACTATAATACCACTAACGGCCGCACTCAGAGTCGTTTTAATGATTACTTAATTTTAAGTAAAGATTTTAAAAACAAAACTGCCGCACTCAGAGACGTTAGTTAAGAGACGTAAGTAAAATTTATTTAAATACCAATTAACATCAATTTGTTTTAAAAATCTTTACTTGAAATTAAGTAATCATTAAAACGACTCTGAGTGCGGCCGTTAGTGGTATTATAGTAACCGCAATTTTATCTCATGTTATACCTATGCTACTCAGGGATAATGTAGCTTTCTAATGGAGAAATAATTTCTGAAATCGGTTCAGTTATAGTTTTTGAGTTAATTGAAACAAACAAAAAATCAAATCCTTCCTCTTTATAATATTAGTATAGATTTGAGAAAATGCGCTTATTTTCAGTGCTCTGCAACGGCAAAATCCTTCAGAGCATAATTTTAAACTATCTTCTTATTTTCTTACATTACCTAATTGTCATGTAAACGTAGTGGTTATAATATTCTCTTTGTCATGTGCTTCAAGCGTGGTTACTGAGAGAATATCAAAGAGAATATTATATATTATGAAGAATGTGAAGATGAAGTTCACCTAGAGCACGCAATGAAATTATAAATCGTGAGCTACAACGATGATGACATAATTTCCCTAAAGGAGTAGGTAGGTAACAGTTTTCGTTTTAATCCTACTAATATTATAAATGTGAGTGTGGATGTTTGGATGTTTGTTACTCAATCACGCATAAACACCTCAGCGGATTTGGATGAAATTTGGCATGCACGTTGTCAGGGGTACAGAGAAGGACATAGGGTACTTTTCATCCCGGAACTCCCGCAGGAACTCCGAAATTACCGCAGGTGAAACCGCGGGGCACAGCTATACATAAATATAAACTTTGAATTTCATATTATTAGTCAAGCTCGCTTCGCATCTAATAAATTAACTTTTCTTTCATTATATTGATGTAGGTAGGTACGTAAATATGTAAACATACATACATGCCATACGACGTTGTCTCGTTTCTTCACTAATGACAATGAAGTAGGAGAGGGACAGTTATAGGTACTAGGTGCCTACATAAAAACTGTCAGGTACATAAAATGAAGACAAACTTAATGGAGTGCCGCGATATATAGGTACCCATTACAATTAATGGAGTTTAGAGCTATAGGTACTAGTTGTTCACCTCTTTCGGAATTTCCTCGGGAACTTTTTGTATCGGGATGAAAGTACCTTATGTCTTAAGACCTAAATTAAGTACATACTCGTAACCATACTTCTATACTATAATTAGGCTATGTGTTTCTACGCACAGCAGCTCTGTCAGCTGGTCAGTAATCCTTACTTCCTTACTAATATTATAAATGCGAAAGTGAGTTTGTTTATTTTTTTGGTTGTTTGTTACGCTTTCACGCCTTAACAGCTCAACTTATCATCATAAAATTTTGCATACACGTTGTCAGGGAAGGACGTAGTGTACTTTTATCCCGAAATTTCTGCGGGAACTCCGAACTTATCGCGGGCGTAACCGCGGGAACGGCTAGTTTCAAAATAGAAAATAGTCGGCTAAGTAGGTAGTAAGTATAAACAGTTCAGCCAATCTTAAGATGGCTAGCTAAACTGTTAAATAGAATTTAGTAGGTATTGATTTCGTTACGAAGTTGTAGTAGAGTGTGTTACAAAATAGATTATTTTAATTTTGATTTTACTAGAACTTACCGGTAAAGGGCCCCATCTTCCGGCTTATCGTCGTAAATTTGTATACATTTACCGAAGGCGAAATCTAGTAAATAATAAAAAAATCTGTTTCAATAACATGATAATTTGGGACAGTGAGGCTTAATATTTCATTAAAAACTTACCATCGAAGCACCATTCAGCCCCCTCTATGCACAGAGAAGAGCTGAACAAGCAACCTAAGGATATAGAAGTATCTCATAATAAAATGGTAAGAATAATAGGATATTATGACCTATGTGGGTGACATTTTAGTGTAAGTAAGTTTGTCATGTAAAATTAAAAAAATAGTCAGTACCTATAGTATTTTTCCCTTATTTTACGTGATTAAAAAATTATGGCTATAGGTATAGATTATAGGTCGAAATTTTGCGTTCCGGTACAGTACCTACATTTCATACCGGGTTTACACCGGTTTATGACGTCACGAGCCCCCACTTCACGCAATTTTAATGCGCTTTAAGTATCTAAGTATTAATTATATTTTTTTTATTAATTTTAAAACGCGTAAAATATTCTTGTATATAAATTTATTATATGTATATAATCTGAACTTCGGAAACGCCTCCAACGATTTCTTGAAACTTAATATGCAGGGTGGTTTCTGGGACGGTTAATCGATCTAGCTAGGTTTCATTTTTAGAAAACGTCGTTTTATCCGTGTTTTCAGGCAATAAAAATTGAGTGTTTGGTACTGTTTTTCTACTAAAAAAAGATGACGCTACGAGCAAAGCTCGGTCGCTCGCTCGGTAAATATACAATTTGTTTATTTAAGCTTATGCGCAATATGGTACAAAAGGCAGACCTAATGCTGCAGTCCATTATTTTTTCATTTTGTAACTGACGGACTAAACGGTATTTAGATTTTCATACCCCGTGAACATGCCTATTGAAAAATGCCCATAAAATTACTAAAATTACAAACCTATGTTTCCATCGGCGTGCGAGGGCGCCAGCGAGCAAATAAACGCCAGCGCCCAAAGGGCCTGCCGCCAGGAGAAGCGGCACATTACATCTGGCAAAAAAAAGAAAAACAATAACCTAAAAAATATTGTAATGCGTTGTAGAAATTACTAATAATGCGCGTGCGGTCGGGGACCCCCGTCAGTATCTAACGAAGTTCTTCCTGTATGTAGTAAATGCATTGTATTTGTATCAAAAAATTATTATTGTTTCAAGTTTTTATAGATAGGGTGGTGCAGTTTCCATTCCTTGAATTTCCATTACAAAATTGCTATCATCAGACAATGTACTTAACTCGAATATCAAAAAAGGCACATTTACGTAGGTAGGTATTTTCAATCGCACACGATATTAACAATGGCGGTTTGAGCATTTTATTCTAGTCGTACTTTTAATGCATTTTATGTTTAAATCTCAATATTCCCCATTTTTTAATTATTCCTTTTAATGATTAAGCGTGCGAAATATGGAGCGAAATATACGTTAACGTTTTTTTCGGCCGTGACGATTTCAGCGGATTAACTCCTGCCGCAAACCGCATTTTGAAATTAGGTAATAAACCACATAATTGAACCACATATTATCTGTGCTGTAGATAAGTTCGTTTCGATCAGGTAAGTAGTACAGCTTTTTAAAAAACTGCTCTGCGTCGTGAATGTAAATAAGAATTTTATTCAAAGTGACCTACTTATTTTATTCCTTTGTTTCAAACCCGTGATTTTTAGATCCAGAATGTTCTAAATTTAAATTTATATTCGTAGGTATAATGGTAGGTAATAATATAAAAAAATAATAGGTAAAATATACATGTAGTAGGTTACATGTGGTACGAGTATGTGGTACGAGTAGGTGCATGTGGTACAAGTATGTATCTATGTGTTTGAATTTAGAATGAAAATTCTCATTATTTGTGAATCTTATTATACGTTATAGTGGAATTCAAGTTTGTTTGCATTCACTGTTTCATTACAAAGTAAGGGATAAGTCAATACAATCATGCAGTAACTCTGATGTCCGCACAATCCACATTCCACAATAGTAACTTTATGAGATGAGATATACGTTGGTATTATATGCGTATTGTAGGTACTACATATATTATTTGATAATATCGACTGCCTTTGAAGCAGAGAGCCGAAAGAAGTTAATATTAAGACCGCGTATAGTTACAATGTTTTTGTGTTATATGTATTGAAGAGGGAAGAGTGGCATGATTCCAGCCCGGTGACACTCCACACAAATGAACTGATTCAAGTACTTTCCCACAAGTAAAGACGACCGGCTTGTACCTATACGTGCACACGTGTTGTCCGTGTGTGTGTATCGTAAGGTTGACAGCGAGCTGACAGTAACTGTCAGCTGTCAGGGAATAATTTATTACGTGTAGATTCTACATATTGTGTCAAATTTTCCTCGGAATTTCCAAGAATTTTTCGCAGGAGGCATGAAATTGGTGGGTGGTGTGATGTTTTAATATAGGTTATATTTTTTCATTTTTACTAGCCCATGTCTAAATTATTTATAATACAATATATGGCGCATACGCCACCCGCAGCAAAAAAAATTCGAACCGGTAGGCGCGGGCGTAGCGCTTGGAATATCGTAGACAGGTCACCTCCAAACTAATGTTGAATAACTTTTAAAGTATAAATAAAATACTTTTAAAGTATTTTATTAAGGTGAAATTTTCATATTGCAAACTATGGACGCATTTAATTTTACTAACAGTATTGAGAATTTTGCTATGGCAATGCCTGTAATTTCCATAGTAAAATTCTCAAAAGTAATTTCCATAAATTTCACCGTGTGCGATATATTGTATTTTAATGATGAGTAGAAAACTATTTTTCTCGTAGGAAAAGTTGTGTATTTTCTTTTCATTTCAGCCCTAAATGCTTGGGAGTTTTAATAGAAAATATTGCACAATTTTTTTTTCATTACTTGTCTATCTCAACTTGGAATAATATTTGTTTTCGTCTTTATTGAATAGGTAAGGTGAGTGGGGGCAAGATGAAAAACGGGGTAACACAAAAAGTCTTACATCGAATATAATGTAAACATAAGTTAATGTACTGTTCTACAAGACTTAAAATACAACACTGCTCATCTCATCAAAAAAGCGTTCGATCTTCCCCCCACTCACCCTACGCATTTTCCTAGTGTGGGCGTCTTCAACCTCGAATCGAGACAAATGTATTTCGAAGATATTTATCTACTTCTGTAAGGCAAAATTTGTTTAATTTAGTTACACTTGTTTCATTGCAGTAAACTACCATTTGTTAGTTTTAAGGTAATAACTAATCATGAACCAATGAATCGAGTTTGGAAATACTTTCAGAAATAGGTCATGATAACACCCACCCCAATTTTAAGCTTCATACCAAAACGACGATAACAGTTAAATAATATGAATATTTTAAATACACATTTTTTTTAAAATAGTAAGTAGGTACTTACACTTTTAAAGCGATCAAGGCTATGACTTTGGTCATAATAGGATACTTTTTATTATCAAAAAATCCTGAGGCAATTCCGAAATTTGTGCACTCACTAATCGTGGGTTAGGGCCAGTCCACACAGCGCGTTGCGTGGTAGCAACGCAAATAGGTACTTTGACGCATAGCCCGCCACGCAGGCGCTGCGCCATCGCAGGGTTACTACTACGCAGGCGTAACGTTTCGTCGTCGCAGCGGCGACGAGGCGAGAATTATGTAAAAACATCATATATCTATAGATAATTTTTAATTGGGTTTTTTTAAATAGATATGTTTTACAATGAACTAAGTAGGTATATGACAAATAAAACTGAATACAAAAATACGTAAAAAAACGAGATGAGCTTATGATAGGGTGGACCCTATCAACGCACAAAGAACTGAGCGCTGCCGTTCCGGCGTCGCAATGAGTACACCCCTGCCCGCATCGTCTCGGGGGCTGCAGTTCAGTCGTGTGTGCGTTGCGTCGACGCAACGCACCGTGTGTACACTATGATTTAGTAGGTATGTGAAACGACGCGGTGACAGCGCTACGTCGACGCAAGGTTGACGCAACGCGCCGTGTGGACTGGTCCTTATAGATAGTTTTATTAAGTATATCTATTGATATTTACTGAACAATTTCTATTAATAGTAATTTGATGATACTTAAACTTAATATATTTGGTAACTACGTATCTTTATTTGCGCGAAGCAGCAAAAAGGTAATTAAAACACCCTAATTTTAGCTAAATACATCTGAAAATGAAATAGTTGTCTTAAGTTTGTTTCACTAAAATAATAATTATAATAATAGACTAGCTGTTCATGTGTGATTAGAGGAATTCGTCTGAGAACTCTATTTATCTGGATGGAAATCAAGGCCTAAATTAATCGTAAAAATACTAAAGAGCTGTTCCCGTGGCTTCATCCACGTGAATTACAAAACTCCCTCGGAAACTCTGATTGAGGCATAAAATTTAAGTATCCTATATTACTTAAGGGTGATGTTAGTAGTAGTTTCCTGCCAATGAAACGCTTTTCGAATGTATACCTAATGCTCTTTGTGAATAGGTTTAGGTAGATACTTAATAATATCAAATTCAAATCCAACTCTTATAACTAGGTAAATCCTACTCATAACATTATCGTTAAAGACAAAAATATAATATAGGGTATATGATAATATTGAATTTTATCCTAACATGTACATAGGTATTAGGATGAAATACAATATTATCATGGTATTTACCGCTTAATGTTTTATATAAAACACGACGTAACGTTATTTGCAGTACAGATTATTATATAGATAGCATCGACTGACGTAGGCACATGCCCTTTGAATTCAACCTACGCATTTGGATAGCGGGGTATTATGTATATCTCATGAAAATATGCTTGGTTTTTTCCTTTCAAATTTTTCGACCAATGACAGAGGTTTGTATCAACAGTTTCTGCAAATTGTACGTTAGAGATGTTTTTAAAAATAACGTTGATTGAGTGTTGATTATACCTATTATCAATTCTGTTTTGTGTAACTAAGTTTTTCTGTTAACAGTTAGAATGGACTGACAATATTTTTTTTATTCATTTAATTTACAAATAAAACGGATAAGTAACGTTGAACCATTTTTTCCAACCACTAGTCAGAATCTATCCAAAAAAAAATAACTAACGTTAATTGAATTTTTTGTGGTTTCATGTAACAGGTTTCATATTAATATGGCGACTGATTGACTAAATAGATTCAAAAAGTGTACGAGAAGGATGTGTGGTTGGACAATGTGTACGCACCGTTTAGAGCCGTCGATCAGTCCGAAACATATCCGTTTTGTAGACAAACACTTATATCCCCCACAATGAACTGATAACTGGTGGCCGAGGTAGAGACGCGAGACGTGACGGTCGAAACTCGCAGCTCGAGGAAGCGGTGTCGCGCCCGCCAGCTGAGCAGCGCTGTGCCGCCGATCCTGCGCTCTGCGCTCTATCGATCCACCGCCCGCAACCATCCATTCACGCGCCAACAACTCTCCGCCCACATCACCAACACACAACACTAACTTGTTGTTATACTCCAATCATCATTTAGATAACACGATATTGGCACTCAGCTTTCAAAGCTTCCACACTCGAAACACTTCACTCGGACACTAATAAACGCTGTAACGGTATTGTTAATTCGATCGCCGTTTTTGCTAACAAAATTATTTGGTTATTTTTTTGTACTAATTTAAAATTACGCACGCGATATAAAAAAAAAACCATATAGTTTAACATAATTATACTTATTTGTTACTTGTGAAAGACATCATAGATCAATTACATTTCAAATGTGCGACGTGCAGTGCGACTCCCACGCATTGTAAGTTACTCGTATCGCGGTTCGAATACTCTGCATGCTAATGTTAGTGTCGCGATAACATCGATATGCGTCGATGCTTCCATTTTATGTATATTATGTACTATATACGAGGCTCGAATTACTGACAAGTAACAATAGTATTCTAGCTATTAACATAAAATAAAAAATTACGGTTTAATAATAATTTCAAATTGTGACTCAATGGCTCTGGACAAAATTGAATTGAAAAAATTATTTGACACAACACGAAAAAACAACAACACACGTAGGTACCTATAACAACTAAGTATAAAAAATCGTTGGGTTGTAAAAAAATTTAGGGAACTGACACAATGATCCACTAGTAGGTACACAAATCATTAAGTTACAATTTTATTGATAAATAAATTGCATTTGCTCATAACTTTGAACTAGAGTATCGAACTGTAGGGGCGGCAACATTTGAACATTCCACTGGTGGAAAATGTGTGAATCCGCCACTGACAGGTATTCGTAGCAAGTCGTAGACAATTTCGTAGCACCGTCTATTCATTGAGAAAATGATATGGTGGATTCCAACGATTAAAATAATAAAGAGATTTCTTACATAAATATTACCAATGATTGTAATCTTAATCTCAATATAATTTTGTTGAGAGATTTCAATTAATACATTCTACCGAATCATGCGATGTAGAGCTTTAATTTATTAATGATTGAATAACGAAATATCCAAACATCTTAAAAAAATATCACATTGATACAATATTACCTAATTCAATGCTCAAAAAAGTACGTTTTATAGGTAGGTGTATGCCTATGGTAAGTGTGTACCTAGGTGTTGAATAGAATAGAATAAAAGTTGATTCGGTACCAAAAAACCGCAAATACCTACCTACAATAGTGGCTTAAAAACGAATCCTTACTATAATATTATTATAAATGCGTATATATGTGTGTTTGTTTCTTCCTTTGTTACGCTTTCACGGTTTATAGCGGCCCTAACGACCATTACGAAATAATAAGCATACCTACGCGTTGTTACGCAGAAACTCAGAAATGAATGCGGGAACAGCAAAACAAAAGTAAACAAAGCTACCACTAAGTCAGGAACAAGTCCCACGACTCTGAGTTTCAGTGGCGACGGTAAGGAGGGAGAAGAAATGACATTCCAGTATTATTTATAGGCAACGCAATCTCTGTATTTGTCTAATTACTATTCTTGTGTACCTACATGTTACATACCTATGTAACATGTGGGTATCTTCTAAACAGTGAAATCTTCGAGGAACTTGCATTGTTGCTACTGGATGTTATATGTATGTAGGTACTTACTATTTTCAAGGTTTAAACAGGTGTCATCTTAGCTAGTCAATAATAAGAAATGGCACTATATGAAATTTTCCCACAAGAAGTTATTCTAATACACCATGTACTTAGCAATAGATATTTGTTATATTTGATGACCCGATTGGCGCAGTAGGTCACCATGCCTACCCGCTAATCACGAAGTTCCGGGCTCGATTCCCGGTGAGGGCGAACTTTGTGTGATGGGCAGAGGGTTCCACTTTCCAGTCTGGGCGTGTTTATATATCTATAGTGCCCATAAATAATGTTGGTATTTGTATTAAGTAATATTACCAAGTTTGCTTGGTTTCCACGACACAAGCTTCTAATAGCTTACTGTGAGATCACGTAGATTTGTGTTGTGAAGTGGATTATTATTATTATTATTGTATACTAGCTGAGCCCCGCGGTTTCATCCACGTAAGTCTCAGAATTCCCGGAGGAACTCCAATCTTCTTTCATATTCTTCTTCTCCTTACAATAACAAACACAACAAAAAAGAATTAGCGAAATTGGTCCATTCGTTGACGCGTGATGCTGTGAGCATGACCAAGTCTAATATATCTATATGTATATTCCTATATAGGATACCTACATATCCTAGTAGATTTTTTCTAAAGGTTATCTGACAAAGCATAATATCTTAAATTTCGTGGTGAACAAATGTTAATGTAACAGGTCGGTATCTATAAGTATATGATCTCTGAATTAATAATGCCTGGAATTATACGTTTTAATAAAATGTTCCACCGCAAGAAATTCCGCCCACACCACGTAAACTGACCTACCTAAGTTGTAAAGATCACGGGTCAACCGTGCTTGAAATGGTAATACCTTATACCACTTGGGACTTCTACGCACGCTGAAGCTGTGGTTCAGTTCAGCTTGTATCTACTTAACTTTATTACATTACACTGAATTCTTTACTCATACTTTTAAATGATAGATATACTATACACATACCTATACCTACTCGTATTTAGGCGACACCTCGATTTCGCATTCTTTATTCATTTAAAAACCGAGCAACATCAATAACTTCTTCAACTGTTTAATATTTCATTAATAAACCGGTAACACCAGTACCTAATTACCTATTGTTATCGTAAAATTGTAAAAACCGTTAAGTAGTTCGTAAACCAACTTTAATATTGTAAAATGTCGAGAACAGAAAATGCGTTGTGGCGGGTGCTCCCAAATGAGAAATCGGTAGGAATACCGTCCCGTCGGTACCATATTTTGGTTCTGTTGTGGTCACATTTTATAAAATGACCACATTTATTTGATTATAACCAAACCTAGCGTGTTGGGGATTCGCAAATATCTCGGTAATGACGACCGTTTTCAAAATACAATACCTATAGTAGGGGTTTTTTACGGTGACCAATGCCACGTTTTTTACGGTAGTTTTCGCGGAACTCGTCTCCCGAACTTACGTGTTCACATGAAGCTTTACCTATACTGTGGTTGTTTTTTTTTATTTTAGAGCCGGTTGAGCAAAAATCTTGTATTGTTGGTTAAAATCTACATACAAAGGTAAGGTACCTA
The DNA here is from genome assembly GCA_907165275.2 of Zygaena filipendulae. NCBI lineage: Eukaryota > Metazoa > Arthropoda > Insecta > Lepidoptera > Zygaenidae > Zygaena > Zygaena filipendulae. Next base: position 10,464,231 of record OU015652.1, on the reverse strand, counting down.
CCTAAGTTTTACTACTGCCTACTGCTAGCACATTTGGAGAACTAGAAAATTTTATCACAATAAAAAATTCTTGAGTAAATAGATACCGAAATTCACACAGCTGAAACCGTGGGTAACCGGTAGGGCGAATTTAGTAACAGAAACATTGACGGGAACTGTTTTTCTTAGATTTCTTCCTGTTAACTGCGGTAGGTAACTTATGCTACTCGTACCTACCATAAGCTGGCTATGACTTGGTTATTGGATATACAATTTTACATTAAGGTTTTATTAGGCATGTAGTATGTACGTAGCTATACTTACATCAAAAATCTTTTCTACGCGACCGCTATATTGTGTACCTACATATTATATCGATCGAGTGGCAGTTTACTCGTAGGTGGAAACTTAGGTACCGAACGTAGGTAGGTATGTTCCTTAGTCTGTGCTCTAGTATGTGGGAGGCACGAATCGGTGAGCGAGCACGAAAAGGTATCTCACTTGTGAAGTGGCCGCCGGATCTCCGACTTTTCCAAACCGGAAATAACTACTAAACCTTTAACTACTGTTTGTTTCTTTTTCTTGTGTGTTGTGCTGAAATAAATGTATTTTCTTCTTCTTCTTCTTTAACTATACAGTATAGTATTATATTATCTGTGACTATACCTTTACTTAACCCCATGATATTCTTATTGTTTCCTTAACCATTACTCGATTCGACCTCAATAGCCCAGTCTCAAAAACCACTGCCAGATACCACTCTTATGTTTAGCAAGTACCTACAGAAGGGAATTAGTGTGCAATTTATTACCTCCTATAAAATCCCACCTCGCAATACATTGATAACTCTTAAACGCACATAATTTTTACCGTTTTCGGTTTTGACTTTATGAGTCTTTCAAGCAAGCAACTTTATAGGTGAAAAAAAAAGAAATATTTTGCAAGGAAGATATTTATATGACATAAAATTATAAAAGAAAAAAAAAAAACTTTTATTAAGGACATGTCAAGTTTTATTATCTTTATAATTACTTATCTAATAATCCTTTTCTATACATATTTAGTTACAAATCTGTACACTTTACAAATGAATAGGTAGGTACCTAATAGTTTAAATCAGTTTGTAATATATTTGACATTTTTTATTCTGGTATAAGTAGGTATCTGTTATTCGATGAACTATCAAAAGACTATAAATATTCAGTAAATGATAACAGTCAATTTTTTATTTATTTAACGGCCATGGATACAAGTCCTTTAAGCCAGATAACAGTCAATAGATTTAACACATTCCTGTGTTTATGTCAAATTAGATTTTTGAACGGAGTTGTACTATAAATTAAGAAAAAAGGTAGGTAGGTAAATGAATCAGTAATAGTGGAATTTTCCTATCAAATAACATGAGTTATTTTGAATAACCGATTACTAAAAGCTGTAACTTCTCATTCCATGTACGTATTCATACTTATTTTAGCACAAAATATAGCAAACATTAATAGTTATAAAATCAGATAGATATTTAACAGTTCACGAAACACATAGAGGAGATAACAATTTATTTAAATTTGTAATACTGTAATTATAGTTCCAAAGTTGCCATATTTTTTTTAATACTGTAATTATATGTGGTTTGAATCAAAGTTGCCATTTATTAGCGTAGCTCCAGGTTTGACGTGTTATCATAAAAAGTCAGATTAAATTGGCTTAGTTATTGCAGCAAGCGTTATACGCCATAATTGAAGAAGAAAAGTATAAAGTTTCAAGAACTTTGAGTGTAAATAATTATAATAAAAAAGCTGCCACTCACAACTGCATTAGTTAATGTCACAATTATACATACATTTCATGAAATCACAATACAATTACTCTTGACCAGTATTTCCGTTTGAAATTTTAAAATATTTAAAAGTTACATAATTGTAAAAATAGACGGAAATAAAGATTATTATTTAAAAAAGAGTATAGAAAGAGTTAACTGGCAATGAGTGTTTTATAAGCTAGGAGAAGCACCATTACGATGGATTTTTTTACACATATTTTGTGTATTCGAGCTAAAATATCACTGGTAAAAATCACAAAAAAGAAACAAAACAATAGTCGTAAATGTAAAAATTGTTGGATACGTGAAGCTTGGTACTCATTATAAGCCTGCAGCCGTATATTTTACATGAGGGAATTTTGTTGTGCTCTCGGCGAACCGATTGCTATTCTTAGGTTTTTTCTGAGGGTTTTTTACTGTTTTTACCGCAAATTATGGTCAGTCAGTGCAGATCAAACTGAGAAATGCTCGAGCATTTGAATGATGATACTTACTGAATAAGAACTGTATTTTAGTACAAAATTCAAAGCAAAAAACAAAGATCAAAGCGTCGGCCGGCATGCACTTGACGCCCGATGACTGTATTCGATTTTTGTACTTACAGGCAACTTAAATACGGTACATTATTCAGCCAAGTAAAAGAAGTTGCCCGACCATTTTACAGATCGATGTGCACCCGTCCTCATACTATGGAATTCGTTTATTTATTAATTATACAATATTCCATAGTACGTATATGACAATATTTAAAATAAAATCTGCAGATACATATTTTGTCACTACGGTTGACTAAACAAAGAGGCGAAACCGCCAAGAGTTTGTCGAAGGGCGGAAGTAACGAATAAAAATCAAAATAGACCGTATAATAGCACTAAAAAGTTAAAATTTGACTTATATGAGTATAGTCATAGGAACAAAAATGCCAACACACATAATTTATTTATCAACCATTTTAAAATCTATGAGAATCTGCCGCCATATATCGATGGGGAATCGTCTTACGGCTACTGTTTGATATATGAGTACCGGGCTTAAAGTCTAATATATGTATATTCGGTGTGTAAAAGAATAAAAATAATACTAATAAACAACACTGAGACAACATTCCTCAAGAGTCTTATAAACTAATCGTTCTTTCCAAAAAAATTATAATGTGTTTCCACACACGAAAAGAGAATAACTTAAATACACATAGATACATGGCGTTGTATGTGCATGGCATGATGCAATGTAGGGCCGGTCCGATCACAACGCACAACCCTCTAAACTAAAACCTTATTATACTAATATCTACTATAAAATTTATCTATTTCCTTTCATAGCGTTTTCAATTATTGCTTTAATATAATATAATGCAGTCATGCGATTTATCACAAACACCAAAATTAATATACAATTTAAAATCGCATCCAAGAATCGTCATACAATCACATAAGGTTGCAGGTTCAAAGAATCGTGCGCTGAAATCGGCCACTTCTTAACAACTATTTACAAACTAAATATAAAGTCGAATATAATATCAACAACAACTATAGCTATGAGAGTGATGTTCTTTTGTTTCAGTAAAGCTGCCATTACAATATTTATACAACCCTAAACACTTATAATTTCCTCACGGCCAATAATTCCTCTCCTCAAACATCAATCTTTAATTTAATTTTCGTTCTAGTGTTTCTATATAATTCAGTCTCAACTTTCTTTACAATAAAATCTGATGAAAGTTACTAACTTTTAACTCAAATCATTTTGTATTATGCTACGCTATCAACAATTGCCAACCCACATACTGAGTGTTCTTACTATCTTCAAAACAACAATCATTTACTGAACAGTGCTCGCAGTGTATATCGGAACATACACTGTCTTTCGCTGTCGTATTGTTTACTAACGGAGTGACGTCACGAATTGAAAGCATGGCGGCTAGCGTTTTGCGCGCGAAAATTCAAAATCATAAATAAAAAATCGTTTTTAAGGCAGACTTGAATCAGTTCATGTATGGAGTGTCACCGGGCTGCCCCGGGTGTGCTAACACTTTGTGGCTACGTATATTGCGGGTGTTATTGCGCCCGTTATTGCGGGTGTGTGGGGCGGGGCGGCGCGGGGCGGTGCGGGCGGGGCAGCGCCTCGCACACCTCGTCGTAGAGGCCCGAGTAGCGGCCGCGGCTGCCCTCCCCGATCTCCGAGTACACGTTGCTGGCCGCGTCGTTCACTTCGTCGTACCGGCCCGAGCCGCCGTAGCCGTACGCGCCGTCCACGTTCTGATACTTTATAGCGGAGTAATTCTTAGAATTCTCCAATGAATCACTGAAACTAGCCAATTTCACCGATTCCTCCTCGTATTTCGGCACGTAAATGTTTTTGTCGTAGTCGCTCCTCGACGCGGGCGACTCCGTGGACGATTTGGTGTAGTAGTCCTGCGTTTCGAGTATGAACTGCTGCTGCGCGGGGTTGATGTCGAAGTTGCCGTATATCGGCATATCCCCGTACCGGTTGTCGTCGGCGGGCGGCGCGGCCGGCGCTTCGCCGTAAACGCCGCTGTTGCCGTAGATTCTATCCCGATTTGTGTTCTTCGATCTTAAATTGAGAGATTCCGATATTCTATCGTCTAGTGATATTTCCGCTAACGACCTCGCGACGGTGTCGTTCGCGGTCGATACGTTCCTTTCTATGGAGAGCGTCTCTTTCGAGTATCTCGGGTCGGGTGGCGTTCTGTAGCCGCTGTTGTTGGTTACGCTGATTAAACTAGTGTTGTTGTAGAGGGGGCCGGCGTCGCCGCTCGCGGTCGGGACGCGGTCGTTGGTGGAGTGTCTGTGAGATTCGGCGTACGTGTGTTGGTTCGGGTGCGTTTGTATGTCGTAGTCGTGTCGCATGGCGCGGGCGGGGGCGAGGGCGGGGGCGGCGGGGGCCCAGCACGCGGCCGCGTCGAAGGGGTCGGGCGGCGCGCCCGCCGGGGAGCCGCCGCCTGGCCGCGCCGCCAGCAAGTTGTCCAGCGACTTAGCTCCGTACATACTCGAATAACTCTTCTGCGGCGAGCTCGCACCGCGAGTTGGAAAACTTTGTAATCCCCAACTGGTCTCTTGATCTGAAAAATTAACATAATTTTACACGTTTGCTTGTAAATAATAATAATTCATTTATTTGGTATACATTATGATGTTACATAAAAATTCGAGGCGCATATTCGCTGTATTAGCATGCAAATTTTTACTGAAATTTACTTTTTACTGAAATTTAAGTAAAGTCGCTCTTACTGCGCTACTCTTAGGCTTATAGTATGTACTTCAAATTAAGGCATTAGTAGAGCAGCAAAAAGTTTTTGTTTTTTTTTTTTCCTTATCATAAAACTCGAGGTCGGCTGGTCGAAAGTGCAGCCGAGACGTATGTAGTCATTTTTATTTATAACGATTATGGGAAATTAACTTACTTATTTCGGGCACATCTATCGGCTCGTCTAGAATAGAAGTCGCGTTAACTGGTGTTTTCATCGGCCCACTCAGTCTCGGACATGGCGGTAGATCTAGATCTATTAGCAAGTCTTCTCTCACTGAAATAGAAATAAAGTCCTGTTTTTATATAGTAAATAAATACACATTCTTTTAATGTATACTTTGTTTTTTAATAACATAATAAAAGTTTGACAGTCCCAAAAGAAAGGTTTATTATTTTAGGGTTGACGTTTTTAGGTGTTTAAAATGACCTACTTATTATATTTTTTTTTAATACGACTTAAGGATATTTCTCGAATATTGCAGAAAAAAATCCATGCGGTGCCTACCATGCGGTGCCTAGAACAGAAATAATCTATTCCAAAATGCATGCACTTTACATATTTTAGCGTCTTATAAGACTTATATAATTATGCTATGTTATTTAATTCGGAAAAGTTAAATAAAATTAGGCGAGTTGAGGGTTCTCCTCCCTCCCAAGCGGCCAACCTCGCGCGGCGCGGCGCGGGCCGGCGGCGGCGGCGGCGGCGCGGTCGTTGACCAGCTTGTTGTAGTTGAACTGCTTGCCGCCCGTGTTGCCGGCGCGCGTGCTCGGCGCCTGCGTCGACTCGATGGTGCGCCGCGACCCCGCCGGCGCCGCCACCGCCGTGTCGTCCCACGCCTGCGCCTGCGCCCACAGCAGCGACGGCGTGCGCCCCTCTGCAAAACACAACGTACATTCGTGTAACCACCACAACTGCGAACGGTTAGAATTATTTACTAATAGTAGTGTCCCGCGGTTTCACCCGCGTTAATTTCAGAGTTCCCGCGGGAATTCCGGGATAAAAAGTATCCTATATGTTAATCTGATATAAGCTATATTATTGTAAAGTTTCATTTAAATCAATTCAGTAGTTTTTGCGTGAAAGAGTAACAAACATCCATCCATCCATCCATACATTCTTACAAACTTTCGCGTTAAAAATATTAGTAGGATTTATGACCGATTTACACTTCCATAGTGAGTGAAAACCACGCGTCGACGCCGGCCTTCAAGTAAGTGATTAAGTAGCAACTTGCCGTAGGATAGAAACCAGTTCTATTTTTTGGATAGGACAGTAGCGCGTACACCCGTCCGCTTCGTCTCCCGCTCCCCGCCAACTTAGTTACTACTTGCCGCCGTGTGGACGGCGACCGGCAAGTAAGTGATTAAGTAGCAACTTGCCGTAGGATAGGAACCAGTTCGATTTTTGGGACCGGACGGTAGCGCGTACACTCGTCCGCTTCGTCTCCCGCTCCCCGCCAACTTAGTTACTTACTACTTGCCGCCGTGTGGACAGCGGCCAGCAAGTAGATAAGTAGGTAAGTGAAGAAATGTATTGTTGAACTTACCAGAATAACGTGTATAGTTTTAATTTGAGCGAAATATGTATGCCGCAAGAGAAGGAGACGAACACTAAGATTGAAGATGTCAACGTTGGTCGATGTATACGTAACGATGTTGATGTAACTCGCGTGTGAATCCTTACTATTATAAATGCGAAAGTGAGTTTGTTTGTGTTTGTTTGTTACCTACACACTTTTACACCTCAATGACTCAACCGATCTGCATAAAATTTTGCATACCTTCACCTTGTCAGGGGTACAGAGAAGGACATAGGGTACTTTTTATGCCGGAATACCCGCGGGAACTTCGAAAAAATTACGCAGGTGATACCGCGGGGAACAGCTACTAAGTAAATAAATACTTATACTTAATCATTATTCAGTCTAAACGTTTTGTCTCTCATAACCAATTTCAATACAAACGCCGTTATTTTATTCTAGCGCAGTGGCGGGACTGAAAAGCTCCGGCAGTCCGGCTCCCAAACTCAGGAAGACCCCTGGATCCTTTGCTTGACTTTTCCCGACACTTTCAATAATTATCATTATATTTCAATCAATTTACAAAAAACCTTGACAAATTATTACATACTCAAACCTCCCTCATGATTCACTCTATCTATTGGTGAAAAAAGCATAAAAATCCGTTTAGTAGTTGAACCAGGTGGCGCGCATTATTTTTATAGTTACCTACTGATAATAAAATTGTAAAAAAAAAACAGTAATTTAATAAGTTCATTGGCTTCGCCGTACACATCTGGGCGAGTTGTGCATAATTTTAATTGGGTTTGATATAATATGCGTGTGAAGAAAACCCAAGGCTATTTGTATTCTTGAGGTGAGGTTACGAAAGTTAATTGTTATGATATCGATCGAATACATTGTATTTCATTTTATCGATTATTAACTTAACTCTGGTTCGTTCGAGGACTAAATATCATTTGCATTTTGCACGTATCTACTAATCGCAGAATTGGAAATAATAGCCATAAAAATAAATTATATTTAGGTATAGACAATAAACCACTTTGAATGTTATGAAACCAGACATAAATAATTTTGTTTGATAAATAACATTGACTTACACAATAGTTCATCAATTAAGGCTTTAAAGCAGGATTAGTTACAAAGGTCTCAAGCCACAAAGACATTATTTATTAACCCCTGATCACAAACTACAATAGATGAAACGATGTAAGATAATATGAGATAATAATATTATGACAAAGAGATTATGGGTAGGGCATCAGCTCTATAACAAAACACGTGTTTGCATTTTTTAACGCCTATCCGTACTAAATGTGTTTTCCCGTTATGACAATTCACATTGATTAATATTGTAACTATCACTTGGCCAGGTGTGACATGTTTACAAAGCAAACAATACACCTTTGTTATTAATTATTAGTAGGATTACAATTTATCAGTCACACTTAGCCTACTCGGACATGCTAGAAAATGTGTGGCTGACTTTTATTCGGAGATAATAGAAATCCGAATATTTGAAGAACACATTTGAACAAATAGGTCCGATCCACTGATGTCGTTCAACCTAGCCGAACAAGCTGGAGCAAGAGTGCAGCTCGGAATAAATACCTGTTACATAATAGAATAGAATTTATTTAATTATTTTAAAAAATTGTTGCTACAATGCAGCGGGGCAAATCTCCAGGTCACGATGGCCTCAGTATCGAGCACTATAAATACGCGGGAGTTCATCTACCCCGTGTTTTGTCGTTGTTCTTTACCCTATGTATCAGTCACTCGTACCTGCCTGAAGAGCTAATGCGAACTATAGTGGTGCCAATTGTCAAGAACAAGACGGGTGACACATCCGACATAAGCAACTATCGGCCCATCTCACTTGCCACCATCGCAGCCAAGGTACTTGACAGTTTGTTAAATAGCTGCGTCTCGGAATATTTAAATTTACATGACGCCCAATTTGGCTTCAGAGCAGGTGTGTCTACGGAGAGCGCTATTCTAACTTTAAAGCACACTGTCAGGTACTATACTGATAGAAAGACTTCGGTTTATGCTTGTTTCCTCGACCTGTCAAAGGCGTTTGACCTGGTCTCGTACAATACGCTGTGGGCCAAGTTGGGAGATGCTGGTGTACCTGAGGAATACACTACCCTTTTTCAATATTGGTACTCTCACCAGAAAAATCAGGTGAGATGGGCGGATGCTCTGTCGGATGAGTATGGTCTGGAATGTGGGGTTAGACAAGGGGGATTAAGCTCTCCTCTTTTATTTAATTTATATATGAACCAACTTGTTGAGCGACTGAGCGGCATGCATATTGGCTGTCATATTGACGGTACGTGTGTCAACAACATCAGCTACGCGGATGATATGGTGCTACTCAGTCCCTCAATAAGTGGTCTTAGACAGCTGCTTGAAACTTGCGAGACATACGCAGCGGTGCACGGCTTAAAATATAACACCAGTAAAAGTAAGATTCTAGTTTTTCAAGCACCTAAACAACAGCCACGCAGTGTGCCGCCTGTGTGTCTCAACGGGTTCCCACTAAGGGTAGTGAATAGATTTAGGTATTTAGGACATGTCGTCACGTGTGACCAGAGGGACGATGAAGATATCGAGAGGGAGCGTAGGGCGTTGTCGGTGAGGAGCAATATGCTTGCCCGCAGGTTCGCACGATGTACCGCAGACGTTAAAGTTATGTTATTTAAGGCGTTCTGCCAAAGTTTCTACTCGAGCGGCCTGTGGGTGACATTCGCGACGAGCATACAGCGCCCTGCGCGTGCAATATAACAACGCCTTCAGGATGCTGCTGGGGCTGCCGTGGCGCTGCAGTGCCTCGGGGATGTTTGCAGAGGCTCGGACAGATGGATTTCATGCCATCATGCGCAAAAAGGCCGCCTCCCTGCTGCAGCGCCTTCGAACCAGTGGCAACAGCATCTTGAAGATGATTGCAGCTAGAGCGGACTGTCCAATTCAAAGACATTGGATTTGCCTCTTGGTCCTCGATAAAAATTCAAAAACTTAAATAATTAGTAAATAAATAAATATAATATATAATTAATTGATTAAAATTGTTATGTTGTATGGAACTATGGATTTCTGAAATAAATAAAGATTTATTTATTTATTTATTTATTATTTACATGAGCCATGTAAATCATTCACTATCAATTATTTCCTTTTTTCAAAATTGAACTAAAATAGAGCTGCTATCTGCGTATGTTTGTCTGTGCGTCCGCATAGTTGTTCTGAATTAGGTACGTAACTACTTTGTATGGTTTTTACTATAATTCGTTGTTTTTTTCCTGAATATTTTCTATATTATGTCTATTCACATAACTTCTTTCGGGAGGGTAAATTATGATGGATGGAATTCGGTATATATAACTCAATCAGGTAAAACCGCGAGGAGTAGCTTGTTCTAATCTAATTAAAGTTTGTATGGGAAATGGTTTTGGAACATACATAATGGCAAACATTGCGACATATAGTGCGAGTAAAATGATCATCAGTTAAGTGTTCCTTCAGCTGAGTACAACGTAATCTACAACTTCCCAGCAAACGATAGCGTCGTACTCGTAAATGAATTCGGCCTTGGCTCAGCAAGCCAGTGAAAATAGTAGGCAGCATGTTTACTTTCATATAAGATGTGTTCATACACGAAGTCTAACATCATGTCAACTGAAGTATAGGCAGGTAATCAACCACTTTACAGAGTTAGTTGTAAGCGATATTTTTACTCATCGGGGTGATTAATATGTTTTTTTTATCTGACCAAAATGTCCCTACAATTCTGTTACGAGTACTTATAGGTAGGAGATTAATAAGACATGGTTTAGATTTCATATATTCAAATTTATTTTATTGTTAAGGTCAAATAATATGCTGAACCATGTTGGTTTTGGGAACAATATTTGTGTATTAATATTTTTTTATACTACTATAATATTTTTTTTTGCCTAAATAATTAAATAAGTTTATTTTTTTTGCGCAAACTGTACGTACTTGTATGGCTATCAACTAATAATGACTATGATCCATATTGTGGGTGAGTCGTCATAAAAATAAGGAGTGGTATTTCAGTCACTTCAAAATATTTTTGATGTCAATAGATCTATGACTATTTGAGGTGGGGTTTTCCCCTTGATGTTAGGCATGATGAAAGAGAAATAATGTGGCTAATTAACTTGCTATATAAATTGTTTTGTTTGTTCCAATTGATGGAGAGTTTAAAATAGGGTAAATACCAAATTTTGTGTTAACACTTGTGCAGAAACAGATACAAATAATTATGATACTTACCTACCATCTAGGTAGTTAAAAAAATCACGATTTTTTTTTTAAAGGTTTTTTTGGGAGTGGTATCTTTAGGGTGACGGTATGGACGGTATTAATAGGATGATTAGATAAGGGACTCCTTATCTAATCATCCTATTAATATTATAAACGCAAAAGTTTATAAGAATGTATGGATGGATGGATGGATGTCTGTTACTCTTTCACGCAAAAACTACTGAATGGATTTAAATGAAACTTTACAATAATATACATAGCTCATACATCAGATTAACACATCCTTTTTATCCCGGAATTCTCGCGGGAACTCTGAAATTAACGTGGGTGAAATCGCGGGGCACAACTAGTATTAAAATAATGCACAAAAAATCTTTCTTACCTCGCGGAGGCGCTGACAATGTTTGCGATTTTTTCGTCGCCTGCAAATTTTTTGTCTTGACCGTCGAAACCAGTGTACTGAAAACCATTCGTACGAATTAATTTATTTTATATTATCAATCTTACTAATATTATAAAGAGGTAAAGTTCGTGAGTTTGTAGAGGGTCTACAGATCCGCTTTTGAAAATTCTTTTACCAATAGAAAGCCATGTTATTAGCGAGTGTCATAGGCTATGACACTCGCTAATAACATGGCTTTCATTTCTATTAAAACCCGGAACTCACGCGGGAACTCCGAAATTACCGCGGGTGAAACCGCGGGGAACAACTAGTGTAATATATTTCTAGTTGTTCCTATTGCGGACATCTAACGACGCCATTTCAAATTACACACCTCGGGAACAGTCCAACTTCAAGCGTTCTTTGATTTTGACCCTTCCACCAGTGCAGCTCCGGCCGCTTGTCGATCAGTATGATCATATCGCCCGCCTCCACCGTCATCTGATCTTGTTTTCTATAGCTACAATAGAAGAAATCATTTCACATTCACACAAGACGTAAACAATAATAAAACTATGATATCTAATAATAGGTCTATAGTACATCAAACTGATTAAAAAAAATTTAGAAAATATCACTTTTTTGTCTGTTGAGCAAAATTATTTTTTCAATGTACAAATCCATAGATTTATTACGTTATGCCTCAGCGTTATGCCACAGTTGTTTTGTGCTAAGGGTGCTGAACGGAACTAGGTGTTCACAAGTGCGTTGTTTATAGTGTAAGTTAAAACGTGAGCTATGTTTCATGGCAATTGATATATTGTAATACTTCAAATTTTGATGTAACCATCTATTAAATGACATTTCATTAAAACTGAGTGTTTTACGGCCGCACTCAGAGTCGACTTTAATGATTATTTAAGTATAGATTTTTAAAACAAAATTGCCGCAATCAGAGACGTTCAGTAAATTTATGTTAGTTGGTATTTAATGAGATGTAACTTAATTAGTTAAATGCCAATTAACATTAATTTATTAAACTTGTCTGATTGCGGCAGTTTTGTTTTAAAAATCTATACTTAACTAAAAAATCATTAAAGTCGACTCTGAGTGCGGCGGTAAGAAGTTGACGCACCGATGGATCATACCTAACGGTATTCACTGCATCTTTCCTTTTTACTATCGCCGATATACCGAAGGCTCGAAAGGTTTCTGTGGACCACGCGCCTCTATCGATATACATATTTTTAAATATATGTTTTTTTTTGGGAGTTGCGTTAATGTGTCCGGCTGAAGCCCCTTAATGTATCATATACTATTGAAATCTGACGATAGTCACCTTAGAGCGGACACCGCAGTTTCGAACCTATTGGTCTCCAGGAATTTCTGTATGCCCGCGAAGGTGGGCCTCTCGTCCGGCTTCAGGTCCCAGCACCTCATCATCAGCATGTACACGTCGGGCGGGCTCGCGCTCGGAGCGCTCAGCCGCTGCCCTTCGCGCATTATCAGCCGAAGTATTTCCGAGCCATTCAAACCTCAATAAAGTAGATAAATATGAGTCAAAATCTACTAATGGGTTATTATTGTTGTGTAAAGTGTCAAGCGTCATGTAGCCCATATGGTGGGAAGGAGTGGATAAAGAATAATAATAATCTTGGCTTGGCTTTTACTGATAAATTCTAAGGTAAAAATATATAACTATATCAATCAATCACATATAGATTATTCATTTATCACACAAATTAAGCTGAAGGTAAACATAGGCTCCTGATATAATATGTAGATTTACGAGGCACCTAGATAAATAAAAACCACTTTATATTATGTCAGTAAATGTTTACATGTGACAAGTAAGAGGTTTAACCTTATTTCTCTCTTCTCTTACCTACTCTACTCTGTTCTCCTATCAGTATGAATTTTGAAGAAGCAGTATTCCCACCTATATATTCATGTTGTTTGTTTCTTACCTATCCACGGCTCTTCACCGAAAGTATACATTTCCCACAATGCAACAGCGAACATCCAGACATCAGATTTATGTGAAAACTGTCTGCTTTTCAAAGACTCAGGAGCACACCATGGAAATGGTACACGGCGTCTTTCGCTCATCACATAACAGTCATCTGCATCCGGTAATGCTCTCATTAGCCCGAAATCACCTATTTTTACCTTTAAAAAAATACTAGATAAAATATAATGGTAAAATTAAGAGCTTCTGTATATCTTTGTATAAATCTTTGAAGTATAGATGCAACTCTAGTTAAGTTTTATAATAAAATTCAAGGTAGCTTACCAAATTTAAAGAAGATAGTAAAATATTCCTACAAGCCAGATCACGATGAACAAATCTATGTTCTTCCAAATGAGCCATCCCAGCTGCCACTTGTTCTGACCATTTTGATATGTAGTTCAAGGATATCTTTCCATTTTGGGCTCTGATGTAGTCAAGCAGCGCACCCATCGGCGCTAGTTCACAAACTAACATCAATGGGTGGAACACTACACCATGTAGTTTAATGAGATTTGTATGTTTTAAACTATGCATAGCTTCCATCTCTCTTCGGAAGTCATCATATACACTAGGTTGAGAAATAGCATCCGCTTTGAGCACTTTAACAGCAACGGACACAGTCTTTGCTGGTGTCTCAGAGATTTTCCATTCACCTTTTTTTACAACTCCGTATGATCCGGTACCCAGTTCATTGAGTAACCTATAAGAAAGAAAAAGTATAGTGATCATATTTTATATTCAGCATTAAAGAATTTTCACAATACCTATTGCCATAAATTTACCATGCATGCATGCATACATTACTCAAAACCTATTTGAGGTAAAATACTAACGTTATATCTTTTTCTAATATAATACAAGTATTTCTTAGTTCAGCTTGTGTGTTTGGTCGTAGTGCTAAATCAGTTCTCTCTTTTGTAGATGAACTTGATGAACCAAACAGTTTATTCCAAAATTTTCGATTCCATTGCTGCAATTTCCTTTTTCTTACAGCATCAAAAAGTCTACGGACGCCTGGTTTACTGATGCCAATCCTTTCAAGGTCTTCTGCATGGACATAGTCAAAATGTGCTAGCCGTGTAATCTAAAAGTTCAACAATTTAAAATTTATTCATAATATTTTTTTTGTTTAAGCATTACAATAGCTAGTACTGGTACTATCTAATATTTTGGAAGGACTGTACATTAAGCACCCTCGATTTTTAATAGTTACAATTTTTTTTTTGATAGAATAGTGTGTTTATAGTGTATTTCTCAAATCCGCAAATTACGGAAATTCATAATTTTCGAGAAAAAAAAATAATAAAAACCTTACTCAATTTACGATAATATTTTGACTATGGCGCTTCGCCGGCCGCTACCGCGGCACGCTCGCTGCGCTCGCTCGGCTCGCGCGACTTCGTCAACAGTGCAAACCTAACCTAACCAACTCAAGTTTAACAAATTTTCATTTTCATTAGCAAATTATAATAATCAAAGATAATAAATAATATAATCACTTTATCCGAATGTAAAACGAAATAATTCTTACAAAGTCAATGGCAAATGGTTGACACATCGCGGAGTTTTGTATGAAATTGTGAAACTTTAGTATTTTTTTTCTCGAAAACGATGAGTTTCCGTAATTAGGGATTTTATGTGAAGTTATATTAAGCAAAGTCCCACACACATAAAAAATATGAAGCTCTAAATCGCGGGTGCTTATTGTACAGTTGAGCCAATATTTTACCTGTAACTGGTCTCTAATGGCCAAGTAAAACTGTTCCAATTGCACATTCTGTAAAATCTCACATAGCCAGTCTGTACCCGAATCCATTTTGTTATTTTGAGAATATTATTTAATAATAATTGTGAAAAAAAAAATTCCAGTACTTAGTTCTTCAGTAAATATTGCTGAACATTAATTACTAAGAAATATTAGTAACGAAAAACAGAACCCAAAAATGCCCAAAATCTATACTAGGTATTTCCTTTTAGTTTATTGATGGATACACAGTAGTTTACATTTATAAGTTTGAAGTTTATGTATATCCTAATTAAAAATTAGGTACTATCAAATATCAATTTTCACGATTCACATTTTTCGCATTCGTCAAAACTTAAAATTGTGACCAGAAACTACTTAGAGAAAATACTCTGTGCAACACACACCACACAAGTCACACACATGACAACACAACCCACACTCAGATTAACTAGACATATGTCATATGTCTAAAGAACCCACATAACAATAAAATTTTGTAGGGAGGTAAAAAATAATCAATTTTTATATTAATCAATTTTTTTATAATAACCGATTTTGTAATTTACAAAAATTATATTGACCAGTGCTGTGGACGTGGTCTTTATAATATCTATTTGAACACTTAAGAAATATAATATTTACAAAAATCTATTTTAATTAGTCGATTTTTTTCTCTGTACGTCACATCCCTAGTATAGGTATTTGTACAATTTTTAATGATTAAGGATACAAGGGATGTAAAAAAATACATTCGCGTGTAATGTAACGATACAGATTTGAGCATCACATCAGTATAGGAGAACCGAGCATTACAATGTGCACCTTGTAATAATACAATGTGTAATATCTTGATACAACTTGTAACATTAATGCGCTCCACCTATTGGAATCAACTAAAAGCTAATGCTCAAAGTCGAATCTATAGTATGTTACATTACACGCGAATCCTCGTCAGTCAGGGAGGTAATGTAATACTCAAAGTCGAATCTATACTATTGCATTACACGCGAATGCTTGAGAGATAAATCGATTTTTAATTATTCGACATTTCTCTGTCCCATCCCTAAAATTTTTTTAATGACATAAGACAAGCAAGTGACAAACTGGAGTTTTTTGGCGGGAATCAAAGACGGCGGTTCGGTCATTTATTTTGATGTCGATAAAAAATAGTTAAAAATGGATTTTGTTGTGTAAGTATTGCACAATAATTTTCACAGTGACGGTTTTTTATGCTCTCAAATAGATATTTCGAGCTGATTTCTTCAGTTTCCTCATAGAGCTCCAAAAATGTTCTTGCAAGCTATAGTACCGTGGCTTGCAATTTCAAACCGTACAACGAAGCATTTTAACAGAAAATATACTGATCCACTTAATTTTACTTGAAACTGGCTAAATGCATTATATGCGAAAGTCCATAAAAAGTAGAAAGAAAGAAAAGAAGTGACAACTGACAAGTTGACTCTTGGGAGAGCTTGGGAGTTGGGATGAAGGCAGTTATAAAAAACAAATGAACGTCATATTCAAAACAAATAATAGTAAGTATGTCTTGGAAAAATAAATAAATTTGACAAAAGTAAATACAAGTTTTATTTCTTTATGCAAATTAGTTTTGATTTCACATAAGAAATCTCAGGGAAAAATAAAAATCACTACATAATATATTGTAGTATAATACGTCGCTACTCGCTTTCTGTCTGTCTGTCCTTATGTATGCTTAGATCTTTAAAACTACGCCACGGGTTTTTATGCATTTTTTTAATAGAGTGATTCAAGAGGAAGGTTTTTAAACGTATAGTTTATCCTGGAATTCCCGCGGGAACTCCAGAATAACCGCGGGGCGCAGTTAGTAAAAATGAAAACTAGGTAATCATTATATCCAGTACAGTATTGTAAAACACAACAAACGTATAATAATGACAATTTTTTATTCATACAATATTAGGCGGAAATCTTCGATTCCTGTCGTACCTACCTTCTCTTTGGATTCCCGTCAGCAAAAATTCCATTCAACTTGTACGTGCCAGATGGGCTGTCGGGCAAGTGGACTGTATGACGATTACTCTGTCCACCTGACTCGTACGTAACTATTACTGGGTACGGAGACACAGGAATCAGAACGGCGAATGCCAGTGATAACGCTCTTTTACTATCTAATCAGAGCGGCACTATACCCGTGACCACTAGCGTATGCAACGAGCTTAACTAGGAAATACTATATCGCGAATTAATTCTAATTAAACTTGTCTGAACTATATGACGCATTGTCTTTCTAATATTTGGCGAACTGTAAGGTTCCATTTTCAATAACTAATATTTATAACTTTTTTTCTAGTGCGCGTTTTGCTAGTGTTCGCAGGAAATAAATGCAGTTTCTGTTCATTTAATTTTCACAATCTCAATTAATGTAAGCTTACCCATTGGTCACAGTCAATGGCTATCAAAAATGACGAGTCGAGGACATGAAGCTCACTGCTATTCGTGGCTCCTATTGGCCAACGGTTTTTGCTCGCTATACTCAGCGGGCGGATGCGATTCAGTGGCCGTAAAAGCTTCTAGAAACTTTACCTTTTATTGCCAAAGTGATGGCCGCTTTTATGGGCTTGGCAATAAGGTTCAATATACAAGTTTTAGTCTATTTTAAAATTATAGGTGCACCTCTAAACCTATACAATCTTTCTATACTTATGTTGCTATACATTATTACTTATACCTAGCTTATACTATGAAGACGTCGGTTGTCTCGGGCACGTCGGTCGTCCTGCACATCCTCCCGCCGTGCAGCGCTCGCGTTCAGTAGAGGGCGCTGCAGAAACTCGCTGGGAAGGCGACCGGATCCGTCGGCAGGATCACCAGCTTCTTCGTGGGGCGTCGTAGTACGCCTCCTCTTGTCTTCACGTCGGCAGCCCTGACGATCCCGTCGGCCCCTGGGTAGACGGCGATGACGACGCCGCGCGGCCACGCATTCCGTGGTAGCGAGCCGTCGGCGATGAGTACGACGTCGTTCAACTTGATGGGGAGCCCGCGTCCGTGGCGCTCCCGCCGGTTTTGGAGCTCCGGCAGGTACTCCTTGACCCATCTGGCCCAGAATAGGTCGGCCAGGCGCTGCGAGGCCCGCCAGCTATTCCGGCCAGTCAGGTCGCGGTCGGTGAGCGAGCCGGGCACCGGATGGCGCGCCGACCCGAGCAGCAGGAAGTGGTTCGGCGTGATGGCTTCGGCGTCAGCCGGGTCCACCGACACGTGGGTCAGTGGCCGGCTGTTTACTGTGAACTCGGCTTCGGCGAGGAGCGTCACGAGCACCTCTTCGTGAGGCTGGCGCTCGTGAAGCGTCGTGGAGAGGGCGGTCTTCACGGACCGCACCATGCGCTCCCAGGCCCCGCCCATGAACGGGGCCCCAGGAGGGATGAAGCGCCACGCGATCATCTTCTTGCTTGCTTCATGTTCGGTTGCTGTGTCCATGGCCCGCCTGAGCTCGCGCTCGGCGCCATGGAGGTTGGTCCCGTTGTCAGACCAAATTTCGGTGGGACAGCCCCGCCGCGCGATCATGCGGCGCAGGGCCATCACCGCAGAGTCGGTGGAGAGGGACGCGGCCAGCTCGAGGTGAACGGCGCGCGTCGTCAAACATGTGAACAGTGCAACATATCTTTTTTGGGTCCCCCGCCCAACGGTCACGGTCAGGGGGCCAAAGTAATCAACACCGGTAAAGCTGAACGGCCTCACGTGGTGCGCGAGGCGGCCTCGGGGATGATCACCCGTAGGCGGCGTCGGCGGTTTGTTGCGTTGAATTCGGCACGGCCTGCAGGCCTTGAGGGCCGTGCGGACGGTGGTGCGTAATTTGAGCACCCAATATCTTTGCTTTACCTCATTTACGATCATCTCGACTCCGCTGTGGTGCAGTTGCCTGTGAGTCCACTCGATGTATAGGCGGGCGAGATGGTGTGCTCCGTCCAGCACTGGCGGCGCCCGGGTGACTTCGGGGACGCCTTCGATCGCGTCAATGCGAGTCTTGAGTTGGATAGTGCCATCGACCAATGACACAGCGAGTGCGTATAAGCGACTATTGGTAGGTATGGGCTTACCTGTTTCGAGGCACTCGATATCCATCGGGAACGAGCTGCGTTGGCTTGCTCTCACCAGCAGCTTCTCGGCGGCACGCAGATGCTCCGCTGACAAACTCTTGTATTGTCTCGTTGCTGCGGGCTGCTGGATCCTTGGCGCGGCTTTGCGCTTCGAGGCGGCTGGTTTCTTGTTCCAGGCGCCGTCCTTTTCTTTGTTCTTCGACGTCCGTTTATAATGGACGCCCTCGGTTCGGCGGCGGCAGAGGTCAATGAACTGCAAGACTCTGCCGGTCGCTCGGAGTAGCCTCTCCCATTTAGAGAATCGTTTGAAGTCGGGCACGCATTCTCTCGTATCAGGGCGAGCAGCGTTCGTAAGGTTATTGACTTTTTCCTCACCTGTAACGACAGCGGCGTTCGGCGGGTCGATCGGCCACGCCGATGGTTCGTCGTACAGGAACTCCGGCCCTCGATACCAGCGGTGCTCGGAGTTGAAGTCATTCGGCACGTCCCGCGTGGCGTCGTCTGCGACGTTCATGCGGGTGGGCACCCAGCGCCATTCTGGAAGTCTACTATTATCTTCGATCGCCGCGATTCGGTGGGCGACGAAGGGTTTAAAAGCGCGGGCCCCAGTTCTCAGCCACGCGAGAACGGTCTTGCTATCGGTCCAGAAAGTTTGTGATTCTGGCTTCCGTTGATGCTCTTCAATGACCGCTGCGGCCATGCGGCTGCCCATGACCGCGGCCTGTAGCTCAAGCCGCGGTATTGAAGTTGTCTTCACTGGTGCCACCCGAGCCTTAGCGAGTACTAATGTGACATTTACCTCGCCCTCCGGGGTGACGGTGCGCCAGTATACGGCGGCTGCGTAGGCAACTTCACTGGCGTCTGTGAAGGTGTGCAGCTGGAGCGATGTGGCGTCGCTGTAGCGTAGGTAGCACCTCGGGACTGTGATGGCGCTCAGGTTCCGCAGATGCGCCATCCACAGCGTCCATTGTTCGGCGAGGTCTGGACTCAGCTTCGCGTCCCAGCCTGTGCCGCGGCGCCACACCTCCTGTAAAATTTGTTTGGCTCGCACCGTTACAGGCGATGCGAGCCCCAATGGGTCATAAAGAGACATTACAATACGGAGCGCTTCTCTTTTTGTTGGTGCAGCACTCTGCATTATCCTCGCTGGTATGCGTGCCAGGTCGAGGTTGAAGGCTAGTTGATCTTGGTGGGGCTTCCACACTAGACCCAAAACCTTTTCTATTTGGCTGCCATCGCTCAGATTGACGGCCGGTCGCTGCGCTGCTTCGGGGTCAATGGCCCCGAGTACGTCGACTGAGTTTGATGCCCATTTGCGCAGGTCAAAGTGGCCGCGTCGGTGGATATCTCGCACCTGGCTGGACACTTCAACGGCCTCGGCCGTGGTCTCGAAACTGTCTAGGTAGTCGTCCATGTAGTGATTATTGACAACGGCAGTTGTCGCCCGTGGCATAGTATTTTGGTATCTTACCGCGTTTCTGTTCTTAACGTAGATGGCCGTTGACGGCGAGCAGGTGGCGCCGAAGATGAGTGACGTCATCCGGTATTCTGTCGGCGGCTCGCCGTCGCGGCGACTACCTCTCCACAGGTATCGGAGCGCGTCGCGGTCGGACGGGCGTATCTTCACTTGCATGAACATCTCCGCTATATCTGCGGTGACAGCAACGGCATGCTGCCGGAAGCGCATCATGACTCCCGGTAGCGACTGTAGCAGATCAGGACCTGTGAGCAAATGATCATTGAGGGAGACTCCCTTCGTCTTGGCAGCGGCGTCGTGAACTATTCTAAGTTTCTCCGGTTTTAACGGGTTCACGACGGCAAAGTGTGGTAAGTACCACGTTCGATTCGGCGTAGACGATGCCGGTGCGGGTTCAGCGTAACCCTTCTCTATGAGAGCAGTCATTTGTTCCTCATACCTTACTTTCAGCGATGGCGATCGGTCGAGCTTCCTCTCGATGCCGTGGAGCCGACTCAGGGCGTTCTCCCTGTTGCCTGGCATCGCAGGCTCGTCCTGCTTCCACAGCAGCGCAGTCTCGTACCGGCCGTCCTTCTCCGTCGTGCACTCGTCGAGGATGCGCAGCGCACGTGCCTCCGGGTCATTGACCGGACGCTTCGGGGTCACTGTAAGGGACTCAAGAGCAAAATAATGTTTTAGTTGCTCGTCCATGCGGTCATCTGTGGTCAGGTGGTATACATGGTGAACTCTCTGTCCTAGTGTTCGGCTGTGTGCACCATGGAGTACCCATCCGAGG
Organism: Zygaena filipendulae; assembly: GCA_907165275.2. Taxonomy (NCBI): domain Eukaryota; kingdom Metazoa; phylum Arthropoda; class Insecta; order Lepidoptera; family Zygaenidae; genus Zygaena; species Zygaena filipendulae. Next base: position 10,442,879 of record OU015652.1, on the reverse strand, counting down.
GGTGTGAGGGAGGCGACTGGCTGATGTCGCTGACCCTTCCTGACCTCCGACGCCAGCAGGAGGTGCCAATTGTCTTGGCCGATTAATATTCTAGGTTGAATGTCATCATACCTTATTTCATCCTTTATGTCCTCCAGGTGTAAGCAGTCGGCTAAGTCGCTCTCGGTGACTGCTTGTGGGGACAGGCGCAGCGCGTCTATGGTTCGCGCCATGATCTCGGCGTCGCCTCTGCTCCCTTTCAGCTGCAGGGCGACGCGTTGCGACGACGGTGTAGCTAGCCTCGTTCCGGCGATCGCCTCTATGAACAGAGGCTCGACCGGCCCGGTCGCGCCAGTCTGGCGCGCGAGATCTGCATCTACTAAAGTTATAGTGGACCCGTCATCGAGTAGGGCGTGAGTGTTTACCACTCCCGCCGGTCCGGACACACACACAGGAATTATTTTTAGATACGTCTGGAATTTAGTGGGAGCGCACGCGGTTGTAACTGTTTCTGTTTCCTGCGTCGGTGCTTTTTTCGCACGCGACGTCCAGTGTAATAACGCGTGGTGCGAGAGTGGGCATCCATCGCGGTCACACTTTTTAGTTTTACAACTATGCATTCGTTTTCGTACACGTAAGCATCTAAAACATAATCTACGCTCTTTTGCTAGGTCCCAGCGGGCATCACAAGATAAATCATTAAATTTCTTACATACCTCTGTGGTGTGTCCGACGGCATTGCAAACTGGGCACTTTGATTTCGCACTATCACTATTTTCGGTGGCTGCGAACTGTTATGAGGTCACTTTAGAAACACTTTTTAAAAAAAAGATGTTTATTACACACATAAATGATTTATTAAATAATTGGGAACTTTAGATAATAATAGAGTTAGTTTAAGCAAATAGATTATGAACTAGTAATAGAGCAACCCAAAGTCATGGGGAACCGTCCGTGACGGAGACTCGACCTGAACTGCCGGATGGACTGGCGATGCGCAGGAGTTAGAGATTGCTAGCTAAGCAGTATTAGATGAGGGGAGCGTGACGTAAGGGGGTTAGGGTGCATTGCATAGGTATAACAACCCCCGGCAGAAGACGGAACTTCCGCGAGTAAGGCGAAGTTACGAAATTAGAAAATTTAAGGTTATAGCGAGGTGCCGTGACTTTGAGTTCCTTAGTTAGTGATAACAATAAGTCTAAAGGGGTTAGTTGATGATTATAAAATTTAATATTAATTATACAATAGCGATTATATGAGATAACTTAAGGAAATAACTTATAAGAACTATGCTATGGTTAAATAGATTTACACTATCCTAAGTCTTGGTTCTGGAATAGAGTTTTCTCCTACATTTTCCATTGGGACATTTACACTTTGATTGGTTTTATGAAAGCAAGCTAATAGTTTATTTCTGAAGCAGAATAAGGTAAGGCAAATGATTATCATAACTGGAAGCAGACAAGAGATAGGGGTGGATATGGATTGAAACTTTTTTATCTTGTCGAAATCGTTTAGAGCTCTTATGAGATCGTTAGATTTCCTCTCAAAACCTTTAAAGTTTTCCACGTTTAGCTTAGAAATTCTGGTGTGGTTAAATTGCAGATTAGATTTCGTGAATTTGTCAAGGGTACAACAGGTGTCATCTATAAGGTTGAAATCGGAATGTACTGCTTGTAAATTTATTTGAGGGAAGGATTTTGTCTTGAGTTTAGTGTTTCTGCAGAAGGCTGTACAATTAGGTTGCAACGAAAGTATTCCGGTACCATGGAGATTTAGTTCTGATAGTTCTGATCCGCATTCTACAGTTAATTTTGTGGGTTTAGATTGGGTAAATATCCACCTATTATCTCCTAGGGATTGCCAGATATCAACATGACCTGATATAAATTTTGTTGTGCAATCATGAGGTAGTACATTAATAACTTTAGTCATAATTTCGGTTTCGCAAATAGGTTCGTCTACAATTGCATAGTGGTCTCCTTGCTTACATAGATATATTCTGTTAACAATTACCTTACAATAGTGTAGATCCTTAAATACACAATATTGAGACTTATCGCTACTCTAGGTACTTATATGTAGGTACAATTAAAGAATAGGAGGTAGCTATGCTTACGTTGTGGGGTACTGGAACTGGAATATTCCTATACAAGTTATACGTGGTACTATCCACAAGAGGAATTTTAATCGTAAATATTAATTTATTGTTTACTGTAAATGATACAATTTCGGAAAGGCTTAGTAGTTCGTGAATATTATTAAGTTCAAGACTGACAGGGAAAGTTGTATGTTCGGGTAGATAATTAGCATTTTCAGTGAGTTCTTTATATAAGTCTCTAGGGGACAACACAGAAGGATGTAAAGTATTGGTTTTTCCGAACAAGATAGCATTGATAGTGTCCTCCAGCTGGTATGATAATGTAAGTAAGCTAGATTGAATTATATTAAACATATCAAAAATCTTATTTCTAAACACTAAGGAATTCATAGTTTTTGTAGTATTATTTAATAATATACCTAGGTTATCGATAGCGTCATCCAAGCGTTTTTCATTTCTGTTAATTTCTGCTAAGGTAGAATTTATATTTAAGATCGCGGATCTAGACATTATTATACTCTGTTTCAACATGACGGCTAGATTTTTATTATCTTCTTGTAAAGCTTGGATGGCCTTATCGTATTTAATAGCGTCGTCTTCATCCATCGTTCCGATAATGTGTTTAAAAATGGATCCGATGCCTGCGAACCACGCTCTCTTAGAGCGGGTCGAGATTAAGTGCGAAATCGCGGAATAATCTCTATCGATGTCTTTACATAGCGACGTAAGGGGTTGAACCATATTTTGGCATTCCGCATCTTCTATAGCAGTGCTAGTATGACAAATGTGTCGAGTTGTAGACAGGACGCCTTTAATATTATCAATATGTGGTTTTATGTATTCTATTTCTATGGGAATGATTATATCTAAGTTATCTACAGCTAGCCTAACGATACCTACAGGATTAAAGAAAATGCCAGGGCTCTGAGAAATAACGTCAACCATCGCTGGCGATCCCAGAGAGAGACCAACAACAGCCATCCTGAAATTATAATATGCTATCGTGAATTTGTTGAATATAAGCTAAGGTATTATTAGGTATTACGAGTGAGTTTCTCTCGCGTCAGCCAGCTTGATTTCATCGTAATGTAGCTTTACGTGGCGACGATTCACAAGTACTGAGAGGGTGTTATTCCCATGAATCTTGACGACTTTATAGGGACCTTTCCACAGTGGGGATAGTGCTTTTCTTAATCGAAGATGGTTTTTTATAAAAACTTTATCACCTACTTTATATTTTATAGCTCGGCTTCTTTTATCATAATGAGCTTTAGATATCCCTTTAGATTTAAGCATGTTCTCTATAGCTTTCTGGCGGGAATATGAGAGTCGTTGTTGTAAGATACGGACATAGTCAGGATATGTTGCTTCGAGTGCAACGTCGTATATAGAGTCGGGTATGTGCGGTTTGTGTCCAAAGACTAATTCGTAAGGCGTATAGTTAGTGGTACAATGTACGGTAATATTATAAGTAAGCATTGCTGTGAATACGTATCGAGGCCAGTTCGTTTGGTTTTCGTCTACATATGATTTAAGGTACTCCTTAAGAGTGGAATGGCTCCTTTCAAGGGCACCTTGAGTTTGGGGATGATAAGCAGTGCACCAAAGTTGTTTGATCTTTAAGAAACTACATGTCTGTTTGAATAAGTCCGATGTAAAGTTAGTGCCTTGGTCCGTTAGGATGGATTTCGGGATTCCAAAGATTGAAATATAATGCACGAGGCATTCAGCTGTTTCTGCTGCTGTAGCGTTGGGTATTGGATATGCTGTCGAGAATTTTGTCAAGTCGTCTTGTAATGTCAGTATGAAACGATGTTTCGCGTCTCCTGCTTCTGGTAAGGGGCCTACTACGTCTAGTGCTACTCTTTCAAAAGGTTGTGTTGACGTACTCGTTATTTGCATAGGGGCCCTATTTAGTCTTCTCAAAGCTTTGTTGGTTTGGCAGGGTATGCATTTTTTTATATAATTTTCAATATCGCTACGCATGTTCTTCCAGTAGTATTTTTCCTGGATGCGATTGAGCATCCGAACTGAACCTAGATGTCCGGCTATAGGTATATCGTGGTTTTCCTTTAGTATTTGTGGAATCTCTGTGAGTGAAGGATAGATAATGCTATTTTTATATATATGAATCGTAAAGTTAGTATTATTGAACAAATAAAGGATCATATTATATAATTTGATGTATTGATGTTTGTCGTATGGATTTCTAAAGTCGGTTAAGGCAATTTCAGATTCGGATTGGGATATATTATTTTTTACAACTTCATTTCTGAATGATCTTAGACTTAGGTATATATCTTCGTAATTGCAGCTGTCGAAACAGTGGACTTTAATGAATAGTAAAAAGTATGTTTTGTTGTTTTGTTCGAATTTAATGTGTGAGAGAAGTGTTCTCTCTTCGTTGAGAACATCAGTATTTTGAAGGTTGCCTAGAATTTCCGTAATGTAATGGTTTGATTCGTCCATGTCTATGGAGGTTGGTATCGCTATAATTTTTGCTTTTGTTTTTAGGATGTTCTCATTATGTTCGTGTATAACGACATTGGATTTGAAAGATTTGTCATTGATAGATTTGAGGAATTTGCTGTATGAAACATCTTGAGGGCTATCATTCAAAGGGTCAATTGGAATACCGGGCATGTCTGGTGACTCATTCCTGGTTTCGATTACAGGGTCGTTTGTTTCTTGAGGTAGATTTAACTCTTCCAGATCTGTTAATTCTGGTAGTACGTCAGGAGGTTGAAACAGATTATCAGTCGTTGGTGAGAAAGACGGGAGTGTGTCAGGGTTAAGAAGGTCCTCTAAGGTGGGTGAATTAGTAGTTGGTTCAAGAGTTTCGTCGTTGTTTCCAGGTTCTAAGGATATTCCTGTCTGAATGGGGTTGACAGGATAGCGAGAGAGGGCGTCGGCGTTACTATTCATTTTGCCTTTCTTATATTCTACTTCGTATTCGAACTCTTCTAATTTTAAACGCCATCTTACTAATCTGGAGCCAGGTTCTTTACAATTGAAAAGCCATTTTAACGGCCTATGGTCAGTGACGATTTTGAATCGTCTACCGAATAAATAAGGACGGAACTCTTTTGTTCCATAGATAATTGCTAAACATTCTTTTTCCGTGACAGGGTAATTGCATTCAGTTTTATTAAGAGTACGGGAGGCGAAAGCGATGGGTAAATCTTTTCCGATTTCTCCTTGAGATAGAATTGCCGATATCGCATAATTTGATGCGTCACAAGTTAAAACAAATGGTTTGGTAAAGTCTGGGTATACGAGAATAGGGGCTGTTATTAATTTAGATTTAAGGGTTTCAAAGGCGACTTGCTGTTCATTTTCCCAGGCAAATGGCGTGTCCTTCTTTAAAAGAGAAGTTAATGGTTTAGATATTTTGGAGAACTCTGGGATGAATCTTCTATAGTAAGAGACGAGACCTAAAAAGGATTTAATGTCCTTTGGCGAGGTAGGAACGGGATAATCGCGAACAGCTTTAGTTTTTGCAGGGTCAGGTTTGACACCGTTCTCGGTTATAACATGACCTAAGTAACCTACCTCCTTTCTCAGGAATTCGCATTTATCTGCTTGGAGTTTAAGGTTAAATCTACGAAGTCTCTGGAAAACAGATGAGAGGTTTTTCATGTGGGAAGTGAGGTTATTTGAGTAGATTACGATGTCATCTAAGTAAACGAAGCATCTTTCTCCTTGAAGACCCGAGAGTACGTTGTTCATCAACCTCTGAAAAGTGGCTGGGGCATTCTTTAGCCCAAACGGCATCCTATTGAATTCAAAATGTCCTTGCGGGACGTTAAATGCCGTTTTGCAGGAATCCTGTTTCGCCATTGGGATTTGGTGGAACCCAGAGCAAAGGTCAAGGGTCGAGAAGTATTTTGACTGTCCTAGTTGGTCAAGAATTTCTGTAATGTTAGGAATGGGGTAAGTGTCTCCTATGGTCATGTCATTGAGTTTCCTGTAGTCTATAACAATACGCCATTTTTGTTTACCAGACGCGTCGAGTTTCTTAGGTACTACCCATATGGGTGCTGACCATGGGGATGAGGATGGTTTTATTATTTTGTCATCTAACATTTTGTTGATCTGGACTTCTACTTCTTTTTTATGGCATTCAGGGAACCTATAAGACTTAACGTGAACTGGTTGATCGGAAGTAGTTTGGATTCTATGTTCAAGGGCTTCAGTTGCCGTTAAAAGTTCGCCAGGTAAGTGAAAGATATCAGAGAATTGTGAACAGACTTCCCTAAGCGATTTGTCTTCTTCTTTATTGAGGTGAGAAGTGCGAAGTAGTTTTAAGATTTCTTTGGTTCTTTCTAAGCTACTTGGATTGTGTGGAGTAGTAATTTCTTCGTTGTCTTCGATTGGGCACAAGGTCAATAATAAATTTGAGATTAGAGGAACAGGCTTGTCAGAGATATTTGCAACTGATATATTTATTCTATTATTGGATTTTACTCTAACAAGACAATTAGCTACGAGCAATGAATCGGATAAATGTTGGTCGAGGATAACTCCTTCTCCTAATTCAGGATTTTTTATGGAGCATTCTATTATTGCTTCGCTTCTTGGAGGTATGATGTAGGAGGGCTCGTTAAAACATAGTGCTACTTTATGTTTGCTTATTTCTAAACATCCTGAGGTATAGTCAATTTTACAATTATGTGCACTGAGGAAATCATTACCTATTATTCCATCGTAGGGAATGGCGGTTTGATCAAGGACATGAAAAATATGTTCCACGGAGTTAACGTCTGAAAATAGTAGATTGAGGTGTAAATGACCTTGGCTTTTTATTGATGTTGCTCCTATACCGACAACAGTGATTATTTTGTTACAAAGACGTGCTTTTCCTTGTATGCTGGATTTTTTTATGATACTGATGCTGGCTCCGGTGTCTATTAAAAAGGATAAGGGTTTGTTATTGCACACGGAGGATTTAGTATTTACGAAAGGCAAGTATCTCTCACTCGCGATGACTTCGAATATAGGATTAGGATTATCATTGATTATGTTGCAAAGGAATTGGATGTCTGAGCCGCTTGTTTGGGGCTGATTACCCGTGTGGTACTCAGATGAGCCGCTTATTTGGGGCTGGATACCCGTGTGGTGCTCTTTACTAGATGAGCCGCTTATTTGGGGCTGGTTACCCTTGTGGTGCTCGTTATTGAAATTATTATATGAGCCGCTTATTTGGGGCTGGATACCCGTGTGGTGCTCTTTACTAGATGAGCCGCTTATTTGGGGCTGGATACCCGTGTGGTGCTCGTTATTGAAATTATTGTATGAGCCGCTTATTTGGGGCTGGATACCCGTGTGGTGCTCGTTATTGAAATTATTAAATGAGCCGCTTATTTGGGGCTGGTTACCCTTGTGGTACTCATTATTGGATTTAGATTTGATTTTGATGCGCGATTTTTGAATTGGAATTTGGGAGGATGGTGCGCTGGTGTCTAGCTTTAATTTTGGGCTCGGGCGACACCGAATCGAACCCGGTTTTAGTTTAAATCAGTTTCGTCTACTCCCTGATCTGTTTCTTGTGGATTTTGGATTGTAGAATCACCGGTGTTCATGAAATTTATCTGACGAGACTGATTTGGAAAGTTTCCGAAGCGCTTGTTGTTGTATTCCCGTTTGCGGCACTGTTCGATTGTGTGCCCAGGTATTTTACAGTATCTACAAACAACTGGGGAATAGTTTTGGCGATCGGGATTACGTCTTGGCGTGTACGTTTCTGTTGGTCTAGTCGGTTGGTTAGGTCTTCTGTACGAATTCTGTCCGGTGGATCTAGGCGATCCACTTTGGGTATTTTGAAATCTGGAATTAGCGAATTGCGATCTTTTTTCTTCCGCTTTGGCAATGTTTATTGCCTCATTAAGTGTTTTGGGATCTTTGCAAACGATAACTGTGGATAATTTTGGATTAATCCCCATAATAAACGCGTTGAGGGCAAGATCTTGTATAGCCGCAATGCGTCCGGAAAGTTCAGTTTTGTTAGTACAGGATATAGTTATTTCGGCTAACAATTGAGATAGTATCGATTCTACTTTAAGGGAAAATTGGTTTACAGTTTCAGTAGAGGCCTGTCGGCTCTCTTGTAAGTCAGTCAGTAGGTGAGCGTAGTGTTTACGTTCTCCGAATTGCGTTTTTAGGAATTCCTTAAGTGAAATCCATGTTTCGAATACTTTAATGGAACAGGCAGTTTCCGCTTTGCCTTCTAATTGGCTTATAATATATTTTAAAACAATTGATTTTTGGCTGGTTGAGGCTAGATCTATGGCATTCGTGCAATTATTTAGGAACGCTGTTAGTCTTTCTCTGTTGCCATCGAATGGTTTGATAAACTTTAAAATTACACTAGTAGGTGTTTCTGAAACAACTAATTTGGGTATAGAATCTTTCTGTTGATCTTGACTCATTTTGACGGATTAATAAAATAATCAGCGGACAAAGAAGTGGTATGAGCTAAGTTCGTAGAACGGAGATAGTAGTTAAGTACGGATGTTGCTTACTTTGTTGCGCGACTAAGATACACCTATGTTCCGAGAATTCGTCGACACTGATAAATAATTGTTTAGACAACGCGTGCCTCGACGCGAGTCGAAAGGATGGATATAGACGAGAGATAACAAAGTACACAACTTATTCTAACTAGAATAGTATCACTTCACGATTTATAAATGCAAATACGATATAATTAATGTCTTCATAGAGTTCTAGTAATAAGGATCGAGACTCACAGTAGAAGTAGGCTTGGAATTTGCATGCTGCAGGAATTGAAGTGGTGTTCTGCGATGTCTGGCTCGTCGGTGCTGGACAACAGTCGAGGTGATGCCGGGTTTCGGCAACGGTTGTTCCTCTGGATGCGCCGCTTACCGCACAGTGGACGATGACTAGATGATGGAGATGAGCACAAGGTGTTGTGCGTAGGATTTTCTGCAGGACACTTGGATGTCGACGATGATGATGGTGATGAGTTCAGGTCACTGGGTTCTTTTTCACGATAACACTAACACTTTCACTTGAGGCGTTCCCGGATCTCTTTCAGATCCCTTAAGCTGCCACCAATGTTATGAGGTCACTTTAGAAACACTTTTTAAAAAAAAGATGTTTATTACACACATAAATGATTTATTAAATAATTGGGAACTTTAGATAATAATAGAGTTAGTTTAAGCAAATAGATTATGAACTAGTAATAGAGCAACCCAAAGTCATGGGGAACCGTCCGTGACGGAGACTCGACCTGAACTGCCGGATGGACTGGCGATGCGCAGGAGTTAGAGATTGCTAGCTAAGCAGTATTAGATGAGGGGAGCGTGACGTAAGGGGGTTAGGGTGCATTGCATAGGTATAACAGAACGTTCGGTTCGGCCGGCGCTGGGGCGGGCGGCTGGCCGGCTCCAGCGGCGACACTTGTTCGGGCTGCGCGTAGGGCGCGCACGTTTCGGCTTCCAAACCGAGGAATCGAGCCAGGGTCACGAGGTCTGGTTCCTGGTCTCGGTGTGGCTTGGCATATTGATACCATCTATATCTGATACTAGGGCACAGTTTATCTGTCGTTACCTTAACTATATCCGGATTGTTTAGGTACTGCTGCCTGTTGAGCGCCTGTAGCGTTGCCACGGAGTTGGTGACCCGACTCGCGAAGATGCACAGGTCGCGCGGCGAGTCGGTCGGGCGCGGCAGGGCGCGCAGGCGGTCCAGCTCGGTGCTGGCGATGCAGTCCGGACGACCAAAGCGAGACTCCAGCGTCCGCATGATCTCATCTGGATTTGAGTTGCAGATGAGGAGGCTTTCGACGGCCTCTTTCGCCTTCCCGCGGAGGCTGCGGCGAAGGCGGGCGACGTTCTCGGTTGCGGTGTACGTAGAGCTGGAGTCCTTGTAGGCTGCGTTGAACAGCAGCCACTCTTGATGTGAACCACTGTAGTTCGGTAGTTCGGCGAATGCGCGTGAGCGCGCATGTCCCCCTCTGGCTGCGAGGGCGATGGCCTCGGCCAGCTGAGACATATTCACGTTTGTCTCGGCTAGCGGGGTGGCGCCCGAGGGCGCCCAAACAGGCGGCAGCTGTGGCCCGGCAGGCGGCGGCGCCCAGGCGGGCGGCAGCGGCGCGGCAGGCGGTGGTGCCCATGCGGGCGGCGAATGCCCTGCGGGCGGCGATTGCCCAGCGGGCGGAGGTTGCCCAGCGGGCGGCGAATGCCCAGCGGGCGGAGGTTGCCCAGCGGGCGGCGATTCGGCGGGCGGCTGCAGCGGCGGTGGCGGCGGCCCGGCGAGTGTTGGCGCTGCGATCGACGGCAGTTGCGGTTGCAGCGGCGCTGCGGGCACAGAGGTGGGCGGCGGCGGCACGGAGAGCGGTTGTTCGATCGGCTCATCTGTAAAATCAAAAAGATGTGCCCGGCTGTCTGTTAGCCACGCACCCACTCTTTTATTAGTTTCTGCCACGGATATGGCATCGACGTGGCTCTCGATGGATTCCAACTCTTCCTCGGCCTCTAAGACGGCGAGACGAGCGGCGGCGAGCTTCAGGCGGAGGCGCGCCTCTTGACGAGCCTTGCTCTCCTTCTTTACCGTCCTGCTGCCGCTGCGACGGGTACAGGCGTCGCTAGCGGACAACACAGACTCGGCGGGGACGGTAGGCAGCTGTGGGCGCTGTGGCGCCTGGGTTCGCTCAGCTGTGTGAGCGGTGGCGGTCGTCGCGGCGACCGACGGCGTCTCGGCGGCGGACGGCGTCGGTGCGACTGACCCGGTGGGGGCAACGGACGGCGACGCGGCGGTGGCCGGCGTCTGTTGCAAGCGGCAACGCGAGTGTTGCGGCACTATATGCTCGGACGTCGAGCGAGCTATAGCAGTAGTCGCGGCGGCCGACGTCGTCACGGCGGCGGACGGCGTCGGTGCAACAGGCTGCATCGAATCAGCTGACGGTGGCACGGCGGCGGCCAGCATCAGCTGTGAGCGCTGTGGCGCATCGGTGCGCTCGACGGCATGGCGAGCGGTGACAGTCGCGGCGGTCGACGTTATCGCGGCGGTGGACGGCGTCGGCGCCTCTATAAGACTCACGGTTACGGGCGTGGACGTTCCGGCGTCTATATCTTCGGACGGTGAGGCGGGCGGCTGGCGATGCGTCACCGGCCGGGCCTGAGAACGGCCACTCGTAGAGCGAGTCACCGGCATTGTGATTCGCTGTTCTCCGTGATCGCGGCTCGAATGGACCAGAAATGTACGTGCCAGATGGGCTGTCGGGCAAGTGGACTGTATGACGATTACTCTGTCCACCTGACTCGTACGTAACTATCACTGGGTACGGAGACACAGGAATCAGAACGGCGAATGCCAGTGATAACGCTCTTTTACTATCTAATCAGAGCGGCACTATACCCGTGACCACTAGCGTATGCAACGAGCTTAACTAGGAAATACTATATCGCGAATTAATTCTAATTAAACTTGTCTGAACTATATGACGCATTGTCTTTCTAATATTTGGCGAACTGTAAGGTTCCATTTTCAATAACTAATATTTATAACTTTTTTTCTAGTGCGCGTTTTGCTAGTGTTCGCAGGAAATAAATGCAGTTTCTGTTCATTTAATTTTCACAATCTCAATTAATGTAAGCTTACCCATTGGTCACAGTCAATGGCTATCAAAAATGACGAGTCGAGGACATGAAGCTCACTGCTATTCGTGGCTCCTATTGGCCAACGGTTTTTGCTCGCTATACTCAGCGGGCGGATGCGATTCAGTGGCCGTAAAAGCTTCTAGAAACTTTACCTTTTATTGCCAAAGTGATGGCCGCTTTTATGGGCTTGGCAATAAGGTTCAATATACAAGTTTTAGTCTATTTTAAAATTATAGGTGCACCTCTAAACCTATACAATCTTTCTATACTTATGTTGCTATACATTATTACTTATACCTAGCTTATACTATGAAGACGTCGGTTGTCTCGGGCACGTCGGTCGTCCTGCACACAACTTAACTATAATAATAATAATAATAATAAATAATAATAACAATAATAAATATTCAGAGCTCAAAGAAGAATTACTGAGAATATGGAATCTAGAAAAGGTATTTGTTGTGCTTTCTAGTACAGGTGTTATACCAAAACATTTACACCATAGCTTAAAACAATTAGATCTACCGGAAAACACATATATAACAATGCAAAAAGCAGCTATACTTAATACTTGCCGGATTGTTAGACGTTTTCTACAGGACGAACCTTTTTACCCTAGACAACATACCCTCTAATTAAATAGATCAGCTACTTGGCAGCTTGGCAGTGCCCGTACTGACTCTACAAGTTACCAGCATATGCTGTGAAAAAAATAAAAAAATAAAAAATAATAATAATCCACTTCACAACACACAGATCTACTTGATCCCACACTAAGCTATAAGCTTGTGTCGTGGAAACCAAGCAAACGTGGTATATACTACAAATATTATTACCTATATATTATACTATGGATATATATATATATATATACACACCCAGACTGGAAAATGGAACCCTGTGTTCATCGCACTATAATAGCATAATTATTGTATTGCATGTACTCGGTTATTGAGGAGATTGAGCATTACATTTTCTCTGAGATTGAGTTTAATCCAGTAGTACCTACCTCTACCAACCTCCACCGGTCAACACAAACACAAACTTAGAATCTAGAGATACTACCGCCGCCGGTCAACAACCCATCCAGAGAGAAGGTAATCACTACAACCCATCTATAGTTATGTGTCACAATTAAATTCTCCCTCCCTTTTTAAACTTTGACATTGGCAGAATCACCGTCAAAACGGTAGAGTGGAGTTGCGGCGGTGGAGCCATAAGACTTCAAGTCGGTACGGATGATCCATGGAGATAATATTCCATTCAAATTAGTTCTTCGTAGTCTTTTGCAAAGATAATAATTCACTACGTTTCACACAGTTTTAGTCTCTTGAGGCAAGAGAATTTACCTAATCATCGAATAGTTTTTTTTTAATCCTTTATACAGGAACTTTTTTATTCAGTGCGCAAACTTTAAACACCTTTTTTTATTTAGATAAGTCTTAGTACAAAAAAGTAAAGTTATCGTTAGTTATTTAAATTGGCTACTCTATTCGCCGCCGCCACCGCTGCGCGCTAAGCGCTCGTTCGGCTAGGTATTTACGTGAGTAACAATGTAACGACAGCTGATTGAGGTCGTTCCACAAATTAACTAGACTTATGTCTAAAGCTTGGTGTATGAAGCTTGGTGACCACTCTTCAAGTGACCCCGGCACCATCTGTGAAATGTTCTCTTCTTACTTCCTGTCGGTTTTTGAACCTGTATCTCCACATGCTTACGACGTGACAAAGTTAGCGAACACAATTGATTGCAGTTTAACGGGTTGCTTGTCTAGTGTCTGTGTTTCGGAATTTGAAGTAGAGAGGGAACTGTGTAAGCTCGATGTTACTAAAGGTTCCGGACCCGATAGGATTGGTCCTCTATTTCTGAAGAGAACAGCTAATACTATATGCAAGCCTCTTGCTATACTATTTAATAAAAGCTTATCCGAGGGTTTCGTTCCGGACGTCTGGAAGCGAGCTAACGTGACACCAATACACAAATCAGGATCTAAGAATGACATTGCAAATTACAGGCCTATTTCCCTGATCTCATGTATAGTGAAGTCTTTTGAAAGATTGATTCATGACAGAGTTTATAAATTCATAGAACAATCAGTCAATCCTAATCAGCATGGGTTTGTTAAGTCCAAATCAACAGAAACTAATCTTTTGATATATGCTAATTTTCTTTTTGAGTCGCTGGATGCAGGTAATGCTGTTGACTCTATCTATACGGATTTCCGCAAAGCCTTTGATAAGGTGGATCATATGCTGCTCCTCGAGAAACTTTATTATAATGGCGTAAGGGGTGATCTATTGAGATGGTTCTCGTCGTATCTTGAGCGGAGACATCAATCGGTAACACTAAATGGCTTCTCGTCATCAACCTGTACGATCACGTCGGGAGTGCCCCAAGGATCTATTTTGGGGCCCTTGCTGTTCACAATATTTATAAATGACATACAAACTTGTTTTCGTAATTGTGGCACATTATTGTATGCAGACGACTTGAAAATATTTAGACGGATTGTGCATCCCATCGACTGTAGGCTTGTTCAAGACGACCTGGATCGCTTCCACACATACTGCACCAGAAACAAACTTTCTCTTGCAATAGATAAATGCAAGATCATAACGTTTACAAAAAATCGTCTGCCAATAAACTTCAATTATAAAATAGACGCACAATATCTTGAAAGGGTTACATATATCCGCGATCTAGGTGTCACCTTTGATACTAAGCTAGCTTTTGACCTGCATGTCCAGTCCATTACATCTAAGGCCTACCAAATGCTGGGATTCTTACTACGCGTGACAAAAAAATTCAGAAAGGCTTCGAGCTACATTGTGATATACCAGTCATTGGTGAGGTCTCACTTGGAGTACGCGTCGTCAGTCTGGAATCCGTACTACCAAATTTATAAAGACAAATTAGAGATAGTTCAAAAAAAATTTACGCGTGCTCTGATTGGTCGTCTTAAGCTGCCACACTTATGCTATAACGATCGCTTGAAGAGGTTTCGATTGATGTCTTTGCTGGATAGAAGGTCGGTCCACGATGCTGTTGTGCTTAGGAAAATATGTCACTCCGAGGTAAACTGTCCGTCGCTTCTCTCTCAGGTTAATTTTCGTGTTCCTACTTACTCTTCCAGATGTATGCACACTTTCTATTTGCCAAAGCCCAGGACGAACTCGGGTCGGAGAGCTCCTTTATACAGAATGTGTGAATACTATAATGGCAATTTATTGTCAGTGGATATTTTCTACCTAAACCATGAAGCGTATAGGCGGAAAGTAATGGAGATTAGTTCGCTTGAGCACGATTGATTTAATATGTGCCTATTGTGCCTGTTACGTTAATCGTGTTCAAGTGATATAAGTAGTATAAGTAGTATGTATGTGTAGTGCTTGTTTATTCCCAACTTTAAAAATTCCACTTCAAAGTGTAAACATTAAATAGCATTAAACAGCAGAGTTATTTCGCTCGATTACTCAGAGAGAATGTTAAGGATGCAAATTGTTGTATTATAGGTAAAATATTGTTATTGTTATTTAGTGTAAATTTGTATCTGTTTTTTCTCCATTTAAATAAATAAAAATAAAAAAAAAAATAAAGCACAAATTAACTAGACTTAGGGTCGTTCACCGCTCGTCACCGCTGCAACACTCCCGCGTACGCCGTACGCCGCAATGATGATCTTTGGTAAATTGAGGTAAATAGATTTGTTCTCTGCCATCTACGGTTCTCTGAGTTATATGTCAAAGATAATATTTTTTGACACTTCTATTTCCCATTTTAAATATAATAAAAATGCAGAATCTGTCTGAGGAAAGTCTCTCTGAATTAAAAACAGTGGACTTTGGTTGTGTTCCTGTTGATAATTTAATGGAAAAACATATATATGTGTGTAATAATACTAATGTAAGTAGGTACCACATCACATACATTTTGAATCATTTGAAATCCTCTAGGATTAAGAATTCGATTTTCTTACCTTTATAGAAACCACTTACCTATCGAGTAGCGCACATGTATTTATTGGACAACATTGACCGGGTATTCAAGTTGTCTATCACGTCGGATCCCGTTCAACCCAATGATAGAGTCGAAATAAAGATAACATTCAAACCTGCGGTTCCCGAGCAATCGTTCACAGAATACTACATCATAGACGACACAGGCGGAAACGTGTATAGACTGACTGTTACTGGCAAATGTTTTGGTAATATTATTCTGATCCTCTTCTTCTTCTATTTGACTTTTGCATATAATGCATTTAGCCAGTTTCAAATAAAATAAGTTAGACAAATGCACAACTTAGCGTTGAGCATCGTTGTACGGTTTGAACTTGTATGCCATGATGCTGAATAGACTACAAGAACTTTCTCGGAGATCTTTGAGGATACCGAAGAAATCAGCTCGAAATGTCATATATTATCTTCTCAAGCACACAAAAAACCGTCAATGTGAAAATTATTGTCCAATGCAGCACCATAAAACACAACAATTTTTTTTATTGACACGAAAATAAATGACCAAACCGCCATCTTTGATTCCCGCCAAAAAACTCTATTATTCTGTTTTTGGCGTACCTAACAGCAAGTAGTATCCTAATAGCAGGCTTTTCCTTACTAATATTATAAATGCGAAAGTGAGTTTGTTTGTTACGCTTTCACGAACGGCTCAACCGATCATCATGAACAATGCATACATGTTTTCAGGGGTACAGAGAAGGGCATAGGGTACTTTTTATCCCGTGATTCCGACGGGAACTCCGAAATTAACGCGGGTGAAACTACATTAAATTTTGCATACTACCTACAGGTTGTCAAGGGTAGGTAGGTACGGAAAAAAATACAGGAGGTAGTAAATACTTTAATCTCGAAGTACCCGCGGGATTTCCGAAGTTGACGAGGGTGAAACCGCGGGGAACAGCTAGTACACCTATATAATTATACTAGCTGACCCACGCGGTTTCACCCGCGGTAATTTCGGAGTTACCGCTCGAATTCCGGGATAAAAGTAGTCTATGTCACTCAGGATCACTTTAGCTTCCTATAAGTGAAATTTTTTTTAAATCGGTTTAGTAGGTATATCCAGAGATTTCCCCCTACAAACTCACAAACTCCGGAGTTCCCGTGGGAACTCCGTGATAAAAAGAACCTTACGACACTCAGGACCACTGCAGCTTCCTATAAGTGAAAGAATTTTCAAAATCGGCTCAGTAGATCCAGAGATAGTTGTTCCTCCGTGGTTTTACCCGCAGGAAATACGGGGCTCCCGCGGGAATTCCGGAACAAAAAGTACCCTATGTCCTTCTCTGTACCCCTGCCAGCGTGTAGTAGGTATGCAAAAGATCGCGGCGTAATATAATATGACTTATGAGCTCCGTCGCAAAACTTTATGTGGATGATTTCTTTTAAGAATAGCTGTTCCGTGCAGTTTTACCCGCGGTAATTTCGGAGTTCCCGCGGGAATTCCGGATTACAATATAGCCTATGATACTCAGGGATAATGTAGCATTCTAATGGTGGAAGAATTTTTTGAAATTGGTCCAGTAGTTCTTGAGATAAATCGTAACAAACAAAAAAAAAAACAACAAATCAAATCTTTCCTCTTTATAATATTAGTATAGATGGTGTAAGTTTGAAAAAGGGTCCTATTGAGGGAGTGTATTAAGTATCTGATTCTCGTTTCAAATATAAAAAAAAAGATGTAAAAATTTGACATAGGAAAAAAATATTCACGAAAATTGAGCGTCCAGTGTGCGACTTCAAATTGATCAGTGGTAGCAAAAACCAATAATAATAAGTATTAGGAGTAGATAAGTACTATTTTTGTTTTTTTGGATTGAATCGGTATTTTGTTATTTTTAGCTTTTTAGTACTTAGTTACATACCTATAGTTAATTTTTCTGTTTTTGGAAGTCGGTTTAAATTTTTTTTGTTAAATTTTTGCTCATCAACTTTTACTAAATATTACTTTTTCCGATGCAGGGGCGTTAATTGTAAAGATCTCCATCAGCTCCACTTCGCCATATGCATCGAGACGAGCATAAATTGCTCAGAAACATACGTACCTACCTATTATGAAAATACGTTGTTTGATGACAATCTGTGGTTCACTTGAACATCACAACTTTTTCAAATTTAGCTTTCCAAAGGCAAAGGAACGATTTGCTATAAAAATACCCAATCACTATGTCTGTGCCTATAATATTTGAAGAGTTCCCTCGATTTCTCCCAGATCCCATCATCAGATCCCGACTTGGTGACAATGGGACCAATTTGGAATCAAACAAAAAAAAAAACAATTTTCCAAATCGGTCCAACCATCTTCGAGTAATCGGCGAACATACATTAGAAAAAAACATACCTACATACCGACAGCTGAACACAGAACCGCCTCCTTTTTGGAAGTCGGTTAAAAACTTAAAATCGGCTATCAAATAAAATGCGTGCCTGCACAAACCGTGTCTACGCTGTTGACTGCTGAAGAATTCCTTCATCTAGATTTTAGCGCTACGTAATAGTGGAGTTAGATTCAGGTCATGCCTGCCATAAGAATGCATTGTCATCGCAACTAAACCAATACCTATGTAAAAATTCAATTCCGTAGGATAAAAGGAAGCGTTTCTTATTCAGCTTGCAGGATTTGACCTAAACAAACACACATAACTACAAACATTGCAAGTCAAAGGCTTCTAAAAATCATGTTCCTCGTGACATTGCCATGTCCTAAACATGGCAACGCCTAGATAGTTAACTCAGAACAATAACAGTAGCATAACCACTTGTTGAAAGGTTTTACGATTTTCTTAATTTTAATTTCTCTGAGATTAAAGCCTTTTTGGTGGTATTGCAACTGAATAAATTTAACCGTCGGTGCAAAAAAAAAAACGGAAATCGTTTTATTTAAAACAAATCTTCCATATTGTAACGATTTTTCTAATTTTAATTTCTCTAAGACTAAAGCCTTTTTGATGGTTGTGAGTATGTAGCAAGGTCCGTTTCATTACTCATTCGTAACTCATTTCGAAAAATAATGACAGTTGCTTAGTTTTTCTGTAGAGCAGCCGCATGGTAGTCAAGTATTCAATAATAATAGATCCAATTTGTACAAAAAAAAGATCATCCTGTGTGTACATTGTGTCCACTACCTACACAATATTATCATCATGGTTATAGTACCTACATGTACTGTCCCGTTGCAACTGCAACTGGCGAGGTGTACCCACTCGTACTCGGTGTGATATTTTTGTTTGTCACAGAATTCTATTCACTGTAGTTACCTAATATCCTTGCCTTCTATTGTGGGGTGCGCTCCGAGTATTGCTTAGGTATGTAAATAAGTAAGACCTTGTCTATTTATTAAATGGTGTTAATGACGAATGGCGGTGTTTGGGCAAACCTGTAAAGGTTTTTTCATTACTCATGCTCGGAAAGTAGGTCTGAAGTTGCCTGAGAAGCGGGTTGAAAGTAACCCTTTTCAGCCCTAGGGAGAATCGCTTTCAACTGACAACTGTCAAATTATTAAAAAAAAACTAGGTCTATTTTCACATTTCTATTGAACCATGTTTCAACTTTCTATACAGCCAGCGCGAAGTAAAATTGAAATAACCTAAAGTTTAAGTAGGTATTAATTAAAATAAAATTCACTCACTTTTTCTTAAGTTATTAATTCCTATTTATATTTTTTATTTTCTTTAATTAATACTTAATAATTAAAGAAAATATTTTTTTAGGTCGCCACAATGTAAATAAAAAATACTGGCTGAATAGCTAGCCGGCCAAAGAAAAATAAATAGGTGGGAAAGTGTCAAGCGACTATCCGATCTTCACTCATTTTTTCTTTAGCTAATTCCTATTTTTATTTTGACTTTCCTTGCATTCGTAATGAAAAGCACAGTGTTACCCTCGGGAGAAAGTAACTTATTTAGTGCCTCGAACTATTGGCGCCCTCGCTACGCTCGGGCGCCAAACCCCATCTCGGCACTAAATGAGTTACTTTCACCCCTTGGATAACAATGTACTATTAACACCTATAAGAAATTACTAACGAAAAAACCATGTATATTTACTTTAAATAAATAAATAACTATTTTTTTCGGGTATTATGGTTTAAAATTGTTTATACCAAGTACCAACAATAGGGGTTTCTAATTTTCCTTTTCCAGGTCCTAAAGTAAAATTGGACAAGAAAACGCTAACATTCAGAATTTGCAGAAGTTTGAGTGAACATCGCCAAGAAACCATAAATATTATTAACAAATCGAATGTTGAAACTATTTATCAGTGGATTTTGCCGCTGCAGGGTCAAGGCAATTTTCAAGTAACTACATAACCACTATTTTAATAAATATTTTCTGCCATTAATTTTGGCTTACACGTGCATATTTATTACTAGGAATAGGAAAATATTCCTAACAGCGATGATAGCTCAGTGGTTGGTGCGTTCGGATTAAACGCCGCAAGGTGTAGGTTCAAACCCTAACAATGAGCTTGAGCTGTCGGTGAAGAAAAACATCGTGAGGAAACCATAGCATGGTGGTAGGGCGCTCTCTAGTGCCCGGCTGGCTAGCTACCACCTTCAAGTTGCAAATCTGTCGCCAAGCACCTAACGGTGTGTTCCGGCAGCCCCACTTGAAAGCCAGTTCCCATCCCCATTCCAGGTCGGCAACGCACCTGCATGCCTTCTGGTGTTGCAGATGTCCATGGGCGGCGGTAATCACTTACCATCAGGTGTACCACTTGCCCGTTTGCCCCCTATGACATAAAAAAATAACAGTTTTTTCTCCCGAACAGATTTCTACTGGCAATTGTGGTCTTATTAGAGCACACGAAACCATTACCACAACTATACTGTTCACGGGTACAGCGTTAGGCATTTACACAGCTGAACTGGTTTGCCTTGTTTTGAAGCAGGTAATAGATAAAATATTTACTTAATCAAAAATATTAGGTACCTACTCAAAATTGATGTGCAGAAGGGGAAAAGTTTGATATTTTGACCTTACTTAATTCTTACGTATGCCTTGCACATTGGCTTGCACATCTTCCCCTCACTTGCGATTTTAAGTTTTACATGCCATTTTGTTACCCTAAATAAAGAAAAATAAATAAAATCTCTTCTAACACATCCTTTCAAGCTCGATCTATTTACATTCGTATACAGCGTTAATTTACTTGCATCCATCCTTTCGGTTACTAGGTAATAGGTATATGAGCTTCCTGTCCCTATTTCGATCATTACATCATCCTTAATACGAGTCTTCACACCAAATTCCTTGACATCCTCTAACGGCATATTTTGGCATAATACTAGCGATAGTAATTAGTCATCTCTTGAATAAGATAGCGAGTCAAATAGCCAAATTCAACACCGATTTTTGGAAGGATTTCGCGCAAATCGTACACATACTTAGTAGGTAGGTAAGTTGATCTTGGTACTCATAACAAACTCTAAGATCAAAGTTTCTAAGATTTTCGTTCTGTCCGTTGAAAATTATAAGACAATTTTTACAGGCACCATTGTTTCTGAATGTGATTGCAACAGTGGTCCTGCCAGGCAATCCTATGTTTAACACCCAAGATCATGTTTTCGAGAAAAATTGGAAACGCAAATGTCCCTCCACGCATTTAATGGAGAACAGTCTCAAATATTTAAGCTACATACCTTCAGCGTCAGTGTATGAGAGGTATTTGGACTTTGAAACTGGCAGTGTCAGTGACATAACAAAAAATATATCTCAAACGTTGTGCGTTACGAATCACGAGCAAGAGGACGGTTACATCCAATGGCTGCCAGGTGTGTGGAGGAGTTGTTACATGT
Organism: Zygaena filipendulae; assembly: GCA_907165275.2. NCBI lineage: Eukaryota > Metazoa > Arthropoda > Insecta > Lepidoptera > Zygaenidae > Zygaena > Zygaena filipendulae. The sequence goes on along the minus strand of OU015652.1, from coordinate 10,421,359 downwards.
TACAACAGAAGTATTTATACTCACTATTTCCGCAGTTTCATCCGCGTCAATTTCGGGAATTCCTCGAGAACTTCGAGAAAGAAAGTTTCAAACCTTAAACAACAGTTTCTATCCTGAAACAATCCCTATATCGAGTCTCAAAATAGTTTTCTAATGATGCTCGCACATGCATTTCGGAATTCCCCAAAATCCCTAAATACTTTGTTTGGTTGGGTTTGGGTTTTTAAATTATCTGTGTATAAAAAAAAATCTCTTCTATCCCTTGCGACTTGAAAGCTGGAGAAATAAGATAAACTTCTGCATAAAAATTTTACTAGTGTAATTCCGATTGTGAGTAGTATTAGTACACCTATGTAGAAATCGTTTTAGTAGAATTAAATTTTTTTGAAGGACTGACTGGGCTTGTTTTGCAGATCCTGAAAATATTTTTTTGGTTGACCCCATCGCTTCTTTTATACCACCGAATGAATCACGTCTATTCACAGTTAGATTCAGGTATAACCAAATTGCGAAATAATGAAGATGCAACATGATTCGATTAAACTTTAATAATTTCGATATAATTCCATGTCTATGGTATTTTTCACGCTCAAATACGCAGACCAAAGATGAATAACGAAGTGTATAGTTACCTGATGTGCGGTGATTTCCAGCATAAAAAATATGACAGTGAAAAGTCTGATGCAGCAAAATTGAAACATACGTGGTTCCGCATACCTTGTATTGGTAACACGTGGTTGCCTTGCACAGAATGGACGACGCAGTGGGATTGTCCCACCGAGGTGATTAAGTATGCCTTACTTTATTTTATACACTCCTTTTCTACTGGGCAACTTTAATTTTTTTTAGTAAAGTACATAACAATCTGTAGTTTATTTATTCACAGGTTGTTCTACCTCCAACGGTTCCTGGAAGAAAGACTTTTACCAACTTCATGCTATCTAACAAGTTGGACATTCCGATGTATTTCAAGTTTGATCCACCTTCCAACTCGTTAGTTTTGCTTTATTATGCACTTCTATTAGGTAGGTATGTAACATTTACAACATTTTCAATTTTATCACTTACAGAAATTTCGTTATTATGCCAATTTGTGGCATAGTACAGAGCCGTGGATGGCAAATTATATCAGTTGCTTTGGAGCCAAAGAACAGTGGAGACTACTATGAAACTTGGGAAATACAAATAAATAAAGTTCAGAGAGTTAGTTCGATCGATCGTTCGAAACTTAAATTGAATGATATTACTTTATTATAAAATATTAATACGATGATTGGTGTAACAGGCTCGCATTTGCTTAAGTGGGAATGCTGAAGTTAGCCAAGTGGAAATGATGTCTCATGGCTATAATCCTGCAACGCATGCTATGTACGAGTTCCAGCCAACAATCACTGGTTGCACAAACTATTGCACTGCATATATGCACAACCTTACCAGAATGGAAATACAGTAAGTCTGTGGGCATATACTTCACCACCTAATAACGTTCCGATATAGCGTTTTGAAGAGAATAAAAAAATTCTGGTTGTTTCTCTCCAAGTTTCTCTGGTTTGTTGCCCCTGGTCTTAACCATCTTACTGCGATGTTATATTATATAGAATAAAGAATGAACCAAAAGAAAATCGAAAAACACATGGAAGTTTTTATTTTACATTTTATCATAAGAAATCTGTTATGTTTAAATAAATAATTGATTTAAAAAATTATTGGTTTCAGTTTAAGGGTGTTAAACAGTGTTTCGTGGCTCGGTGGCGATTGTAGCGGATCTATTGTTGTACCGCCAAAAGAAATAGTCCGTTACCATTGGTGGTTTTTTCCGAAGAAACCTAACATGGTCTACAACACAACCGTTACTTGTTCATGCGTTTGTTTGATTGGCGGCAGGTAAAGGGAAAGAAAAATTTATTAAGATTATTTTAAATTTTATCTTTATTAAAACGTGGACATAATTTTTGCAGACCTGTTGGTGAACCAACAGAAATATTTATACATATAACCGGATTTTCTGAATTGCCTGATTTAAGGGTTAGCAGCAAAATTTTTATTTCATTCGACACTGATCCATGGATTTTAACATGATTTATAACATAATTCTTGTTCTTTATTTATCCTTTGATAGGTTCTACCAAAATCAACCAATCTCCATGATATTGTCGTTGGGAAAAGCTTAAAAACATCACTAACTTTATACAATTATGGCTCTTGCTTCTTTACGTCCAAGTTGTACCATGTTATCGATGGTATGGAAGATGACTTCAGTGAAGATAGAGTCGGAATTGATTCAACTGTGGTTAGTAATGAATATGGTATGGAAAATGACTTAAAAGAAGATAGAATTGATTCATCTATGGTAGGTAAAGAGTATCCTATTTAGTACCTAAATGCCAGAATAGACTGGCGTGTAAATAGCACGTTAACAGCTTGACAAGCTTTTACAAAGTTCTTCGGTAATGATTTGAATGACCAAGATGCTTATTAAAACTATGACAGTTCATTGATAAATAGTAAAACTAGAATAACGAAATAGAACAAAACCCATTTTAGTACCTACGCTTTTTTATGATCAGAATAGTCTAAAACCATCGAATCATTGCGAAGTGAAAGTAACTGTTACTCCAAATGGCGCGGGACCGAGGCAAATAGATATCAAATACACTGTATTATTCCGAACTGAAAATGAGGAGATTGAGGAGATACAGCCTATCAAGAAAACTATTTGTATCATATGGTATGACGGGATTTATCCAACTTTCAAGGTATCCTCAAATAATTGGTTCCAGTTATGCATTTGGCACGCTTGTTTAAAGGAGAACTAGAATCTTTTTTGTTTCAGGTGAAACGTACAATTTCAGTCAAGTGCCCAGTCATATTAAGTAATCATTGCGTTTGGAACATCACCAATGTAGATGAGTAAGTCAACCTAATCATTTCATTTACAACACATGCTCCTATTAGGGATGTGGACTACTTTTGAAAATCAAAATTCTAATTAGTCCGTCAGTTAGAAAATAAAAAAACAATAGACACGTATGTTTTGCTTTTTCAAACAAATTAAAATATACAAAGATAAAGCGCATTAAAGTTTAGGGTTAGGGGGTCGTGACGTCACTAACCGCTAAAACCGCCATACAAACTGTCAGAATAGTGACGTCACGCGAAATTTCAACTCAATATATCGCCGTTATTTTTTGATTACGTAAAAAGAGAAAAAATACGTGTCCAATATTTTTTAATAATCTACAAGACGGACTAAAAAATAAAAATTAGTCAACATGCCCATTTGCATTGTCTAATTATATTACAGGTTAAACAAAGCTCTCGTAGATTGTAGACCAAATAAACCACTTAATGTGAACCTATATGCACCAGATTTATGTGTAAGAATAAGTCAAGTAGAATTTATATTCGTGTTGGGCTGCGTATACGCTGCATCAACGGCTTGGAGCTTGCGCAGAGAAAAGATTTGTGATTGTGAAATGATCGAGGTTCAAATTGGAATATCTACTTATGAGATGAGGCATGCGTGTACACATCGCCCTTTAGTAGAAATAACACCAACAAGCGGGATTGTTACGGTAATACTTGCTATGATAAGTAACGTAAAACCAATATATTTTTTTAGAATAATTAGATATTTTTATATCATTGGTTTTCAGCCAGAATATCCTAATCTATTGTATTTAAAATTCAACTACACATACGAAGGCCAGAATAAATTATGTTATGTTCTGACGATGCCAAATCAAAGAACCATTAACATATTTTTAAATATTTACGCACACATCAATTCTAAGGGTGTTTTAACTCCATTGAGACGACCCGTTTACACACCAGAATACTTAGCCGTATTAGACTGCGGGATAGTTCCTATTAACAATTTGGATCCAGTTATTCGAGTAAGTCAAATTGCAAAAAAAAATATTTACAATTTGAGATAGGTATAGGTATATACTGCAGGAGATTTTCTTATTCCAAGTGGATGTTTACAGATAGTTTGGTTATATAATCCTACAAACGTATTCACTACGTGGAGACTTCTACGAGGTAATACTATAACTCCCGATTCAGTGATTCGGTGCCTTTTGTATTTTGCTGAAGTGCCTCCTTTGGGTAAATTGGCTATTCCATTTTCGTTCATGCCCACTGAAATGATCGACTATGAGGTGATCATTTTATTTTTCTCATTTTGGTTAATGTTTCTTCTGAACTTATATCTACGATAATGACGGTAATTTTTTATTTGAGGTAATTTTTCTCTGCTCTTTTGGATATGACACGATAAAAATCTTAGTGAAAGGGCAAGGTGGTCTACCAAATTGTTTAGAAGTAAGACTTGATATGCCATTCTATGTGGAAAAGAATATTAGAACTGCTTACAGAAGAGGAGTTGTAAGTTAAAAATTAAGCTTGTAATATTGTAAATGTAACCGTGGTACATTTAAATACTGCTTGCGCAATCTGTTTTACAGGTATATTTATCGATGGAGCATGTTACAATTCCAATCATGCCCACACATTCCTTGTCTAGAGATATAATAGCTATATGTAACGATACCGATCATATTATGAGATTTATTTGGCTTCCGTAAGTATTTATTACATTTGATATAGATATAATAATGATCCGTGCCTACAATATATTGGTTTGGTTTGGTAATTTGGTTATTGGTATTGATTGATTACAGTGAAAGAATCGCAAATATAGTGAATGTAGTAATGACTCCCTGTTGGGGTGTAGTTCAACCGAAAAGTTCCGAATGGATAACAATGACGGTTTATTCGCTACAAGCTCCTGCTACTTTTACGTAAAGAATAATCCAATATTAAAAAATTCTTACACTTCGTTACACAAGTGTTTTTTTCAATTAACTTTTCTTTTTAACAGAACTACAGTGGCATGTGAAATTTTAGATCTGACGGAACGCAGACGTTATCAACGTAACGAACTTCTTAGACGAAACAAGATAGAAAAATGCAACCAAGAATTCATTATAACAGAGGAAGGAGTATTTCATTCTGTAAGACAAATTAACACTAGTATTTACTGTGGCTAAGATAAATGATGTGATCGACAGAATTACTAGTTTAAAATTAAAACATTTTTTTTTAACACTAAATATATCGAATTATAATCGGAACCCCAAATCTGTATAAAGAAATAAAGCGATATTTGTATTTTGCACGATAAAAAAATTACAAATTTTCATTGCGTTAGGCAAATAAGTATACCACCATAAAGAAAAACTTGAGGCAAATAAAATATTTTTTAGGGTATAAACGATTTCCCACCTTACGTGTTGGATATCGAAAAGCCACAGCCATATTATTTGGCTATGACGGTATCCATATCATCCAAGAGTCAACTCGATGGATATCCAAGGATGCTTTTGAAACAAATGTGGGAACAGGTGAGCTGATGATAAAAATCATCAGTCATATTATCAGTCTAAACAATACGAATTATAACAATATTTTTCTTTAACAAAGACACCACCATACGATTTACTATCATCGGATTTGACTGATTATGGAGGCGGTGGTGAAAGAAGTATTGGCAACAATAACATGCCTATTGTTGATATAATTAGAATTATTGATGGAATATTATGGTGAGTTGTGGTAGAAAAATTACAAATAAAATATTGATGCAATCTCAGACGAAATATTTCATCTGAGAATGCAATGAACTGTTTGTAAACTAATTCATATCTATAATTACGATTGATTTTTTTAGGGACGCTTTGCACAGCAAAATGTTTAGAAATCAAATAGAATACTACTCTAGAGAAGAAATACCTACTTACTCGCAACTAGTAAAAGTAATAGAAAGTGAGGCAAAGCCTAGATTGAGTAGGCGGTAAGATTATAATTTGTTTATACTTATTATACTGTTAAATAGATAGATATTTAATGCCTTTTATTTGCAGGGTGACATCAGGTATATGTGATGCTATAGTCAATAAGGCGGTGTTTCATGTTTATAATCTTAATCCAAAACATGAAGTTTCTATTTTAGAAGCAGAAGAATAGAAGGAAATAGAGGAATTATTTATTATTGATATTACTATTACTTAATTATTATTAATAAACGAATTTTACGGCTAATAACAGCCATTTATTTACTTCTAATGTCACTTATCATAAGAAAATATCACAATCATCTTATTGTTTAAACAAAATATAAATACCTCGATTATCATCGGTATCACCAATACTTAGGCTAATATTGTTTCCAGTTTTAGTTGCAATTTCTTGGGTTTGGGAGAAGCTAGCACTGTAACAGATACCCTGTCGCCCAGTTTAGGTGTTTGATTGCCTCCCAATTTGCTTCTGTGAATTAGTCCATTGTCACCGACCCCGCAGTCAACAAAGCAACCAAAAGGTACTACGTTACGAACAACACCTGCGAAAGATCAGAAATTATTGTTATTTTCAAAATATGTCATATATAAAAATTAATCCCTATTTCCCTTGGTCACGACATCACACGTGAACGGCTGGACCAATTTCGCTAATTTTTTTCTTGTTGTGTTTTGTTATTGTAAGAAGAAGAATAAAAGGAGTTTGGAGTTACCGAAAGACAAGCGGGTGAGACCGCGGGGCACAGCTAGTACCTATATCATATATTTCTCCGAAACTGACGACCCGATTGGCGCAATTGTCACCATGCCTGCCCGCTAATCAAGAGGTTCCGGGTTCGATTCCCGGTGGGCGTGGACTTTGTGTGATGAACACAGGGTTCCATTTTCCAGTCTGGGTGTGTATATATATATCTATAGTATTATATATATGTAATATGTGTAGTATATACCACGTTAGCTTGGTTTCCACGACAAAAGCTTATAGCTTAGTGTGGGATCAAGTGGATCTAAGTGTTCTGAAGTAGATTATTATTATTATCCAGCATGGATCGTTTCCAGGTTGATTCTGATTACGTTATTAGTAGGTATAGGAACTATATGTATCGATCGTAACATTATTAAATGCGAAGGTTATATGTTTATGTGTTATTTATTACACGTTTATTATATTATAGGTACCCGTCATTATTCAGCTCCGTAATAGGTTTTATGAGGTGCACAGGATATTGTAACATTGAGAAAGCTCAGTACAGCTCTAAATCTAAAACAGGTAGAGAAATATGTTCCAAGAAACTATTTAAAAAAAATAAGAAAAAATATTTTTTTAATACAGTTGCTCAAAAAGTGGCGTATTGCAGGGACATTTAGCGTTCGGGATGAGGGCTATTACATACTCGAGCTTTTTGTTTACCTTTCCCGAACTCGTGCGTTCTCTTTGCCAACTGTCAAAAATGGCGACACGACTTTGACACACTTTTTGCATTGCGAAACGTAGGTTTCGCATTACTAATACGACTAGCGCCATCTCTTGATCACAGTTGGAACTTAGTTGAGTTTGTTGTGTTTTTGATATTTTATTAAATTGCTTAATTTTTCGCAACTGTATTAAAAATAGTTGTTCAGTACACGTGCGGAACCGTCATTGCAAAGAGTTCCGACTGTCAACCCTCACCTTCGGCTGCGCCTCGGCTCGGGTAGACATTTGTCGGAACTCTTTGCAATGACAGGCTTTCCGCACTTGTAATGAAATATACTATTTTAATACAGTTGCTCAAAAAGTGGCGTATTGCAGGGACGTTTAGCGTTCGGGATGTGGGCTATTACATACTCGAGCTTTTTGTTTACCTTTCCCGAACTCGTGCGTTCTCTTTGCCAACTGTCAAAAATGGCGACACGACTTTGACACACTTTTTGCATTGCGAAACGTAGGTTTCGCATTACTAATACGACTAGCGCCATCTCTTGATCACAGTTGGAACTTAGTTGAGTTTGTTGTGTTTTTGATATTTTATTAAATTGCTTAATTTTTTCGTAACTGTATTAAAAATAGTTGTTCAGTACACGTGCGGAACCGTCATTGCAACTAGTTCCGACTGTCAACCCTCACCTTCGGTTGCGCCTCGGCTCGGGTAGACATTTGTCGGAACTCTTTGCAATGACAGGCTTTCCGCACTTATAATGAAATATACTATTTTCTGAACAAAATTATTAGTTGTAAGATCATGTGGTTTTAGTTAAAAATAGGTACCTAATATATAATTCACAAGGAATAAATAATAAAAAAAATCTCTTGAATTTAGTGGTTTCGATTCCCGGGTATCGCAGGCGCGTCGTGGAGATACTTGTAGTAGGTCTTCGTCCAAGAATGAACCTCATTGCGATACTTAATATTATTATGGCAGAAAATAGTCACTCTGATTTACCTATTATTGTCATCCCTTCTCGTAACTGCTCCGCCGACTGAACGGTCATGGAGTAAACTGGCTTGCAGAATGTTATGATGTCATCTTCATTGGATTTTTGCTTAAAGGCGTTTATTATTAATTCTAGAACACTCGACTCTGTATCCATTTCTTTACTTAGCTCATCAACATTAACAGACCTTATCTTATTTTCCACTAGTTCAGGAAAGTACTCTTGAGAAATCTCACTAACATTGACTTCGATTTTTTTTGCAAACCTGGAAACATAATATCATCTAGGTAAAATTTTCATTCATATTTAAGTTAACGTTGTAAAGATTTTTAATGCCTTGTTATTTGCAAGGAGGAATAAATAATACAAGACCTTGTGAAAATTGCAGAAATATCACTTTTTTTGATTAATCATTAGGTAACAGGAATTTTTTATCTTTATAAATCAAGAATCACTTACTTTTTTGCAATACTGTAACTTTCAGGATGAATGATAGTAGAGTCCAATGGCTCTGTTCCACCTAAAACTTTAAGGAAACCAGCGCATTGTTGATATGTTATTTTTCCAATACCACCTATTTTTAATATATCCGCTCTGCCCTCAAAACGACCGTGTTCTTGGCGGTATGCTATTATTTTTTTTGCTCTCCCATCATTTAATCCTGAAATTCTCCTACAAACAAGATCAATATTTACATTAGGATCTTTTACTTGTGTTTATTTTAACCCTACGACAACAGAATGGAAACAAATAGGTTTGGGGTTAGAAGCAATGTTACAATCGTACATCTTACAATTTTTCCGAAACAAACGGTACTAGTACCTACTAGCGTATTAAAAATGAGTACAAATAGCTATTAGTTCGTAAAACTAAAAAAACACGCTTTAAGAGTAAACTAAATTATAAAGGACCAGAGTCCATAATGTCGCCGATAGGGACCACTCAAATGAGCCCCAACTCGATAGGGGTTGCGTTACTTAATTACCAGTTGCCATGATCAGATCATCATCAGATCATCCAAACTAGATAATATACATACAAAGTTGCATTTCGATACAATAGGCTATTACACCTTTTTTTGAAAACTCTTAAAATTAATCCTAAAATCGTACTAAACTAGTGGAAAAAATGCCTAAAAACGATTTTATATTTAGCCGCCATGCTTTCACCTAGTGACGTCACTCGGAACACTGCGACTGAGATAGTGTGTTCCGATATACACTGCGAGCACTGTTCAGTAGTGTTCACCGAACGGCTTCGCAGTATGCAGTAGGGGGAGCACGAATTTTGTCGCTCTCGTCTAGTCGATATCGAGCATTTTTTTTTATGGAAAATGAACAGCGCCATCTATCCAGTGTCGTTCATTTTCCATACAAAAAAACGCTTTGACATTACGACGATATCGACTAGACGAGAGCGAAAAAATTCGTGCTCCCTCTACAGTATACTGAACTGACGTTATACCTGTCCTTACAGTGCTCACTAGTCACTGGCTTGCCAGTGCATATGGGAAAACACCCTAGATTGTTGGTACTAACGGAGTGATGCCACCAATATGGAGAATGGCGATTTAAAACTGATTAAAAAAGACGATTTTAAAAATTTCATTATAAAGTTTACTGAGATAGCATTTTAATGAAAAATATGACGTTCCTCGTTTAATCTTTCGAAATGTACCTAAACCTAAAACCTAAGGGTGGTTTTACAGTCACGCGTTCGTCAGCGCGGTTCGTACGCGTTGCGGACCACGGGCGTTGCGTCTCATGGCCGTGGATCGATATCGTCGCGCGGATGGTCCGCACTGACGGCAACTCGCCAACTCGGCGCTTACGGGCCGCGCTTACCACCCGCGCTGACGGTAAGCGTGACTGTAAAACCACACTAACCGCCGCACTCAGAGTCGACTTTAATGATTACTTAGTTAAGTATAGATTTTTAAAACAAAACTGCCGCAATCAGACAAGTTTAATAAATTAATGTTAATTGGCATTTAACTAATTAAGTTACATCCCATTAAATGCCAATTAACATTAATTTACTGAACGTATTGCGGCAATTTTGTTTTAAAAATCTATACTTAGCTAAGTAATCATTAAAGTCGACTCTGAGTGCGGCCGTAAACTTGCATTTTTATATTGTTCCTTACATGGAGTAAAATACCCTATTTTCTAAGATTTCATTACATTATTAGTTACATTAAAACTAAGTAAGCGTATAAAGCCTTGTGTGGTAGGAATTTACTTACCTCAAAAGAGCATGTGACGCGGTGTTAATGTCTACACCAACAAGACTCACAACTTTCTCAACTGTACAATCTAATGCTGATTCAAGCATTTTTGGTGGGATATCATGCTGATATAAGCCTACACCCAAATTTTTCGGGTCTACCTGAAATAAAGTATACAGTGTGAGTCTGGATAAAGTGTACAAATGAAAATGAGGGATACTATGTTCAATTTTATCGACGAAAAAAATAATAAAAAAATTAAAAAATTTTTTTTGAATTTTTGACGATTTTTTTAAAATTTTGGTTCGCGTTAGGGTTCCCCTCGTAAACAAAACACTATAACTTTTAAAATAAACGGTAGATTGTCAAGATAAAAACTGAATTATGATCAGAGCTTATAAAAGCGGGGCGGGGCGTCTTAATAAAATCAAAAATTTTAATCAAAATTATTTACAATTCAAAATAATGGCGTTTATTTAACAAACAAAAGTATTTTTTGCACAGTTTTTTCAGTAATTTTAAAATTGCTTAATAAAATGTGGTATTAACATACATTTTTTAAGGCTTACAATTATTCTACATCATACTAGCTTTCAAATGGTAAAAATTTTACGTTTATAACTTAATCACAACATTTTTTATGAAGTGTCAAAGAAGGCCTTCAAAGTATGGTATTTAATGAACAAAGGCGCGGTGAATGTTTAGGGTACATTTTATTGCATTTCAGGTAAAAAAGTTTTGTAACTGCACGTGGGCTTAAGTTTAGGGGTACGGGAAGAGACCAGTGTTGCCGTTTTAGCTACTTTGTGGCTAGATCTAGCGGATTTTGAACGTATTTAGCTACTTGAATTGATCATGGTTTCATACATTTTAGCTACTTATTATTACTTAATGCTCCATACATTTAGCTACATTTCAGCACAAAATTACATAAACTGGCAACTTTTACGACAGATTTAGCTACTTTAATACCAACTGAGACGGCAACACTGGAAGAGACAAACAAAGACAGTCGCTCCGAATTACTCGCCGCTGCTACACGTTTCGTCATTACTCTCGTTAACCAACTTCTCTAGTTCATTCTCTAGTGTTTTGGAGATAATGCCGCGTTTAACTGAATTCCCGCCGGCACACATCGCTGATATTGAGTTTTATTATGGAATGGCACGAGGTAGAGCCAGAGCCGCTCACACTGCTTACGTAGCTGCGTTTCCTAACAGGCGACCGGTGCCATCTGCTCGGAACTTCCAAGAAGTCCACCGAAGATTATGTATTGTTGGACTTGGATCAAATGCCAGAGACCGCCGCGAGTCTGAAGTGATTATTGATGTGTCTGTCGAACAAGCAGTACTGAGGGATTTGTTTGCTGATCCAACCATTAGCACCAGACGTCTAGCTTTGAGACATGGAATATCGCAAAAATCAGCGTGGCGTATTTTAAAAAAAGAAGGTCTGCATCCTTATCATTATCAGAGGGTGCAGCACTTACATGAAGAGGTAGACTGCCGTCCAAGATGCGTTATGTCAACATGGATTCTGTCAAAAACTAGACAAAACCCAAACTTTCCAAAAAAAATTTTATGGATGGACGAGTCAACATTTACAAGGGATGGTATAACCAACTGCAGAAATTTGCATAAGTGGTGCCCTAAAGGTGAAAACCCAAAGTTGAAAAGATCTTCAACGTTCCAAGTGAGATATTCAGTAAATGTTTGGGCTGGTCTCATTGACGACATTTTGCTTGGACCAATAATACTGCCGGGAACATTAACTGGTGAAAGGTTTTTAACGCTTTTACGCGAAGAACTACCTGAATTGCTGGCAGATGTCCCACTGGCTTTGCGCCGAAGAATGTACCTATAAATGGATGGATGTTCTGCTCATTATGCAAGTAATGTAAGATCATTTTTAAATGAAATTTATCCGAACCATTGGATTGGCCGGCAAGGACCTGTGGGGTGGCCTGCGCGTTCACCTGATATGACGCCCCTCGACTACTTTTTATGGGGTACAATGAAACAACGCGTCTACAATTCCCCAATCAACAGTGAAGCCGATTTACAAGATCGCATAATTAATTGTGCACATGATTTAAAAAATGATCGCGAGATGATAAGAAGAGCGACACAACAAATCGTTCTTCGCGCTACTATGTGTCTGCAAACAAGAGGTGGACATTTTGAGCATTTAATGCAATAACTAACCAATAATTAACCAATTGATTATTAAAAATAAATAATAAAAGTATTTTGTTTCGCCTCCAAAAAAATATCCACAATAAATGATAAATACCACTTTTGGAGATCCTTTTTTGACAGCTGATAAAAAATGTTGTGATTAAGTTATAAACGTAAAATTTTTACCATTTGAAAGCTAGTATGATGTAGAATAATTGTAAGCCTTAAAAAATGTATGTTAATACCACATTTTATTAAGCAATTTTAAAATTACTGAAAAAACTGTGCAAAAAAATACTTTTGTTTGTTAAATAAACGCCATTATTTTGAATTGTAAATAATTTTGATTAAAAATTTTGATTTTATTAAGACGCCCCATAAGCTCTGATCATAATTCAGTTTTTATCTTGACAATCTACCGTTTATTTTAAAAGTTATAGTGTTTTGTTTACGAGGGGAACCCTAACGCGAACCAAAATTTTAAAAAAATCGTCAAAAATTCAAAAAAATTTTTTTAATTTTTTTATTATTTTTTTCGTCGATAAAATTTAACATAGTATCCCTCATTTTCATTTGTACACTTTATCCAGACTCACACTGTATAACGATTAGTGGAATGGTATACTGGGTTTCGATTTAAAGCTTTCATTTACTTACTTTTATAAGCTCTCCTAGTGGATCCAGAACTCTTCTAGCGATTGACAATGCCGATATCAAATTGGGATCCATATTAGAGTGTTCCTAAGAGCAATAAATATAATATTAACGAAAATATTTATTTTACAATATCAAAATAAAATTTCAAATTACAAAGGTAGTAATAATAATTTATAATACCTTCTGAGCTTCTTTGCTCACAGAATAAATAGACGCACCCTGCTCGGGTACTATTACAATTGGAATATTATCAGAGATGTGATGGTTTTTCAACCATATTTCAGTTTCACGACAAGCAGTACCATTACCCAGTCCAATTAGTTCAACTCTAAACATGTAATAAAAATAAATAAACAGATATTATCACATTTCATACATAGGTAACTAAAAAAAAAAAAAAAATAATTGTATAGGTACTTGTGTTTTATTAGCAAATCGGAAAGTTGTCTTGCTGCTACATCCTTTTCATTCTTTCTTCTCAAATCTGGATATATTGTAGTTGTTTCTAGTTTTTCTCCATCAGGACCAATAATGCCTATCTAAAAGTACTTTCCGTTAATGAATAATTTAACAATAGTTAACAAGTAGGTATTCAAAAGAAACTATACATACTTTGCATCCTGCTTTAAAACCAGGGTCTAATCCGGCTATAATCTTATTCTTTACTGGTTCAGTTAAAAGAAGTTTTTCAAGATTATTTGTGAATGTTTTCACAGCTTCTTTTTGAGCTGCGAGGTTCAAGTCGGCGCGCACTTGTCGATTAAGCCACGGCTTTATTAGACGGTTATACGCATCACCTAGACCTTTTCTTATCCAAAAACCACTTCTCCAATATGTTAAGCAGCATCTGCAACAGTGATAGTAAAATAATATAGTAGGTAGGTAATTTATTTATGCTACTTATCAATACTTGCAAACTGTGCATAAATCTTACTTTTCAAGTTGATTGTAAAACCAGTCTGGTATAACTATTTTTACAGACAATATTTTTTCATCTTCTCCTCTGTTTAGGGCTAAAGTTTGGTGAGGTTTCATAAATTGACTGGGACATTTCCAATCAAAATATATTTTGTATGTATCTGGATCAGATTTAGTAACAATTTTGTGATTATTACTGATAGTCTCCTTTTGTTCTTTTGATGAGCTTTTAGTGCGGCTACTTTGTATTGTGAATCTGGTTTCTTCTTTTCTGTAATTTTCATAAAAAACAGGTAATATGATTATCTAATACTTTTATTGTTTTTTTTCTTTATCATTATATCAATGATAGTTATTATGCAATAAATTCATAACATACAAGGTTCTCACTCGTTCTAGCACTCTCACATCTTTGTATATTATATCAGCAACAATGTGGGTTATATGAGAATCAACTTTTTCCATTGTTGCTAGTTCTTCATCAGTACCACATAAATTTCTGAGATCAATGTGTTCACCATTTAAAGCCTGAATCGCATATGGCTCTAAGCCCAAGCTTCTAGCTCTTTCTGCCAAGGACAATGAATGAGATTTCAGAGGTCCATACTGCAATAAATTTTTTTATTAATAATAACATGACTGAGGAAACTGATATAAATAAAGTGCTGTTTTTAATACTTAGTTACACGTTTAAATATAAAAAAATGTAAATCCACTGACATGACGTATGCAAAATTTGATGACAGGTTAAGCCGCTAAGGCATGATAACATACAAACAAATTTGCATTCACATTTATTTAATAGTAAGTAGGGTACATACCACCAAGTCTAATTCAGACAAACTTTGAGCATTCAAAAGACTTTTTTCAATTTCGAATGTCAATTTTTTTGACTTTTTTAGTGTTTGTAATACAGATTTTAATTTTTTTTTTAATTGGCTTATGTTTTGGAAACTTTCATATAAATCTTGAAGGCTGAAACATATTTTTACAACAAAAAAATCTATGGAAGTATATATAGCTATACCCGTGGTTTCACCTGCGGTAATTTTGGAGTTCAAACCTTCTTCTAGATCACTTTATCATATTATCAGAATCTTTTCAGTAGTCTTTGTGTTTATCATAAACATATAGACAAAAAGACGCAGTGGAGGACTGTTTTACAATATGTTAGGATAGAGTATTTCAGGTTTTTTAAATTCAATCCTTAAGAGAGTATTTTCGAGATTTCTTTACTGTATTTACAAAATTTCAGTAAAAATTTGCATGCCAATACAGCGAATATACGCCTCGAATTTTTATGTAACATCCTAATGTATACCATGTTCAGCAAATAAATGAATTATTATTATTATTATAAGGGTGAAATGCAGCTAAACCAGTATAGGTCATTTAATAATGTTTATAAGCTTTCATCTTGTCTAAAAGGAGCAAATTAAGTACCTCCTCTTGTGATTGATGATTAGAGCAATGTGTACTTTAATAATTATATGAGAACTGCTCAAGCATGAAAGCTATTGAACTATACATTTCTATTTACCTACCGATCAGGCATCAGATTATCTACAGCAGTCTTACGGTATCTTGCTATAAATGGCAATGTGCAGCCTTCCGTCAAGAGAGAAATAAAGTTATCTGCCAGCTTTTTTGGAACTTTCTCCACATGAGATAACATGTCTGCTTCATTCCAAATAATCGCATCCGTTTTATTTTGTTGAAGATCACCAATAACATCATCATTGTCGGTTTTCTTTAATGGTTTTAATTTAGGTTTAATTATCTTTTGCTTGGTTGGTTTACTGTGCTTTTCAAATGAACTATCACTAGCGGTCACTTTGTGCTTCTTTATAATAGAGTCGTGATTGTCATCATCGTTTTGCTCCGAAGTTTGTTTACGTTTTCTCGTTAACATTTTAGTGACTTTTCCTATTGGTCTCCACTTTACTTAAAACAAATCTTCGCTTTAATTGCTTAACGCTTGTATCTTCGTTGAAAAGCACAAACTAATTAGTAATAGTAATTACCAGTCTAGGCATGGGTCAGATATATCAAAACGAATCTGAAATCCGATTTCATTTAGAAATCGATTCGTATCGATATCCAAATTATAAGATCCGTTTTTCAGAAATCCAAATCTACCTCGGGCGTAGATGGAGAATGAATAGATGAGGCGATTTCCTTCTCTTTCTAATAATAAGCGAGACAGTGTTATGGCTAAGTTCTTAAGAGTGAAAGAGATTTCCAATTTTCTTTTGTCCTTATCTAGCGTATAGGTTTTTTTGTTGGGCAAAGTTAGTTTGCCCAACAAAGCGCAGCGCTCTTTGTTTATTTTGATAAAAAACGTAGTTTTTTTCAATTATTGAAAGCTAAATAGACTTTCATATCATGTTTAAAGTGTTTGTTTTTGTTGTGGACATAGTGATATGTTGTATTTTAGGCTGTAAGAGCCGTAATGAAAGGAAAACGAAAAAATGTAACATTTCATCGGTATGTAATGATTTACTTTCATGTAAATGTGTTTTGTTTGTGCAAAATAGCAAATATGTTCACAATAAGAGCTTTGAAGCACTGGTCGTGTAGTTTCAAAGTAAAAACAACACTGAGGGATGTGACATTGTACATAAAAATTTTTAGGCATGATTTTTCCAAATATCGGGAATATTATTAATATCAATAAATAATTCAATCTTAATTTTAAAAGTCAGTGCAGTGTTTTGTTCGTGTATACCGCTAATTGAGAATATTCTGAAATGTTTGAAAATTATCTGGAATATTCCGAAACGTTATAAAACCGTCTTGAAGATTCTGGAAAGTTCAAGCTTTAGTTCAGGAAATAAGAAGATAAGACAGTTTGTAACTAAAATAATTTATTATTATAGGTACTACGAGCTGTTCCCTGTGGTTTCACCCACGTTAATTTTGGAGATCCCGCGGGAATTCTGGGATAAAAATACCCAAAATTGTTTTCTGTAACTCTTATAAAGTATAGTAAGCAAATTCAATGCAAATTCACCCGCGTTAATTTCGGACTTCCCATGGGAATTCCGGGATAAAAATCGATGGATTTTTATCGATTTAAAAAAAAAAACTTAAAAAAAAAATTAATCGATTATTAAAATAATCGATTAATCGATTATTAAAATAATCGATTAATTTTTACATCCCTACAAACGGTTCCGACAAATCGCGAAGTTTTATAGGTACTTACCATAGTATCTCTAAGTAGTTTGTGGTACCTCTAATTATTAAAACTTTATCTGGCTGCATGGACTAAGTTTCCTTTGCCTTCCCCGAAAGGGGTAAACTTTACCAAAAAAAAATTAAAACTTTGGTATTTTATTTGATTTTTTCTTGAGAACTAGTTTATGTTCCGTAATTAGGGACACGTAGTGATCGTAGTGATTACCTTCTTCTGATTAGGGATTTTAGGGGAAGTCATATGTCTAGTTAATTTGTATTTTGTGGGGGAAGTTATAATAAAGCAAAGTCCCACACGCATAAAAAATATGAAGCTCGAAATCGCGGGTGCTTTGTACAGTTGAGCCATTAGTAAGAAATTAATTATCTTTGTTAATCAAAATGAGTAATAAGGAAACGCGTAGTGATTTAATTTTGAAACAGTTAATCAAATGTTTCTATTTAGGATATTTGAACATTACACTTGAGGTAAATTACTCAAAGTTTAATAACACTACCTACCTGTTCTTAATATCACATTTTAAAATCATTCATATCAATCATATCTGATTTGTTTTCAGAGAGAAGATGCAGAAAATTTAACTTGGACCAAGCAAAAGGTATTTCTTAAGGCAACAGTACAATCCGAATTGTTACAAAAATTTCCTGTAAACTGTAATTTTACCAGGTTATTTTTGAAGAAATTGATAACATTTTTGGAGCCCTATCAAGAAGTTCACGATGACATATACAAATTTCTGTGTTTTACTATGGAAAACGGATTGCGAAAAAATGAACACTGCTATCGGCACTATATCATATCTGGAGACATTAGAAACATAATAACTTTGAAGGAGACAAATAAAATGGTTGTCAATGGAACAACAGGAATGCGAACTTGGGAGGTATTTTAGTGTACTTTAGGTTTGTTTTGCATTTGTATGATTTGCTAAAGATTTTCAAAAGATCATTGTCAAAAAAGAATGCTATAAATTTTCAACAATTATATTATTATTTTTAGGCTGCGCTAATACTTGCAGATTGGGCCCTATGTAATAAACAAATTTTTGAAAATAAAAAGATATTAGAACTGGGTGCTGGAATGGGATTTACTGGTATTACTATTGCTAAACAGATTGATGTTAAATCACTTACACTCACTGATTGTCACAGTGAAGTATTACAAACTTTGGAAAACAATGTTCAGATAAATTTCTCCAGCTTTGATCGAGTGGATACATCAAATGGTACCTTTTTCAAAAGTAAAGAGAGGAGCATAGGTAGGTTTTTAAATTGAATAATTAAAGTTAATTTTATTTGCATTTTTTGTTTAGCTGATAGGCTGGTTTCTTGTTTTATGATAAAAAGCAGCTTAAATGTTAAGTCAATCTTTAAGCTACATTGAAGCTTTAAGCATGTTTCTATCAAATCTGTTCAAACAAAAATATGAAAAGCCATCTAAAGTTATGTTAAGTACCTACTTACTATTTTCTGACTTTTCCAACTTTCATATATTTTCAAATGTACAGAAAGTACCCTTAGAAGTAATTAAGAAGGTATATAGGCGACATGACATTTGGATTTGGCTATATTAAAATGTTTATTTATTATTTGCAGAAGTCAGATCGCTAGATTGGTGCAATATACAATATTTTCCAAGGGAACTAATACCAAACATACTTATTGGTGCAGATTTAGTGTATGACCCTTCTATTATAAAAACTCTTTGCAATGTAATAGATATATTTTTGGAGAGGAACTCTAACTTAGAAGTTTACATTGCAAGTGTTATAAGAAATGAAGATACCTATAATACCTTTTTAAATGATTTAGGTAAACAACGGCTATTATTATTATTATTATTATTATTATTATACATATAACTTGAAGCTTACAGTAAATATATTTTTTATTATTTCAGATAGCAGGGATATAACAATTGATAAACTTTCCCATGAAAGTGTACATGTGGATTGGGACAACGGTATAAATAGGTCTTTACTAAAAATTAAGAAAAAATAAATGTTAAGATGAAAAATTAAAGGTTTTTTATTTTAAACATAACACGCCCCTGTTAGTTTAAATAACTTTTAATACATAAATTACTCCCCTCCCCCAGTAATGTCCTTTCCTTCTTCTTTTTTTTACAATATTTCGCTTTCGTAAAGCTTCGTGAAGGCGTCCAACCGCGTCCAGCAGAGAGAAGGTAATCACTAAGTTTTATCCAACGCACGCGTGCTATGCGCTACGTGCCTTGAAACGCCTGGCATTAAAAAAGTTTTTTTTTCATATCTTTTTTTAATTTATTTATCTTTTGCACAAAAAGAAATACAAAGAACTTAATGCCTTGTGGTGGTTGATCATTGTCATTGACAATGGAATCAAACGAGTAGGGTGTGAAATTATTAATAACTAACTGTGCCCTGTGGTTTCACCCGCGTTAGTTTTCGGATCAGGATTCAGGAACCTTTGTGGACGCAGGCAGAACAACCCGCCAAAGTTTCATCACAATCGGACCAATGGTTTCGAAACGCATAGAGGACAGAAATACAAACATTCATTTTTATTTACATAGAAGATTATGTAAGGATTATCTTTGTAATACATACTTTTGGTGTATGATCAACGTATGCGAGGATAAGAGCTCGAAAGCGCATTTTCATCCGACTTGCTTCAAATGTGTCGTCACTGCTCAGCTTCTATGTGTCTTAGCATTACCTATGTTATATAGCCTATAACCTGCCCTGCTGAGTATGGACTACAATCGTACCAAGTTTGATTAAAGTTCAGTAGTTTTTGACCCAGCGTGCATATACAGAGTACAGACAGATAGACAGACAAAAAAATTACTGGGGCCTTATTCTCTATGACCAACAACATATCTCGCCCATAACGCGCGGCCCAAAAATACAATTCCAAATGTGCCAGATGTCAAAATATTAGAAATTAATATTCTTTATGCCATAAAGATACAATGTAAACGTATTTTTTTGTAGTGAAAGTTCTTTGAGCAGGAGATAAAGGCAGTTCAAGTGGCGCCTTATTAAGACACGACGCGTTATGCTCATAGTGAATAAGGGCCCTGATTGCATTTTTGGAATCAGTATCTATCACCATTCATCCTCCAATATTAATTCTGAATATATATTCAATGTACAGAATTGACCTCTCTACAGTTTTATTAGTAAGAAGTATATAGGTAGATATAGATTAAAAATACGTACACATAAAACAGCTAATTAATAATCATAAAAATTGGAGAAAACACGGTAAATAAGTGATACAGAGTGAACTAAAAATTCTGAAATTCACGCAGTTCATGAGTTCAAACATTGAAGCATAAAATAGTAAGCTAAAATGAATACACAAGAAAAGAAAATAAACAAGAGATTTGATTTGGGCCTTGTTACACCTACGTGTTTGGCGGGATTTTAGCAGTGATGGACGTCAGTTTTATTTTTTTGTTTTGCAAACTAGTTTATCGTAATTAATATTGTGTGAATGTGGTGGATTTTGCATAATAATGTTCCATTAGTGATGAACAGTATGTGGAAACACTAAACAGTGAAATAAGATTAAATGGGGCGTTCATCTGGTGATTGTTTTACTATACAACTTCTCACAGAGCATTATATTAAGGTTCAACTGTGAAGAGTCGCTGCCAAAAGTTCCGGTAAAGCATCGGAATGCATCTCATCAATGCATTTCGATGTAAATAACCTCAAGAAGAAAAATACGAATAATAATTGGCTGTATAGACTTAACTTTCTTTGCCTTCCGTATTGGGGTAAATAGGGTAAGAAAAAACCAAAGATGTCAAAGTCAATAATGTCAAATGTCATTTGGACGCAGATAGGCAATAACCCACAAGTCACAACACAAAGTTAATTTCAAAGAGTATATTATAACCACTACATGGTTAATTTGTGATTGTCATTGCAAGAATTTAATTAAATTACCTTCTCTCTGATTATGATGATGTCAAAATTGATGTCCTAATTAAAGAACTGAGAAGAAGAGACATGCTCTCCGAGCCAATTTCGAATGTGTTTTCCTAGTACTTTCTTACTACATCTACCACTAATAATTTTTTTCTTGGGTTTTATTCTGTAAATGCCTATTCTGTATATTACAAACTATACTTGTTTGTAAAATGACGAATCTTAATGAAGCAGAAACAGTGTCTTCTGACGCTAATTATAAACCGACACAGGAGCCGCGAGTAACTACCTCGACCAATAAGAAAGACGAATCTTGGGGCTATGATCTGTACCCTGAAAGACGAGGAACTTTTAAACCTAAAATTAGTAATATACTCATCGGAAAAGAAGGCAAAGAGAATATCGACAAGCTAAAATGTGAGAAAAATGTATATGCGTGTGTGAAAAACAGTGAGTACTTATCTATCTATTTAGTTCTAGCTGTTTCCCGCGGTTTCACCCGCGGTAATTTCGGAGTTCCTGCGTGAATTCCGAGATACAAAGTAACCTATGTCCTTCTCTGTATCCCTGACAATGTGTATGCAAAATTTTATGATGATCCATTCCACCACAGGTAAAAGCGTAACAAACAAACAAAGTCACTTTCGCATTTATAATATTAGTAAAGATTCTACTTGTACTACCATCTCTAACCTTTATTTTATCCTTACATCGAAATATCCATTTCAATTTTCAATTTCCACTTCAATGTAATATGAGATGGGCAGATTATTTATTTACAGAATAAATTTCTAATTCGAAATTCTTTGATAGGTCCAATTGTGAAGACTATGATTGCAGCACTGAAAAGCTCTGGTTGGTATGTTTAATTTTCATTGTTTTTTTAGTTCATAAAATACTGCTGATAAGAGCTGGTTTACTTTACCATTATGATTGAAATTATGCAATTTGATTTCAGTCCTGTTGATATAAGGAGGCATATATCATGTGAAGTGTGTGATTATTCAGTAAGTGGTGGATATGATCCTCAATTAAATCAGGTTTGTTGACAGTTAATGTGTATAATAATTATTAAAGTTCATTCTGTGAAATCAAGAGTGTAATAAACAAAACGTTTGCTGTTACTTACAGATTGTGGTTTGTCAAAATGTGTCTACACGAGAAGGTATGGTGCAAGGTGTGTTGACTCATGAGATGATACACATGTTCGACTACTGCCGTAATAACCTTGACTTCAGGAACATGGAGCACTTAGCTTGCACAGAGATCCGAGCAGCCAACCTTACCCACTGTTCATTTGCAAGTGCATGGTCCCAGGGAGATGCTTCTTGGACTAAGATAAAAAAGGCTCATCAGGTAAAAAAAATATTTTAGTTTGTAACGTCAGTTGTGTTCAGCAATAAGTACGACCATGCTTATTGATTTACAGATTAGTAGAGCCACAGATAATAATTATAATACTAAGAGCTAACAATAACAAAAACTGATGTAGTTTTTCATTTGGTTCCAGGATTGTGTGAAAACAAAAGCATTGTATTCAGTGTTGGCAGTTCGACAGATCAACAAGGAAGAAGCAATAAATGTTATAGAGAAAGTGTTTCCCAAATGTTATGCCGATTTAGAACCAATTGGAAGACGGATAAGGAGGAATTCTGATGATATGTTCAGAGTGTACAGGGAAGCTTCTTATTATGGATATGAATAAATCAATCAAATTTTATAAAAAAGGACAGTATATTTAAACAATAAAATAAGTAATTCACTTTGGTTATTTATTTTTTAGGCTGAAAGTAGTGTAGATCATGTAAATGTTTCTGTTAGGGAAAAGTAAAATAAAATTAATGATTATAATAATGTCTTTTATTTTTTATTATAAATTAATCATCTAGTGATATTTTTTCGTTAACACTTATGCTTAAGGATTTAAAATCTTAATTGAGTAAAATCTTACTAGCTATTATGTTAGATAATACTGCACCTTCACAAATTTATACAAAGGCGACATTGGTTTACAATTATAAGAATTATACCCTATCGAATCTCACAACTGTCAGCACACTGGTGTCAATTTGCATAACCCTTTCACCACCATTTTTTTGATAGCTTAACTTACCTCCAACGCCACACCCTAATCATGATTTCTCTTAGTGTTGTGAATGCTTAAAATCGATTATTAAATACGTATGTTACTATAAGGTTATGCAATCTGTGTTGTATACTTTAATAATAAATAAAGTGCAGTGGTTTGTAAGTAGGTAACGCAATATTACGTGTCTGGATCCAGGAGCACCTCTTTCGCAGATCGTGATATTACGGGGATGGCGGTGAAAGGATTAAGTTTGGTTGCTCGTTATGTCGTCACGGTGGAACGGTAACAATTGCTGGTAGGAGCGAACCGCCAATATTTTTTCGTTTATCCCCTGGGAGAAAAGCATGACGAGCATTTAATGATTAGGTACTTAATTTTAAGTAAAGATTTTTAAAATTGCCACAATCAGAGACGTTCATTAAATTAATTTTAATTAGAATTTGAATAATTTAGTTAAAGTTAGTTCAATGACAATCGTATTATTTTTCAAATAACTTGTAACTTTGGTAAAATTAATGATGATTTCGTTTGTTTATCCTGTTGCAAATATTTAGTAGATATCAAGGTGCCTACTTAATTCTTTAGCATTCGTTTTTGGTCTGGATCATAGAGATGTATAGGTGTAGTATGGTCTGGGTGGACGTGCCTCAACGTAAGCCCATTTAAATATCCGCGCACTTCTGCAGCTGAGTGTAGGTAGGTACCTACTTATGATGGAAATGATATTCTAATTCAATAAATCTAATAAAATTTGTGCTGATAATAAATATATGTGATTATCTACCAATTGATATTTGATACCTAAGGCACAAGTGCTAATCGCAGTTCTCTATATGTACCTACCTAGCCGCGGTTTCACCCGCGTCAATTTCGAAGTTCCCGCGGGAATTCCGGGATAAAAGTATCCTATGTCTTTACCCCTGACAACGTGTAGGTATGCAAGATTTTATGATGATCGGATAAGTATGTAGTTAAAGCGTGAAAGTGTAACAAACAAATAAATAAAACTGACATCATAAGGAATAAGAATGAACTGAGGCTTGACAGTGATGACGACTTTCATATTGCTATGAATAAATTTGACATTTGTGTGCTCAGTTATAAGTAATTAGCCTTTCCCCTTCGGTTTCACCCGCGTTAATTTCAGAGATCCCGCAAGAGTTCTGGGATAAAAAGCACCCTATATGTCCTTCTCTGTACCCCTGACAACGTGCATGCAAATTTCATGATGATCGGTTGAGCCGTTAAGGCGTAATAGCGTAACAAACAAACAAACTCGCTTTTGCATATATAATACTAGCTGTTCCCCGCGGTTTCACCCGCGATAAGTTCGGAGTTCCCGCGGGAATTCTGGCATAAAAAGTACCCTATGTCCTTCCCTGTACCCCTGACAACGTGTATGAAAAATTTCATGATGATGATCGGTTGAGATGTTAAGCCAAGGCGTGAAAGCGTATCAGACAGACAGACAGAGTTACTTTCGCATTTATAATATTAATAGGGATTAGTAAGGAAGTAAGGATTAGTAAGGATTTACACAAAACTTTGACAAATTATCTATGGTCATTTTGAATGTGTAGCACTAAGTGGAGACCTGAATTCAGGATTGCTTAGCTACTTTTGATGATGACTGCACCTATTCGATCATTGGTTAACGGACCTGCGACATGTACGTAGGTAGGTATGTCGAATCTGAAAAGTTTCGTTGTTCTAATTGAGAAAGTACAAGAACAAGGCACATGATTGACAGGCAAACCTCATAAGTTATTTATTGAGCATAAAGCTATAAGGCTTCCGAGCTTTTTCATGGTCCCTTAGGTATTAATAATATTTATTAAATTATATTTTAATGAACATACTCTCCTAAAAATTTAATGAAATTGCAGATAGGATTATTTATATGATGTATTTAAGTCCTAGAAATAAGATACCTAGGTATCTTAATTTACTTTTAACTCATAGGTAGGTATTGTGAATGAAGCCTAACAATGTCTAAACACTGATAAGTTTAATCTTTATTAACCGACTTCCAAAAAGGAGGAGGTTCTATGTTTTATTTTTAATTTTTTTTAAGTATGTTCACCGATTACTCGAAGGCGGTTGGACCAATTTGGAAAATTCTTTTTTTGTTTGAAAGGGTATACTCCCAATTAGGTCCCATTGCCACCAAGTCGGGATCTGATGATGGGATCTTGGAGAAATCGAGGACTCTTCAAAAATTATAGGCACACCTATAGCGATTTGGGTATTTTTTATAGTAAATCGTTCATTTGCTTTTGGAAAGCATAATTATATGGTGAAGTGGAACTGTTGGTGATGTACTAGGAGAACTCCTCAATAATTAACGTCCCTGCGTCGGGATAAGCAATATTTTGTAAAAGGCGATGAGCAGTTGACATTAGGCTATTGTAACATAGAGAAATTACAAACTATGTCACATTAAAAGCTAGAAATAAACAAAATTTTAACAAAAAAATTAAAACCGACTTCCAAAAACACAAAACTAAAAATCTTAAAAATAAAAAGCTAAAAATAACAACATACCGATTTAATCCAAAAGACAAAAACACACGTAATATTATTATTGGTTTGTGCTACCACTAATCGGTTTGAATTCGGTGACAAGCCGCTGGTGTCTGCCCACTTGGGTTGACCTGCTCACGAAGAGCTGGTGGCGGGAGTCGACTTAGCCCATCTACCCCCTCCATATTTGGCTTGTCACCGACTTCGGTATGTTTTTGGAAGTAGGTTTTAATTTTTTTGTTAAAATTTTGTTTATTTCTCGCTTTTAAGTGACTTAGTTCGTAACTTCTCTAAGTTGCAATAGCCGAATGTCAACTGCTCATCACCTTTTACAAAATATTGCTTTTCCCGACGCAGGGACGTTAATTGTTGAGGAGTTCTCCTGGTACATCATCATCAGTTCCACTTCACCATATACATTGTGACGAGCATAAATTGTTTAGTAACCATACCTATTAAAGTTAACGAATCGGAATCTGTGAAATACCTATCTATGGTTTTAATTTTTTTGTTTTATAAGCTCGATATCGATTACCGCTAATTAGCTGATGATATATTATAAGAAGCACATATAATAAGAATTAAGTACCTAACAACTGCACTAGACGTAGGTACCTAATGGTGTAGGTACAAAATATTCATATGTAGTACTTAGTAGGTACCTACGGCTACTATCTTAATATAGGTATAGCTACGCTAAGGGTAGGTAACCTTAATATATAAATATTATATCTATTAAAGATTAGAAAATAGTAAATAATTTTATATTTATATTGTAAATTATATTAAGTTATTAACCAGTTTTAACAACTGTTTGTACATTTTCTCGTTCGTTTGGAAGGGATATTTTCCCTTGCAGGCTTACAGATATGTACCTACCTAATAGATATTAATATTATGTAAGTAACATTAGGTAAAAGTATTTATTAGGTAGGTAAGTAAAATTTTGATAAATATTTCTTAAGGAAGCCAAAAACGTATTTGTCTCTTAAAAACTGCTATAAATATTACAAAACTACATCGTGCTTTAGGGCAACTTTGAAGGCACGACAACAGACAACTACAAGCAATGGCCACGATGACGGGGTATAAAAATAAAATTTCTATTTAGTCCGTCAGTTAGTAAAAAAATAATTAATAGACACGTATTTTTTGTTTTTTTCAAATTATTGAAAAAAATACTTAGACAAAACCACAAAACACATCAATGTTTAGGAGTGGAAGCTCGTGACGTCATACGGAACTTCAATATAATATCGCCGGTATTTTTTGATTACGTAAAAAAGGAAAAATACGTGTCCAATATTACGACTAAAGATTCAAATTTAGTAATCTAGCTCATTGATGCTAGGTACTTACCTATAAAGATGTTTAAGGCATTCTTGTGGTCTGTGTGGTCTCTACTAGCTAAATATTACTTAAGTCCTATAGTATTTTTTTAACACCTCACTTAAAATCGACTAGCATTCGTCTGATATTAACTTAGATACATTAGGCACAGTTTATGTTACAAATGAATTATTCAACTAATAATATAATTAACTTACAAAAATTAAAAGTACACACGCGTTTTATGATTAGATTCGAAATCACAGCAAGTATCTATATAGGTTTATTTTTGTCACTTTTAGGTCACTTCACTAGCGTGGGAACATTATGATCTCCCGCGCTCACATCAGAGATTTATCTTCTTTTTTTTGTATTCTATCGTACCTACCATTTGCTATTGCTTTTTAAACTGATCAAAACTTATTCGGGGAGAACGCAGAGTTGACTGTTGTCTGTTGGTCACTTCACAACGAATCGAGCATCGCCTGATGAGCCTCACTGAGATATATAGTCCAATAGATGACGGAGAACAGAAAGAAACAGATTGGGAAGACGATGAGGGCGTATCTGTCGAGAGCCCCGTGCTGGGCGCCGCAGAACATGACGCCACGCTCGACCATGGAGGTGAACCTCGACAGGGCGCTGCTCGAAGCACTGCCGGGCATGTCCAGTATCGGCGAGTCCTGACAATTTACTCATAGCACTTAATTGATCAACTTATCGAAGTTATGGTGACATCATATAAGAGACCCCTTAGCCAAGTTTACAATCTAAATCGTTAACGCATAGAGAACTAAAGAACGAATCGTCATGTGACGTGGTCACGTAGACTCGTCCAATCAAATATCCAGTTTTGCGTATCTAACCACGTGACAACGATTCCGTTTCTCAATTTCTATGCTTCCCTATAGACTTGGTGTAAGGGCCAAGGTGGGGGGAAGTCGTTAAGTAAAACACAAAACTTGCACCTTCATCAATTAAGGGTCTCCTCAAATAATAATATATCGATACTCGCACCCCTGAAGATGTAGGAGCGCGCGCAAGCGTGCAGTTTTGTGTTTCGCGCGACCAAAATTGACTCTCAGAGTAGTCCCTCTGTTTCCCTCTTGTTTCGATAACAGTATATGGATCACATATTATGGAATTAATCATCTATACTATAATAAAACGAGTAGAATCCGCGATTCTGTGCATTGAATATTTTTACCTAAAATTGAGAGGGGTGATAAAAGAAGAGTAACCAAGCACAAAAAAAAAGTTTAAAAATTCTTTTCTGTCTGTCTGTCTGTTCAAGATAATCTCCGAATCTACTGAACAGAGTGTCATGCGGTTTTCACAGGTAGATTAACCTTAGCCTGGAGCTACATATGTATAGGCTTTGTTTCATTAAAATCGGATGTTGGGAAAAAAGTTGTTGTATAAAAACCTTTCGCGCGGGTGAAACCGCGGGCACAGCTAGTCGCGAATAAAGAATAAAAAATCGCGAATATAATGGCGATTAACAACATAAGCTGGAGAGCATTACATAAATCAATTTAAAGTCCAGATTGATAAACACTAGTACAACTAGATGGCTTTTAGGTCTTAGTTTGTCTTCTTCACTATCCAGCGCAATGAGGGAGCCAGATATATTCTTGAAAGATGATCGTCTCTTAAAATACAGCGAAGATAAATACGGACCTAAATAAAGGTAGTATCAATTTTAACACTTTCATGCTACTTTACAATTGCAATTACAATACAATAGGTACAGCAAAAATTTGACGTAAATTGTAATGTTCAGTTAGGATGTATGAAAACGTAAATTTAAAGTATTTTTTCTTAAATTGATAAAAGAATATTCTAATTACCCAGGTACCTAGGTACATTTAATAACTCGTGGCATTAAAAGCTGTGCTTTGTTATATTTTTCTACTTACGATCACTATTAGATAACTACGTAATTTGTGCAGCTACCTCTGGGTAGAGGTTTACTCAGAGGTAGCTAGCTACATGAATTAGAAATATTAGAATTTGTTTCCAGTACCTACCAAACCGACGTAATTTGGTCTACCTACAAACAAAAACAGTTTTGTTTATTTTTGTACATTGATTTCAGTGATAAAGAAAGCTAGTGGCAACTAAGTATACACAAAATGATAATAATTTTCTCAACTACGAATAAACATCACTTTAGCCACACGGTGCAGTGTTTCTCAAATGTAATTTTACCTTACTAACTGATCTCGTTTCACATCCAATCTTATTTTGCCGCCAATTCCTTTTTCCCGACAGGGACGACGACTAAAAATTGGTTTACCTAAGTTTAATATCAAGTAACACTAAGTGCAGTAGGTACCGTGCTACACTGTCTATGTCCATTAATCCCCAGGATACACAATCATCGACAGAAAAATGTCCTTAAAAAAGAACCACAAAATTGAAATCTGTGAAGAATCTGTATAGTTCTTTTCTATAAGTAGGTAATTTAGTAGGTACAGCACAGTAGTTATAATATGTGGGCGTCCAAGCAAAAAGAGTCCAGTTCTCGGCATTTAGTTTCCGTGATGTAAGAAGTTTTGTGAAGTTGGATGAAAAAATTGCTTCCGTGATTTTAATCCTTACTATCAATTGACTATTCTAGATACCCAATCTAGTCTTAACTATCGCCGCTACTGCTTACTGGGACTCTTTTTGCTTGGCTGCCCACATTTATTATGAGTCTATTCAAAGTAAATTTCGAAGCTACTTTTTGCAATGCTATCATTGCAAAAAGAAGCTTCGCAATTTTGTTGAAAAGCTCCTTTTTGCAATGACATTTGTATGGAACTGAATCTGGGTAAAACGTAATAAAAAAACTGTTAGTGTCTATGTCGGTTAAATTTCATTTGGTAACTGTCAGTATTATCGACTTCAGAAAAATAAAAAGTAAGCATATTTACCCTCTGTATGGTTTGATGGGAGAACTGTTGCTTTAGCCCATCGTCTTCCACGCTCAGTTGCGGAGAAAACACACCCCCTTGAGGCGTTCCGGTCACGGAGGTGCTTAGCCTCTGTAATAATTTAATTAATAAACTTTCATCTTTACCTAACCTTTTGTGTTGATATATCTATACTAATAATATGATTTATAAAGAGATAAGATTAGATTTTTTGTATGTTTTGTTTGTTTGTAATGGATAAAATCAAAATCTACCAAACCCATTTCTTTCACTTATCACGGAGAGAAATCAGTCAGACCGAAGACCAGTAGCAACAGCGACCGACCCCGCGCGTTGTTAATGAAGTGCAATCTACAATAGTACATTGTTATCCTAGGGGTGAAAGTAACTTATTTAGTCCCGAGACGGGGTTTGGCGCCCGAATAGGATAACACTGTGCTTTTCATTACGAATGCAAGGAAAGTCAAAATAAAAATAGGAATTAGCTAAAGAAAAAATGAGTGAAGATCGGATAGTCGCTTGACACTTTCCCACCTATTTCTTTTTCTTTGGCCGGCTAGCTATTCAGCCAGTATTTTTTATTTACATTATGGCGACCTAAAAAAAATATTATCTTTAATTATTAAGTATTAATTAAAGAAAATAAAAATATATAAATAGGAATTAGCTTAAGAAAAAGGGAGTGAATTTTATTTTAATTAATACCTACTTAAACTTTACGTTATTTCAATTTTACATCGCGCTGGCTGTATAGAAAGTTGAAACATGGTTCAATAGAAATGTGAAAATAGACCTAGTTTTTTCTTAATAATTTGACAGTTGTCAGTTGAAAGCGATTCTCCCTAGGGCTGAAAAGGGTTACTTTCAACCCGCTTCTCAGGCAACTTCAGACCTACTTTCCGAGTATGAGTAATGAAAAAGAGTTTACTGACCAAATATGGTGTCCAACCGAACACCGGCAGCAGAAATACTGGAGACCGATCTTCGGTGTGGAACTTTCGGTCGCAAACTTTCCCAAACAAGATCCTATTTTTCTCTCAGTGATAGATAGGTAAGTATAGGAAGCTACAGTATTCCTGAGTGACATAGGGTTTTTTATCCAGGAATTTCCACGAGAACTCAGATATTAAAGCAAGTCAAACCGTATAAGGATCGACAAGTCTTTCTTTACTATTATAAATGCGAAAGTGAGTTTGTTTGTTTGTTACGATTTCACGCCTTAACGGCTCTGCTGATTATCACAAACGACATAGGGTATTTTTTCCCGGAATTCCCGCGGGAACTCCGAAATTAACGCGGGTGAAACCTAATTAAATTTTGCATAATCGTGTAGTGGTACTAAAATGAATTTAGGTTTGATCTATCTCGGAATGCTCACGAAAACACCAAAATTAACGCAGGTGAAACCGCGGGGCACACCTAGTACACTATAATAGATATTAAAGTCAAGTAAAGTTCGCAGGAAACAGTAGGTACATCGCATATACCTAAACCTCAAGAAGCGTCAGCGGTCAGTGTGATCAGATTTAGCAGAATTATGTGATTACGGCAGACTTTTATGAGTTCACAAACCCAAGCACCGGGTTGGTTGCCGCGATTGCAACAAATCGCAGCGACGTATTGCCAGCCAGATTGCACTGTGAGTACCTAGGCTAGGCGCTATAATCGCATAATTCTGATAAATGTGATCACACTGTCAGCGGTGGTGTAACGGCACACAAGAAATAGGTACGAACAAACCAATAGCATTTTTGTTTATTATCTAGTTGTGACACGCGGTTTCACCCGCGGTAATTTCGAACTCCCCGCGGGAATTCCGGGGTAAAAAGCGAACTATGTCCTTCTGTTGCTGTTGTTCCCCTGACAACGTGTATGCAAATATGTATGGTGATCGGTCAAGTCATTCTCAAGTTGTGTCGTGACCAAGGGAAATAGGGATTTATTTTTATATTGATGTTACTAAAAGTATGATGACAAAACAAACGGCCTGCGAGTGGTTGATGTGCAGCGGAGGCGGCGCGAGTTGCGCGGCGGAGGCAGCCCGCCGCATGTCCTGTCGCCGGCGGCTCCAGCTCTTATCGTAGCGGATCCCGAACAGCACCACGAAATATTCGAGCAACGCCAGGAACACGAAGATCGTGCACGAGATCAGCCACACCTCGATGCATTTCAACTCGAGCGCGTCCGGCGAATTTGTACTAGAATATTGTCACACCGACGCGTCCATTAGTCTCAGGCCTCAGTTCTTCAAACATTATTCGTAACCTAGATAGGTACAGTCAGCACGAAAGGTAACTAAGCAATAAACTATTTGACTGAATTTTGGTTTTTAGAATGGACGGAGAAAAGCTAGTATACATGAATATTTTATTATATATATTTTATTTTATTTATCAGTGCGCATACAAATTAAACTTAAAAGAGTCTTAATAAACACCTTTTTTATTTTGATCAGTCTTAGTACAAAAAACTAAAGTTATCGTGAACGAAAGATGTCTACTTTGCAATTGATTTATTGGCTACTCTATTCGCCGCCGCCGCCTCTGCGCGCAAAGCGCTCGTTCGGCAATACCCTTTACGTGGGTTACAATGTACCGACAGCTGATCGAGGTCGTTCACCCCCGCTGCAACACCCCGGTGTACGCCGCACGGCGCGCGCGCCCATTGATATTATTACGAATAGATAGTGTCCATATTTTGTTAATTTAATGCCAGATAAAAAAATATAAAAAAGTTTTGAAAAAATAATAGAAATGTGTTCTATTACTGATACTGAACCACCAAAATTTTTTTGCGCATTGCTTAAAAAATACTCCTGTATAACCTCCTCCCTTTTGGAAGTCGGTTGGTAGTGATACCATATTCTCACCTGACAGTGTCGAACATGGTGACAAGAGACAGCAGCGTGGTGACGAGAAGCACCATGCGACCGGGCACGATCTCTGGGATCACACAGAAGCTGCCCCATGATATGATGACGAACAGCGAGGAGGGCAGGTAGCTCTCCAGAAGGTAGCTACGGAGCTCCCGCGACAGCTTGATGCGAAGCCTCGCTTCGGAGTGCTCACCTATTCAAATGGGTGTATAAATTTTCATTTCCAGTTCCGGGATGTAAAATAAGTACTATAACCTGAGGTATTTTGAAGGTAAAATGCAGAGGGTTTCTATCTTCTTGGGGCTGGGGCGACCGTAACAAAATAATTTGACTCACGATTCGAAATTATTTCGTATGTCTTGTGGTCGTACTATGTCTTGCTTGCCTTGCTACGACTTTAGTATTTTTTTTAATGGCTTTAGCTGCCGTGGTAACTACCGTGTTTTCAAGGTACCTAGGTACATGTTTCAAGTCTGTGGTCATAGCAAGTTCGCCAATCGATTGTGATAGTACTTAACTACTTACTACAACGTGTTAATGAATTAACTGAAAACTAGAAAGTAGTTTGCTCAGAATCGATTTCCATATCGACCGCACCATGTAATATAGGTTATATTTTTTCATTTTTACTAGCCCATGTCTAAATGATTTATAAGACAATATTTGGCGCGTACGCCGCCCGTAGCAAAAAAATCAAATCGGTCGTTGACACTTAGGCGCGGGCGTAGCGCTTGAAATTTCGTAGATAGGTCACCTCTAAACTAATGTTAAATAACTTTTAAACTATTAATTTTTTCGACATAATTTATATTTTAGTCACATTATTTTTTATTTTTTTAAATGGGGTGTATCAGGTTTTTGGTTAATTCATTGACACGTTGTATATTAAAAAAAATGGTATCTAAGATATACCTACACTAATCGTAAGATTTTGTTCAAACAATATGGATGCCAACAAATTACAGTTACTCATGCAACCTGAAGACCAACTTTTAGACTATTTTTTTAGCATTCAATATGGTTTCATTTCTAAGAATTCTTTTGAAGGCAGGATGGTTGTCTGTTTACCATAAATTTAGTACTAATTTACTTATCTAACTTATGAACACGAAATATAAAAATAAAGTAAGTATATCTGATTTCATTTGAAATATCAAATTTATTTATTACAATCTATTTTAAAATAGGTCCCAAAATTTATTTTTGTAAGCCAGAAAAAGTAGACAAAAGTACCTAAATGTCAAATACACTCGTGATTTCAACGATTCCTTTTAATATTCAACAAAATGAAAACACTGTGTTTTTTTTAATTATTACATAATAATTATGTTATAAAAAAATATAAATCATGTCAGGTCGTTTTACGATTAACTTTTCTTTAAAGTACCCTCAAAATTAGATAATTCGGGTTTTATCGTTTGGTACATAGGTATTATACACGGCATACATTAATCATGTTTAAGGTCCGTATTAATAGTCAGTTCTCAAGTACGAGCTCAAGTACATGACTACTTGATACCGTCTTAAGACGTGAGAACATGTGCTAATTAATAAAGCTATCTTGAGGCGGTTTCATTTGAGATTGTCATTCGCCATCTCATTTGAGACCGACTCAACAAACGTCAAAATAGATTGAATTCGTTCCGTTACAGCTACTGCACAAAATGCAGTTTTTTAATTGAAATTGCACTTTCACTAATGATTATGTCATAAAATAATTTTTAAACATAAAATATTTAAATTCTGCATTAAATTCTGTATAAAAAATTTAATTTTACTGCAAATATGGTAAAAAGGAAATGCGTTGCAATAGACAAGGCTGTATACGGCTTAGTCCCTTTGCCTGCCCGCTCTTGCGAGCTAAAAAATAATAGCTATTGGCGCGCTAAATTCTAAAGTTTTTCACTTTTCGTTTTGTCCGAATTAATTTTTTCCGAATACGTATATGATGGCGAAAAAACATATTTTCTTGCTTAGAAAAAAATATATTCTTGGATATTTTGAAATATTATTCAAATATAATTGAAAATAAGGATTCCTAATGTACGTTTTTGGTAAACGATACGTCCAGAATAAATCCTCGTACTTATCAATAACATCGTAGTGCTTAATATTATTCAAAATAATTTCAAAATCCATTTTGATTCAACAACGTTAATAGTAGCACAAACTCAAGATGATCTCAAGTCCGTGTTTTACTTGACTCAGTTGATCCAGACTTATCAAACGTCAAATGATGATCTTGAGTTTGGAGTTTCGTCTATTAATACGTGCGGTACTCACTTGAGACCGTCTACTCAAGATGATGACCAGTTTTATACTTAAGTAACGTTTATTAATTAGAACACCATCTCACCGATGTTCTCAAGTGAGTACGTCAACTTGAGACCTGACTATTAATACGGACCTAAGGATACCTAAAGTAATTACTTTAAGAAGTATCAAAATACCATCTACTTGTCTATTAAGCATGCGGACAGCACAACAAGATAAATAAAACAAAGACGAGGAAAGAGGCTGCTAGATGCGGATGAAATATACCAAAATGATACAAATAGTGTGCAATTTGTGGTTTCAAATTAAATCAATTCCATTTTATTCTCACATAATGTACAGGACCTACATCAATACAATATTTTGTTACAACTAACTATGTTAAAAAAGTGAATGACATAAATACATACATAGCATAATATATTAGAGCTATAAATATACAGGATCCAACGAAATATAAGTTTATTTGACAGTTTGATCTCAGACGAAATAAAAAGTTTCGTCTGAGAGTTTGATATTTACCTAAATTATAATGGTATAATAAAATTTTGCTAAGCGCAGTTCAGCAACACTGTGTTGTTTTCACTGAACTGATTAAATGAATAATTAAAAATAATAATATTAGATTTTAAAAGGTTTTTCAGCGATATTTTAATTTAGGGATTCCTGATTTAACGAGTTCAACATTGATCTCGTGATACGCCGTGAACTAAATTGTGAGTACCTACTTCAAATTTAAAATCAAAGTTATTTATTCACAAGAATATATTGATATGTTAGGTACCTATTATAATTGAATATTACTGCGTATTCGCCATATTGGCGTGCACAGAGACGTAGGTACCTAAATGGATCGTGGCAAATAGGTAATAAGTATATATATATAACTGTTTTTTATTTTTCTACGAGTACCTGAGGCAATTATTTATAGTAGGTATATCGTTTATTATTATTTAACTTAATTTAACGACATCGGATAATAGGAAAAACTAATTACTGGTGTATGTACATAGAAATGTTTATTTACTGTGAGCCTGTAAGGTTATGAACGGCGATAATCCGCAACTAGCAGCGCTTGCGGCAGCCAACAGCGCGGTAGCCGAGGTGGGACCAACGTGTAGCGCGGGCGTTAGGAGTACCAGATTAGTCATTCACGGGGCGCAAACAAAAGCGCGAAGCAATAAATATACATTTACCTTCACCAAAATTGCGAATATGATTACTTTTATCCGTGACGAACGTGACCACGTATTTTGGTAAGCGGAATTCGTGGCGTTGCTCCTTGAGAAGACTGAGGCCCATCCACGGGGCCACCTCCCGCCACTCGAAACGGACATCTTGTGTGGTGTACTTATCTGTAATGAAGAGCTTGTTTCACAAAACTGATCATAGAATTACCTTTAGGTACCCAGCGAACACAATATACGTTTAATTTTGAATATATACCTATACGCAATGCGATGTGCCGTTATACTTTTTACCTGTAAGCTGTAACTGTCAAAGTTCCGCCACTCGCCAAAATTAATTTGATCTTTGGATATACGAGTACATGGGTACCTACATATAAAATGGAGAAACGGCCACTTTAGGCCGTGACAGTAAAAACTCTTTTATATTAAGTATTATTGTTAAAATACTGCAAAAGTTTTAATGACAAGTAGTATAAATTTACTCTATTTTACATATACAAAGATCGATTTATCGAATACTGAACGAGTGTTTTCTTTTACCGAGTGACGCTCCTTTTAATAGCCACGAGTAGGTCGGTACCTACAGCCACTTTATCCAAAGCCTGCGGTTAGGCGGAAGCCGCGATGCGTGACTGCATAGTGTGTGTATTTTCTCGCAGAAATATTTTTTGCGCACTCAGAGTGATTACTTAATTTTAAGTAAAGATTTTTAAAACAAAATTGCCGCAATCAGAGACGTTCATTAAATTAATGTTAATTGACTTTTGACTGATTAAATTAAATTTAGTTAAATGCCAATTAAAATTAAGCTATACTTAAAACGACTCTAAGTGCGGCCGTTAGTTTTAATGCATTGTATAAATACTAAGTATACCTACCTAATTCACATACATATTTTTTACTTTTCCTAAGCTTTTATTTAACTTGCAATGTATGTAGATGTGTAACTATGTATGTTTGTACGGGTGGAATCTTGCAACTCAAATTTGAAACAGATATAGGTATCTTTAACTGATTATGGTGAAATATTGTAATTAAAAAAAAAAAATACGTGCCTCTCTACATGTACTTCAGCGATTTTGTGGTTATTTTTGTTCATTTCAATGAAATAATAGTAACACAATTATGTGGATGTTAAGGGTAATAAACTTTCCTTGATGATTAATACAATATTTGTATCACACTACAAGCAAATGGCAATAGTAACTCGAAAAAATTATAATAAAAATACTTAGGACATTTTGTACTCACAACTACTGAAATCTATGGCGCAATTTTGTACATCTAGGGGATACAGCACGAAGTTCATCTCGCACTTAATTGTTATAGTTGCACTGTAAAATAAAACAAAAACACACCTATACCTACTTGTAGTATCCCACTTAATCGACACAGTCATATAGCGGACTATGCGTAAAATAACACACTATAGTTTCTCAATACTGATTTAGGTTCTCATCCGTTATGGCAGTAGGAGTAGGTATCCTATTAATATCACATAATAAATAAAAAATATTTAAGTTGGTCGATATCTTCTTCATTATATAAAACACCCTCGCCTTCGGTCGCAACCCAGCCTCGGATTCAATTATCTACCAATGTTCATGCGTATCTCACGAGTCACGAATTATACGAATTATTTTGTCATAATTGCAAGCAAAAATCAAATTAAAAACAACATATTTTTGATGAGATTAAATTAAAAAACATAAATTACAACCTACCACACAACAAATCCTATATCTATCTGCTACGTTGGGAAAATTTCAAATTATTGTATTTAAAGTTTTAAAAAAAAACATACGCGCCGAATTGAGAACCTTCTCCTTTTTGGGAAGTCGGTTAAAAATAGAATAAATTTTGAACTGAAAATTCCATTACATATATAGGTACATAATATAATGCGTAATGTATTTATGCGTGTTTTAATAAATTGATATCGAAATCGGAACATCCATTTTGAGTACCAACGTTTTTAAAACTTAAACGGTAAGTTTATACATAATTATGGTAAAAACGCAACGAACCCAATACTGACTGATACGGTGCCGTTTGAATACAGCCTCAGCGAAGCCATCTCCTGGAGTACGGAAAGGATCCTCATGGCTTGTAGCTGCCAGATGTATAGATCTGGAGTCCAGATCAGCTGGCGGAACTCCCACGGCAGGTCGATGAAAGGCATCCCAGAAGGCACGTTCAGTCGGGGCTCACCCCATGATACTTGGAGGAATACGTCCAACGTTATCTCCTAGAACAAAAGAATGCTTTAGACATTAAATTTAAGATAGGTATTTGTTTCAAACCTTACACTACAAACTGAAATATTTACTGAATTTTAATTTTATTCTATTTTACTTTGCGTGTTTTTTTAAATAATTTATTAATCAATGTCATAATCTAATTAATTTTAATGTAAATAAAACAGTGGGTTGTTGACAGGTAAAAGCCGTACCGGAACACACGCGTCTTCGTTATTTCAGTCACCTTTTAGCATCTATTTTGAACCCTGGTTTTTGAGAGAACCAAGTTTTCATTTGAGGTTTAATCTAACATTATCATTGGCGTTTCGCCATATTTAAAGAAGTAGAAAATGTGATTTTTTTATAAGTATCTAACATTGTCATTAAATAAGAAAAAGAAGACAGTGTAAAGAGGAACGAGTATGGGCATTGGTTTAAGGGTCAGAAGGGTTTATTTTTGAAGATAGCATTTTAAATAGATGGAAAACATGTGTAGGTAGGAATCAGCAAGATAGTGTGCTTAAACAACGATCTAAAGTGCACTGCACTGCACAGTAGCACTGGTTTACAACACAGTCAACAACAACAGTCAACAAAAAGACGGGTTATCTTCGTCACCGTACCGGATATTTGAGGCGGGGACAACTGGGAAAATGAAAAACGGTTCTAGCAATGTGCAATTTTGCTGACTGACTTGCAGCCCAAATGTACGTTTGGATCCTAATCTTACCTTTGCCTGTACAAATCTAGTACATAGGTATATCACCTAGCTAAGTCACCCTTCGAAATCTAGTGGATTGCTTCAGCCAAGCATGCAATATACTTAGGTACTTAAATTAATAATATTAAAAAAAAAAATAAAAATCAAAATTAATGTTTGTATGTCTGTCCCCTATGCGTTTCGAAACTAATGGTTCGATTGCGGTGAAACTTTGGCGGGTTGTTCTGCCTGCGTCCGCAAAGGTGCCTGATCCCAAAACTCACGCGGGTGAAACCGCGGGGCACAGCTACTTTAATATAAATAGTATCCAAATGATTTTACCTCTTTGTTCTCATCGACTCCTGACACTCGGTTCACATTCACCCCTATATATACAGTTGTATTTTTGTCTGAAAGAAATAAATACAAGGCATAAGAAAATATTATGCTAATAAAGTTTTTATAATTTATGGTACTGTAAAATAAAAAAAAACATCGCCATAATATACCTATATTACTAGTATCCGTCCCACGCGGTTTCACCCGCGATAATTTTGGAGCTCCCGCGGAATTGTTCCATATAACTTTGCCCCCTTTTTACCCCCTTAGAGGTAGGATTTCGGAAAATTACTTCTTATCGGATGTCTAAGTCATACAAAGAACACTCCAAGTTTTAGGTCTCTACGATCAACGGTTAAGGCTGTGCGTTGACCCGTCAGTCTCAGGACAAAGTATTTCAAATGTACAGATTATTACTAAAAAACTATCGAGACCAATCAAAGCAAAAAAACGATTTACCATTTCAAAACTTTTTGCAGGTATTGAAAAGCCACAATAATGTAAGTACTCTAGATTCTAGACTATCCTCCTTAATAACTATTAGGTATAACTTGTTGTAATAATTTCAGTATAGACGTTCAATTACAGATAGTGTCCGACATATTTTGTCGTTTTTCGTAAGTCAGACGTAAATGGGCAAGCACTGTCGTGCTAATGTACAATATCAGGAAACTGTGCCAGCACGCGCCTACTTGTTTCGCTTAAAACCATTCTTCAAAGCCTCCCCGTTATTTTAACATGATTACAACATAGCAAAGTTAAAATATTTGCGAAATTCACAAATTCCTAATTTATTACGCCTAGCTTATTGCTCGCAAAACAGAACGTTTGTCGGTCCGATTGCTTTAAAGAACGCTACACTGCGGATTAAATAGGAGCGGCAAAACCTTCTTTTTAAATCATTCTATTAGTGAAATCAAATCTATTGGTGAAAACCGCATGAAAATCCATTCAGTAGTTTTAAAGTTTATCGCGAACAGACAGACAGATAGACGCGCGGCGACTTTGTTAATTGTTATATAATAATTATGTTAGGATTACAGTAATTTCATGGTTCTAGACCCAGTGGTTTGAGCTGTGCGATGATCGATCAGTCAGTTGCTTTCTAATCTGCCTTTATATATTACTAGCTGTCCCGCGCGGTTTCACCCGCGATAATTTCGTAGTTCCCGCGGAATTAGTCCATACAAACTTTGCAATTCTTTTTCATCCCCTTAGGGGTTGCATTTTCAAAAATTCTTTTTTATCGGATGCCTACATCATACAAATAATACACCCTCCAAGGTTCAGGTCTCTACAATCAGTGGTTCAGGCTGTGCGTTGATCCATCAGTCATTCAGGACGAAGCATTTTATATGTATAGACAGGTATTCTATAGACAAAAGACAGGAGAAATTCAGGTATGCTCAATATTTAGAAAATATTATGTAACCCTTTTCTGATCTTAAATCTCGAATACCGTATTTGCAATTTTTTTTTTTTTATTTCTTTACGTATGTTTATATGTGCCTAACGCAAAAATCCAGGGCTCAGAAGACCGAAATGCATTCGTTTACTTAAACATTCTGATTAGACTTTGCACACCTGATTGTTTGATTACCGCTGTCCATAGACATCTGCAACACCAAAAGGCGTGCAGCTGCGTTGCCGACCTTTAGGAATGAGTGGGCTCGTTTCTTAAAGGTTCCCAAACTAAGAAATCGCGCAGTTGTGGATTTCCAGAAATCGAGTCCGAAGTCCGATGTCAAAATTCAGTAGCCGGGATTAATCCGAACAATTCTGAACACTCCCCGTGATAGATGCGATAGAAGATGTAGAGCGAGCCAACATCTCTACGTAACGCCAAAGAATCAAATCGATCGAAATGAGACCCGTCGTCAACGACCGCCTCTAATACGTTGTCGGTCCAAAGATACAAGAATAGCGGTAGTCTAATTTCAAATAGGTACCACATGCGCGATCGGAGCCGCATATAAGAGCTAGTTAATACTTATTATACTTGATAAAAGATAAATTAATCGTTATTTGGATTTTAATTAATGCTGTGTTATCGAGATAGACTACAGTTTGACTAATGATCGTTTGAACTTGGTGAAGTTTCGCGCCAATATATACGCGTGACGTGTAGCCGGCGCAGCTCGGTATTTGCTGAATAATATCCGGCCTTAAGTGGATAGGATAGTTACGAGTTTTAGCTAGAAATAGCTACTTATTATGTCTATAAATACGAAGCCGGAGATTTATGGTACGTTTTATAGATATAGATTACTAAATAGCGTAGGTATAGTTTTTTATTGCAATGGATTGTGGATGATGTACCGATACCAACTTGGACGTTTATAAAATTTGAATATACTATGTTTACCGGAGAGGCTTAAGGTAACCTAACTGTGGAAGCTAAAATAACAATAAATCAGAAATTTAAATTGTAAAGGTATTAATCTTAATTAAAATTACTTATTCGAAAGCACCAGTGGTCTAGAGATTAAGGATACTGACTGCTATGTATAGAGGTAGTATTTATCATAAGTCTGGTTATACGGTAAAATTATTATGGTACAAGCTCTACTTAGAGACATGGCGGCACTGTGTCCAAGCATTATTATTTTTATTAATTCACTTTTGTACGATAAACTTACCGGGTGGAATGTTTCTATTGTAGTTTGTTGGAATTTGATATGTATGTTGGTCCATATACAGGATCTGGCTGAAAAAAATCGGGTATACATTAGACACTGGCATCAAACGCTAGATAGAATAAGATTGAAAACAAAAAATGCGTGAGTGTCGTGGAACACTCGGATAGAACGAAGTTTCTGCGCCTCGTAATTTCCGAAATATAAGCTAATCGTTACAAAAATCATTAACCAATAAGCGCGCCCCCATCCGTATCTTGCGATAAAGAACTTCGTTCTAATATAAAAAAAGAGTATCAGTGCGTTGACGCGGAAGTAGAAAAATAGTTATAAAACAACGCTGTAAAAAATTAAATGAATTAATCTAACGGTACCTTATAACTATCATGTGTTGTTCTCATGCATACAGAATAAAGAAAGAAAAAAATAAGTAAAATCCCCCCAAAAAAAAAACAATAATTTTACAGGACATAGTAGATCTTTATTTTGGTATTAAGGTCTAGAGCAGGGTAAATTGTTTTGAAGCTTAGTTGGATAACATTTTATTATCTTCCAGGAATACCCTTAATAATCACTAGTAAGTACGTAAAGTAGATATCTAGGTACTATTGTTTTCTAATTTACTGGAGTACCAAACTTTTACCTACCATATCATCGACGCTTTCTATCTCATGTCAACGCACGACTTGCTTAAGTTTTCGATCGAGTTAGCTGTATTTGTTATTTCAACTGTATATTAGAATATTTATCTATATTTTTTCAAGTGATTGCACCTTAATAGCAAATAGCGATAGCTTCGTTATATTTTGCACGAGTAGTAGACGTTAGTTGAGTAAACATCCCTTAATCCAATTAACGTTCATTTTAATCTCTACTAATTGTAGCATCTGCAAACAACTGTGGTACTGGCTCACTCAGGTAATGTAAGTACATACTTGTAGCTATTCTTGGTCTAGGTAATAGGTTTTTACTAAATGTAGCTAAATTGATTCAATTATAATCGGTTATTTAGAGGTAGGTACAGCCAACAGTAAAAGTC
The DNA here is from genome assembly GCA_907165275.2 of Zygaena filipendulae. Lineage (NCBI taxonomy): Eukaryota > Metazoa > Arthropoda > Insecta > Lepidoptera > Zygaenidae > Zygaena > Zygaena filipendulae. Next base: position 10,377,831 of record OU015652.1, on the reverse strand, counting down.
AAAATCAAAATCAGAAATTCAATACTAATGAACGGAGTTCGCGTCAGAACTGTGTGGCGTCGAAGTGATTCAAAAGTATGTGATTGTAGGTAAATTATACCAAACATTTACTACTAGTACAGCTGCCATATATTCGTGATCACTTTTGACTCCAAAAGTTATAAACTCAATTTGCATCAGAACTAAGAAGTGAAATATTTTTTTCGAAATTCGATTCAACTGTTCTCTACAGTTGAATCAAAAATTAAATGATGAAACTGAGGTTCAAAATTAGTATACTAAAGCAGATTTCCGTTAAAAACGTAGGAAAATTATATTTCCAGAACATTTATAATATTTGAATGTATGAATTATTTAGTATTCAATAAATTTTCAATAATATTACTAATTGATAATAATAGCAATATTTTTTCATATTAGTTTTTTATTTTTGTCCTCTGCTCCGAGCTCCGTGCTGTTTTTCCGTAAAACATAACAAATTAAATTACTGGGATAATTATAAAATAAGTATATGGATGAATTATTTGCCTCATGATTACGTGGGTTAAAAGGGTATTTAGTAAATACCCTTTTAAATTTTAATTATGTCCCACGGTTATCCATAAAATCTATATAATGCACCTCTGGCGGCGTTTCTTGTGTCTTTGGTAATCACCTTTCGCATGAAGGTTATATTGCATTGTGCATCACTGGCTTAAATGCGCTAAGCTCTTTAGCTGTTTATGTGTGCAATATAAACTATTAAACTTACGTCATACGAGTATTGTACAGTCACTTTACCTACATAATTGTATGCGTCAATAAATGTAGAGTAGAGTCATAATTGAATATGATATTTAAATTAGAATATCAGAGTAATGTCCACCCAACTTTTTCAAAGTAGGGCAGAAGGCACAGAATGAATACCTAGTGCGTTACTACTAGCGTAGGCGCAGAGCCTCGTTGGATGTCATATACCTACTTATTCCACTCCATATTTTGTATTTGGCATTCATTAAATTTATTAACTACTAAAATCTTAAAACTGCTGCCCGCAGTTTCTCTCTGTATCCTAACTGAGCGATCCTTCCTATGTACTTTCCAACACACAATACCTACAAGCTCAATAAAATACTTTGATAAGTACGACGTGAAACGGGATAAATGGACGCAGATAAGCAATAACATGTTAACCAACAAAATTAAGTTACCTATTCAGAACGATTTATTGAGAGTTAGGGAACGTTTTTTAATTATGTGTTTACCTTATTACATTGTTTAAGTATGTAACTACATATAGAACATAAAAAATATTGACAGAAAATTGCGCTATAATTTTAAAACACGATTCACTCAAAATTTCTCCAGTGTGGGTTAACATTAACAGTGGCTATTGCTTATCTATATCCAAATAAGCAATCGCATTTTAAAATTAATAAGGATAACATTTGTTGCAAAGTAATTAGTTTTATATGTTTTTTGTGTGCTACTAATAAACAAAATACATACCTAAATAATAAGTATGAAGTAGTACTTACTTAAGTACTTCTACTTTTCTTCGTCAATTAAAAATTATGATGTAAATAATATCAGATTATAGAAAAAACGGCGCATTAAATTCAAATTAAGAATATGCATGCAATAAGTAGTTTTTAGTTTAACTAAACTTAACCTTAGGTGTAGACCGTAGAATGTAGATTCCAAGTAGGTAAGCTAATGTTTAAATTCAAACTGTGTTTTTATTTACAGCCCGTATTCGTGATTTCGTGCATACGTTATAAAAAAATAGTTTAGACTATGGTTAACAGTAACATACGCCAGAATCGACATGTCTTAGTACTCATTACTACAGCTCGGCAGTCGCATGTTTTAAAAGCTTGCATGGACCTCAGGCATGGACATGAACTCACGTATGTACCTACCTAAGTTCTCATGATGAAAGGTGGAGAATACAATATTATTATGTATTTTATTTTTTCTAGTTAGATCTGTTTCTTTTTTATGGGCATTACTACTATTGAATTTTTAGAAGAAGAAATAAGTAGGTAGTAGTAAACCTAAGTAAACGTCACGTTTCGGTTTTGCTAATTCAACCTCTGAGTTGAAAAGGGTGAAACATTGGTGCTACCCTAAAAGGAACAGTTACCTAATCTATCACAGTGTTGTTTAGCAAAATATTTTAAATAATATTTGGACGCCGCTAAGCTATAACATGTTAACCCACAAAATTAAGTGATTCATATAGAATGCTTTATTGAGAGTTATAGAACATTTTTAATTGTGTTTACTTTATTACATTATTATTAAATACCAAAAAACTGTTGAACTTACAACAATATTGACACAAAATAACGTTATAATTTTAAAACACAATCTACTCAAAATTTCTTCATTATATTATCTGTGGTGTAGGTTAACACACTATTCCTTGTCTATGTCCATTAGTTATTGGTTTACTATTAGAATTTTTTTTTGTTCATAGGCTAAAATAATATTTTACAGTTTTCAGCACTCTCATCTCTCTCAATCTCAAATAAAAAAAAATCACAAAAACACTCAAAACGCATTCAGATTTATGTATTTTGTACCAAATTTTTTAACTATGATTTTAATCCTTATGGCAGTAGTAAAGTTTGTTATTAAACTTAATATTTCTTCCGTGTTTGTCGCAAATGTATAAGTTATACCTACCTAAGTACCTATACTAAAAAAAAGTGATTAAGTACCTTCCGGAAAAACTTTTTATGCACGCCATGTAAGTTAGCTGTGGTGATTTCTTTTTCAGCATTGTCGCAGACTTCACGGACAAATGGGGAACTGTGTGTATAGCAATACCTACCTGAACAATTTCATGCAGCTAACCTTATGTAGGTAAAATTATAAGAATTATGAATTCGATTTGTAATTCATAAATTTTAACGTACCTACATATTATGTACAGTTTTATCATAATATCTACAATATCATAGGTAAAAGTGACAAGTTATAATAAAAACAGATGGCATGGATGGATGGAAGAAACATAGCTCCAATAAAGTATTTTTTTAAATTAAATAAAAATAAGATTTGATGACGTAGATTTCTGTTCGTTATATTTTTTTACGCTTAAAGTTACACGTGTACATAATATATGCATAAACAAATACATCCGTACTATTTATAGTAAATGCGAAATGAGTTTGATTGGTTCTTTGTTTATTACGCTTTCTAGCCTTAATGGCTCAACCGACAATCATGAAATTTTGTATACACCGTGTCAGGGGTACAGAAAAGGACATAGGTTCCCGCGGGAAGTCTCAAATTAGCGCGGCTGAAACCGCGGGGAACAGCTATAGTAGGTGGTTAATAAGATGCACTGTTACTACATAAGTACCTGATGAGCTTTGCTTGGTATTTTTTTTTGGCAAATTTTACAGTTTCTACCTAAGTATAAATTTTTTAATCGACTTCCAAAAAAGAAAAGGTTCTGCATTCAGCTGTATGTATGTTTATTTTTATCATCACAGTTTAACAACGCCATCTATTATTAAGTGGCTTTAGTGTTGCTGTGTCAGTAAAGCAGTACCAAACACTCATTTTTCATTGCCTGAAAACACGGATAAAACGACGTTTTCTAAAAATGAAACCTAGCTAGATCAATTAATTGCCCCTGAAAACCCAGCATACTAAATTTCATAAAAATCGTTGGAGCCGTTTCTGGGATTCAGATTAGATAATATACTAATATATATATTTACTCATAATAATATTATAAAGAGGAAACTACTGGACCGATTTCAAAAATTCTTTCACCATTAGAAAGCTACATTATTTCTGATAGGCTATATTTTAATCCGGAATTCCTGCGGGAACTCCGAAATTATCGTGAGTGAAACCGCGCGGAACAGCTAGTAATATAATATATATTATACTTATATATAAATACAAGAATTGCTCGTTTAAAAGTAGTAATAGATATACTCAATATTCATTTTGTATTTATTAAAGAGAGTACACTAAAACATGAAATACAATATTAGTAAAATGCCTTGCATTATAGGATCTATTCTCCAATTTAATATAACTGCTACAAAGTTCCAAACTATTGAAATACTTCTGATGATTTGCAATAAACACTTGGATGAACCCTCGTTGGTCCACGACATTCATTGGCTCTCGTCCAGCCGGCAGAGTTCTCTGCTACCGAAAAATTATATCCGAATTATTATTTGTATAAACCATTCAAGGCCTTCCTTTGGTCTCCTCAGACATTTATCATAGCTCACTCGGTCGTATATCAATGTTTTAACGTCCTAAACAATGTACCTACCGCCATAATGTGTGATCGTTGGCTGTTTCACATGTTCACTAACAAGACTGTTAGTTTTTCAGTGTGAACTTACAAAATAGAAAAGAGTGACTTTAAAAAAAAAAGCACCCTTGCATGAATTTCGACATCCTCAATGTATCTCCGTTATTTTTTGATTATGTAAAAAAAGGAGAAATAATACGTGTCCAATATTTTTTATTTATCTACAAGACGATTAAAAATTAAAATTTAGTCACCATGCATATTGGTTCAAAAGCTATTTTTATTGTATGATAGTACTTATGCAAAGGAATAATTAATTTTTCAGCAGTTTAAATGTATAAAAAGATACAATCTCACGTTTGGTGGAACCACCTTACTGCTTTTGGTCCGAAAGTAATTTCGCACGCGTGTATAGTTTTTGCTTCAATTTTCAAAAGGAATTTTTAAGAAACTAATGCTCTATGTACTGAATAATATCTTTAAGAAAAGATTAATTAATGTTGGCTACTCATATTTGAAATGTCATGATACTGAATTGCATATCATTATCCAGTTTGACATCCGGTAAAGAACCGAGACGATGGCTTGGGGACAGTAAATACTGGCTCTACATTTTTTGTCCTTACCTCGATAAGGTATATTGCTAGCATGTAGACATAATATGTACATTATTTATGTAGGTGGACCACAAATACATGACAATAATAATTCACACGAAATATATTGGGGTAAGTTTAAAATTTAAATTGAATTTTTGACTCAACTTAATTACTCATTATAATACTGCGGTGATAATTTCTGTGTATCTATATACTTTTAGTACGCCTTGAATATGCAGGGACTAGAAATTAGGAAAAAATCACGTCGATTTGTTACTGTGTTGCGACATGGAAGTAGGACAAAATAAGTTTTGATATTTAAAAATACTATATGAAAAGTCAATATTTTCTTATGAAAATAAACATTTTAACTAACTTTTACGCTGGTTTCAACGTCGTGAATTTCGGAATTCTCTCGGGAACATTTGTACCAAGATAAAAATGTCGTAGGTATGTGTTAGTCTAAAACATATTATTCTAAATCTATTCAGTGTTTTATTTATCATTGAGTCTCAAAAATTCACTCATGCTGCACACTTCTTACCGGAGTAGGAGGAGTCAGGAGTAAAAATTTTCAGAAAACAGAAAGGAAGTCCTATGATAAATTTTATTTTCCAGTTCCAGCAGAATAAACTGTGCGCAAATAAATCAGTCAGAACATTTTTAATTTACATACCTACCATAAATTAAATTCGATATGAAATTTTAAATATTTAATGGACATAAATGTGTGTTTGTCTTCGTCTTTCGTGTTGCAACGGAGCAACGGTAGACTTTTCTTTACTGTGACAGACCTTTGGGGAAATTTGATTGAGAAAAACAACTAGTTCTTAGGGAATAATTCTTTTCGTGGAGTTAAAGATTTCTACACTGCTTCAGCCATCGTTTCTGTTGTTATGGTTTGATTTGCTTTTCTATCACAGACCACGGTGTATTTGTCGAGGCTGGTGCATGAGACACGTGCGTCATAAACATTATGAGATTACTACACTGCTAGTGAAGTGACCGACTGCAATGGTAGGTATTTAGAGCAAGGGTTTATATCTGTGGCCCCAGTTACTGCAAACAGACGGCCGGTTATATTTGGGTTATTAGTGACGCAAATAGCAATGATAAACTGGTTTAATTTTGGCTCGACGCTCCTGTAAAGCTATTGTTGTCAATAGGTCATTAGTGTCTTGTTATATCCACTCAATTGCAGAGGATGACAAAAATATTGCCAAGGGTAGGTACATAGAGTCAGAATAAAAAAGGTGTAAACATTTTGGTCAGTCGAGTTTTATTACTTTTGCAGTAATAAAACTTTTGCCAATAAGAGTCAACGAAAGTTAAAAGTGATTACATATTTCTAATTCTGACTGTAAATATACTTTTGTTACCTCCTTTTCAATTGAAGAAAACTATTAATGTAGTGTCCTATACGTATAAACCCTTAACCTAAAGTGCTTTCACCGATTGAAGGTCATAATGTGCTATAGAAAACTTTTATGCCGGCCGATTGAAGAGTTCTCGAGGGAGAAATTCAGAAAAAATTGCGGCTTTATAACAAATATGGCCAATTTTTCCATTTTCATTTTGCCATTACCACAAAACTGTCTGGGGTTAAACCATAATCATTGTGAAAACTTTAAGGTTCCCTCATTTTAAGATATAGCTACACAATTAGAGTCCGAACAAAAAGCGTTTAGTGGTATGGTATAATAATATATTTTGCTTATCAATATTAATGTGTATGATATCAGACTGTATGTCAACAGTGCAGCCTTGGCGAGGCGAAGCGACCGCCCGAGACGCCGCGCGTTCGTTGGACAACCTCCACACTCCGCTTTCTGCACCCGGTGCCAAATTTGCAAATTACACATAAAGCTAAATGACAAATTAGTTGTTGCGTGTATTAAATTCGTTCAAAAAGGAACGTATGCTAAAACCATAACGTTTAATTACTGTGATCGGTGCTATAAAATTCTCTCTGATATATTATTATCCTGAACTTTTGGAAAATAATACCTTTTTGCAAATGGCCGACTTTTATAATATAGGTTGGTTCAAGTGCTTTAAATAACAATAAACCGCTTTAAATAATAATGCTTCTTTTAAATAATTTTCCAGTAATTCGGTCAAAGTCATCAGCACGGTCGTGTTTTGCTTGCGTGTTCATTAACGTATAATTTTTCTAGCTCATTAACAATTAGGTACAGTGGTATCTTCTGCAAATTATAACTTGGACTTCATAGATACTCGTGAATCAATTCGTTCGGTTTATTCATAATGATTTTTGATTTATGATTTCGTTATCTCTTATTTGTTTTATTTGTTCTTTATTTATAAATTTAACAACATTCCACAACACGTGACACAATGTCAGACAGATTTAGTATATTAACCACTATCTGTGCCCCGCGGTTTCACCCGCGGTAATTTCGGATTTCCCGCGGGAATTTCGGGATAAAAAGTAGATACCCTATGTTCTTCTCTGTACCCCTGACAACGTCCATCTCAAATTTCATCCAAATCCGTTCAGCCGTTTTTGCATGATTGAGTAACAAACATCCACACTTTCACATTTATAATATTAGTAGGATGACCAGCATTATTTTTAAATATCTCGAGTTCCAGATGGAATTTCGAAAAAATAGAAACGTGAGTATCTAAGTTAGACCATTAGCAATACAAAAAAAAACTGCATTAAATTTGGTGCAGCAGTTTTTGCGTAACACGAATACAATCATACGGGCAGACAGACAGACATACAAAAAGTTCTAAAAATGGTATTTTTGACTTCTATATCACTCATAGAGTTGCCTAAATTTATTTTTTCTTATTTATCTCCCATGTACAGACATCAACCTATTACAATTTTATTATATGTATAGATATTTAGGCCGTTCGGGAATAACATTATGTTACCACGACATACATGCACGTGTTGGACGATATAGACGAACCTTGCGCATTCGAGCAACTCCTTGTTGGCTGTGAAGCGGGCGCCGCCGCCGAGCGCGAGCAGCGCCAGCAGCGGCCCCATCAGACCCCACATGTCGGGCTGCGGGCCCCCGGCACACTCACTACACACATCCGCCGGTGGCACATGATCAGTCAGTGCGGGCACATCACTAGCGGGGAGCGTCGGTGCGTGGTGTTCGCTCGTGGCAGCACTGATCGCAGTTCGGCTCAGGTCCGCGGAGCAGCGGCCGCGGAGCGATACTGCGCGGGCTGGCGTTATCGCGGCAGCGGCGGGCGGGCGCGGTCACGGGCGCAACCTTCATTTCCGCGCGCTCTCACCCCGTGCCGTGCACCGTGACGCGCTCCGACGACATGGGAACATATTATACCTTACGCTATACGCAACCGACTACGCAATGAGCGTGCACTGGGCGGCTTGCAGGCTGCACATATGCGTGACGCGTTTAAGAAAAAGATACCATTCAAGTACGAAGCAAATTACCGTTGTTCCTTTTTTTAATTTTATTCATAAAGACTATACTGCAATCGATTTTTACAACAGCAAGCAGAAATTATAATTGTGTACATCTTGCCGCCTGAAACTCTACTAACGCGTTCAAGGATTGCGGCGCGTGTCATAGCGTGACTGTTCCCCGAACGTAACCAAAACAAAATCCATAACGATGGTAACTTTGACAACATTTGACTTTCGCAAACCTGCCGGCGACGTTTAGTTCAACTGACGAAAGCGATTAAGCTCGCTAGTCAATTTTATAGCACTAATTTGCTACCATCAAAACCTTGTGTCCACCTAAAATAAAAAAATGCTTGCACTAAATTCTAATATGATCATGTAATAACAGTCTGACCCTAGTAGTCTCGAAGTTCTAAGTAGTAATTCATGAATGTTGATGCTGCAGAATATATAAATCGTTCAAATCGCTTACATGTAAAAGATATTATTTAATATCTATACGTATTTATTTACCCAGATCGTATTTATATAAAAGCAAAACTAAAAAAATAGAGTCGTTGATAATTCCGTTTTCAAATCGCGATGGCAAATTACTACAAGAGAAAGACGATCGGGAGTTTCGTATCACGTTCGTCGGCCTCGTTCGAAAAGCCCCGACTTGCGTGTGTCGTGTGGCTGGCAGTCGCGATTTTATTAAACAACAGCACAACGTCACAACTCCACGTAGCAGCACAAATATAGAGCGGGTGAGACGCCGCGAGGACTCTACTCCGATTGCTAAAGGCAAATTGTTTCAAATAGCATCCAATACGATTACAGATTTTATCGACAGCCGCCCAACTGATCAAACGATAAGTACGTTTTGAATGAAGATTAATTTCACCAATGCTACGTTGGTAGTAATATTTTTAGATTTTTTATTGTATCGGATGGGGAAGGTTGGTATGGTATATTTTTAGACCTTAATTAATTTGAATACAAAAAGAACAAAAGCTTGGATTTATCTTAACCAATCTATAATGCAGAGACCTATATAGAGATCATATAAAATAAGATAGCAAATTGAAAGACCTTAAATAAATAAAATATCCGTAGAGTGTTGGAATAAATTAACCCTGCTCCACCTGTACCGATAATTCCACTTACTTTTGCACTTACTTAACCCTGTGATATCCATTGGACCAAAATGATACCGTGGCACTATTTAGGATCCAGGACAAAAGCGAAAATCTATATCTGCCTCATGATTATTTCATTTTTTCTTCTCTATTGTCAAAATCGTTTCAGAAAATCTCTTGCAACCCCAGTATGTAGGTACATGGTCTATGTACAGGTCTATGTATTATTTTGAAGCATGGAGAAAATTCGCAGACAATGATAAGTCAAAAGCTAAAGGATATTTTAATTACCTATCAGCTGAATCTTGTGTCTCATGATGATGATTTAAAGTGATGGTTATGGAGTACCTACCTACTCCCGGGCTGCAGTTTTGCATCTCGTCTTAACAGTCGAATACCCACTTGGATAAAATCCAATTCACTCACTCCATTCTTTGCCCTTTTTGTCAAACATTTGTAATTATAGTTACTGATATTATTTTCTGCCTGGATCTTTTTTACTTAACCACTATTTCTGGTTAATCTGGTAATTATATGTAAAAAAAAATTGAGACAGTCGATAAACTAGGTACATATTAAACACAAGGGTTGAATTGAAAATATTACTTAAATGCATACTTACTGAATATTTTTTTGAAGCTAATTAAGTGATTGGTGATATATTTGCGCAGTGTTGTCTTCAAAACATAGATAAATAGGTCGGCAAAATGGATTTTTCCGTGATTATGTAATGGCATAAATACTTGTGCCAGAAATAGTTTCAGTCATTGAAATATTTAGAGATTTTTAACAGTAGAGAAATATATACCTTTTCTTTAGGATTAATCATCAATATTTTCAATATTTAAGGGGATAAATATCAAGAGACACTTGGATGGAATGGGTGTTTTTTAATATATTGTATGATACGTCTTGTAATTTATCCTTGGTTTCGTTTAGTAGTAGTGTTAGATTTTTGCTTTGATTCAAGTTTATATTTACAATAAGGGAAGCGTAGGTAGACAACATTAGTTGTGTAATCTTGCACTTGAGTGGCATCTCTTTATCCAATGCATGCAACAGCGATATTGTTAGAAAATAGACATCCATGTTTGAATAGATCCTACATGGATCCTACGGTTTAATGATTTTGAAATGAATTTAGTATTAATGTTATTAAAGAAAGGATAAGCTTTAATTGATTTAAGATATTTATCTGTTACCTATCACGCAAACTTTATCCAACTTTTACTTGGAAAAAATATATTTTAATAAACTGAAAATCTAAATCTCCCATTCAAAGTACGCTATACAATGAAAGTTATAGTATTATGATGCGTTTTGTACCTTACACCACGATTTATAAGCTTCGTGCCGATACAACGAATTTCATGGGCCATAAATATTCAAAGGTGGTCCTGCTCATAAAACTGAGTGACTGTCGATAACATGGCAGTTTGCGGTCTTTGAAATTGGCGTACCATATTTTAATAGCTTAGAAAATCGTTAAAATACATTTATCATGTAATTAATAAATTATTACATTCAAATCAATAGTGATTGGATTAGATAATTACATTTCTATTGGCAGGAATACTTACTGTCAAAGAGTGCCAAGTTCAATTAGGAGAATCAACATGTTTTCCCATTTAAATAGTACTGTTGCGACTGGTTTTCGTCAACCGGGAACTAGAAAGTGTCTTACGACCAAACGAAATCTTCGAAATTGCTAATTTCAATCCTTAACCGATCGTTAAAACCAGGATAGTTGCCCCTGGGGTAAGGTTGCCACTTGCCAGGTTCAAGAACATAAAAGCCGAACTCAGGGCTTGATTTAGCCGGACATTTTCCTCTAAAAGTCGGACACACCATTAAATAGCTAGTCATAGCGTTTTTAAAGCCACGGACATATCTTCTCAAAGCCGGACAAAATTTTATTTCAATTTTTTTTCTCCTAAATATAATTAATTTTTTTTTTAACATGTACCTAATTAACTGGCGCTTTTATACTGTCGCGCAGTCGCGATTTTATACTTGCGCTCCACTTTCATCTGGCGCGGCATCCAGACAAAATCCTAACAAAAGCTGGTCAGGCAGGACGCGAAAATAATTGGCCGGACACGCCCATAAAAAGCCAAACATGTCCGGCTAAAGCCTGGCAACCCTACCTGGGGTAATAGTTGCCTCGATTGTAATTTTGCTAGTTTCGCGGATGAATCACGTGCTACTTTATTTATCCTTATTGGGAAGTCGGTTAAAAAATAACAAAATACCGATTTAATCCGAAAGACAAAAATACATGTAATATTACTATTGTTTGTTATATTACCATTGATCGGTCTGAAGTCGGTGGCAAACCAAATATGGAGTAGATGTGTAGATGGGCTAAGTCCACTCCCGCCACGAGCTCGTCGCGAGCAGAGCAACCCAAGTGGGTAGATACAAGCGGGCTTGTCACCAAATCCAAACCGATCAGTGGTAGCACAAACCAATAATAATATTACGTATATTTTTGTCTTTTGGATTAAATCGGTATTTTGTTATTTTTAGCTTTTTAGTTTTTTTAGTAGATTAAAAATAAAAAAGGTATACTAACTTACGTAAAATGTGGTATACCTATACAGCTAGTCATAATAAACCTACCTACGTAAATACCTGGGGCCTTGTGAAATCCCAGGTGTGCGCTATGAGCGACGAATTTCAAACATTTCCGTTGCATTATTTCTAGCTGTCGTCACAGCCGCTAGACCAGTTGTGAAGACGTCACAGAAATTGTTTTCCGCGGTATGTCGCCCGCGCAGCACCACTTTTTTCATGTTTGGCACCGAGCCACGTGTTTTGGCGGTCTTTGTCAATGTTGGATTTATTAATACAGCAAATTGAGCTACGCGCCGAAATAAGCAACTTGTAGCCCAATTGCAGTCTCTCTAGTGTGATTTTATAATTTACTAGTCTATCCTTCATTGTTTAAGTAAAGTTTATAGTTATATAGATATTTAAGAATTAAAAAACGGTTAAGTATTTTTGAAATTTCAATAGTTTTGGGAAAATTTGTCTGGTTATCTGTTTATGCATGCATCATAGGCACCCCGAAATGCACGCGGGAAATTTGCAGCTATAAAAATTTTATTAACGTAGACGGATATAGGTAATTACCTACAGGTAATATGAAAGTAATAATACATGGGATGTAGCCATAAACGTCACCTACCAATGGGACTCGTGTAATAGGTGTCTGGTCAAAAAATCAAAAAATCAAAAATATTTATTATTTTATAAGTAGTCATTACAAACGGTTGTTGGGACCTACTTTTAAGCATTTTTTATACGTCTGGTGATTGAAAAATCTGAATATTTGGGTGTCTGAAGTGTGTAACAGAAATAAACCGCGTGCGGTTGTGTTTTTGCGACGCTTCGCTGCCAAGACGTGACGCGCCGCTATTCAACCGCCACAGGGTTGCCACCTTTTCTTTGGAGAAAAATGGAAATTTTTCAAAATATTAAATAATTAGCACTGTGGTATATTTAAAAAATAACAGTAGGTACCTACGTACATATTTTTAATTATAACTAATTTTTCCGTGTTCTGAAATTCTCCATGCTGCGTTTCAGGTGCGTGTGCGCTTTCAATTACAGCGATTACCTACACAGTTATCAAAAACTAAAATTATTTTATACAATTGACTAGAATATATTATGTAGTATGATACTTTATAATCTAGTACCTAGAGGTGGCAGCCCTAGCCGCCGTCATAGCTGACACCGTACGGCGCGCACACAGACGCTGCCTCATGCCTGCTGCCGCCGCTGTACGCCCTGTGCATTTTGCTTATATCGTCGCCACACCCTTAATCCTTTACTATTATAAATGCGAATGTGAGTTTGTCACGTTTTCACTGCTTCACTAAACCGAACCGAACCGAAATTTTGCATACACGCTATAAAGGGTATACAGAGACGGACATAGGGTAGATAGGTACCTATTTTTGTCCTGAAATTCCCACGGGTGAAACTGCGGAGAACAGCTAGCACTTTATCATAGCAGAGTTTATTACGCTTTCACACCTTAACAACTCAATAAATCCAATGTTTTGGCATCCAGCGTCCGTTGTATATTATTAAATCGGTTTCGAAGGGAAGATTTCCAGGGGGGCTAAGATGCGCAACATGATAAAATTTTATCGAGCCATGTTATCGATTCTCGTCGACAAAGCCATACAATATGTCGACGAGAATCGATAAAATGGCTCGATAAAATTTTATCATGTTGCGCACTCAGACGAAATAAAAACTCAAGACGGAGCGCTGTCAACAACAAAGTGAAGCCCGTATCGTAAACATGTGAGCATTTAGTGAGTGTTGCCGTGCAGTGAAAACTTATTACCCAAAATTGTTAAGTTCTAGAAAGATGAATGGATAAGTAAATAGATAAGTTAGTATTTTTTTAAGTTGTATACCTCGGTTGTATATTCGAGAACCTTAAAAATATAGGTTTCGAATTTATGATAAAACATGGAAAATAAAAATTAACGCCTATTTACACTTACATTAATTTTATGAATATTAAATTTTTTTTACAAAATAATTAAAACCGACTTCCAAAAAACACATAACTAAAAAGCTAAAAATAACAAAATACCGATTTAATCCAACAGACCAACAACGTAATACCTACTATTATTGGTTTGTGCTACCACTTTTCGATTAGGTAGGTATTATTGTCTGTTGGATTAAATCGGTATTTTGATATTTTAAGCTTTTTAGTTTTGTGTTTTTTTGTTAAAAATTTGTTAATTTCTTGCTTTTAAGTGAGACGGTTTGTAATTTATCTAAGTTACAATAGCCTGATGTTAACTACTCATCATATTTTACAAAATATTGCTCTTCTCGATGCAGGGACGTTAATTTTTGAGTTCTCCTGGTACATCACACTCAGTTCCACTTTGCCATATACGTTGTGAGTTGTGACGAGCATAAATTATTTAGGAACCATTTAAAATTAACGAATCGGAACTCGTGAAATACCTATTATTGAGTAGTCCCGATGATCATCTGTGGTCTTCATAATCAGTTCCACTTCTTCAAATTTTGCTTTCCGAAAGCAAATGAACGATATACTATAAAAAATACTCAAATCGGTATAGGTGTGCTTATTATTTTTGAAGAGTTCCCTCGATTTCTCCAAGATCCCATCATCAGATCCCGATTTGGTGGCAATGGGACCTAATTGAGAGTAAACCCTTTCAAACAAAAAAAGAATTTTCGAAATTGGTCCAACCGTCTTCGAGTAATCGGTGAACCTAAATAAAAAAAAAAAAAACAAAACATACATACAATCGAATGCATAACCTCCTGCTTTTTGAAAGTCGGGTAAAAACTTAAAATCGAAATAGGTAAATGAACGTGTTACATTACGTTCCAGGTCACATTAACTTACCCATAAAATGGGGACTATTGTGACGCTCACTAGTAGCAACACTTATGAAAGTTGTGGAGGTTTTGTGTTCCAAGTTGTCATAAATTAATAAAATTGATATTTTATTAAAAATGTGGTTCTATCCTGCTTTTTATTTTTCGAAGATTGATTTTTACACCCTCTCACTACAAAATTCGGCATTTTTTCTACAAAAAATAGAAATTATTACAGCGTGACGCTCCGCGCGTCGGAATAGCTTGACTGACAAGGTAAGGCGTAGTATTGTTATATGTGTGTGCGTGTAACTGTGCATGTACACGCCGAGGCGTAGTTTTACGGCTTCACTTCTTTGTTCACAGCGCTCCGTCTTGAGTTTTTATTTCGTCTGAGGTTGCGCATCTTAGCCCGGCAGATTACTGCCCGAGCTGAGCCCGTTCATTCCGTTCAGCATTTTTGTAAGCTTACAATTATTTACACACACACACATACAACAGTACTTTACTACCGCAGACTGCAGATATAGCTTATATTTGGCACGGTGCACGGTGTAGGTATACTTAAATGTTTAAATGATATACCTTATTAAAGTCATAACTGGTATTAAATATTTTTTTATGAAAAAAGATAAATTACAAAAATACTGGAATAAATATTCCATTTCACAGATCGACTATTTCGGTCTATACCTATGTCATGTCATGTTTTATGTGGAGCCATTACATGAAGGGTGATTATCACCTGTGACACGCGTGATATTTACACGAGCTGCAACGCTTACCCACAATTTGCCTACAATGCTCGAGACGAAAATAAAAATCTGTTGATCGCATTACAACATTACAACGATATGAGTACGAATGTAAAATACCTATATGGTGCAGTCTGATACATGCAGTCTGTGATCAAACAGTATCAACACACACATAGTGTTGCTAAATGATATAGGTATCGAAATTCTTGTTACCTATACTAGTAGACCCCGGTCTAGACATATCAGAACATTGCCCCTGAACTGTGTGTCGACTACAATTTGCATGCAATGGTTGCCAAGTATTGAGAGAACAATGAAATTTTGTAGAAACAAGCGGAGAACGATATTTCACGAGTTGTAAATGTTATTTTCGTATTAATGTTAGCGAGAGCGCTATTGGGATCGGTCGCAGACTATGAGCACCTGTCACTATAGAGAACCAATTCTGCTCACGCAGAACACAAAAACGCACCGCTCTCGAATGTTTAAAAGGGTCCCTTCATTTACCCCAGTCGTGACAGCCGATAGGCCTGATATGAGTGTGCTAATAACGTTATACGTTACCCTTATCGAGGCAGGAGTGGTGTGGTTTTGTGTTTTGCGTGAGTAAAATTGGCTCTCTGATAAAGTATGAAACAACAATGCTAAGTATAAGGGTTTGATTAGAAAGATAGTCGAGTTGAAACTTGAAAGCGAGATGTTGACGAATAATTCCTAAAGTCGTAAAATGTAACATTCTTACTACGGAGTGGAAATCACAGTAGTAGAAATAAAAAAAAAAAACATTTTTAACGAAAATAGTGTGAGTTGGAATATTATTATTGCTTTATTTTTTCTAAATTTGAAGTGTACCTAACGGTGGAATATTTTTTTACCTCATGCACTATATGAAATGCAGAATATTACTATTTTCTGTTTTAACAATGAAAAAAAGAGGAGTACTTTGTTTGTAATCTCTGGAATAGCTATATTTATCCCTGATCTCTGAGTAGTATAATTTGTATGCCAGAACGCAGAATTCTCAACTGAGTTGCGTAGGTAACTCACGCGATTTTGGTAGATACCCAATTACGAGTAATACCTAACATGGGGTAGGTCTTGGAATAGAATATAGGGTAAATCTCGATCCATATAGTGTTCCAGTAGGACTTTTTAATTTGACGTTGATGAATCTGCAGGAAGAACAGCCGGTGTTTACCTACTGTTTAATAAAACTAATATAATTTTGTTTGATAAAAGGTTCTCATAGTGTTGTAATGACGCAATACCCTCCGACATCTGTCCTTGACAGTTCCTCCTCACTCCAATTTCGCGTGTTTATAAAATTACCTTTGGGCTGCCTATGTACTTCTTACCGATGTATATTATGTAAGCATGTATGTGCATTGTGCTGGTATGTAATCAGTAAGACCACATTGATTACTATGCCAAATTTTAGTTGATGAGTTTGGAGGTTTAGTTATGGGTAATGTTGTGGTTGCGTATTTACAATCATTTTAGGCTTGCTTCATAGCTGATATTAAAATATCTTGTAAAAAAGTAGAAATGTTTCTGCGAAAATAATATGGATGCCAAAGATCATAATATAATCACTAATGGATGCTTACTTAACCATAAACAGCAGACAATTTTTTTTAATTATTTATTCAAAAGTATTTGCAATTTGTGGTTAATAAAAGAGGTTTTATTTGTATTATAGTTGATTTTAATGTCTTTGGTTGACCTGATCAACCCCGTGGTTTCACCAAAATTTCACCTCCCAATTAAAATCATAAAGCTCGAATAAGAATCTTTAATCTCAAAACTGGCGCCCAGTACTTCCATACAAACTTTCAACTGCTTAGGGGTTGAATTTCCAATAATCCGTCCTTAATAAATTTTAATACATCGCAAAAGAAAAAATGAGGAAAAGTACCTAGTTTTATGATTACGGTACTATACGTATTAACAGTGAACTAGTTACACCTACGACTTTGATAAATAAATATCTAAATATTATTACAATAATTATAATTTTTTTTAATAACTGCTACTACTAATACTTCATTAAAATACCTACCATAGTGATTACCTTTTCTCTGATACCTACTACGACTAATGCTTACCTAGGTACAGATTAATAATAAAACTAACGTGAAATTCTAAGGAAGATATAAATAAGTACATATACCTACCAATTCGATCATCGAACTCCTGCAGGTACAATAGTTGGAATAAACCCTTAAACCGATTGCAAACAGTTTGACGGTCGGGTGTTCCATGAACTTTCGTGCTGTGCCCCGACAAGATAGATTGACAAATTGCTACATAAACATAACATTGATTTAAATTGAACTTTAAAATTCTAGTACCTAACCTCAACCAAAGCCTCAACATTGGATTGATTTGACGTATGTTATGACGTAACCTAAAAGTTTTGAATATTTTGAATATTTTCTAAAAATGTTATTTATGAAAGTATGAGAATCATCCATCTTTGTATTTTGAATGTAAATACAATATGTATTATTATCTAGGTACTGGTAAGGATTATATAAATTGATTAGGACTATTTATAAAGACGCTCAAACGCCATTTATACTGTGCAATGAATCTATATACCTACTAATATTTTAAAGAGAATAGATTTATATTTTTGTTTGTTTGTTACGATTTAACTCAAAAACTACTAACCGAATACAAAAAAATTTTACCATTAGAATGCTACATTTTTTCCTGAGTAACAGGCTATATTGTAACTCGGAAATCCCGCGGGAACTCTGAAATTACCGTAGTATTATATTATCTGTGCCGTGGGAGAAAAAGTGGGGAGTAGCTAGTAACTTATAACATCATTGAACGAACACTTCAAGCTGTTCTTTTTACTTATTATAGTCTCTTTGATATAAAGGAGATATTATGCTCTAATCTTGTGCAAAAAAATAAGAGATGCAATGAACCACTGGATTTATAAGGTTGGCCTTTCGCAGAATCACGATTCACGAGTTCAAGAGGAGACGCACTGCGCACGAATAAAACTTTTGGTGCTAAGATTTTTCTGATAACGACAATAATTAATTATTATAAGAAAGAAATACAAAATATCATTCGCGATTGTGATGAATGCTGCCGAGGCATATCAAGCATTTTCTCCGACATTGTGGTCACTTCTAGCGCCATCTTTCTATAAGCAATGAAAGCGGTCGGAAAACTCAAATACAAATTTTCTTGAAACCCATGTTCAGACAGTGTTAGTGCAATGATACATAATATCACGTTTTTCTCAACTTAGACATACTAACAGAAGAGGGCGGAACCAGCTCGAATTTCTTTATTGACTTGGATATTGAAAGTGGCAAGTATCTACCTGGTTATATACTCTTTGTATCTACCTACACATTATTTTTCTCGAGACCAGAAGTTTATTGTTTGGGTACTTTTACTTGTTATCTATATCTATACTAATCTATTATACTAATATTATAAAGGGCAAAAGTTTGTGAGTTTGTGACGTTGTAGGGGTAATCTCTGGATCTAATAAACCGATTTTGAAAATTCTTTCACTTATAGGAAGCTACAGGATCCTGAGTGATAAAGGGTACTTTTTATTCCGGAATTCCCGCGGGAACTTCGAATTTCCCACGGGTAAAACCACGGGGGAACAGCTGTCTCTGGATCTATTAAACCGATTTCAAAAATTCTTTCATTTAGGTATAGGAAACTGGAAACTACAGTGATCCTGAGTGACGAAAGATACTTTCTATCTCGCAATTCCCGCGGGGACTCCGGAGTTTGTGAGGTTGTTGTCTATGGATCTGCTTATTATAGATAGGAAGCTAAAGTGATCCTGAGTGACATAGGGTATTTTTTATCCCGGAATTCCCGCGGGAACTCCGATATTACCGCGGGTGAAACCGTGGGGGTCAACTAGTTCTTAATAAATTGTTTGCAAACGAATTAGGCTTTCATGGTTTCTTGCAGGCATATTGCAGCCCATAGGATGAGGCTAATTAAAATAATATACTTCTTTTGCATAGGTGTAAGATTTTTTTATACAAGATACATAGTACCCACTTAATACTCCTTTTTTGAAGCAAGTATAGCCAAGCCATATTATTATATTAAATATGAATGTTTGTTTCTGATACGCTTACACCTTAACTACTCAACCGATTAAAATAAAATTTTGCGTAAGTAGGTACACGTTTTCATTCGGTACAGAGAAGGACATAGGGTACTTTTATCCCAGAATTCTCGAGGGAACTTCGAAATTTACGCGGGCAAACCGCAGGGAACAGCTAGTAATAAAACGCGAACTTTACCTCGAGCACCAGCAACTCGGAATATCAAGACGACAGGTTTTGTAAATTTTGCTCAAATAGATTTTCTACATTTCAAGTTACCTACTTGAATCTAACTCATATTTTTTATGGATAAATAACATCGATCTCATATAAAAAGTAGATACACAATCAGCGCCAAAAAATGTCCAAATGAAATGAGCGCCCACTTGAATATTTGGGTGCGCTTTTAAATCAGGGCATGAGACCGTATAGTATTTTTACGTTTTCACCTAATATAGCATAAATATATTGTGTTCATTACATTTAACAAAAAATCAATATAACCACAGCTATAACTACGTAGATAAACACCACTGTGGACAGTTTTTAAGTGAACTTTAGTATGGGATTGAGTATCTAATTTTTATATGAGATCGATGTAAAATAATTATTATCCATCTATACTATAATAAAAGAGTAGAATCCGCGATTCTGTAAATTGAATATTTCTGACAAATTTTGACAGGGAGTGATAAAAGAAGAGTAACCAACCAACAAAAAAGAGTTATTAAAATTCTTTTCTGTCTGTCTATCTGTGTGTTCGCGATAATCTCCGAACCTACAGAACGGATTTTCATGCGGTTTTCACAGGTAGATTAAGCTAAACCTGGAGCTACATATATAGGCTTTGTTTCCTTTAAATCGCATGTTGGGAAAAAAAGTTGTCATACAAAAACGTTTCATGCGGGTGAAACCGCCGCGGGGCACTGCTAGTTTAAAAATAAATGGGTTTGAGACGAGAATCGAATACAGAATATCCTTCTTAACCCTGTATATGCTAAGACCTCTTTGACTAAGACCAAAGAGTATATAACCAAGAGGAAATCGTCTAACGGTTTCACCAAGGAGGTATATAGGTACCAAGCCAAAGGTAGAAGTAAGAAGTGTAATTTACAATACTTACATCTTACATATTATGTAGACCTACTTGAGCTCTGGGAGCTGCGATATATTTCATTAAGTTACAATTGCTCGGGGCATTGCGTTTTTAAATTGTAATTTACGTTTTAACTTTGCACAAAATCATCTAACAATTTCACCAAGTACTTACCTAAGAAATAAGAAGTATAATTTACATTGCCTGAGCTTCGGATTCTGCTATAAAATTTATTATAACGACTCGTCATTCTAATTTATACCTTGAGATTCTCGTGCTGAAGCAATTTACAAAATGAAATTGCTTATTAAGCAGTGCATTTATTTTGTAGAAACAATTCATCATGCAGGGTTTCTTAATTAAAAAAATATTCGGCTTTCCATCAATGTTATTAACCGAAACGAAAACTTCAATCTTTTCTTTGTTTCATTGATATCCTTAGGTATGTTCCGCCGGAATAATCCCAATTGGCCAAGTTCAAAAAGCCATTAGTATCGTTGCTATACAGAATTCTTTGACGATTAAAAGTTTCGTCTCGTTTTTGTTAAACTCCTGCGGAGGCGACTCGCGAGATAGGTTTCCCTCGGAGAGCCTTTTAAAAGTTACTAATCTGTATTTATTCAGGACGCGGTCTATAGCATCTTTTCATAGAAAACGAGCCCTTGTGGTAATGGTTAAACCTGGGAAATTATATATAATATACCTGTGATTGGAGTACCGAATGTAACCAGGACTCGTTACGTTGGTAAGGTAAATCTCACCTCAAGTGTTAATATGATACACTTGATACATTTTTATTTTCGTACTAGGATTAATCAGGTAATTTCATGCAGCAGTGACAGAGTGTAGAAACAGTTGAACCTGTTCCTTAACATTATTAGAATCTTGTTAGGGCTGTCTGGGGTTGTGCTACCCTGCACACCAGAGAAGAGCATCTCTTTCGTATCGTACCTCGTTTAATGCGCTACAGAAACGTGGCAGTCCCATCAGCACCCGAAACGCGTTATCATATTAGATCCGAAGGGCTCCGAAGCCCCGCTGCGTCTACACATCCACAGCAACACATATACTAGGAAGTGTAGAACGCTCTAAAAAAGTTGACGTGAACCGACAGACAGCTTCTTTCGTATTTTCTTACTCTTCTTTTTAACCAACTTCAAAAAGGAGGAGGTTATCAATTCGGACGTTTATATACCTAGATACCTATATATATTTTTTATGTACCTATGTTCGGGCATAACTCCGTCGTATATAGACGGATTTGCAAAATTCTGTTTTTTATTTGAAAGTGGTTTATTACGAAATGGTCCCATTTAAATTTCATGTATCTGATGATGAGTTTCAGAGACAGACTACGGAACTCTTGAAGTCAGTTTAATTTTTTTTTGGTGAAAATTTTTGTTTATATTGCTCCTCAATTTTTCATAAGTATATCCAATGTACAGACACGTACTCAACTGTATTATGCAAGTATATGGTGGATTGATCACTTAATTCAACATGAATTTATTTATCATTTGCATACACACGCATAATGTTTTTGTCGTAAGTCTAAATTAATTTGCTTAGTTTAAAAAAACGTGTTTTAAATTCGCATAATGTTAATATGTGGGTGGACTTCAAAGGTTGTGGCTAGTTGGCGACACGGAGCGCCTTTCATTGACCAGTTGGAGTGCAAATATTTGCTCGCCAGTGTAAATTTACTCCGCGCACTCACTCCGCCGCAAATTGAACTGTTAACGGGCAGTGGACACCGACTACTGTATCCGTACCTATATTGGTTATTGGCGTGGCGTACGCAGCGTAATAGCATTTATCCTTAGGTGAAAAATGCATAGCAAACCTACTGATCCATTGTACATATGTATATCTGGATAGTGACTCTACAAAGAAAATACCATAATTACAATAGTTAGATATCAATACATCCAAAATATGTTTGGAATTTGTCTAATGAGAAAAAAAAATTCCATTGAAACCATCATGGATCTAAACAGGGAAGCTTTTATTGCTTTGACACTATCACAAAAAACTATCTTTTTTCAAATTAAGCTCGCACTACCAGACAACTGATTTTTTATACATATTAAACATTCAGCCTCAGGGTTAACTCAAACGTTTATCACATTAAATGTTTACCATTTACCATCGAATCTTTGATACCTGGCGTAGTAATCGGATTCATTAGCCACTGCACCAATGGGGCTGTCTTCCTAGAATGATTTTTTTCATCAAGAAATGTTTGTATAATTTACAATTACTAGTAATGTTGGAAAATGGATGCTTTCTCCTCTACCTCCTTTTTAATAGTGAGGATCGAGAAATCGAAGAATTTTTTTAAAGTACACCTTTTTTAATATTCAACTATACTTCAACTTTATAATTTGTAATACATTATTGGTATTGAGCTTACGGCTTTTTATTATACTCCTATGTTCAAGCAATTAACGTATCTTTTGTAGAGGTAGAGCCATCAAGAGTTATGCATATTTCCCGCAAGTATCAGCTATAAGAACCCTTTGCGTATGTAAATTTGTCAATTGTCGAAGGAAACCCAATCTCCTAAGTGAAAATCTTAAAAGCGCTTAAGAATGAAAGCCGTTGAATAAAACATGCAGGTAAACAGGCCGACCGCGTGTCCTGTCGCTGCGTGGCCGGTTTTTTGCAGACAACTTTTCTTTACGCATCACGGTACCTAACTCACACGAAATCCTTACTATCTAATATTATAAATGTGAAAGTGAGTTTGTTTTTTTTTTGTTACGCTTTTACGCCTCAACGGATCATCGTGAAATTTTGTATTATTAATATATTATTGTTTACTAAAATCGTAACAGGAACGTATATTTCAGCAATCGTATAAAGAGAATATTTTAGATAGATACGTTCGATCACTGTCCATTGGTACTATTTCTAAAATTATCAGCATTTTACCGGGATCCTTATAAAAAATCCCTGGTCTGGACGATTTTGTCAATCGTCAATCAAACAATCATCGGATAAAATAGGTAAGTATATAAAAATCGACTACCGTGCGTTAGTAGATACATATTATAGCTTCGCAAAAATATCCAATATGACTTGACCGATTTGATTTTCTTTCGTTTACTTTATTTGTTTTTTCAAGACAAACCTTGTATTAAAGAATATTAGTTTTTACAGTGATTTCGCAACTCACATGAAAACCTCAGGCATATTGTTCACTTGTATCCTACTAAATTCATGGCTAGCATAGACACACAAAAACTGAAAGGTCTTAAAACGTCATGTCTCTACATTATAAATTAGATTAAAAAAAACATTACAAACTTTTATTTAATAATAATCTTACTAAGTTCCCAACCTGTTTTCAAAATTTCAGCTTGATAATTTTGCAATATTTTGCAAAAATATCAATAAGTATTTGAATCGATCACTAAAGTGAGTGGAGGTGTAGAAATTGTAAGTCAGTGAAAAGCATCTTTAAGCATCAAAGTATAGGTAAGTAGGTACACATAAATAAATATTTATATTTCCTATTCGCTCATCAACTGCCTTGTATGTATGTCATACTCTGATTGTCTGGGAGCACCTGTTCCCCGCATAAATTACTTGTAACGATCTCTTTGATGTCAGCCGTCGCGCGTCGGATCTGCGACGGCTTTCACAGTGAAATTGTTTCTATATCGGTAGATAATTGAAAACGGCCCTTGAAGTTTTTCCATCAGACAACCACTATAATTTATAGCGAGTCCTTTTCATTTCTGAGGTAGAAAAATATCAGACTAAAAGAATGTCTCAAAGATAAACGTTCATACCTACTTAAGTCAAGTCCTAAATTCACTAATCGTTTACTAGCTGTTCCACGTGGTTTCACTCGTGGAAATTTTGGGATTCCTTTGACAGCTCTTTGTACTAGGGTAAAAGTATCCAAGATATATTGTGTTTGCCGACGTTTATGCGTGATTCAATCACAAACAACCAAATATATATCTATCCAAAGTTCCTACCTATCCAACATTTCTAATTTTTTTTACATTCTACAAATATTATTTATAAATGTAAAACATTGTAAATGTTTGTTATTGAATTATGTATTTAAAGGGACCAATAAATATATCGGATGAATTTGGCACACGTCACATGGAATTCACGAATAATAATAATAAATCTCCTTTTTTGTTTTTCTTTATATTGTGTTAAGTTTTTTTAACTTAATGTGTGACTCTTACTCACGTCCAAGACAGAAATTTTTCTTTACAATTATGTACCTAGTAAAACTAAATTTAATACAAATTAACTAGCTTTTTCCCGTGACTTCGCTCGTGTTAGTGTAGATTTTGTTAATCTATTTGCTATCCCTTTGGGAACAGTACTTTTTCTGGATTATAAGTACAATGTGTGCTTTTTTGTGCCACTGAAAATGTGTATGCGAAGTTTCATAATGATCAGTTGAGTAGTTGAGGAGTAAAGGCGTAGTAACAAATAAGCATACATTCGCATTTATAATATTAGCTTCGGATTTATAGGTAGAATTGGAAAAAAATACGTTGATAAGAACATTAATATAATACATACTTAATCATTTTATTAATTAAAAGTTACTGAAATGTTAAGTCACGGAATGTTACTGAAATTGTTTATGACAAGTTTGATTTATCACTAATTGAATCTTACAATTAATATATTTTACCAACTCATTTCTAATCTAACAAATGTTATAAAATTTCGTTTATCTTAGCTATATCCTTAATTGAGAAAAAAAAATACAAGTTTCTTTTTGATAAAATTACTTACCGTATTCCATAAATGATTGATAATTAATTAACTTGTAAAATGCCCAGTCGCGTTACAACCATAAAATCAAGAAAAAAGATTCTTAAGCATAAAATATAGTTCTTACGTCGTTACAGTAATTCATGTATTATCTGTTTTCTTTGAAATGGTTAGATAACTTATCGTCGTTTATTATGATTTTTTTTAATAAAAATCAAATAATAACAATTTATTTATTTATTTAACCAAAACAAAAAAGTAACATGGTGTTGCTACACAAGTTGGGTACTAATAATTAGGTACTAAACTAATAATGCTTATTCAAATTTCTAAGTATATCTATCATTATACTATATAGTACCAATCCAAATGTGATCCTATCATCCTATCTACATAATGTGAAACAATAGTAATCACGCTACACTTCCACCATGATAATTAGCCTTACAATGGCCTCCGCACTAGGTAGTCCTGTATCGCGGAGGCCCTTATAGATTTAACCTTTTTTTTTTACAAATCCTAAATTCAGAATAAAATAATTCGGCATAAAATAACTAGGTATATTATGTTATATATAATTACTTTTGTTTTTTGCCAGCTCCAACTTCAC
Source organism: Zygaena filipendulae (assembly GCA_907165275.2). Lineage (NCBI taxonomy): Eukaryota > Metazoa > Arthropoda > Insecta > Lepidoptera > Zygaenidae > Zygaena > Zygaena filipendulae. Next base: position 10,351,716 of record OU015652.1, on the reverse strand, counting down.
CGTGCCGTGTAAGGTTAAGGTTAACCTGTTTGAGTATAATGAGGATTCAAACATCGATGTTTCGATTATTATATTATCAGAATATCGATATCACGCTTTTCATTGGATTTCATTATTCTATTTTCTTTATACATACCTATTTCACTAACTTCAATTACTATTAAGCACCTTGCCCCCTTAATCAAGTTGACAATCTATAATTGTTAACGAATAGAAAACTAAGGAACTGATATGACGATTCGTTCCTTAGTTTTCTATTAACGTCAACTTGGCTAAGAGGACTTATCACAGAGATCCGTCGGAGTTGTAACGAGCTTATTTGATATAGATCCGCCCCAGGCAGGCAGGCAGCCATAACGGCGGCGAGGAGGTGCGCGCCCAGCCGTGAACTTGGGTCTCAATTTTCTGTCCATCGACTATACTTTGATCGTTCCAGCTGTATCAACCTCTTTACTGTCGCTATAGAAGTAATGAATACGTCTCCACTGATTCAGAAAGTTATATTACCACTTCATATTGTGCTTTATTCCTTCCTATAAACAAGTAGTCCGATGATCGAACCAGCCCAGCGACACTCCCTTGAAGCTAAAGTTACTATGGATTTATGCGCGAACATCTTTACCAACTTTGGAATACTTAACCAAATTCCTATAACCGCGTCATACATTGCATTGGTAAGGTTGGCACAAAATGCCTTCATAGATAGATCTGTGTGTTGTGAAGTGGATTATTATTATTATAGATACCTTCAGCGATTAGTATGAAAGTGACGACTCTTAAAACATAGTGATTATTTGCTCAGTGGAACGAACTGTAAAAATGATGGGAACTGTCAGATGAGATTATGTTTAAATCTCAGAACAATAAATTCTTCTGAGGTTTTTATCTTTAAATGCAAAAACAAAAATGTCTTCTAAAAAACGGACACCACCAGCCAGTAGTCATTTTTTGTAATTGACAAACTTAACCTTTAGGTAGGTACTAGGTAACAATAATGCAATAAAGGTACATACATAATAATAATAATTGGTCCACTAGCCGCCCCCCGCGGTTTCACCCGAGGTAATTTCAGAGTTCCCGTGGGAATTTCGGGATAAAAAGTACCTACCGTATGTCACTTAGGATTACCGTAGTTTCCTACGGTCAAAATCGGTTTAGTGTATCCAAATATTACCCTCTATCACGTCACAAAGTCACAATTCACAAACTTTACCTATTACCTTTTTATAATATTATTCCTACTAATATTATAAATGCGAAAGTAACTGTGTCAGTCTGTCTGTTAAGCTTTCACGCCTTACGGCTCAAACGATCATCATGAAATTTTACATAAACATTGTCAGGGGTATCTACAGAGAAGGACATAGGATACTTTGTCCCAGAATTCCCGTGGGTACTCCGAAATTAACGCGGTTAAAACCGCGGGGAATACCTAGTTTATAATAATAGTTTAGATGAAAAGTGTTGGTTAAGTAACCAACAACCATATCCCGAAGTAAAGTAGTCTAATTTTAACTTTGATTTTTTTCCAAAAAAAGTTCCAGCTTAGACGGCTAGGTCGAATTTTAATTAAAACCTAACAAATAATCATTTGAATAATTGGGCGTGAATTCAATTAAGTAATTAATGTATTTTGAGATAGATTAGATTAGATTAGATTAGATTTATTTATTTCGCTTTAACATCATTAACAGTATATACATAATATACACAGTGTTATTCGTCAAAGGGATCGTCATTAAAATTGAATATAAATAGAAACAATAGGTATGTCAATTTAAATAATAGGTACATGTCAAGAATTTTACATTAGATAAAACATTAGATAGTTAGGTATATTAAATTAACCAAGGTTGCAGCCGGCTTTACGGAGACAGATTTAATTAATTTTTACCTCATGTACTTACGTACCTACTTCGTAAATAAATATCTTTACGATAATACCAAGATCTTTTATTTTATTAAAATGTTAGGAATTATTACCTAAGAGTAGGTAAGCTATATTTGAAAGTTGACCTTTTTCTGTTGGTTAAATACAATCAATAACAACTGTAAAAGAAGTCAAGACAGTCAAGACACAAGAAACGAAGAATAGGTTAAAGATAGTTGCGTTTACCCGACTGCCAATTCTATTCTGGTTTCATTCATTCAACAACAATAAAAAAAGTCCATATACAGTAAAAATGTATTGTTTGTTTTGAGTATTGAGAATAATATGAAAAATATGACGTTGCGGATATCGAGAGCGTGCAGCGAAGCTCCTCCCGTGCGCAGTGCGCATACAAAACAGTCATTAGTCCGCTTTGTTCAAACACATATCCCACGCTCTGACAAATTTGTGATGAAACACGAAAGTTTCCACATTGAGTTCGAATAACTGTTTCATATAACTTCCATTAAACTAGCTCATTTTAGCACTTAAACCACCTACGCTCGTGTATCGTTATATGTATCTACTGAAATATATCGTCTTTACATTTTGTTTAAGCAGTGCAATGCGGTGATGTTAAAAAGTTACGTTCAATAATGTTACCTACATACTGACATTGTTTGAATCAGTAAGACTTTCCTGTGATAGAAAAATATACAATGTAAGCTGTTCTTTTGTTGCTGATAATTTAGCTGAAGCCTGCAGACGTATAAATATATTATATTGTTAGCCATATTTTTTCGAGAGCATCCATTAACAGTGGCAGAATCTCAAGTAGATACTTACTAGACATTTACGTAATGTAGTTTTATTGTGAATTGGTATATAGGTACCTACCGGAAAATGCAATTACCTGCAAACACGCCGTGTTCTACTAGCTTAATTTTTATAATACATGATTATTTATTGGAAAACGCTTATTGAAATTCATCAAAAGTCATCCTTCGTAGGTAGTTTTAAAATACATATTTTTACCAAAAGTTCATATTCGAATAACTACCTACCGTAATATTACGTATATAAATGCGAAAGTAACTCTGTCTGTCTGTATGTTACGCTTTCACGTCTTAACGCAGAGATTCTCAAACTTATTTCTTTTACCGCCCCCTTTGAAACTCAATTATTTCTCAGTGCCCCCAATTTTTTATACACTCCTAAAACTTAAAAAAAAAAACAATTTCATTACTTTAATTAATTTAGTTATAGTGTGCAATATTAGCTGACATTCTCAACTAGACATTTTTACCAGTGATAGCAATCAAAACACAACTTTATAATATTAAGAATTTCTTGTAATCAAATTAAAAGAAACAACATAGATAGGTAATAAATATAAACTAATTATTCGATATTGAGTAATAGGTAGGTTTTAATTTTAGTGAATTTTAAAATATGAAGTACCTAAATGAAATCACAAATCAACCATCGTCCCCTAAACCACGCCAATGCCCCCCATTTTTATCTAGGCCCCTTAACGCCCCCTGTAGGTCTTCAACACAGGGGGCGTTATCGCCCACTTTGAGAAAGACTGTCTTAACGGCTCGACCGATCATCATGAAATTTTGCATACACGTTGCCAGAGGTATAGAGAAGGACACTTTTCATGCCGGAATTCCCGCGGGAATACCCAACCTATTGCGGGTGAAACCGCGGGGCTAGTAGGTAATAAATGGGTAGGTGAGACCTGAGATTTTAATTATAATTTAAATTACTTATTCTCTGTCTTAATATTTATTTATGCAGTTGATGCTATATTCAAAATTTTAAATACTGTAGGCATCAAAATGTCTCTAAATGTATTAATTATTTTGTGAAACTGTTTTGGCGAATGTATTGTGTATCTTTCCTGAATAAATAAATAAGTAAATAACCATACAACCTCTACTTAACATGGCTTTCCAAAATTATTATATGATCATTTTGATGTATACGAATATTAATTCGATGTATGTCTTTTGAAATATGGATATAAAACTTTGTGAGTTTGTGATGTTGTAGGGGGAAATCTCTGGATCTACTGAACCGATTTTGAAAATTATTTCATTTATTGTACAGGATGCTACGGTAGTCCTGAGTGGGATAGGGTACTTTTTAATTATATATTTAACAGTCAATGCACACGAGGATAACATAAAAAAACTTAGGTTCCCCCGGTAACTCCCAAATCACCTCGGGTTATATAATATTTTACTTCTTATATTTTACACTTATCGGAATTCTCTTAGGTAGAGTTCTTTGAAATACCCATACCTAACTCTTTGAAGTACTAAGATAAAGAGTAGCATGATGTAAAGGACATAATGCTAAGAAATACCTACTATAAACGAATAAAAATCTCTTGGCCTAAATTAGCTTTATTTAAAATTTGTTAGCAGCTATAAACATCAAGTGGTAATTAGCATGTTGAGTAATTTATCTTAACATGCTGTATGAGAAAACAGTATCAACTTCTATCCCAAACCGCATTTGCAAACCAACATTAGTCTGACAATAGCAATTTACAGTAAATGCAATATAAAATATAAAAAAAGAACATTTTCATAATTTGCCATGTGTTTTATGGCAAAATGAATAAAGCCTAATATGCCAAAGATTAAAATTTATGAACTCGTATTACAAAGGCATCGGTAAAGGCAAAGAGAACATAATCACTATAGGAAGGTATAATATACTATAATATGCGTACCTGACTAACCTACGGGGTTTAATTAAAACTCCTCTCAACACAGACAATAGGTAAGTAATTATTAAAGTATGTACGAGCCTAAGCATGAAATTTTTATTGGTTTCGAAAGGACGATAGCCAAGTATCTATTAATTATTATTGATCTCATAGTATTAGAGACTCATCATAAATGTCGATAGCATAAACAAGAAAAAGTATCAAAAGAAATAAAATAATTCCTTAGAATTATCTAAAGTTATCAAAAAATGAGTATTTGACATAATTTTGCTATAGGTTACCAAATCACAGCAAAAAATGTAATGGCTACAGACGATTGTACTTCCTTCACAAACCTAAAAAGTTAACTCATCTGTATTAGCTTTTATGTGGACCATTTTACTTCTTTTTTGTAGCTAGGTACTTGTTCACCGTCTGTTAGGGTTTTATAAAAGATAAAATAAAATGGGTCTCCGAAGAAAATCTCTACAAATCGTAGCAAATCTCTACGAGTACATAACGATAGCCTTTCTAATATGGTGTTGATAATTTCACTAAGTGAATCTCACGTTCTCAGCTTAAGTGTATAAGATACACACTTTACCAGATATAATAAAAGGCTTATTATCAGTTTGGGTATTTAAAAACTAACTAACAAAAATAGTTCAGAGGGGCTATTATGTAACTTATGTTTCCATCATTTTTTCGGTTGCAAGCAAAAACATTTCGGTTTTGCGATTACAATATGCACATTTTGACACCTACAATATCTAGCAATCAACCAAAATAAACATACTTCAAAAGTTGAAGCTGCCTAAGCATGAATAACTAATCACAAATTCGCTATTTTTCTGATTGAAACTGAAATGTGATAGCAACAAAAGTAACATAATTGCCCTGCAGGGGGCTTATTGACTATCCAATCCAGTATCCACAGAGGAAGTAGCGAATAAGAAAATGACCATTAAGGATTATTACGATGATTAATCAATTAATCTTCACTACAAATGCGAATGTGAGTTTATATTTGTTTGTTTGTTACGCTTTCACGCCTTAACTAGGTACTCAACCGATCATCATGAAACTTTGCATACATATTGATATTTTTAGGAGTATGTACAGAGTACTAACCCTGAGAGAAAAATAGGGGCTTGTTCGGTAAAGTTCGCGGCCGAAAAGTGGTCACCGAAAATTGGTCAACAGTATTCTGCTACCAGTGTTCGGTTGGGCACCATATTTGGTCAGTATACTCTCCCATAGTTTGCACATTATTGACACCGTGCGGGGTCGGTCACTGTACCTGCTGGTCACTGATATTGTGTCGCCAACATATCCTTCGGACAACGAAGGGCGATCGATCTCTCCGTGTAGGACAAAGGTTAATTTTTATCTCGGAATTCCCGCTTGAACTTCAAATTGACGCGAGTAAAACCGGTGGAAGCAGTTTGTATATATAAAGCAAGAGGACATGAAATTTTGACCTATGAAGCTGAAATTTGGCAGGTAGATAGTTGGAGAGTAGAAGTCAGCTATGGAAGGGATTAGGTGTTCGTATATAAATTAATCATGAATTTCAAATACGCTGGTCTGCAATAAAAGTGTTCAACTGTCCGGCAATAAGAATTAATATTAGGCCCCCTGGAAGTATAATTATCTCCTTCTCTGCATGATACGTAATAATGGGGTCCAAATTCGAAGCTCAGTAAGTGATTACATCGCAATTAATCTTGATTGTGACGCCGGACGCAGCCTGCATTCGGGAGCTGACACACCGAATGCTTAATGAACAACTGATCGTATGAACGTGAACACAATGTTAATGCAACGGTGATGTCGTTGTTATTTCCTTTTTTTTAAGTAGAACTTAGGATGCTTGAGAATATAGGGTGAAAAATGCTTTGGATGAGGTTAGCGTGACGAAAACGCGTCACTACGTTATGATGGAAACATTGGAAGAGCTTTCGCAAGTAAACTTGAATTAACATTTTCCTTTGCTCTGGATTTGGAAATGATTTATTTTTAAACGACTTCAAAAAGGAGGAGGTTATCAATTCACCTCATTGTACGCATTTAGATGTTTTCTGTGTTTTGTAAATGTATCTTTCTACTATGTGCAATAAAGTTGTTTGTTTGTTTGTCGGATGTTTGTATTTTTTTTTAATATTTTTATGTATTATCGGGCATAGCTTGGGCATACATAAACGGATTTGTAAATTTTTTTTTTTTGAAAGGGGTTTATTGTGAAATGGTCCCATTTAAGTTTTATATAGATTTGATGTATAGTTTCGGAGACAGATAACGTAACTCAAGAATTCGGTTTAATATTTTTTGTTAAAATTTCGCTTATTATGATCTTATATTAGTTTTATGAAGTCCCCAAAGAAACTCGAGTATTAACATCAACAATGTAAATACTAACGTGGAGCGAAGGCTAGTGACTATCTCTCACTTTACATAAAGTGTGCCATTTCAATGGACAAAATTTCAATGTTACATTAAAATAATACTGCTAAAAACATGGTAGCAGGGACCCCAAACTCCAGAGACTAGGGACGTAAGCAATTTATAGATCCATTTATCTCGATAGCGATGTATGATGATACCTACTTTAAAAAAAACACAGAGTATGCTATACAAATTGTGCCAGTACAATAAGTTTGAAAATCTAATTACACCAGCTGTTCTCCCGGGGTTTTACCCGCGTTAAATATAAAATAATAAAAATATAAAGCGTCAGTTGATAATTTATTGAAAAACTATTATTAACTATATAGAAACATTAGAATGGAAAATAATGTATGCCCTTTAATTTATTACTAGAACTTGTTATCCGCAGTTCACGTTAATCTCGAATTCCCTCGAGAACTCAGTGATAAAAATCCTTTCTTAGCTGAGGTCTAGTTCTCGTAAAATATAATACCTTATGCCAAATTACAAGGTTGCAATAAATGTTTGATTGATTGATTGATTGATTGATTGATTGATTGATTACATACCTACTTTGTACATACATACAAATACAAACATAAAGATGTTAACTTAGAAAACAATAGTCAAGTCATAAAATTATTATTGATCAAAAAGTTTCCCAAGAGGTAAAAGCTGGTAGCAGTTTTCTCGAAAAACTTGAAAGCGATACAACTAACTAGTAACTAAAGAAACAACTAAAGACCTCATTTCTACTATTGTATTCTCTTAACATAAAACGAGAAATATCGCAGGTACCTGACTGGTTGAGAAATGTTAATTAACTTTAAAGATATTGGGTAAGGTTATTATAATTTCATTTTATACTTAATAACAACTTCCGACTTTTAATATTTAGAATCTTGGGTATTAATTTTCGAAGTTTTATCAGGAAGTACATGTACTGCGTAACATAGTTATTTTTATCTTGATAACTTGTTACAATAAAATAGCAAGCACTTAAGTATTTTATATTTTGTTAATTACGCGGGACTTGAACGCGATGTTTTTTATGACTTTTTTGCCTGAAGTTTCGGCTGAATATGTAATGTGCTACAATAAATAAGATTTACCTACATTTTTATATACCTTACTTACCTACCAGGACAAACCTTACTACGCACGTCCTTTTCAACTTTGTAGTTTCATGTGTCATGGCAATTAAATTTATACAATTCAGTTTTGAAAAAGCTCACAAATTACGTATCTACATAGATATTATTTAATCTACTTGACATCATCACACGTTTCTATGTATTTCTGTTCATCATTGGTTGTCTGAAAGAGATCGAAACTATGCGATAAGACCGCCATTTGTATTTTCCTTTTCTTTAGGTACCTATTGTTATATTGTTATTTTATGTGCTATAAAGAATTCACTAAATAAATAAATCAGCTTCGCTCCATCTCGTAAAATTCATTATTAAAAAATATTAATACTTCGTTGTAAACGCCAATCTTTTTGGATCTGATACTTTCCTGGTTGCCAGTTTTATTTTATTTTATTTATTTTATTTTCTTTATTTCAACATTGGTTTGTTGTAATCTATCAGTTTCCATTCTAAATTAAATTTATTATGTCGTTAAAGAACAATTTTACCGGGATGAAAAAAAAGTGCCAAAGGAATAATTGTTTCATATTTCTTCAGGAGTGCTCTGATATACCACATTAAATATACATATATGTACATATACTTACAATAAGGTAACTTGCGATTTACTAAACATTTAATTAAAGTCGTTATAAAAATAAAATCATGCCTCATGGCGGTGCCTCGCGAGTTTTATTCTTGAATTTTGTAAATATTATATATTATTTAAAACATCGTTAAACTTCCTTAATAATTGAAATTTATTCTCCACAGAAAATAAATTCCATAGGAAACCCCCACCGTACATTCTATTTCCCAGTGTGAGGTCTTACCTTATCTTATCTTATCTTAAATAATGGGGTGGGCAAGCAAAGCCTCGGCACTTCGACCCTTGGGATCTTTTGTACCATCCCCATCCTGTGCTCCTCCCTCTACTCCCTGAAAACCTCGGCGGCAAAGGCTAGCGTGCAGTGGAGGGGTAAGAGCCTAAAGTCCTCTGGTTCTGGGTAGGCCATCCCCAGGAGGTCCATTCGTTTACGAGCCAAGGCATCGCACTCGCACATAAGATGTGCCATTGTTTCCACCTCTTCGCCGCACTTCCTGCAGGATGAGTCGCTTGCGAGTTTCATTTTCGTGAGGTGTTCCTTTGTCCCGAAGTGACCTGTAAGCACACCAGTGATTAGGCGGGCCTGATTGCGACTTAAGAGAAGTATGCTACGTGACAGTTTCTCATCGGTTTTGTCGCCGATAAAGCGTTTAGAATGCCTGAGGCCCGTAGTCGACGACCACTCCTGTGAGTGTCTTTTCCGGGCGTTTTCGCGAATTGCCTTTTTCACCATGTTTGCAGAGATCCCAACAAATGGCTCTGGTCCAATGAGGGTTTCATCTGATCCTTTCCTTGCCAGTTCATCTGCAAGTTCATTGCCTTGTATACCTACATGACCTGGAACCCAGATTAATCTGACCTTGTTGTTGGCGCCCAATTTGTTCATGGCATGGACGCATTCAAGCACCAACCTTGACTCCACTCTACATGATGTTACAGCTTTTAGCGCAGCTTGGCTATCTGTGAGTATGTAGATGGATTTTCCTTTTATTTCGTTTTTGATATTTTCCTTAACACAGCTTATTATGGCGTAGGTTTCTGCTTGAAAGACTGTTGCATATCTTCCCATGCTCTGGGAAGATTTATAGTGTTCAGCATATACCCCCGCCCCTGTGCCCGTGCTCGTTTTTGAGTCATCTGTATACCAGATTAGGCTACCCATGTCTGGTTTCCGTATATCTTTTTTCCATTCTTCCCTGGTTGGGATTTTCACCTTGTTCCTTTTGAAAAAGTAGACGGGGTTCATTTTGTCTTTTCCCATGTCCATCAGTCCGTCGATGTCGTTATTGACATCCAATTTCGTATGCGTGGTTTGCGGAATGGATCTATTCCACGCCCCAGCCTCGGCTAGCCGATATAGTGCTTTCCTAGCCTCAGCCTCCACCTCTATGTGTAGTGGTGTGAGGTCCAATAAGATCTCCATTGCCGACGTTGGTGTCGTCTTGAAGGCCCCTGTGATTGAGAGACATGCTAGGCGTTGCACTTTCTTGAGTTCTGCCTTGCACGTTTCCAGTTTAGTCCTTGGCCACCACACGATGCTGCCATACTTGATTATGGGAACCACCATCATCCTGTAGAGCCAGTGGACTACTTTTGGCTTTAGGCCCCATGTACTGCCGTAGGCTCTACGGCACATCCCAAATATTCTTAGAGCCTTTGTCGTGATGTTGTTCACATGTGTTTTAAACGTCAGCTCCTTGTCCAAAGTGACTCCAAGATATTTCACTTCAGTGGACCAGTTTAACTGATTTCCTGACATAGATAAGGTTTTCAGCCCTGTTAAAGTCCTTCTCCTAGTAAATGCCAAGACTGACGTTTTACTTGGACTGACCGATAGTCGGTTTTTTGTACACCATCTCTCAACTCTGTTTAGAGCCTCTTGCATTAGACATGATGTAGTCCCAGGAAATTTTCCATTTACTAGTATTACAATGTCATCTGCATATCCTACCGTATAGTACGGTCCTCTGTTCAGTTCTTTGATTCCCAGTGTGAGGAAAAATGTATAGGTTAGTTAAATAAAAACCGTTATGAAACTTGAAAAGTTCTCTAATAAAATATGAAAGTCTGTAACCTTAATACTTACATTTACATGACTACATACATAGGTAATATAAAACAAAGTCGCTTCCCGCTGTAAGGCAGTCCCTATGTATGCTTAGATCTTTAAATCTACGCAACGGATTTTCATACGGTTTTCACCAATAGATAGTGATTCATGAGGAAGGTTTATATCTATATTTTATCAAGGAATTCCCATGGGATCTCCGAAATTACCGCGGGTGAAACCGCGGAGGATAGCTAGTCTTTATAAATAAAAATGAATGTTTGTATGTCTGTCCTCTATGCGTTTCGAAACCATTGGTCCAGATTGTGATGAAACTTTGGCGGGTTGTTCTACCTGCGTCCGCAAAGGTTCCTGATGCCAAATTTCATGCGGGTGAAACCGCAGGGCACAGCTAGTATTTAATAAAAATAAATAAGTACATGAACCAGACGAAAATACATACTATTACATATAAAATAATGTTTCTTTTATTAAAATAATTACTTATTCTAAGGATACAATCTAATAAGTCATATTTACCTATGTTGGGTTACTCATAGGGTTGTCATCTGTACTATATAATAAAGTAGGTACAGTATATAGTCTGTTGTACTATATAATTATAGGATACATTTTTTTATCGTCAATCATCGCACTTTGTTATGTATTAACTGTGATAAGAACGCAGATCCGCAACGCAGCGTGGAGAATTTCTGAAAATGGAAAAATAAATAACGATTAAAATAAATCCTTACTATCCTTATTATTATAAATGCGAAAGTGTGTTTGCTTATTTGTTACACTTTCACGCCTCAAAGGCTTAACCGACAATCATGAAATTTTGCATATACGTTGTCAGGGGTAGGTACTTTTATCCCGGACTTCCCGCGGAATCTCTGAAATTCCCGCGGATGGAATTGCGTGGAACAGCTAATACCTACATACAAATTTTTTTATAATATTTAGAGGAAAATTTAATTGAAATTAATACTATTTTTCTTTCAAAAAAGGTGGCAACCCTATAATTACTCAGAGTACCTACCTAAGCATATTTTCGAGAGATAAATAGAAAAATAATATTCAATTTCACATTTTCCTTATGAAAATACAAGTACTTACCTATATTATAATTATAGTAAAATATTATTACAAATTTGAGTAGGTACCTGGAGCATGGATACCCATCTTCAGGAAAGGTCTCCGCATTATCTCCAAACCAAAACACGTAGTTTTCAAACGAGAATAGGCTTTTTGCTCGGGGACAAAAATTACAGTCAAATCAATTGGCATAGAATTTAATAGGCTAGCTGTGCCACGCGGTTTCACCCGTGTGGGTTTTGGAATTCCCGCATGAACTCCAAAGTAGCCCAATTTACTTTTTAAACCTTCCCTGAACTTCCACAAATATTTCAAGATCAAGATTAGCCAAATCGGTCCAGCCAATTTCGAGTTTTAGCGAAGCCTAAGTCTAGCAGAGGTGACTGCGTCGGGGCAGAGCCCCCTGCAGTGGGCAATCCTACGCTGTCCGCCTATACTATGGAGGGAGACCCTCCATGGCCAATACGGACAGGAACTGGGGGCGGTCTATGGACCGCGTGGAGTTTTAGGAGTCAAAAAACCAGCAATTCATTTTTATATATAGGCATAAATAAAGGGTACTTATTTCAAGCCAGGCTAAAAAGGCTGAGGCTACGTATGAGCCTACGTCATGTAATATTTCACACCGTTCCACGCTCCCTTCGATTGGTTTTGTGTTTATATAATTGTAACGGAATTTAGAATGATACTATTTAATATTTATGTAACCTTAGCTTATTATAATATAGTGTACTTATCTCTATGGCTTTTGGCCTGGGTGCAGTAGCACACGTCTTTACTCTCTACTCGTAGTGATTACCTTCTCTCTGTCTCTACTCCTAATCGCTTCAATTTTACATCAGCAGTTATTCTTCTGAGATCAGCATCGAAATATTAGAACTGATGACAGCTGATAACTTGAGCCTACAGAATTAAGCGCAAAGGACGATAAAGAAAAAGACCACTGCATAATATTTTACACAGCAAAGAGGTGTAAAGTGAATGTTGGTAAATACCTTTTCATTACTCATACTCGGAAAGTAGGTCTGAAGTTGCCTGAGAAGCGGGTTGAAAGTAACCCTTTTCAGCCCTAGGGAGAATCGCTTTCAACTGACAACTGTCAAATTATTAAAAAAAAAACTAGGTCTATTTTCACATTTCTATTGAACCATGTTTCAACTTTCTATACAGCCAGCGCGATGTAAAATTGAAATAACGTAAAGTTTAAGTAGGTATTAATTAAAATAAAATTCACTCACTTTTTCTTAAGCTAATTCCTATTTATATTTTTTTATTTTCTTTAATTAATACTTAATAATTAAAGAAAATATTTTTTTTAGGTCGCCACAATGTAAATAAAAAATACTGGCTGAATAGCTAGCCGGCCAAAGAAAAAGAAATAGGTGGGAAAGTGTCAAGCGACTATCCGATCTTCACTCATTTTTTCTTTAGCTAATTCCTATTTTTATTTTGACTTTCCTTGCATTCTTAATGAAAAGCACAGTGTTACCCTCGGGAGAAAGACTTATTACTTATTACTTTCACCCCTAGGATAACAATGTACTATTTTGAACATTTTAAAGCGGCCTGCATTATCACGTTTGCATGAACGAAGATTGACGTAGTAAATTGTTTTCATAATCGACCCATAAATCTATCGTGCCAAAATGTCGAAACATAATGTATTGTATCAACACTATCTACTATTTACAAGTACATGTCATGTAGCTTGGGGTAAGTTGTAACAAGCGAGCGTACAAATAGATTATGCTAACCACAAACTAATATCAAAATCTGGCTCAGCGTCAAAACACAGCTATTCCAACGCACTTTATTGATTGTGGCATATCATGAGAGAAGGCATATCATGACGTGTGAGGTGACACCTAGCTGCCTCTATCTCATATACCGTTCTAGCTATATCCTATGGCTTTACTTTACAATTTTTAATCCCCATACAAATGTTCAGTCCTCTAGGATTCGAAATAAAAAGACTCTTTCTTAGTTTACCTTAGTTCCAAGTTTTAAAGTAATTTTGCAAACATTTTTCAAAAAAAGCAAGTTTTCCGGCTTAATATTATTAGTCGTCATCAGTTTCACCTGTGATATCGAGTTTGCCTCGAGAACTCTTTCATATCGAGACTTATGAACCTTAATAAAAGGTGACTGTGACTGTGGAATTGGGTGCACGAATTTATTAAAAGTACTTGGCCTATATGTATGGTCAGTTAAGAATGAATTTTCATCGCAAAGTTCCCGAAGCAATTTCGAAATTTACGCAGCTAGTATAGTACAGTGTCCATCTCATTTGCGAATTGATATGATATTCTCTCTCATAGACGATTATTTAGATGTATCAATACCTAACCCACCCATGAAGGTTATGCAAGAGGTATGATGCTATAAGCCATAGATAGTCAAGTGCCACTAAGGACGAAACTTGGGACGACAGGCATTAAGCCACAGATAAATGGACCAAAGGCCTAGTATGGACTATGGAATATCTTCATATGGTGCGCTAATTTATTATTGAAGACCCTCCTCCTTTGTCCGACCGAAATGACCGAAAGCATTAATCACCTCCTGCCCGTGAAATAATAATACTTATCGTTTTTGTATACGAAAGTTTTTTCCTGCGAATTAAATCTCTCAAGATTTATATGTAGTTTCTTATATATAATGTATGTATATTCATAATGATTTCTTACTATGTTTCAAACTTTTGAATGAGAAAAATTCAATGTTCAGACATATTGTGTATTCACTAGCTGCGTAATTTTAAACTCCGGGTACGTTTTCTCATTTAATTCAGTATCTACTAAGGTTCTGAATGTTCCTGGATTATTTCATAATGTTACCTACTATCTTCCAACGTGTTGTACAAAATGTGTACTATGTCTGTACAATGTCTGTACCTACACGTACCTACGTTACGAGTGTTACTGTACATACTGTCCGTATAAAACTTGTGTTGTATATTACGTATGTCGGTTAATAGTTTATGTTCATTAATTTTCTCTGTGTCCTCCGCCGCGTCTGTCTGTCTGTCTGTACGCGATAAATTCGAAAACTACTGAATATATTTTCATGCTGTTTTCATTAGTAGAGTGATTCTATAGACAGATTTATAGGTATAGTTTAACCTGGAATCCCCGCGAGAATTCCGAAATTACTGCGGCTGAAACCGTGGGGGACAGCAAGTTAATCAAAATATTATAAACGCGAAAGTTTGTAAGAATGTATGTTTGTTACTCTTTCACGCAAAAACTACTGGATGGATTTGAATGAAATTTTACAATAATATAGCTTATACATCAGATTAACACATAGAGTACTTTTATCCCGGAATTCCCGCGGGAACTCTGAAATTAACGCGGGTGAAACCGCGGGGCGCAACTAGTAATAATATACATTAGACCATGAAAAAAAATCGTAGTAAGAAATAAGAATTACCGGACATCATTGATCTACCTATAGTAAAATCACTAAATAAATTTGAATACAACAAAGATTAATTAATTAATCAAAGGTTTGTACAAACAGTCTTTTCTTTGAAAAGGTTCATTTTACTCTAACCTTCACTGATCTTTGCCATCGAATAAAATTCAAAGAAGTATACTGAAATAATTACATTTCATCAAAAGCTTTTGAGTCTTGGTAGATTGGATTTCCTTTATAAATTACAAAATCAAAACCATCGGAAATCACGTAACTAGATATATTGAAGGTGTCGAAGATTATGCATTGTTTTTTAGAACCTTAGAAGTTACTAACACATTGATGTGCATACCACTACTTATATGACATATGTATATTATATGTCATCATCATAACATAATTAATGTAATTTTTATAACTAAGTACTGTACTCTGATGTGTGTGCCAAAAAATCTATCCCTACTAATATTATAAATGCGAAGGTAACTCTGTCTGTCTGTCTGTTACGCTTTCACGTCTTAACGGCTCAAGTGATCAACATGAAATTTTGCATAGGTACACGTTGTCAGGGGTACAGGGAAAGACATAGGGTGCTTTTTATCCCGCAATTCCTGTGGGAACTCCGAACTTATCGCGGGTGAAACCGCGGGGAACAGCTAGTACTTAATCTATATTATAATATTATAAAGCTGAAGAGTTTGTTTGTTTGTTTATTTGAACGCGCTAATCTCGGGAACTACTAGTCCGATTTGAAAAATTCTTTCAATGTCAGCTAGCCCATTTATCGAGTAAGACTATAGGTTATTATCATCACGCTACGACCAATAAGAGCAGAGCAGCAATGAAAAATGTTGCAAAAAACAGGAAAAACGTTCCTTTTGAGAGCTTCCGTTGCTTACGCTGCGATAACAGCGGCTGCAGTCGCGAGCACTCGACAACGTTAGTTAGGTATGAATAGCGACAACAAAAGACTCAAATCGAACCGATGAGCGAACAACAACGCAACAAATTTTGTTTCGTCGGTATTATACAAAATGCAGACCATTTGAAAAAGGACGAATTATATATACCCTGCGACATAAAGCCGTAATACTGTTATAGCTACATCCGCATTTAGAATGTCTGCGACCATACTATATCACGCGTAGCACCTCGTATCTTGGTTGCCACAATACTTAAGCTTCCGTAGCAAGTAAATCTACGTACCTACCTTTTGTATACTAGCTGTGCCCTGCGGTTTCACCCGCGGTAATTTTGGAGTTTCCGCGGGAATTCCAGGATAAAAAGTACCCTATGTCCTTCTCTGTACCCCTGACTACGTGCATGCCAAATTTCATCCAAATCCGTTCAGCCGTTTTTGCGTGATTGAGTAACAAACATCCAAACATCCACACTTTCACATTTATAATATTAGTAGGAAGTAGGATTATATTAACTTGGTATAAGGGATATTATCAATTTTATTATTTTAGTCAGTCAGTCTGGATTGAGGGCTTTATTGGAATCTGTGCTTAGTTCACCCAGGTGCACAAAGTCTACCGTGCGTAGCACTTAATGCACCCAGGTGATTTACTCCAGGTGAATTAAGTCTACCGAGGGGTAGATTGGACGAAAGAAACAATTTTTATTTTTTTACCTATGAAAAAATTTACATGAAAATTTCAGTACCACTCTACCTATATCTATTTGCACATGGACGGTGCTTTTTAGTTAAGCGTACCTATCTATATAACTACCTTCATTCAATGAAAGAAAGTGCTTAAAGGCTTTTCGTTTCGCACTTTGCACTTTGGGCACATTGACGTAGAAAAAACCCACGCTTGATTTTCTGTTGTTTCACATTATTCTTTGTGGAACGGAATCCTATGTTTTTCTTTCGTTTTAGGCTCATAAGGAAACAAAGGAACTAAAAAAGCTAAAGAGACCGTATTATGCGATCCTACATGCACATATAATTCCGAGTATTTTCCAGAAAAAATCACATTTTCCAAAATAAAGTAGATTGTAGCCTATATTTACGAATTGTAGTAGTACTAAGTTGCATGTATATTGTGGGTATACAATAAAGTTGTTTCATTTCATTTCATTTTTTAATTCTAGGTTTCATTTAATTATACCCATTTATTCGATGCCGTCAACCTGTAATTTAACTTGTTATATAACTTTTCCGTGAGGAAAAAGGTTCAGGAAGCAACTGTACCTAATTGCGATTAATGAACAAGAGGGGATATATTTTTCATTCCAACATCGAACCCTGAAAAGGCATTTAACAAAACGCTGTTCGCAACGACGTTCGGTGACAAGGGTCATTTAATTACAAGGGCAGGTAAATTTATGGGCCATTTTTGCTCAAAACCAATATTTATTGAAGTGTGTACTGAGGCATGACGAGTTTTTGCTTTATGCTGACGTTGACTTTATTAACTTAATCGATCTAGGTACTCGTAAGGACTTACTCGAAATTATATGAGTAGAATAACTTATTTAGAGATATCTTTTCTCAAACCATATAACACCTACGCGCGACATAATCACTGACGTAACATTATACTTGTGCCATCGCAAATCTTTTTATCACACAGAAACACGCCTCTTCTTCATAGATGACGTCCTCGTCCGTATCCCTCCCTTCCGATAAGAAGAGGAATTACAGACGTTGCAGATTCACAGAGTAGGTAGGTAGGTAATACTTGAACTGTGACTCAAAGTCACGTAGCATAAAATTATCAGCGGGCATGGATAATATTTGCTTCTCAGATAATGGATTAAGAAATGTGATATCGTGTAGGAATAGATTCGACATATTTTGATACTACTACAGGTAGGTACTGTCATAGATGAGTCAATAACAAAAATATGTAAGGATATTTTTGAAAGTTGGTTAAAATTTATTATTATTGCATTGTATAGCGACACTCGCTAAAAATCATAATGTTTTTTGGATAATTTTTCATTTTTATTCTTCTTTATTGCTGTCAAATGTCAAGTTTAGATGTTACAGATTTGTTACCAAAAACCAAGGAATTTATAAGTAGCTACTACGTACAACTAGTACTTATAAATTCCTTGTCAAAAACACATATTTACCCCCATAAAATTCGACAAAAGTGTATTTGAATCTTCATAGTTTATTGATGCTAACTTTACCAAACCTTACACGCCTTCAGAACCTTGTGTCAGCCGAGGCACCTACCCTGTATTGTCGCCGATGTGCCGACAAGTCATTTGTGAATAAGGTCATTCACCCTCTTAACTCCTTATTCTTTGCTAAGGCTTTCTCTGTGATTTATCCATTACCTATCTTTCTTTATGTTGGTTTTTATTAGAGTGAAAGGGTGAATTACCGAGATTCTGAGTACAGCTCTCGCATAAAATTATGTCGGTGCATCTAATATTAGTAGGATAAATGGACGCAGATAAGCAATAACATGTTAACCCACAAAATTAAGTTACTGATTCAGAACGATTTATTGAGAGTCAGGGAACGTTTCTTAATTATGTGTTTACCTTATTACATTGCTTAAATATGTAACTAAATATTGAACATAAAAAATGTTGATACAAAATGGCGCTCCTACTTTTAAAACACGGTTTACTCAAAATTTCTCCAGTATGGGTTAACACACTATTGCTTATCTATGTCCAAATACTAAAATATTTTATCTTTATTTTTGGCATCTAATAGAGCGATTGTGATTGTATGGCGTATGATGTGGGCAAGTAATGTCGTAAGTCATTGTGATTCAGAGTTAACAGTAGATACTTTAATATTTAAAACCAAACCGGGGCTTAGATGAAATATTATATTAGAGTTAATCTTTAATAATAATAGACATACAACAACGGTAACAAAGAAACTCACTGAAGAAATGAAATCCTTTTATAAAGGAGTATCCTTAAGGGACAACTGGAAATTTGTAGCACCACTGCCGCGGGGCGTAAAGCTTGGTTATAATTATTACGATTTAATTCGTAGTCTAATAAATGGATATTGATAAGAAATAGTGTGTTAACTGAGGAAATTTTGAGTGAATCATGTTTTAAAATTATGGCGCCATTTTTTGTTATTTTTTTTTGACGTTTTCTTGATATTTAAACAATGTAATAAAGTTAATATACAACGTGTTAATGAATTACCTGAAAACCTGATACACCCCATTTAAAAAAATAAACAATAATATGATTCAAATATATTTTATGTCGAAAAAATTAATACTTTAAAAGTTATTGAAAATTAGTTTGGAGGTGACCTATCTACGAAATTCCGAGCGCTACGCCCGCGCCTACCGGTTCGAATTTTTTTCTGCGGGCGGCGTACGCGCCAAATATTGTATTATAAATAGTTTAGACATGGGCTAGTAAAAATGAAAAAATAGAACCTATATTAAAACATAGTGCGATCGATTCGCTAGTCGATTCTGAGCAAACTACTTTCTAGTTTTCAGTTAATTCATTAACACGTTGTATAGGTATGTAGTTGAAAAACGTTCTATAACTCCCAATTTTTGCTTGTCGGCATCCAAATGATCCAATCCTCAATAAAACATGTTCTCTATTTTTAACGTTTTTACTGTCGTAGAAAATGTTTTAGAAAGTACACATCTGAATTTCATGATTTTTTTTTTATTGAATGCATGCTATATGGACATTATGTATCATACACGGAATATATTCTTAGTTCTTACACCTATGATTCGTCATAAAAATTTAGATTATATTCGTAGGTATTATGAATAATATAATTTTTTTCTAAATAAAAACGCACGTAAAGCTATTTATCGAAGTGCATAAACCTCTAAACCTCCAAAACTTTGACGCGAGCATATTATTATAATATTCCCTCATGTAATGAAAAGATAAATCTTAGTTGTAAAAGTTTATTTTACCCATATTCAAATGAGATTGGCCCGTAAGGCGTCGACGGCTGTATCGGGGTAAGCGTAGCGCGTTCGTGTACCCACTGTGTCGAAGATAATCAGTAGAAGTTCGGTGCAGGGTTACCAAGTGAAATTTTTGCAAATTGTCTGTCTAATCTATCTATAATTTCCGAAGTTGTTGTTATTTAACCAGACGAATGCGAAGTTTTTATTTGTAGATTAGTAGTTCCGTCCATTTGGATTCACAACCGGGATCCATCGGATGCTTTAATTCAACGCCATTCCGTCTCCTCTCCCCCACTAAACCTATCTTTGGTAGATAAAACTCAAAATATTTTCCTACACTATCTTCACAATCATTAATGGTCTTTAAAAAAAAAAATTAATTTTTCATCCATTAATTGAATATTCCTTAGTTTTTTTTCGGTTATAGATACGCTCTTATGATGATTTTAAAGTTTTGAAACAACTCAATTTTGATTGCACTTTCTTCGGTCGTGAGCCAGAAGGGAGCAATAGGATTGCATTCGTAACCCCCTCCTGGATCATTGTTTTTTTGCAGCTCGAACTGGCAACCCTGTGCTGGAGGTGTTGAGCCGCGAGCAGCACGGTGCGGTGACGAGGCTGGCTGTTATCGATCGCGCACTGCGCAACAAGTGCCACAGGCAACACCGACAGCATACAGTTGCTATATATATACAGCCCCACAAATGAACGCTGAAAACCACAACTGTTGCATCCACGGTTATATTTTTATATCTCAAAAAAAAAACCATTGAATTAAAAACAAATACGCACATTGATATAAAAAGGAATTAAGCAGTAGGCAACAACTATACGTAGCAAACCTTTTCATGCCTTAACGGCTTAACCGATTGTCATGAAATTTTGCATATCTACACGTTGTCAAGGGTACAGAAAAGGACATAGAATATCTACCTACTTTGTATCTCGGAATTCCTGCGGGATTTCTGAAACTAACTCGGGTAAAATCCCATGAAATTTTGCAAACAAGTTATCGGGGGCACAGAAAAGGCCATAAGATATTTTTTATCCCGGAATTCCCTCGATAACTCCGAAATTATCGCAGGAAACAGCGGGCAACAGCTATTTAGTATACCTACCTAATAAATTATTTGCCTTCTTGTACTAAGATCCCCTGCTTAATCCACTTGCTGATTGATTAGGATTTTTGTCCACATAGATCCACTGGGAGATTAGTTTCGTACAATAAAATATCTCCGTAATGCTAAGGTCTCCATCGATTAAATTTTTATGGGTTTTTCGAAAAGTTTCACTACTTACTGTGCACGAAGGTAAAGTGAGCCTAAGTTAGTAGTAATGATGTGGATCGTTTTAAAAATATAATTTAGATACGCCCATAACTATGCAAAGTTGTCACATAAAATATGAAACAAGAAGCACAAAATAATGTTACATGAAGTTTACTTACGACAACTCCGCTCATGGTTAATATCTCCAGGCAAAATATAAACATAAAATTAAATACCAGCCGCAAGCCGAAGGTAGAAAAAATCTAGTAATTTACTTTTGTAAACTAAATTATAAAAACACGCTGAAATAATTGCATTTCACGCAAGTTATGCACAACGTAACGTAACGTATGTTTTTTGTTATATCTAAACATTTATGAAATTAAACGTCGCGTCGGGCTCATTACGTTGATATCGCGCTCACTGCCATGTGGACGCCGATAAGCAATAACATGATAAGCCACAAAACTAAGTTATATAATGACACATAACGCTTTATTGAGAGTTATACGGCCGCACTCAGAGTCGACTTTAATGATTACTTAGTTAAGTATAGATTTTTAAAACAAAACTGCCACAATCAGAGACGTTCAGTAAATTAATGTTAATTGGCATTTAATGAGATGTAACTTAATTAGTTAAATGCCAATTAACATTAATTTATTAAACTTGTGTGATTGCGGCAGTTTTATTTTAAACATCTATACTTAACTAAGTAATCATTAAAGTCGACTCTGAGTGCGGCGAAAAGAGCGTTTTTTAATTATGTGTTTACTTAATTACATTGTTTGAATACCAACAAAATGTTCAACATAAAAAAATGTTGACACAAATTGGGGCTATAATTTTAAAACACGATTTACTCAAAATTTCTCCAGTGTGGGTTAACACACTTATTGCTGATCTATATCCATCTATTAGTAGGTATCTATAGTTAGCTGAACTCCGGTTGAATTTTGTCTAGTCAACTATCCAATTCTACCTTTCCTTCGACCCACTAAGAAAATTGAGTTTCAACCAACTACGAAATGAGACTTATTGTTACAGTTTGAAGCCAGCTTGGATAACACATGGAAAGGACATAGTTACCTGTTGTTAGAAGATGAAATAACAGCGTAATGTTTGCGGTTGAAAACCATGTGGGTACTGATACAGATTGAGAACTATAATAACGCACAGAAAAAAATTGTAATGTCAAAGTTTCTAAGTCGCCTGCCTGTATAAAGCAGTAGGTAAGTACTCTTGTTAACGGTCGCACTCAGAGTCGTTTTAATAATTACTTAATTTTAAGTGAAGATTTTAAAAACAAAACTGACGCACTCAGAGACGTCGATTAATTTTAATTAATGTTAAGTGGCATTTAATTAATTAAGTTAAATTTAGTCAAATGGCACAACATTGAACGACTAAAACGACTGAGTGCGGAGGCTGTAAGGTGATAAACCTTATTTGGTGCATTAAAGCCTTAGGGAACACTATACTAAGTGACCCATTTATTAATTTTTTTGTTATTCCCTTCCCCCCTATCAGTGACCACTCGCAGTATATGCCAAGACCCCACCTCCCCCCCTGAATGGGTCACGCTCACGTAATAGTATGGGTATATTCCCTTATCATGAGGAGTCTTTGATCGAATTTATTGTGACAGAATAGGGAAATAAATTCATTCACTACAAATACAGTAACTTTATTGAATGTCGAGTAATTAATTTTATTTTGAAGACACAATTTTATTACGTTTGGTATAAATAATATTTATATATAAACAATATTACAGCTTATTAAGTATACAATTTCTTTATTATTATATATGTATATTTGAATGATTTTATGTAAACTGTTGTAAAATATGGATTAAAGTCATTTAAATATAATCATGTAAGAGATTTAAGCAAATATTTTTTCTTAAGCTTTCTTTACTCTTGTGTTGAGAGAGTTCAGTGTAAAATTACAAATCCAGAGGTTTTTTTTTCATAAATTTCATTTCCGATGGTTTACAAAATAATTTTAATACTTAGTTACTTCATTCTAATATAATATTATAAATATAATGTACCTCAGTATAGAAAATAAGTTCGCGTTACATTTCGGTGCATATTTTTTTCTAATATGAAAATATTATATAAATGTTAGGTAGTTTATAATGTTTTTCATTGATAAAAAAAGTATTATTAATATGATTGTTTTCCAATTATATTATAGGAAAGGAAAGTATTCCATAAAAAGAAGATTTTCTGTACATAAACTTTATATCAAATTATTCACCTTTTCGCTAAGGCAGATTTTCAGGCGATCGTCACACATGGCTTCCAAGGAGTCACTCTGATCAACCCTGAAGTGAGCACTGTCTTCTCTATCGCTTGGGAAGTCGGTAGGCCATTTGGCTTCATGCCAGCCATTGTCGGTTTCCCCACTAGACTGCATCGACGACGGTTGGGTCCATAATATATTATGTCCTGATTGAATAACTGGTCCAAAAACCTACGAGGGTATACCATTTTGTAATGGATTGAAAAAAGCTGGATGAATACTTTGTATGGAATTAGGAACTTTTTGTTTTGAGATAAGGTACCTACACCAAAATAAATAAGCTACAAGTAAAACTGCTTGTACATTTACGTAAATGATTAAAACAGTACAAGTTACCTGCTCATCTGAAAACAAAATAATAACGATGGCGGGTAAAAATCAAACACTTGCTGTTCTCCGCGGTTTCACCCGCGGTAATTTCGGAGTTCTCGCGGGAATTCCGGGTTACTATATAGCCTATGATACTCACAAATAACTTGGCTTTCTATATCGGTGAAAGAATTTTCAAAACCAGCTCAATATATCCAGAGAAAATACCCCATACAACCTCACAAACTCACAAACTTTACCTCTTTATAGTACTAGTACCTACTATAAATTAATATGAAAAAAACAGTTTATTAGGTACACTGTCATGACAGTAAGTATATATTGCAAAACGCATTGTACAGTTTTACTTACTGTTTATTTTTTTCAGTGTAAATTCTTGGAAATTGGTACTATATAAAATTTTAAGGTTGATTTCTGGGTTTTGGTAATTCGACACCGAGTGAAACCGTAGGAGAGTCGTCGATGCGGTCTAGTTAAGAAAACAATCATTTATGTACAATACGACATATAAATAATAATAAATATACAATTGGTATCTAGGCTAGATGTCTATGGAAATGGAAGCATAGTAGATAGGTATTATAATAATGACAAAGTTTTAATTTTTGGCATTACGATTAAAAACATCAGACATCAATAATAAACACGTTTTCATAAAAAAAAAATATTAACGTTTTGTTTGACAGCTTATTGCTTTAAAGTTTAAACAAAGAGAATATATTATGATTGGTATAAACCACTATCGAGTGTGGCGTTGTTTTTGATTTGAACCTCCCATGTTCAATACAAATTTACCTTAATTTTCTTTGACTTTACACGATAGCAAAGTCGTACATAGACAAAAAATTGAATTTGATGGGTACCTATTGCATAGTAGATTATTATATAGTAGATTATTGTAGATTATTGCACCGAGCTCAAAGTGCACGTGTTAGTTAGGTTGGGAGTGCATGGGACCGGAGGGCACTAAATTAGCACGAGTGCATGATTACTCACTTTAGCAATGTGCGTAATCTACTTTTCTTTCAACTACCAATCTACCTACCTGCCGTGATAAAATATACCTATACCTACTCAAAATAAAAGCAAAGTTCAATTCATCTTCTCCACAAACATTAAGATACAATTATTTAATGTGCAGACTGCAGTTATTAAAAGTAAAATTTGCACTTTTACCTGGAACATTTATTCTAGTTTTGATTTATTTGTGAACTAACTGTCCCCCGCGGCTTCACCCGCGGTCATTTTAGGGTTCCCATAGAAATTTTGGGATAAAAGTAGGTACCCTATGTCACTCAGGACTACAAGAGTTTTCTATAAGTGAAATAATTTTCAAAATCGGTTCAGTAGATTACCCTACAACGTCATAAACTCAAAAATTCACAATTCACAAACTCACAAACTTTACCTCTTTATAATATTAGTACCTATATCCTACTTAAATAAATATAATATAATTAATATAATTATTTTCACCATGTCGGTTTGTTTCAGTCGCACTTAATTTTCAGACAGTATCTCTCTGGTAAATTTATATCTAAAAAAAAACAGTGCATTAATGAAAACTGTGCACTAATGAGATTTCATATAACATTTCTGCACTATTTGGTTCTAAGCAGAAAAGATGTCCTTTGTGCTCGGTTTTGTAATGATTAATGCTAACATTACTACTTAGTTGAAAGTTGAAAGAAAAGTACATTGCTTGATTTGGCAACAAAATTTTCTCGGAAGGGCAGAGAATTTATTAAATCACAACTAACTTATCAAGGTCATCGTAAGTCAAATGTCAGTAAGAATAGGGTCCTCAGT
Source organism: Zygaena filipendulae (assembly GCA_907165275.2). NCBI lineage: Eukaryota > Metazoa > Arthropoda > Insecta > Lepidoptera > Zygaenidae > Zygaena > Zygaena filipendulae. The sequence continues at coordinate 10,325,798 of OU015652.1, read as the reverse complement.
TATCAGGTAACTTTTACTTTGATAATTCGACTCTTACTACTGTAATGATGAACCAAAACCTTGAAACAACAAGGATGTGTGAATGATTTATAATTTTACGTTTTAGAGGTGTGTTTTTGTGTTGTTTTAGTGTTTTCTTTCATGACTAGTATAGTAGTTATATTATCTGTGCTATGGCTATATGAGTTTGATTTCTTTCAGTTGCTTGAACTCTACCTAAATCTCAGTAGGTTTGTTTGTTTTTTTGTATACTTTATTGAGCATAAACAAAGTGTTAGGTATTTATTGTTAGTTGGGATCTGTAATGAATTCAGTGGCTAGTCTTATGACATAATTATAATATTATTTATGTATACAATAGGTATATAAGTTATTCATCATCCGACTCCAATCTCTCTCTTTGTTTACAGTTCTTGTGATTACAAGAAAATGGACTTTTACAGTTTCATCAAATTATTTGTCTCAAAACTTTGTGAAATTTATAAAAGTTAACTCTTTCTTTTCTATATTTTTTTGTTAAAAGTGGTTTTTAATTTATGATATTAATAGGCATCTACATTAGTTTGGAATTTTAAATATCATATACGTATAAGATTACTAAATTGCCACCATCACATAGTTTTTTATTCAATGCCTGTTCCTTGTATAAGTCCTTTAAAAAATCTTATTACACACACACGTAACTAACAGATAAACTACAATAGAAAAACTTACATAGTCAACCAGTCACAGTTATTACTAGTATACCATTTAGTTAAAATACCTCTTTTTAATAGAATACACAACCCCTAAATCTTAAATACACACACTCACTGTCTTGGCGTTATAAGTTCAGTAATACAATTTGATAAAGTTATTAATGATATTTTTTTATGAAAGATATTGATGTATATTTTTAATATTATTTAGAAATTACTTAGATGTTGTTAAAAACAATAATAGGTACAAGAAAAGGATTATATGTAAAGGATGGGGACTTGGGGAGAGGTTACCATCTTTATTTTAACAAAGAAATCAGAATAAACATTTTAGGCATGAAGGACTTACTTACCTTACTTTTATACTGAAAATTTATAAACTTGTTACACTTACTAATTGCTTCTTTAGTTAAAAGGATCGTCGAAGAATACGTCACTCTTATAGAATCTGTACGCAATTTAACTTTTGCAACCCGTGGATATTTCATTTAGCTTTAATTTGTGTGAACTAAAGTACGGGAAACAGTTTGTAACAATGCGAAAAGTTAAGATTGGTTTGACTTAAGCTTCTACGAGGATCCGTTAGCTGTTCAAAATTAATAGGTAATTAGATATATAACATTAATTTGGATCGTAGGTACCTAATTGTTTAGCAATTTAAAACCAATTGTCTCTTTGCTGACAGACAACTGTAGGTACGTATAAATATGAAAAAAGGAATGTTGATTGAGTCTATAACTTCAACATTGTCACAGCCGGTTGCTTTTCTCATTAAAACATATAAAAATCGAAATAGATAGAACTCCCAATCATTTACCAAACCTAATTATTGCATCCAACATGGTTCTTATTGTTAGAATCGTATCTTTTAATACAAAGCGGTACTACCCACAGTAGTATTGGATCGCCCATTCTTCGGTCTTTACGACACTTTATGGACTTTACCCACTATAACCATACCATTAATATTCCTTGTCTGAATTGATAAATGAAACAACTCCCATGCGGTATTTCTGTCATCGACCACAACCGTAGGTAGCGTGCTATGACCACTGACCAGACCGTCAGCGAAATCTAAGCGAAAAATATTTGAGAGATGAGTAGGTATAGTACGCGTTGCATACTCATTACGTGTTCGGTGTGGTTGGCAGAGACCTTTAACTGTACGTAGTAAACAGCGTCCAGATCGATATCCCAGCTGAGGAGCAGAAGGTAAAAATGGTATAGTCCTTGGAGGTGATGTGTAAAGTGGAAGAAGAAGTCAAGATTCGGAGTTCCATTCTGAGCAACCTTGAAACAGATAGCATTTGTTTAATCGGCAATGTTGGAGCATTAAATCAATATTTGTACCTACATTTATCCATCTAAGATTGCAAACTTGTACTTGATGTGGACGTGAAAATTGATAGAGATCTAAGAGATGATACACGAGTTGCGTTTGCTGTTATGTCGTTCCCTTATTTGTTGGAGGTGTGCCAGCTGGGCGGCGGAGGGTACGTGAGGCGCGGCGGGAGAGGTGCCAGCGGGCGGGGTGCCTGGCGGGCCCTGAGGCCCCGTCGGTAGCGACTGCCGCCGCCGCCGGCGCAGCGCCGGGGACAAATTATACTTCACCTTGGCCTGCACCAACAGCTCCTTGAAGATCTGAGATACGTTCGTGCCCTCCTTAGCGGACGCTTCGACGAAACCGTTCTCCCAATCCACGGTCACCACCGACTCCGTGGTATGGAAGTCTACCTGCAAGCGTAACTTGATTTACATAAAGAATTGTAACCAGGATCACGTAACATACATTGAATAGGGTCAGTCGGAGAGAAGCTAAGGCACCGAACCGCAAGCATGCCTCAAGGTATCACTGAGAAACAAGTTAACGTGTGTTATTTTGAACAATATCGTATCTTTTTTCATTTGTTTACTCCTTTAAAAAAATCTGCAATTCGCGATGGTTACGAATACGATGGTACAGTTAGTTGGTTTTTAGATGAGTTGTGTTTATTAGCATCTGACTCCAAACAATGACTTCAAAACATAGGTAAACAAGCCTACAGCTGACGATGGGGTAGGAAAAGCGTATTTCTTTATTCTTTAAAACACTTTTATTTATTTACTTATTTATTCTTTATTGCACAGTGTGTACAAATGGCGAACTTAATGCCTTGCGGCATTCTCTACCAGTTAACCATTTTATGTCTTTTGTATTTATCGTAAACACTTTTATGCCTTTTCGGCTAGTTTTGAATCCTATTTGCGCCTAATAGGTATTATGTAGAAGAGAAATATAGAATAGATAGAGCTAAAAAGAAAAATATTTTTAGTTTATCCTAGTATAATATTTAGGTACTGTATGTGTATATTTGTATGACGTTTTCGGGTTCCGTACTCAAAGAGTAAAACGGGACCCTATTGCTACCAAGTCTTCGCTATCCGCCCGTCTGTAGGTACATATGTCACCAGGTTGTATCTCATGAACCGTGATAGTTAGACAGTGGATTTTATACCTTTCTCTATTAAAAGTTAAGCTGATAACCACGAAATATGTATAGTTATTAAGTAGGTAGTTATTAAGTATAATCTCTGTTTGCAAAGTCACGAGCTATACATACCAAGGCAACGTTATGTATTCATATACCTACATCTGTAGGCATTATTATACAGTAAGTACTTGACTTTAATGAGCCAAGATTTGTGACCGTGAATTGCTTAATGGGTTAAGTTTATTTGATCTCAGGTGCGAGAGAAATGTGTTTGTGTTATTTAATGCGATGTAAAATTTTGATACTCCTATGTAAATATTGGTTGTTGAACAGATTATTTACACGGTTCTGTTTGCCAGCCTATGCCTAACGTAGTATTAGAAACTATTGAAAATTGTTAGGTGGGTTAACGGAGTCATGCTTCATTTTTGTTATATAGATTGTTTGACCATGGGTACGTTTTTCTGTCCAAATAGCCTATCTGACTAGGGATACGATAATACAATACGTATTTTTATTACCCGTGGTCTGATAAATTGAGATAAATAAATTTTTGAAAAAATACAGTTCTTAATATAATATTATATTAACTTAGATTCCTACGCGAACCGCTCTCCTGAACGCTCTGTGCTGTAAGTGTGAGTGTAGTGATAAAATGGAGCTCCAAGAAGAGGAGGCGAAACCCGAAAGGAAGCGCTGCAAGGGTAAGTCACGCCGAGCATTCACCGCGTAGCTGCACCCACGCAATAAGGCACAGGGTTTAAGGATTTCAATAGCCATATACCAAGGTCAGTGTTATATTACTAAAGCTTACACCCGCTTGAAATATAGTCCACTGCGCTCTCATATTGTGACCCCTTAACGGCAGAAATTTCGAGCCGTATTCCACCGCATAACTTTTCTGGAAGAAATCGTGTAAATACTTGTATGAGTTCCTCGCTCTTTTGTTATTTTCCTATACAAAATAATTTTGTTTTGGAAACCCGATTAAAAACCTATGTCCAATTTATTTGTATATGTATCACTATCAACAAACTATTTTATTGATATCTAGCTATATTTTTTTTGTTATTTTGCAGCACTTATTTTGTAATTAGTGCTGCAAAATTATCTACCCACCTATAGTACCTAAAGGGTCCGCCATCTAAAGTTTTTTTTTTCAACTAGTGCTTATTTCGTGAATGGTAACACTTAGCTCATGTCTGATTTGACAGATAATTAGTTTTATCCTTCCGCTGAACTTCCTTCTTGTTCACAAAAATTGAAGAGGAGGATATTGGCATCATTTGGTTTCAACAGGACGGCGCTACGTGCCACACAGCCGAAGCTACACTCGATGTTTTGCGCCCTGTTTTTGAAGATCGCATTATCAGCCGCAGAGCTGATGTCGTTTGGCCACCTCGGAGCTGCGATTTGAGACCGCTGGACTATTATTTGTGGGGTGCCCTCAAAGATAAGTGTTACGCCGACAAGCCAGAGACAATTGACGCTTTAAAGGACAATATTCGTGAAGCCATTGGTGAAATACAGCTGCACACAATCGATAATGTGCTTAAAAATTGGACCGATCATGTAGGCTACTGCATGGCCAGCCGAGGCAGCTATTTGAATGAAATTATTTTCCATTATTAACCGGAAGGATTGTACTTTCAAATAAAAAAATAAATTTGAGAAAATATTCAGTAGTCTTTTTTATAGCATTTTCAAAAAAAAAAGTTATTTGGCGGACGCTTTATTAGATTTACGTAGTCAGTAGCATAGTATGAAAAAGAGTGACAAAAAGGGAATGGTAGGTACCTACTTATTGTTGCTAACCGCTGATTTTCAGGCTCTAATAGCTATCCTCTATCTAATGCATATTAGCTAAATAAAAACATATTCGGAAACGAATTAGTGTAACAATTTTTTCACCACTAAACCAAACAATTTTAAATGAAATCAATTAATAAATCATAAACACGTAAAACCCATATTATACAAACCTGGCTATAATATAAAATCGTAACAGCGAACATAAAAAAAAAACATTATACGAACACAAATTTAAGTTGCTATTCCATATACAAAACTTATTTACCTTTATAAGAAAATGTATTAAAAAGCGATTTCTTTTACGCCCTTTACGCCTACCATCTTGCGTAGGATGAAATGGCAACACTCCATTGAGGATTTTCACAGGTGCCTCTATAGGTACCCGCGCCGCCCAACCCTCCTGCGCCCCGCCGCCGCTACGCGCTGCAGCGTCGTCGCACGTGCCAGCTGTGAATACAGCTCAAGTTACGGAGCTGTCTCGCCGTGACTTCGCAACCGTATTGGCATCTAAGACAGGTGCCAAAAGAAGAGACCCGGAGCGTGCTGCTGTCGTAAACCGAGACGCGGAAGGTTTCGTCTTAGTCCAAAACAAGAAAGCGCGCAGTCAGAGGACGAGTAAAAACCGTTGCGGTACCGCACCGACGGGGCCCAACTTCCTGCTGCGAGCCGCAACGCCGACTACGCCGATGTACCTGTCACGTCTGTCCCACACTACCACAGCGCAAGATGTTACAGAGTATATCAAGACGAAGACCAACTTTCTTCTGAGGACCGAACTGCTGGAGTAGCGTCATAATGCTAGTTTCAAGGCTTTTGTGGTGCGAATCCCGACAAGCAAATTGGACACCTTTATGAAGGAAGACTTTTGGCCGAAAGGTGTGGTCTACAGGCGATTCCGGGGCAGGATACCGACAACCACCACCAGAGCGACAAAGTGTCAAAAATATAATGTTTTTTATATTTGTATATTATGTATGTTAGTTTGTAAGGTATTTATCTATGGGCCCATGTTGCCTGATAACAAAACAATAAATAAAATAAATAAAAAATATAGACTATCCATAAAAGTGAATGATTTCAGCTAATTTAATTATTATTAATTAACTTTACTACAATTACACACGCAACGTACGCGGGTGAAACTGCGGGCATTAGTTAGTAATAGGTACACATTTTTTAATCGACGTCACTGGCAAAGTAGTTTTGACCTAGTTATCACGAACTCTAGCTTGTTCTTTGTGAGTGAAAATTGTTATAAAAGAGAGTTTGATGTGTGTTCGCTGGTGCGGATATTGGCTAGTCAACGGACGTTCTGAGTCTCGTCTCAGCCATTATCCGGAATGCACCGGGTTGTTCCGGAGTCTCCCGGATGAGTCGTCACCACTAATAACGGAAGTACATTATGACTACACGTTATGAATGTTTATTTTTATCCTAGCTGCATATGGAATTTATACTTAAAATTAAATAGTATTGAAGCGGTAGGAGATAATTTGTGATACTTTAATTATTTTTTCACACCACATGCTCGACAATGCCGAATTATATGTCATGTAAACCTTACCGAAAGCAAGACATTATATCTCTTGGCTTTAGCCGGGTTATAATGTTCTATTGAATTTCATTATAACCCGCTGGTCAATAATGTGATTTTCACTTTCATAATTCTTATTGCTATGTCCATAACGTCTCATTTCGCTAAACAGAATGTGTTCTCAGCGGGCGCGGCCAACTCGATTTTCGAAGACCGAAGCCGTGGCCCACTAGATTCGCAGTGAGACGAACTTCATTTGTTTGTCAAATCGAGTAGGCCACTCCAGCTGAAAGAAGTGGCTATATAGGATCTACTAAGCCTGGTTTTTTATTGTCTCGCATTATGTGAGAAAAGTAGAGTATACACCACAGGGATAAAACTGTTTTTTTCTTGGGCGCTTGAATCCCTCACTGCACTCAGGACTCAATCTTAATTCCCTCCCTTTGGTCGGGAATTAACTTATAACACCCTCGCTCCGCTCGGGAGTTAAATTTGGAGTCCTTCGTTATGTTCAGGATTCAATGTAGCGCCCGTGACATAAAACAGTGCTTTATCCCCTTGGTGTATAATCTACTATTTCACACCACATGCTCGACAATGCCGAATTATATGTCATGTAAACCTTACCGAAAGCAAGACATTATATCTCTTGGCTTTAGCCGGGTTATAATGTTCTATTGAATTTCATTATAACCCGCTGGTCAATAATGTGATTTTCACTTTCATAATTCTTATTGCTATGTCCATAACGTCTCATTTCGCTAAACAGAATGTGTTCTCAGCGGGCGCGGCCAACTCGATTTTCGAAGACCGAAGCCGTGGCCCACTAGATTCGCAGTGAGACGAACTTCATTTGTTTGTCAAATCGAGTAGGCCACGCCAGCTGAAAGAAGTGGCTATATAGGATCTACTAAGCCTGGTTTTTTATTGTCTCGCATTATGTGAGAAAAGTAGAGTATACACCACAGGGATAAAACTGTTTTTTTCTTGGGCGCTTGAATCCCTCACTGCACTCAGGACTCAATCTTAATTCCCTCCCTTTGGTCGGGAATTAACTTATAACACCCTCGCTGCGCTCGGGAGTTAAATTTGGAGTCCTTCGTTATGTTCAGGATTCAATGTAGCGCCCGTGACATAAAACAGTGCTTTATCCCCTTGGTGTATAATCTACTATTAGAGGCCTCTGTTCTCTATGATGAGTTTTATTAAAGTACAACATTTTCTCCAAAAAAAAGATTATGATGACTAAAATAATCAATCAAAATTAATCCACAGATGATATCGGTCTACTCAAAGATTATCTCTTTCAGCGTAATTGAAAATATTAACGGCCATAAAAGATTTCAGGGAAAAATCGATTGGCACAGTACTTAATTTCCGGCTTTCGGTGAAAATTAAAATTATCTATTCATTGCCACTTTAATCGACAGCGAAACATAAAAATAGTACATTGTTATCCTAGGGGTGAAAGTAACTTATTAGATCGAGGGACTAAATAAGTCTTTCTCCCGAGGGTAACACTGTGCTTTTCATTACGAATGCAAGGAAAGTCAAAATAAAAATAGGAATTAGCTAAAGATAAAATGAGTGAAGATCGGATAGTCGCTTGACACTTTCCCACCTATTTCTTTTTCTTTGGCCGGCTAGCTATTCAGCCAGTATTTTTTATTTACATAGTGGCGACCTAAAAAAAATATTTTCTTTAATTATTAAGTATTAATTAAAGAAAATAAAAAAATATAAATAGGAATTAGCTTAAGAAAAAGTGAGTGAATTTTATTTTAATTTATACCTACTTAAACTTTACGTTATTTCAATTTTACATCGCGCTGGCTGTATAGAAAGTTGAAACATGGTTCAATAGAAATGTGAAAATAGACCTAGTTTTTTTTTAATAATTTGACAGTTGTCAGTTGAAAGCGATTCTCCCTAGGGCTGAAAAGGGTTACTTTCAACCCGCTTCTCAGGCAACTTCAGACCTACTTTCCGAGTATGAGTAATGAAAAATAATATTACAGCCCCGGTACTTCACTTAGGTACAGGTTTGTACAAATGGGGATGTGGACTACTTTTGAAACTCAAAATTCTAATTAGTCCATCAGTTGGAAAATAAAAAACAATTGACACGTATTTTTTGCTTTTACGAATAAATTAAAATATACTGAGATAAAGCGCATTAAAGTTTAGGGTGAAGGGGTCGTGACGTTACTAACCGCTAAAACCGCCAAACTGTCAGAATAGTAACGTCACGCGAAATTTCAACTCAATATATCGCCGTTATTTTTTGATTACGTAAAAAAAGAAAAATTATGTGTCCAATACTTTTTAATAATCTACAAGACGGACGGAAAAAATAAAAATTAGTCAACATGCCCATTACATCTAAAAAGTTGTTTGAAGCTCTATGTAATGTGTATCCCTCTATCTGCTCAATGTTAATGTTGAAAAAAAGAAAATAAAAAAAAAATAAAAATAAATGTCATTTGGCCATTGATTTTTTACGAATGCATTTAGCAAAATAATTTTATTTATTATTATGATTAAAAACACTAATGACAAAATTAAAGCAACATCTAATTTGACTCTTTGTATGTATCCTTATACATATGTGTCTTAACTCGGAAAAGAAGTTGATTGAGGCCAATTCGGATTACACATAATTATTTCACTTACATATTAAATGTTTCCCGTCATTTATTTCTATTATACCTATTTTACTTGTTTAACACTTAATGATTGTATGTAAAACAACAAAAGATCGAAACAAAAAAACGACTTTCGCCATCATTCCACCGTGAAAACGTTCGTTATGAACATACAGTATATTTATTACATTTGAACAAACAATACCAGTGTTTGTCTCAGACAGTGTTGTTTACGGAACGTGGGCTCCAGTCGTAACAAGTCCCGAGGGACCTGTGAGGTGTCACACTCATCCACATCTCCCTTTGCTTTTAACGCTTTCTTGTTTAACTATAGTGTGACACAGTAAAACTTCACTTAACTATTTAAGGTGTCATGAAAGTAACGCCCCCCGCTATAAAAATTCATATCTTCTGAGATGTTTCATCTATTTGCTTTAACTGATTTTAAACATTCTTTCACTTTTAGCAAGCTACAGTATTCCTGAGTGACATAAAGTATTTTTGAACCCGGAATTCCCACGGAAACTCCGAAAATAACGTGTGGACCGAAACCGTGGGGGTCGAGTAGTTATAACTAAATCGATATACCCATAGTGGAATAGGGTGAATGCTTGATAATAATTATACAGTATAATATAATTTTTTATATTTTGCAATATATATATATATTATAATTTTTTTTTATCGAAAACTGCCAAAAGAGGCCGTTTTTGTCACATTTTCTTTTTAATTTTTTTTTTATTTGGAATTTAAAACAAATTAATAATTAAAATCAAAATAAAAATTAGTTTGAAACGTCACTATCATTGTTTATACCCCACAAGTACTGCATTTTTTTATGATCGTATAGTTAGGTATATTTATGTAGTGTTACCCCTATATTTTTCTAATTTCATACCATTGTAATACAATTTCCATAAAACACTCCACCCGTGAAATTTCATCTATAAGTATATTGCCAGTAGTCTTCGACCAAAGTGGTTGAGGCTACTTATGACATACTCAATTTGCAGAAGGACAAACATGACGAAATTACAAGGATTCCTGTTTTATCCAGTTGGCTACATTTAGAAAAATATATCTCTGATTTCACTGATCATGTAGCAACTTTTCCGTTTTTTATTTAATAAAAATTTTAACCATGTCATATTATGATATTGTATTTTTAATATCATAGTTATTATATGATAATAAGGATAATAATAATCCACTTCACAACACAGATCTACATGATCCCACACTAAGCTATAAGCTTGTGTCGTGGAAACCAAGCAAACGTGGTATACATATAATACATAATTGTAATAAAGAAAAAAAATTGATAAACAATAAAAGGAACCGTAACTTATCATAACGGCCGCCATGATTTCCGAAGTACTAACCGCTTGGGGAAGGAAACATTAAAGTTGAGTGTCATAATAATTTACAGTGACAATAAAGAAGCCACGGCAAAACTGGGGCCCGATTTTATCGCTCACCTGTCTCGCCCCGGTTTCAGCTAAGTCCACTTTATTGCCCACCACAACTATGGGGACGGCCGTGCTCTCTTTAATCTCGTGGATTTGATCCCTGAGCGCTCTCACTTCAGAGAAGCTGTTAGCATCTGTTATGTCATACACTAGAATAAATGCATCCGCGGACTGCATTGATAGCGTCCGCATTGCGGGGAATTCGTATGCTCCCGACGTATCCAGAATGTCCAGGGTGAGCCTCACTCCAGATACGTTGAAGTCACCGTGATGCATCTCCTCAACCGTCCTCTTGTATTTCGTAGAGAATGTATTGTAGAGGAATTGTGATATGAGCGAGGATTTTCCTACTTTCGCGGCACCCAGGACTACTATTTTATGTCGGACGGCATTGTTTGTGAGGTTGCCGCTGCTGGATACGTTGTCTTCTGTCCTTTCGGTCCTGAAACAAGTATAATTATTTATGCACCATGCTAGCTACTGGCCAATAAAGTGCTCGCGGTTTGTTTTGGAATTTCCAGCCCTTCCAGGAGATCTCTTTATTGTACCGGAATAAAATATCTCAAACATTAATTTACCTACATGCTAGGTTTTATTTGTATCCATTTGTCCTTGTTTTTACTTGAAGTGCTTACATATGCACAAACTATATAAAAACGTAGAAATAGGAAAAAACAGTAAAAGTGGTTATATTGCGTTGTCTCTACCTCAGAGTAAACTCTACTATTTCTTCAATGTACCTATAGACACCGGAAAGTTTTATTATAAGTAACACTAGCTGCTCTTCGGTTCCACCCTTGCCAATATTGCGATTATCTACGTCGGAACTCCATTTCATGATAAACCTTCCTTTTTTCAAGCAATGACAGTGAAAATCGCATTAGATATGTGGTCGTACTGTTTAAGAAAATTAATAGAAACAGAAATAGCGGAAAGCGCTTTATAAGGTTTATAAGATTTATGCTGCTTAGTAAGGTTTAAAATCTTTAGATTATTAAAATCTGAAAAAATAGGTTAATCGAAGGAATGGGATCTATAATATTAATTTTCGATGCTCACAAGTTTTATTCCACAAAATATTAACGTTAATGTTAAAAACAATAAAATGCACTCAACAATAAAAATGGGTTATGAAGTCTGTAATTACGCTATCTGTTTTTATTTGAAACGGAATAACAAGTAGGCGATAAAAAGAAGAAAGGCGAAGTGGAGGGTAAACGAAGTGTAGAATAATATATGAGGTAAGAATGAGTTTTATGTTCAAATACATACGTTTAAAAAGAACGATAACAATGCAAATTAAGTGTGACAGTGCGAGGATATGCAGAAGTGTGATTGGACGAGAAGTTAGCGAATATAATGACACAACACAGTGTGATGTGTATTTTTCAAAAAATTGGTAATTTAATGTGGTATAAAAATATCTTATAGATATCTATTGTAATATCTATTGTATTGTATGTAATATCTATTGTATTTTTTAAGCTGTTAAAAGTTACAAATTCAAACTACACTATTTATTTTTTAAACACTATCTGTCCCCTGCGGTTTCGCCCTCGGTAATTTCGGAGTTCCTGCGGGAATCCCATAATAAAAAGGACCTTCCTAGCTTCGTATGAAAGAATTTTCAAAATCGGTTTAGTAGATCCAGAAATTACAACCTCACAAAGTTCGGGATAAAAAGTACCTTATGTCACTCAGGATCACTGTAGCTTCTTATAAGTGAAATAATTTTCAAAATCGGTAGATCCAGAGATTACCCCTACAACCTCAAAAACTCACAAAAGCCAGAGTTCCCGCGGGAATTCCGGCATAAAAAGTACCCTATGTCACTCAGGATCACTGCAGCTTACTAAAAGTGAAAGAATTTTCAAAATCGGTTCAGTAGATCCAGAGAGGTGAATTGTGAGTTTGTGACAATGCAACGTCACAAACACAATTCACAAACTCACAAACTTTAGCTCTTTATAATATTAGTAGGTATAGATAACAATGTATATTATAAGAATTAAAAAAAATACCAACTTTCAAATTAGTTTTCCATTGAACTAAAAAAAAGAAACTTCAACAACTGTGAACATCACGGTAGGGTGTGCAATTAATATTCTGAATAACGCTATATGTATATGTATATTTGTATATATATATATATATATATATATATATATATATATATATATATATATATATATATACCAACCCGTTTTTTGTCCTGTTGATAGTAGAAAAAAGTCATGAACAAACTTTTCCTGTTTTCAGTTAGTGATTTTCAGTGCTTATGCAGTAGGTAGGTAGGTATCGCGCGCCACACAGCTTGCTTATCGACGGGCAAAAAAACAACCACCGATCAATAACTGGCAAGCTTGACTCACAATTTAGAAGTTTAGTCATACCATAATAACTACCTATTAAAATACAATATACTGTTTTAAACGTTATCACTTGGTTAACTGTATGAAAAACTGCAATGTTTACGAATTCAAAGTCAAACCATTTATTCAAATTTGACCCATAATGTGGCTCTTTTGACGTCAATAAAGTTACAGTTACAAGGTCACACCCGTGTCATGTAAAAGATATTAGATAAATTATACATATAAGTACATATACTCAATATTACCTACTAACAACAATATATTATTTTTTAAACGCGTATATACTACTATTATAATTAGTATTTATTACTAAGTATTAAATGCAAATGTGACTTTCTTTGTTTGTTTGTTTGTTGATACGCTTTCACGCTTTAACGGCTCTACGGTACAGAAAAGGACAAAAGGTAAATTAAAGTCGCGGCTCCGATATTAACACGGGTGAGACCGCGGAGAACAGCTAAACTACTATATACTTATAATGAACATTCTGATTCAGGGTAAATACAAAATCACATATTATAGTCCCGCTAACAACACCGCATAAGTCATTTTTACCAACTTAAGACTACATAACTGTTAAATTAAAAAAAATCGATGCAGGAATTTTCCTTTTTTCTACTTATAAATACCCTAATTAGTGATTAATTATCATTACTTATTTTGACGATTCACTTTATTTCAACTTGTTAACTCAACTTAATTTTTTGGTAGGTATTTGTATAGAACAAGCCCGTAGTTGCACCCGCTTAAATTTCAGTGTTCCCGCAGGAGTTCTGGAATAAAAAGTAATCTATGTCCTTTTCTGTGCCCCTGATCGGTTAAATAGTTAAGGAGTGAAAGCGTAACAAAAAAAAACAAACTTACATGCGCATTTAAAATAATTTAAAAAGTTTTCTTATTGCTTACCGACATGATAATGGGAACATAAAATCCAACTTTTATGTTTCTAATTTTGAGGTTCGACTCTGAGTTGATATGATGTAGTTATTAATTTCTAAATTAATTATTAACTCCGCTAAGCTTAACTGCTTACTTAACTGCTACAATCTCTACTCAAACACCACTTGAACTTCCATACCTATATATACACATAAGTAGAGTTTGTATAAAATAAGGAATAGTAAGACTTGGTAACTGGTAAGTGCTAGATTTCCTCCTGATATAGTTGACAGTAGGTGTATCTTAAACTAGTACATCGACATTGAGAGCAAATACATTAAAATTAGCGTAATTCATTTTCATAAAGAAAACAAATCTAACATTTAAAAAACTGTATCTATCTACCCAACGTTGGAATGATTAAGATTGAAATAATAGACATGTATTTTTTGCTTTTTCGAATTATTTAAAAAATACTTAGATAAAACGCATTAAAGGTCGCGACGTCATAACTAAGTATAAAGTGTACCTATAGGTGTGACGTCACACGGAATTTCAACTCATTGTATCGCTGTTATTTTTTTGATTACGTTAAAAAAGGAAAAATACGTTTTCATTTTTTTTTATTAATCTACAAGACGGACTAAAAATTAAAATTTAGTCATCATGCCCAAACCGCGGGAAACAGCTGTAGTAGGTACTAAATAAAAAAAAAATTAAGGATCTACTTATTTAATAGAACCTGGTGGCACCGGAAACACAGAGGTCTACATAGAGTAGGAGTAGTAACAGGGCAGTATTTAATAACATTTTCATGGGGCCGCCAATGACAAAGGGTAAAGTAGTACATAAGCGAAAGTAGTAGGTGTAATAATCGTTTTATGGGCCCGTCGCCATAGCCCGTCGCTAGATAAGTATTTATCAGCGGGAGGGTGGATATTAATTTTATTGGTCTACTCGTATTTTATTTAAGCACCTCAATTTCCCGGTGTGGCATGTTTTATAGTGTCTAATAGTTGGACATAGATAAGCAATAGTGTGTTAACCCACACTGGAGAAATTTTGATTAAATCGTGTTTTAAAAGTAGGAGCGCCATTTGTGTCAACATTTTTTATGTTCAATATTTAGCTACATACTTCAGCAATGTAATAAGGTAAACACATAATTAAAAACTCTCCCTAACTCTCAATAAATCGTTCTGAATCAATAACTTAATTTTGTGGGTTAACATGTTATTGCTTATCTGCGTCCAGTTGTTCCCGTGGTTATTTCCGTGTGTATTTATAAATAAATTTCAAATTAATGTAAAAATAACAGCTTTAAACTAAATATATGTAAAAGTATATTAAAAACTATAATTCTTAAAGTTTCTGTCTGTCTGTCGGTCGGTCTGTCGGTGGTTCTGTTTGGTCCGGGTAATCCCCGAAACGGTTGGATCGACTTTCGCAGGCAAATAGCTAATGTTATAAAGAGTACCTTGTGCTACATTATTAGAGTTCTTATACGAAATTATGTTGAAATATAATACGCCAGACTAAACATTGAACAATGTTTTTTTTTTTTTCACAAATTCGTATGCTTTAAACGGTAGGTAGGTCTATACAAGGAAAAAAATGTTATTTCTATAAATTATAGCAAAGTTTTTTTTTCCAATACTGATAGATAGAATTTTTCATAACAACTTTTATTCAATCTCAATTAGATTAGGTACCTACCTACATTGTTTTGGTGAGATATGATTCCAACGAATCAATATAAAAACAGTTTTCATAAAAAGTTAAAAACCAATAATATAATATTTGTGCTTCCATATTCGTTTGTTATTTTTATTATTTTTTTTATTTAATACCAGCTTCACTTATAATACTAAAAATATAGTTCTTAACAGCGTTCATAAAAGAGTAAGTATAGTTAACCAGTAACGTTATCGTATTAAATAATTTCGATCGATATCCGCGTCTACGTGTCCACTTAGGAAATAAGTTCACTATACGCAACGGATTTTGATGTAGTTTTCATCATATCATAATTACCAAGTTGATATCTAACTTTCATTGATAACAATATTATTAAATAGTAATATTATTATTATAACAATACGTATTATTATTATATTTATTATTCCAGAACAAACAGGTCCCGAAAGAATTTTGAAGGTAGAGAAGAACAGCTAGTATAGATAGGTATGAAAAAAGCCAGCCAAGTGTGAGTCGGACTCGCGCACGAAGGGTTCCGTACCATTGTCTATAAAAACGGCAAACAAATCATGTCTGTTGTATGGGAACCCCCCTTAAATGTTTTTTGTTTTATTTTAGTTTAATTATTTCTTTTTAAAGTGAATAAGTACATAACTAAATATTCTGTCAACATTTCAAGCGTCCACCTGTTGCCATTATCAATATCGAACAAAAACAAGCAAAAAAAATCACGTTTGTTGTATACCCCTTCAAATATTAATTTTATTCTATATTTATATAGTATATATTTGTTGTTATAGCGGCAACAGAAAAACATCATCTGAAAAAATTCCAACTGTCTAACTGTCACGGTTCATAAG
This sequence comes from Zygaena filipendulae, assembly GCA_907165275.2. NCBI lineage: Eukaryota > Metazoa > Arthropoda > Insecta > Lepidoptera > Zygaenidae > Zygaena > Zygaena filipendulae. The sequence goes on along the minus strand of OU015652.1, from coordinate 10,309,357 downwards.
ATACAGCCTGGTGACAGACAGATGGACGGACGGACGGACATCGAAGTCTTAGTAAGTAATAGGGTTCTGTTTTACCCTTTGGGTATGGAACCCTAAAAAGGAACTGGGACAAGATCGTCGCTTAGCCAGTAGTAAGCTGTACAACTGAGACTATGTACTATAAAGCGTCTATAGAGCGTACAATGAACGTCTAAGCTCAAGCCAACTCTACTTGAAGACAATATTACCAAGTATATTGTATTTATATTCCGTTACCTATATGTTTACGTATATATTGCCATGTACATTATACATTGAACCTAGTTCAGAAGCCAAATAAGCACACAGCAGCAATAAGTACGATTTTGAATCAGCGCCAAAATACGTTTTCCGGTTGAATCAAAACTTTATGTTGCTTTAGCTCTCTGTATATTTTTAGGTTAACCGCCAACAAGTAAAATAACATAATATGTATAATATGTATTTAACTAGCTGTGCCCCGAGGTTTCACCAACGCGAGTTTGGGAATTCCAAATAAAAGTAGCCTAAGTTACTTCTTATAACATCAAATAGGCATACTTATAAACTTACAAAAAAAAAACCTTAACTCTTTGTAATATCGATAGTACCTACCAACGTGCAATTCTGTATATCTGAAAATGTCAAATTCATCAAATTTTTGCATTCTAACAATGAAATAGAGTTAAAAATTTCTTGATTTTACTTTTTTTAGATATGGGATTGTATACGTACGGATCATCGATATTAGTGTAGAGATAGATTTTTGGGGTGGACAGACACGTAGTATTACATACAGTTGTAGATCCAACACATGATTGTCGAGACGTGAGTTCGAAATACTGATTTAATCCAATAAACCACACAATGCGAATCGTTAACTCAATCCCGAATCACGTACTACAGTCCTAATAATACAAGGTTCGATCAAGCGACATTTCCCTCAGCGGCTATAATACGCGTTATAGGTAGGCAGGCATGGGAAATTGTGATCTTTGCTTATTCCGCACCAAAGACGTATTATAGAGTACCTACCTATACGTATAGAATGGATACCGCACGTTTATAAAATGGACGTAGATAAGCAATAGTGTGTTAACCCACACTGGAAAACTTTTGAATAAATCGTGTTTTAAAATGATAGCGCCATTTTGTGTCAACATTTTTTTATGTTCAACATTTTGTTACATATTTAAAAAATGTAATAAGGTAAACGCATAATTAAAAAAGGTTTTCTAACTCTCAATAAATTGTTCTGTATCAATAACTTAATTTTGTGGGTTAACATGTTATTGCTTATCTGAGTCCAAATGTATAAACGATACTTGTTATCTTGGACTTTTTAGCGATTTTTCAGCAAAGGTCGTGTGGTTTTCAAAGCACATAATATGACTCGATATTACGTACGTAGGTACCTATATACCAAATGTCGCCTAAAATTGCTAGTGTGTTTAAAAAATCTCAGTAAGAGATCCACTAAGCTATGACTCTATACTAATCCTTACTAATATTATAAATGCGAAAGTGAGTTTGTTTGCTTGTTACCCTTTCACGGCTAAACGGCTCAACCGATTCACCACGAAATTTCGCATGTACACGTTGTCAGGGGTACAGAAAAGGACATAGGCTACTTTATCCCGGAATCCCCGCGGGAATTGCGAAATTAATGTGGAAGAAACAATATTAAATTTTGCATGCTACCTACACGTTGTCAAGGGTAGGTACAGAATAATACTTTTATCTTGGAATACCCGCGGGATCTGCGAAACTAACGCGGGTGCCAAAGTAACTTTAACTTTTCACGTAGTACGTATAATTACTCAACCGAATATTATGAAATGTTGCATACATCGTTGTCAGGGATAGAAAAAAGGTCATAATGTATGGATTACTCATATTATACTTTAATTCCATTTCCGCGGACACTCAGAAGTTAAGCACGGAAAACATATAATTCTTAATATTACTTTAAATGTGTATAATAATTATTTTTTGTTCTCATGATCAATTAATTTTAAGCCCGGTGCTTGGGTTTCAACTTTCAACCCGATAATAGTACATTGTTATCCTAGGGGTGAAAGTAACTTATTTAGTCCCGAGATTGCCGCGAGCCCGAGCGTAGCGAGAGCGCCAATAGATCGAGGGACTAAATAAGTCTTTCTCCCGAGGATAACACTGTGCTTTTCATTACGAATGCAAGGAAAGTCAAAATAAAAATAGGAATTAGCTAAAGAAAAATGAATGAATTTTATTTTACATAAATCAACCATTAGAGGTGCTACTGGCCAGTAAGTATGCCCCCTATGACATAAAAAAAAAACTTGAGTTTCTGCCGTATCCAGCTGTCAGTTGAAAGCGATTCTTCATAGGGCTGAAAAGTGTTACTTTCAACCCGCTTCTCAGGCAACTTCAGACCTACTTTCCGAGTATGAGTAATGAAGCTTGTAAACGCCCAGGCTTTTATCGGGTTTGCCCGATAATTTGGATATGCTCAATAGCAAACATAGGTGCGACAAGGATAGATTCTCAACGAGATTGTAACGTGATATTTATTATATTCCTATATTTATGTCTGTTTTCAGCACCGATGGGCGCAAGCTACGAGTTGTTCGCAAAAAACCTACTCGTAAACCTCAGCGTGATTGAATTGGCTCCTTCGATTTACATACCCGTGTGAGTATGCACGTATAAGCACATATACATGCACCACTCAAATTTATTTGTAAATAAACGATCGACGAATCCTAAGCGTGGTTTTACACTCGTTTTGACTAATATGAACGATTAAGAGTGGAAATATTTGCTTTGGAAATACATTCCAAGCTGAAGGTTTACTGAAAAATAAAATGTTTACTGAGGACAGCTTTATGAACCGATTCCTCACGGAGAAAATCTGTAATACAATATTCGTCTTATTATAATAAGGTTCATTAGTTAAATTCAATTGTGATTTAGAAATCCAGTTCTTCGTTCAGAAAGATGAAGACACTCACTCGTACTTAAATACCTAACGCAATTTATGTACATGCAAAAGATTGGGCCCTCGTATATTTACTTTCTACACGGCTAAATTAACCTTTTGTGTGTTTTAGGTATAAGGGTAGATATATTATGTGCTTGCTTGCATTTAAGGTTTAGCGTATTACCTACATGTTGGAAGGTAGGTACCAACAGTCGATAATCTACAATCTTTATAAATAAAAATGAATGTTTGTATGTTTGTCCTCCATGCATTTCTAAACCACTGGCCCGATTGTGATGAAACTTTGGCGAGTTCTTCAGCCTGCATCCGCAAACGTTCTTGATATAAAGATATCGTGCGGGAATTCTGAAACTCACGCGGATGAATCTCCGAAACAGTGGGACCAATTTTGACGGGACTTTCACTGTTAATAGCTGATGTAATAAGGAGTAAATTAGGCTACTCTGGAGTTCCTGCGGGAATTCAGAAACTCACAGGGTGAAACCGCGGGGCACAGCTTGTTTATCTATATTTATACTGAATGAATGACAGGCATATCAACGTAAAGCCGAAACTAATGAAGATAGAAAATTTCTACATATAAATATGTCATTTATCATACAACTGGAACTTTCCTAACTCTTTTCCTAGGGCATTGCCATTTTGAAAAAACCACGTGTATGGCATGATTGTTGTTGTATACGTAGATTATCTATCTGCATTATCTTTTTATTAATAGAATAAAGAAGTTGAGTTTCTAAGTTTGGATGCAAGGGCGTAACTCCAGAACTACTGAACTGATTCATATATTTTTTTCATTGATAGAAAGATTAAGTATTCCTGAGTGTAATAGGATACTTACTATCCCGAAACAAAAAGATACCGAAGAAATACCGAAATTTATGCTTAGCAAGACAGTTGTTTTGACCGGAAAGCGAGTAACGAGTAGTGGGTTGACTGGCTGGTGCCAATATATTCTCCTGACACCGGAGCATTTACTGAAATCACTTGCCACAATGGCCGAATGTACTTAACAAAGCACTGAACTGTTTTTGTTGTAAAGGCCGAGATCTGAATTTCAGTTGCGAATTTCTGAGCTCGCGTCGCAAGAATGGCGGCTACTAGGTATGACATTTATGTCGGACTCCAAGGACAAACTATCACCACTTCATTTCATAGACTGCAAAAATCACGTGTCCAATACTTTTTAAGCAGGAAAAGAAAAAAACACTCGGGAATTGATGCTACATAAAGGTCGGTCGGCCGTTGTTGAAATAAAAGTTCAATAAACAAAATTTTAACAAAAACATAAAAACTGACTTCCAAAAACACAAAACTAAAAAGCTAAAAGTAACAAAATACCGATTTAACAATACACGTAATATTATTATTGGTTTGTGCTACCACTGACTGGTTTGAATTCGGTGCCTAGCCCGCTTGTATCTGCCCACTTGGGTTGCTCTTCTCAGGACGAGCTCGTGGCGGGAGTGGACTTAGCCCATATACTCCATATTTGGCTTGTCACCGACTTCAAACCGATCAGTAGTAGCACAAACCAATAGTAATATTTATGTGTATTTTTGTAGTTTTATTTATTATTGAGTAGTTCTGAAGACCATCTGTGGTCTTCATCATCAGTTCCACTTCTTAAAATTTTGCTTTTCGAAAGCAAATGAACGATTTACTTTAAAAAACACCCAAATCGCTACAGGAGTACCTATAATTTTTAAGGAGTTCCCTCGATTTCTCCAAGATTCTATCATCAGATTTCGATTTGGTGGCAATGGGACCTAAGTTGGAGTATACCCTTTCAAACAAAAACAGAATTTCCCAAATCGGTCCGTCCAACCGTCTTCGAGTAATCGCGTAACAAACATACAAAAAAAAATAGAGACGAATTGAGAACCTCCTCCTTTTTGGGAAGTCGGTTAAAATACAGTCGAATTGAGAACCTCCTCTTTTTTTTGGAAGTCGGTTAAAGACCTTTAAAGAGTACGGTTTATTTAATACTTTGTGAAGGACGCGAGGTGTCAGGAGGATAAAGAATACTCGGACGAACGGTGCCTTGAAGGTACGGCGTAAGACTAATGTCTAGGTAACCGACCGCTTCCTGACTAACCAAGGCGTTTCAGTGGGTGTAACTTTTGATGCGATATGAGCGTAATTTACGCGGTGTAAAAACAGTAGAGCAAACTACGCTGCATTGGGTTTCATAATAAAGTCCAGTTTCTGTCACACGACCACGCAAAATGAGTAGAAGTTTCATATGAAAAAGAGTACAGCGATTTGCGCACGACTTAGCCAGTCTGGCTTCAACCTCAAGATACTATAAAAGAAAAAGCTTAAGCTGTCAGAGAATTCAACTGACTGACTAATTACTGACTAATAGTTTCACCCTGACCCGCGAAATCTGTAACAATACTTTTTCTTCGACAGTAAAAAAGCGGCCAAGTTCGAGTCGGACTCGCCCATGAAGAGTTCCGTAGAAGCAAGTAACATAATAATATAAAAGTTCTTGTAGGTCGTTGTAACTTTGATCGATGTTTTAATAATAGTGTATTTTTTTTTGCGGTTTACGATTTATTAGCTGTGCCCCGTGGTTTCACCCGCGTTAATTTTGGAGTTCCCGCGGGGATTCAGGGATAAAAAGTACCCTATGTCCTTCTCTGTACCCCTGACAGCGTGCATGCCAAATTCAATCCAAACCAATAACCTACTTACAACAAAGCTATATAATTATATAGGTATAATAGTACATTAGTACATTCTGTGACAAACACGACAATTTTCGTCACCGCCCGTGGTTATTGTCGGAAAGAAAGCATTTCGCTGTAAGTATTTCCGAGAATTATTTCTATTTGTTAAGTAGGTAGATACTTCTCTCGTTATATTGTAACAATACAAGTATGTGCGGTATGCGATAAGAATAAGTAATTAAGTATATATACATAGCAAAGTATGTACAATGTATGTGCATAATATGTACCTACGCCAAACAACCTTACTTTACATTTCGTTAATGTAATGATAACGATGACAACGAATGACTTTTTCTACATTATACATATTATATTTCATGTGTTTGTATTATATAAGCTTTTCTGATTGACTTTTTACTTATTCAAAAGTTTTTATTTGAAAAATCGCATGTAATTAGCTGAGGTTGCTAATTGACCCGCAAAATTAAAAATAAAAACTAGGGGAAACTAAGAAAATTGAAAAGCTCCCAACATGATCAAAGTACATATGGTTTAAGAATAGTAAGTTAAAATATCATAGGATAGTACTTATCCCTTTTTATCAAAAAAAATCCGTAAGCAGGCTAGAATTAGAACAGAAACCGCGGCAACCAACTGGTTATAATAACGGTATAGGTAGGTACGTAAAAGTTCTCTGACAAGGGACTGTAGCCAGCAACTGGTGGTGCTAACAGGTGTTTTTGTTCAAGTATAGTTATGTAGTTCCTAAGAGGAAGACATTTAAGATATTTTTTTTGTAATTTAGGTGTAAGTATAGTAGTATATTAAATGTACTGTAATTCATGATGCTTAATAATAAACTAGGTCGGCATCAGAAGTTTTGTTCAAAAGGCAGAAACAAATAACATAATCTAATAATACAAATAAAATTGGATTATTTGAACTTATACCTACACTTATACGTACTAACGCTGCCGTTAAAGCAAAATTCATTAAAAACGCCATAATGTTCCAAAATTTTTGAATGGTAAAATAAATTTACATAAAGTCGTATCTTTTGTTTTAAAAATTATTATCTTGCTTTAATGAAACCTTTTTAGAAGAGCGTATAATTAGGTTGGAAAGGTTAAGTGAAAAGTCCGAAATTGCCTTCTAAAAATCCCTCTAATGATCATTTTCCTAATGAAACCGTTCCTAGAAAGCTCGCTGGCCTTACAATTAGTAAATTACAATGCAAATTAAACGCTGCGTGAAAAATTTCGTAATAAAAACAAAATTCAAGTTTATACGTATCAAGTTGTATCCATAAAAAAGGCCCGTCGTTTTGAAGTAAATAATTGTAGGTATAAAACGTAGCAGACGCTCTACGTGAACCCAAACAATCTACGAGACGCCGCGCGCTTCGTAGACGGTCTACGAGTCTACGACACGATGACATACCGTTTCGTCTACTATATATAAGCATTTTGATAATAAAATATCTATTATCAATATACTTATAATATTAACTGTCTATTTTTTTATTACCTGTGGGGTCTTCGCTCCTCCTCGTGTTCTTCTTTCATAAAAGAAGGTTGCAAACTGAATCTGCGACGGAATTGGTGTCTACCCTTCATGTTGTGCAGTTCACTCAACACATAATATACCACAGAACAAAGTGGTTGATAACACTTGCGTTTACAGTTCGTGCTTTAAGTGCGGTGGGTGTGGGCGTAGCGACGGCGTGCGAGGCGGAGGCCAGCTGCGCAACGAATGCCGCGCGCTCGACCCGCCGCCGCGCCATTACTCGTTCGCCCGCCGCGCCAGGCCACCTGCCGCTTATCTATGGAAATAAAAACTTATCATCTACATACTAGTGTACATTTACGTGTACATACAACACTATATAGTGTAAACACTAGTGTAGACTAGTATTATAAAAAGGTGGTTTGCAGGTTTGTAGGTTTAGATATAAGGGATAAATCTATGGGACGTTACGGTGGGGTGGGGAAAGTTACGGTGTCCCTATAACTGAAATAAGATACTTTCATCCTGGTGCAAGGAATTCCCGAGGTGATTCTAAAAATTACTAAAAAATAAAATATTTTTATATAATAATATTTAATTTACATTTACTGGGATTGAGAAATGCAAATAATGTACCACACAGGCTGTCTCAAAAGTTATTACGACATTTCATTTACTTTAACGGTTATTGCGTGGTACTTCAAAATCTTCTCAAGGCTTCTAGTATGAGCTCTTAAAAGACACTCTCAAAGAAATCGTTCAAAAAAACCGATCCAAAAATTACATCTGTTGTAAGTTTTAGCAAGATATAAGACCGAAATTGAGGCTGATTTAAATGAAAAATAAAACAAAACACGTTCTATTTATCACTCGTACTTACGTTTTATCCATCTGCATGAAGCAAATAAGCACATAAATGCTTTTAAACTTTTTCAGCAAAGCTAAAAGGGCTTGAGAAATGTTTGCTGACTTCGCAAAGCTGCGAGATCTACATTTGCGTCGCGCCGGTGAGAAATGATCTACATTAAGCGGTCCCTCTGGCGGAACTTCTGGGGCTTGACAGATATATTAATTATAGTGAACATAACTTATAACTTTTCTTGTACGTTTCTATTTTTCATATACAATATGTTGCCAAACGATTTGTTTCAGGCCCCACAAAGTTATTCTGACACCTTATTACAAGCTTTTTATTAATTACCTAACATTGGAACGTCATGATTAGCTTATGAGGTTACCTAAGAGGAAAAATTTACATTAGGTATATAGTTTGTCTGTTTGTTTCTTTTAGTATAAAATTGTTACACAATATTTATTTTTTCATTAAAGAAATTGAAAAAGAAAATCTATCATCAATTTCCAGTTTTGTCGCTTGTGACCTCTAAGATTTTCAACACGCCAATTCTGTCAATAACAATGTTTTTTTTTATGACTAAAAGAACCCGGTTCTCTCTTGAAAATAATTTTGTTTACCATTAGCAAGGGATAAACAAAATGGCTGCTAACAGGTAGCCTCAGAAGAATAAGTTATTCTTCGGAGCAGGTAGCCGAGGACCCATAACAGTTGTCGGAATGCCTCTACATTTTCGTCACTCATACCTCATGGCTCACGAGTGATGAATGTGTCACTGTCAAAATTAAAGCAGTGCTCGCAAAGCCGTAATATACGTAATATCAAATTCAATATGAGACTGTTTTTATAAGTAAGCACTAACACCCGCTCTAGAAACCTAGCTTGACAAGCGCTGTAGGATTTTTAAGTTTAAATAAGTTTTGATTTGCATCGACAAATGGCAAACTCGTTACTGAGGATAAAAAACTTCATCTCCTCAATAGATTGAAAAGTATTAGAAGAGTTTCAAATGAATATACTCGTAAAAATGACAACTCTTATTTTATCTCTTACGATGGATTTTCCATAATAAAAGAGACTCTCAAGAGGTACCTTTGCAAAAAGTAGAACTTATCTTTCTCGATTCTAAGTTGATCTTTAGTAATTACCAATTTACATTAATAGTTAATATGCTTTAAGGAATATGTGAAATCAAACTTTTCAAGGCATTGCAACATATTATAGGATTTATTTTGGTGCTATGATAGTGATACGTGTTACATAACTGCATTATGTAGGTTTAAGGATATTCAAATTTACATTAACCATAATATACCCGGTGTGTTAAAATGTTGCCACATTTATTCTTACCAAGCGTATTTTAAAAAATATCACAGATATTCCTCCATCTTCGACGTCCGTGATATGGACTTTTTTAATGTGACGCCAGATTTTTTTTTTTTTTAATTTGATTTAAAGCCCTCGAAAGTTTTATTTCTTCTACCTATTTTATATAAATATTTTTTCTACCTACACTGGGTGAAACAAAGTACCTAAATGTTTATGACTCACGTATATTTACACCATAAGCTTTCACTTTATCTAAAGCAATATTTTAGGAAATGTATAATACACATTTCATTTACACATGTGTTTGCCATCCATCACATGATGTACCTACCTAATCCTTACCATTATAAATCCGACAGTGAGTTTGTTTGTTTGTTACGTTTTCACGCCCTAACGGCTCAACCGATCACCATGAAATTTTACATACACGTTGTCAGGGGTAAAGAGAAGGACATAGGGTACTTTTTATCCTGGAATTTCCGTCGGAACTCCAAAATTAACGCGGGTGAAACCGCGAAGAACAGCTAGTAAATATATATTCAATGATGCGAAATCAAATGAAGAAAAACTTAAGGAAGAAGCAAGAAAAAAAAAACATTGTTTCAGCACAACACACAAGAAAAAGAAACATATATAAACCAGTATATAAGATACATTAATTTATACCGCAATTTCCTCGGGAACTTCGAAATTAACGCGTGCGAAACAGCGGTGAACAGCCATCAGTAATTTATAATTATGTAAATTTAAATAAGAAGCTGTAATGTCAATGAGTAAATTTAAATAAGAAGCGACAGAAAATCGGTATCAATTAAAAAATGCAAATGTTCTGCACACAACACTGTTTAATTTCTTACTCCAACAATCATGTTATAAGGGTTCAGGGGGGGGGTATGGAGCATTGCGTGGGTGGGTTGTCGGAGGAAGTTTAGGGAGAGAGGGATAACGGGCGGGAATATCAGCGGGGCCAGTGACGCTCAGTGAAAAATGACGTTCAACAAGTGACAACCCTGATCGCTTTGTAAGCATACTAGTGAGTAATAGGTCAGGCATGACTTTATTATGACCCTTCTCACTATCCCTTCGCTGACTGTCGATAAAAACCTCATTTATTTTATGTTGAAGTAGGTATCTCTACACATGCAAATATCATACGAAAAAGAAAATCCTATGTGTATAAGATTTTTTGTATTTTATTATATTTTCATAGATAATAATTTTCGTTGAAATTTACGTACCTATAATAGATTAATAGATATAATCCAACGACAAAATGGGATACGATAAGATACTTAATAAAACTGTGTTCTAAGTCCACTTAAGGGGCGGAACTTGGTTTTTTCAGCCTACAGCCAGATACTCGTATCAAAATTGTTTCACTGGCATGATGCGGCAAATTGAATTTCTTTTTTATTAGTTTTGGCTTTTCACATTACACCGTACCTATACCAATATCGACTCGATAAAGATGCAATATCATTACTACTACTACTAGGTACGTAAGTTACTATTAATCTTATTAATCTATGAACATTTAAAAAGTTTAATACTTAACTTTTTACTATCCCAAATATCTATGAAAAAATCAGCTGCCTTACTCTTGACGCAATCGAGTAACTCTTGACGTAATCGTGTTCAAATGTTTCTGGTTTTTACGCTTTGGGATCGTGTTTCCATCGAATTTATCCGTCAAATTTCTCGATTTCAATATAGGAGTCTTGTTATTGACTTGTAGGACGTCATCTTTCAACATTAACACGATTCCAAATAAGATTTGATTTCGATCTCAAAATATGTACTAAAATGACATCGAGGTGAAATCAAATCGAAGTCAAATCAAAATCAAAATCAGCCTCAAATCATTTTTAAGAGTAAGGCCTCAGGAAATATGCTATACTTAGGAGAATGAAAGACAATTCAATACTGGCCGTTGAAAGTGATCCTACAGAGACAACGGATGGTACCTAATATTGTGTTAAGAGTGGATCGTAAACTGAATAATAGCACCTGTTATATTATGTTATGTACGCGCGTACATCAGGTCAGTCACAAGCATTTGAAAATATGACTGATATTTTAATACAAATACCTATAACTTCCAAAACGCAAATAATTTATTTTGTGTTACTTATGCAATTTTGTTGTTAAATCTGTGCCTAAAATAAAAAAAAATGGCGATAAACAAAATGGGCTACTTTGTTTTTAAGACAAGAGCTTGATTTTTATGCACTATTTGTTGTGATCGTTCCAATGTCGTAGTATGAATAAAAAAAAAATTACAGAAAAAACACACGGCCGCTTGATTTCTTCGTCCCCTTCAATGTTTACTTAGGCATCTCTCTAATTCTAAAGTCTAACAAAACGTGCCTACTCAACTCAACATTGGTTAACAAAGTTATACCTACATTAGATTAGGCAAATGTTAATCTGGTTTTATACATAGTAGTCGATCCTTCACGGTTTCACTCGTGTAAACTTTGGGGTTCCTGTGGGAATTCCGGGATATAGAGTACCCTACGATACTCAGGAACCTGTAAATGGAAGAATATTTAAACATCGCTTAAGTAGTTTTTGAGTTTATGCATTAAAAACAAACAAACATACAAAAAATCTGTTTTTTTTTTTAATTAGTAAAGAAGAGGTATATCTAGTAATATTAAATAAAACAGAAATTATACAGCTCTTTCCAAAGAGGCAATATCTTGAGGTGTGGTAATAGCGGTGTTTCTTAGCACCACCAACAACATGCCCGGAACTGCATTGGAGGCACTACCTTTCCATCAAGTGTCTCGCTATCTACCAAGGATAATTGGATCCTATAGATAGGTACATACATGAGAAATGCATTTATCAGCATGGGGCGGAACCACAGGGTGCCATTTCATCTCGTGAATTTTTCATGGTGCTATAAAGATGAAATGTGGTGTTCCACAGGGGTTTTTGTACAACTTCTGTAACATCGGATATGATTGAGTGCTGTGTGCCTTCTTTTGTTTTATGTCTGCAACTCTGTTATCATTTTCGTGATAGCTTAAGAGAGACGGTATAGAAGTGGACGTGGGTCAGTATCATTATGGATTTGGAGAACTCCGAGTCCTTTTTTTCCATCCACAAAAAGGACGTCACTGGCATGGTATCCTCAAATTCCGAAGAATAAATCGCAATGGAAACGGCTAGTACATCTAAAATACCGAGGCCTTTCTCGGTAGCAGAACCCACACGACCCAGACATAATGAGAATCTTTCAGAAACTACACAGTACACACGATGACTTTGCCACTAAATCACCCAACAAATTCCGACTGGGGGCTGTCTCACGCACCGCCCCTTAGATTTATGTGGAGTGTTTCGCAGAATCTAAAACAAATAGTTGATAATATTGTTTTATTACCAACATCAAGCATATAACAGTAAAGTTTTTTTAACTTTATCGGTTTTTCTTATAGGTCTATTTGAAGAATTTAAAAATTTATCATTATTATTATTACTATTATCTAAAATATTGACATATTTTTTCATATTAAGGCAAAGGCCATACTTCAAGGAGCTTCGCTTATTCCTAAGAGCTAAGCTACTCACCGAGTGAGTAATTTTAGTGAACAGACAAATTGCATAGTCTACTATTACAGCTGGCCACATTGGCATCGCATGGTGACTAGCTATGCACCTACCTAGGGGCATCGCTTGCAGTGTGGCCACTGCGATAGTATGCAATATGTCTCTAAGATTAGACACTCGGGGAGTAGCTTGGCTCTTAGCAACGAGCGAAGCTTTTGTAGTGTGGCCTTAGCCTAAAGGGTCGGAAGATAGCTATACTTTATTTCAGTACAAGTCACACGGCACAGTCAAGAGTTTTCTCATGAATCCAGAAATTCAAACGGGTGCAACTACAGGCAAAAGTGATATTTTATTAGATTACATAAATCAATATAGACTTTACTTTTTTTTCGGACTGAAGAGATTTCTACGCTCCTATGTGAAGGTAACTTTCCTTCCACTACATTTAACATTCATGTCGAACTCGTTTCCTTTTTTCTCCGTTGACATTTCGTTCGCATCACTTTGTAGAGGACTTGTACTATTATTCTCAACAAAGAACAGGTGTATTGAGCTACATGAGACACGTTTAAAGTGGAATGAATTCAGTAATATTTTTTATATACTTAAGACACAGATAATATAATACTATACTAGCTTAAGAGTAGGTAATTCAGTATTTTATGTCACTACATCGTACCTTATGTTTAGGCTCGGTCTTGGTTCATTAAGCCAGACTTTTGTCTTCGGTTTTGCATGAGGATGGCAGATTTGTGTCAATGCTAGGTAGTTCTATTTACCGATTTATAACTTATCTACAACTTTGAAATAGTCTGTGGACTGCGATTTATAAACCGTTTGAGATATCTGCACTTGTAGACGACTGCAGATCGTATTTCTGCAATAATAAAATAATTTGCAATCAATGCAAAGAAAAACAGCCGTCTTCAAAAGGATAAAATTTTGTATATTTTTAAAAATATAAAAGAACATAAATTTAAAAAAGAAAACAAAAAATAATATATTTATAAAAAGTTTCTATTTGCTATAATATTATGTTCAGTCGTTAACATGCTCCCCTTAAGTTTTATTTTTGCATATTTAACAATAAAAATGATTTAATGCGTGTGAAGTTTACTTAGGATAAGTAGGTATCTCATAATCTGTATTGTAGTATTAAAGCCTTATTGTATCTAATCATATTTGTGATCCATTGAAAGCTTATTTGCAAAATTGCTTCCTACTAGAGTTCTCATCATCTTTTTATTACATTTACTTTTCATTATACAAAGGGTGATGGACAGGAAACTGGGCCAAAATAATATATCTAACTATGTAAAGGTTTGGTAATCCTGTCGACTTCGTGTAATATTATGTCTATATTATATAGTTTCTGTCTGTGGGTTCTCTTGTGGGAATTTTTTGTCTCTCACGAAAACTTTTATATTTTAAACAAAATCAACATAATTACTTACTTACAACAATTATGAATATCGTTATTTATAATACGAGTACACTAAATCTGCAGAAAATATTCCATCCTATCCTATTTTTTTATGGGCCTCTAGGAAGAAATCTGCAAATAACCCATTATTACCAACTGTACTCCGCGGTTTCACCCGCGTGAAATTCGGAATTCCTGCAGGAACTCCAAAGTAGCCTAATTTACTTTTTATAACATATTCAGCTAATTGCCAGTGAAAGTCCCGTCAAAATGGTTCCAATCGGTTTGGTGATTAGCTGTTCTCGCATTAATTTCGGAGTTCCCGCGGGAACCCCGGGATAAAAAGTACCTACTCTATGTCCTTGCCCCTGAAAACGTGTTTGGAAAATTTCATGATGATCGGTTGAGCCGTTAAGCCATGAAAGCGTAACAGACATACAGACAGATAGAGTTGCTTTCGCATTTATAATATTACTAGGGATTGTTTACTTCAGCCCTGGCTGAATTGGCTCATATTGACTGGCTGGCACACTAAACAGGTACTTTGTATCCTACTTATTACATAATCATGTAAGAATGCAAAAGTTGTAATCCTCAACTTTTCTATTTTTTGTTGACGGCGGCGGCGTTGCGACAATTCCGCTAGTGTCGTGTGAAAATAGAAATAAACTGGTATGATATGGTTGTTTTTTGCAACTTATTTTCTCATGAGAATCAGTTGTTTGCTCAGAGTAGACAAAATACTAAGTACTATTACCACTTTTCACAGTTTCTATATACCCGTCTCCTCAAAACGGACACCTGTCCGGACTTAGACATTGCGCTTAGTAAAATTCCATTAACAGTGGATTATATACAAGAAATAAATAAAACACTTACCTTAGGTCCGTGATTGATATTATTATACTCGTATAATCATCATGATTATTTTTGTAGAGTCAAGGTATGAATTTTTTTTATAAAATATATAATCCTTACTAATATTTCAACTGCGAAAGTAAGTTTGTTTGTTTGTTACGCTTTCACGCCTCGGCGCAACAATTGCATGCTCGTTGTCAGGGACCTAAAGAGACGGAGATAGGGTACTTTTATCGCGGAATTCCCGCGGGAACTCCGAAATTACCGCGGGTGAAACCGCGGGGAAAAGCTCGCAATAAAATAATGCCTGAACATAATATTATCATCATCCAAGCGTTCAAAGTAAAATGAAACTTTTATGAAACATCGTAAAAGTTATGATAGTTTTTAACGGCTGCTCTAGAAAATTCTCATGACACTCTATTATTATTATTATTATAAATAACAAGCTAGTACCATAGCATGCACTATTTTATCGATCTGTTCCAAAACCATAACATGGTCGTCTCTTCTGTTTTACTTTCATTCTTCTCATTAAGGCGGGGTGAGATCCTAAATGGCGTACTATGTACTTATCTATACTGCAGTGATTTAAATTTTGAGGAAAAAAGAAAAGAAGCAATAATTCTTACTAAGACCCTGATCTACTAATGCTTCCGAAGAGCCGAAACACGATTCGTAACATTTTTCTCAATAAAATGAAGTCGTGAATATTTTTGTCTTTTCGTGACTTTTACTATCCGTTTTCGATCGTATTCGATCAATATCCTCTAATTTTTTATCAAATAATAATAATAATACTCAAATGATAGCAATAAATGCTTTGAATTGAGGGCCAAATTTTTTATTTATATCAATCAGTTAAAAAGGAAATATATATTAAAAACCATCAAAAATCAGATTACCTACGTGTGCATTGTCTCTACCGACTACCGTAACCGCCACACTGAAATTTTTACCAAATTGGTCTTTAAGTCAATGACATTAAGATCAATGTTTTTTCCAACACGTATCGACCTGCTAATTTTGGAATTGGATGTCACCTTAAGAAGTCTATAAAATCCCATCAAAAACATAAATGTGAAAGTGGAAGCCAAAGTTCAGTATTAGCTTAAGCTTAGTTGTCGACTTCGCCGACAAAAGAATTGATATCTAAATAGGTGCCAAGTTCTGTAGATAATCCTGAAATATATTCAAAGGAGCATAGAACTTGGCTAGTTTTCACATTCAAGTTATCTTATATTTGCCTAAAAACTATAGTATAAATATTTTTGATATTGGCTTGTTTTTACCAGCAAACCAAATATTAAAGGGGTGAGATCTATACCTTGACCTTACAGTATAAAAACAGTAACTTGCTCATAATAATATAAAGAAGATACATAATTCGAGTAGCTAAAGATAATTTCAATGTGAAAACTAGCCGAGTTCTATGCTCCTTTGAATATATTTCAGGATTATCTACAGAACTTGGCACCTATTTAGATATCAATTCTTTTGTCGGCGAAGTCGACAACTAAGCTTAAGCTAATACTGAACTTTGGCTTCCACTTTCACATTTATGTTTTTGATGGGATATCACTACTTTTTGTACAGAAATTACTAGTAGGTATTAGGTACTTGTTCATAATAAAATTAATACCAAATGGTCTCTGTTGATCTATTGTATTTCAATCTGTTTACGGGGTAGTAAGTATCTACTGAAACTAATATGTTTGGATTTAAAACAAATCAAGGTTGGTATTCCACTCGTTTTATGAATATAAAACGAGTGGAATACCAACTATGTAAAGACCATAACACATAAACATATACATAAATATTTAAAGACCATAAAATCCAAAGACCGGCTGTCATCAATTTTGATTGATGATTCTTACATTACAGGCAGAATAAGTAAGGGTTCGTGTAATATTACACACAGTGCTGCTCGCCAGTTGTTAGCTTGAACTCGGCTTAACATGCTACAGCGTGTCTAGATTCAATAGATAAAATAATAAATAAAACAAACACGAATAAAAATAGTTACATTTATAATTAAAACGTATTTTGCTTACATTTAAAGAAAACACCGCATGCAGTAAAATATTTTGGAGACATGACACTACAACTCTTATCGACAGACACCACCACCATAAACGATTATATTTTTTTCCCCCTGATCCTGCATCGCTCCTATCGCGTGACGTACTAACGAGTGAAGAATCAGAGCTTCTATTTGAGAATACGTGATTCATATTGACATGTTTATGTGAAATAGTTTTTGAGTTATGACAGGGTCAAAAGTTACACACGGTGCTGCTCGCCAGTTCTGTTAGCCTGAACTTGGCTTGACACGCTACTGCGTGTCTAGATATATAGGTCACAATATTATTGTATATTAACAGAAATGGATAAATGATTACATATTATTCATAATAAAATGGTTTTTGTCAATTTAGTTTATTTTCCTACGTTTCCGTGGTATAACTATCTTTTTTGTGTTTTCTGTATTTTCTTGGACGTTTAAAATGTTTGAGTGAATTGCCCATTCAGTATCCGGTTTTTTTTTTTTTTTACGCGTTTTCTGTTTATAGTTAATTTGGCCATGTCAGGGCGCCATAACGTGCGCGCGGTTGTACTCTACAATAGAGCTCTCTTGTGCCTTGATCTGACTTGGATCTAAATTGATAAGATGTACTCCATCTAAGGTTTTAACTCTGGAAAGTCCAACGTAAATGATTTAGTGTAACGTAAAAGTGTCACCCACCAGTAATTCGATTGTACGACTCATTGTACAATGTAGGTACCTACGTAGTAAATAATTAATATTTAAGACGATCAAGACGAAGACGACACTAAAAGAATACACTAGAAGACCCGGTGAACTTCGTATCATCTACAAGACAACCAAGTGACACTATTTTTTATTTCTAAAATGATAAAAGAGATCGGACTTCACTTCATCAATTCTTTTGCGACAAGTCAAAATCAAAGTCATAGTCAAATTGTTTAATCAAATTTGGCCAATAATGTGTATCTTATTGACGTCAATAAAATTACAGTTATTATGACAGCAGCCAGCACCCATAAAATATCCACCCTTCACAGCTTCCTAGCGCTATGGCTGAAGAGAAAAAGCTGCGCAACAAACTCCAGTAGCACGATACATTACGTCACCATGCGCATAAAGGAGCATATTGAGGACTTAAGCCGCCTAGAAGTCGAACTAGAATCGCAGCTATTGAAGTATCTTCCATAACTTTGCCTATATCGGCTAAATCTTGCACAGTGTACATGACTGCAATTATACAGCTGCCTTTTAAATCCATGTTGCCATTCCAAGTGAGAAGAATTGCTGGATTATGCCGTTAATGTAACGAGATTCTTCTGTACTGTCGCAGCCTGAAATTTTTGAGGAGGTCAAAAATTTATTGCACAATACACAATTTTATTTCACACTAGCTGTTGCCCGCTGTTTCACCCGCGCTAATTTTGGAGTTTCCTTAGTAATTCCGGGATAAAAACCCCTACCCTACCCTACCCTATGTCGCTCAGAAAACTCGCCTACATGTATATCTCTATATTGCTGTCAAAATCATCTAGACAGTACCTGTACAGTTTCTGTTCGAGGATTATACGTCGCACTCGTAGGCGGACGAAAGAACCAAATAACCGTCTCTATCCAGAAGCAGTTTTATTCTTGAAAAATAATTATTTATTCATCATTTTTACATACAGAACTTTCTTTGTCAAATGTGAATAATATGTAATGGATATTTGCGTGAACTGATGAAAATATTCACAGATATTCATAAATTATTTACGTCGTAGGGGAACGCGGGGTATTGGGAGCGGTCGGGTAATGGGAGCTACGGTGATTTAACGGAATGCAGACATATTTATGCAATTGTAATCACTCGGCCGCGTCCGTCAATCTTCGAGTAACTTCGCCTAACCAGCACGAGCCGTTAGTGCCGTGCATTCAGTCACGAGGGACGATTATGTGTTTTTCACTCGGCGCTTATAAAAAATTGTGGATTGCCAGCGCCAAGATAAGCATGAAGTTTTATTGTTATTTTATTGTGTTTTTTTTTATTACATCCGTAGATTCATATACTAACTAGTGCAAGTGTTAAATTGCGATTGCAATTAGAATTACATTATTTATATTATTAAGTTTCAAAATGGCAGTCAGCGGGAAATGGGAGCCTAGGAAGGCTCTCACTAGCCGACATAGTTCTTATTACAGATCCCATACAGTTCCGATGCAGAAGTTGCGGGAACTAGGCCCATAAAGAATGTTCTGGAAGTGATAGTCCAGTTTCTTATATTTATACGTTATGTTTGGATCCATAAAATCTAGGTCATATGGTTTTCTTTGATAATTTTATCTTTATTTTTCTTGTTTTTGTTTAAAAAGTTGATTTTTTTATTGTGTTACAATAAATAGTTAGTAGTAACTAACTAAGATCACATTTAAAATACGTTTAGTTTAACTTTTGCGCAATACTAAATATTATAGCTCCCATTTCCCATATGAGTGTGAAATGGGCTCCCATTAACCGCACGTGTCGGGTAATGGGAGCGATTGACTTTTTTTGTAAAATCGTTATTGTTCCTTAATATATGGCTGAAATTAATTCTAACTGTGATTAAAACATACCTAAATGATCATTCTAAGAGTTCCTAGTTAAAAATTATAAGAAGGTTAATAAATGTGGTTTTTATGCAAGTTTTCCCTTAGTAGGCTCCCATTACCCTGCGCTCCCCTACGTAAAACAAACGCTGATTTACTTTTAACTTGAGAATAGCTAGTTTTATACGTAAAAACCACAGAAAAATTCGTGCTGATAACGAAAGTATTAATTGTCAATATTTGACTCAGTTTAATGGAGTGACGTAAAATACATCATTAAGAATACTTCAAAATTTTGATTAGCCAGTTATATACTTCAATACTAGACTTTGTTATATTACCTTCTTGATAAGGATATATCTAAAAACTGAAGATATTGATAATTATCATTTTTTTTTAAGTTTTTCCAGTTTTCAGATTTTTCCCTTTATTTACGCCTAAAAGTCTACCTTGATGCCAAATATCAAGTTCCTAGGTCATCTGGAAGTCGGTTATAATTTTGGTCTATAGGTCAGTCAGTGATAAAAATCACGATTTTTGGACGTTAATATCTAAAAGCCCGTATGAGGTGTGCTTATGAAATTTGGAGCACATGTTTATCTCGCGAGTCTTAATACATGAGCCAAATTTGACATGTTTATGTTAAATAGTTTTTTAATTATGGCGGGGTGAAAAGTGGCTCCAAATGGTTCGTGTAATATTACACACGGTGCGGCTCGCCAGTTCTGTCAGCTTGAGAACTTCGGCTTGACACGCTACCGGCGTGTCTAGATATTTTTATCTAAATTGTCACTTAAAACTGCCGAAGTTGTAATAAAGAGCTCAAGTTGGAATAAAAACTGGAACACTTTGAATAACTTCAA
Source organism: Zygaena filipendulae (assembly GCA_907165275.2). Classification (NCBI taxonomy): domain Eukaryota; kingdom Metazoa; phylum Arthropoda; class Insecta; order Lepidoptera; family Zygaenidae; genus Zygaena; species Zygaena filipendulae. The sequence goes on along the minus strand of OU015652.1, from coordinate 10,288,691 downwards.
CACTTAAAGTGCTACCCCACTACTATAGACACAAAAACTTAAAAATGTATTTTCTTCCATGATCGCCGGAAAAATTACAATTATAAAAAAAAAAAAACAACGAAATCGGTATAAGGACATAATGGGCATGTTGACAAATTTTTTTAGTCCGCCTTGTAGAGTATTAAAAAATATGGACACGTATTTTTTCTTTTTTTACGTAATCAAAAAATAACGGCGAGTTGAAATTTCGCGTGACGTCACTATTCTGACAGATTGTATGGCGGTTTTTGCGGTTAGTGACCACGACCCCCTCACCCTAAACTTTAATGCGCTTTATCTCTGTATATTTTAATTTATTTGAAAAAGCAAAAAATACGTGTCTATTGTTTTTTATTTTCTAACTGACGGACTAATTAGAATTTTGATTTTCCAAAGTAGTTTACATCCCCATTATATTGCTTACCTAACAAATTCTACCTAGAAGATTGATATCTAAAAATATTCACTCTCTTTAACAAAAAACTTGAAAATAAGAATAATAATCTATCCCTCATGGGTAAAAGCAACGCTCTGATTAAATTCGGGATTTTGCTTTTGCACTTTCAGTCATTATTTTTTTTCCAGCAGATAAGCAAAATTCAATAGCCATTTTCGTTCTTCGTTCCAGATGGGCGGAGGACAATGCATATCCTCGATCTATCGCGTGACTCGCAACAAAGCTCGGGCCGCCCTGATAAGGATAGTCGAGTTTCCTTATTGCTGACACTTTGATGAATTACGTAATAAGTTTTCGTTTGGGATATTCTCATTGTACCTATTCTAGACGTTTATATTTAGCTGAGTGCGCAGCGAACGCTACATTGATAGATTAATTGGTGAAATTGGAAATAAAAAAGCATTTTTGTAATAATTAACTGGGACACCAAAGTGAAACATGACGAAAAGAAATTTAGTGTTTGTTATTGCTTACCACAATATGGCAGGTAGTGTGGAAAGTACCTTGGTTGCACTAAGAAAACCATATCTACCTACCAAAAACTTATACGTCCTTACTTTTGCTATGAGGCAAACTCAGCTCTGCACTGTAATGCTGAAAACAAGACTGTTGCAAACATTTTACTCTAGTTTGTATTCACTTGTATACAGAGGAGCATTTTATTTTGCATATAGTACAGAATGATGAACAAAGTTTGCCCATTCATTTTTGGCCACAAAGAACGTTATTTTTAGTATACCTACACAAAAGTTCATACACCCCAACTTTATTTCTATTAAAAGAATTGTTATAAAATGTAAAATACAAATAAATGGCATTAAGTTATAAATGATGTAGGTATTTCTCTTTTGTCTAAAAACTTTTTAAATACGTGACCGTGAATTAATATAAAAATAATTGTATCTCATCTGCTTACATTTAAGCATAACTCGTATAACCAATTTCTGAGATAGCTTCTATTGTAGATAGCATAATTTCAGCATGCTACGTAGGTAATTTGTGAACGGTGCTACGAAGCTACGCAGTAGACTCCCCTACGAACTACGACAGTTTTCTGCTAAGTAGAATTATGTGACAACTAGCTGTGCCCCGCGGTTTCACCCGCGGTAATTTCGGAGTTCCCGCGGGAATTCCGGGATAAAAAGTACCCTATGTCCTTCTCTGTACCTCTGACAACATGCATGCCAAATTTCATCCAAATCCGTTCAGCCGTTTTTGCGTGATTGAGTAAACGTATGCGAGGATAAGAGCTCGACAGCGCATTTTCATCCGACTTGTTTCAAATTCATCGGCACTGCTCAGCTCCTATGTGTCTTAGCGTTATGTTATACATATAGCCTATAACCTGCCCAGGAGTATGGACTATAATCGTACCAAGTTTGGTTTAAATTCCTTCAGTAGTTTTTGACCCAAGCGTGCACATACAGACAGACAGACAGACAGACAGACAAAAAATTTACTGATTGCATTTTTGGCATCAGTATCGATCGCCATTCATCCTCCAATATTAATTTTAAATATATATATTCAATGTACAGAATTGACCTCTCTACAGTTTTATTATAAGTAGTTTAGTTTTATTATAAGATATAGATAGGGATAAGGATAAGATATGGATAGGATACACCATGTAAGAAAAAATATAAAAAATGTATGAGTTAGTTGTATAAGTTACTACCGTAGTGACGTCACGAGTTGAAAGCATAGCGGCTACCGTTTCCGAGCGAAAATTCAAAATCATAAATAAAAAATCGTTTTTAAGACATTTTTTGGTTTTATAAAATTGAAATAAAAATTCCACTGAATTGTAACGATCTCAGGATTAATTTTAAAGATTTAAAAAAGGTGTAATACCCTTATTATATGACCCTCACATATTATAAATGTGAAAGTGAGTTTGTTTGTTCATTATGCTTTACGCCTAATGGCTTAACCGATCATCATGAAATTCCGAAACATTTTCAGGGGAACAGAAAAGGACATAGGGTACTTTTTGTCCCGGCAGTCCCGCGAAACCTCCGAAATTAACACGGGTAAAATCTAATAAAATTTTGCATACGCGTTGTCAGAGGAACACAGAAAGACATATGGACGTAGATAAGCAATAACATGTTAACCCACAAAACAAATTTATTGATTCAGAACGAATTATTGAGAGTTAGAAAACGTTTTTTAATTATTTGTTTACCTTATTACGTTGTTGAAATACGTAACTAAATATTGAACATAAAATATGTTGACACAAAATGGCCCTATAGTTTTAAAACTTTAATTTACTCAAAATTTCTCCAGTGTGGGTTAACACACTATTGCTTATCTATGTCCATATGAAGGGAACTTTTATCCCAGAATTTCCGCGGGAACTCCGTAATTACCGCGGACGAAACCCCGGGTAACAGCTAGTTAATAATAGAATAATAAAATTTACAATATACAATATCTTTAGTGATCAGACGAGGGCTACCTTCACAAAGGTTAAATAAAAATAATTAATATTAATAATAACTTTGCAAAAATAATTGATGATTAAACGAACTTACCTTAAGTGAAGTTCTATCATAATTATTTGAAGGCTTTGTCCGAAGGGATTCCTTAAATAACACTTGTAGTACCGCGTAGTGGTTCGCCGTTCATGCACTAAATTTGAGGGTAGGAATACTAGAAGCAAAAGAAAATATCAATCTTTCCTTATAAATAGACCTACCAACCCGCTCGTGTCATTTAGTTTAGAGATGCAACAAAACTGAAAATATTTTACCCAGAAATTGGGGCTCGTAAAGCTCGTAGAGCCGGGAGGGTGGGTTGTGAATCCCTTCGGACAAAGCCTTCAAATAATTATGATAGAACTTCACTTAAGGTAAGTTCGTTTAATCATCAATTATTCTTCAGGCTTTGTCCGAAGGGATTCCTTAAATAACACTTGTAGACTTTTAGAGATTCTGTGTAAAATATTTTGTTTTATTAATCAACAGTGGTAACAATACCACTAATCAACAGTAATTAGGCAGTACTAATCACGGTATTAATCATTATACTTAATCGTTTTAGTGTACACCATTGAAGGTTGAAACCAACATTTAAATAAACAAGATACTGCTAAGGAGAACTTTCTGATAATGAATGGCATAAATGGCAGATGGGGGATACTTCTCTTTAACCATCGTCGTTCTTATAGATCCTTGCCACCAGGCTAAGCGTGTGTTGTGACTGCTCAGCAAAGAAAAACAGAATTTTAAACTTTTTTCACATAACTCCGGACTCGTCAAATGAATTTATTGTGTCCGGTGTTGGCAACCTGGAGACAGCTTATTATCGTATCAGGGACGTATAATTATCGTAAATAGACTAAATATTTCGACACACCTATTATTATATAGTGCAGAATGTTCGAAAAACGAACACCTTACCTATAACATTCCCTTGTTCGTTCATTGGTACGTAAAAATTTTACCTCAAAATATTGATAAATTATGGTACCTAATTATTAGGTTAATGTCTATTTAGACATTCTAGTTTTGTCTCTTAAATAGCGTAATATTGATATGTACGCAAGTAGTAGTACCCTATAGTTATTAAAAATAAGTCATAAAAAAAACTATTAATATGAAAATTATTTTTCACACCCCTGAATAACTAGCTGCTTTACCGCCAACATTTCCACACACAAATATAACGAACGTATAAAGTGCGAAATTAATCAAAATCGAATCGAATATTGAACTTATCATCGCCTTATTTGTTCATTGGTAGATGCTAATCAATGAGAAGGCATACAGTATGTTGAATTACCGGTATTACCTAAGAAATTAAAGCTTAAAGCGTCGTTATGAATAAAAATAAACAAACTCATTAGCATTAGCGCTGAATGCTGATGTATTAGCATTAGCGTATGAGTATAAAAAATATCAAATTTTACATCAAGATGGTACGACGTACGTGTCATTGCACATCGTACGTAAGCACAAAAATATCGTATAATTTACGATAATCATCGTATGGTTCCGAATACTAGTTGCCGGTAGCATAGTAGATAATTTTTTTTTTTTATTTTTTTTTTTTTTTTTTTTATTAATTTTTTGTTAAAATGTTACTTTGTGATAAACTTATTTTTGTTAAAAAATTAAAAACTGCAGCGCGCCAAAAAATTGGTGTTGTACCAACGTTTGGGGGTTTTACTCTTATTGAGTTTTATTTGAATTGAATTCTATGAAATCATACATGAAGATACTTCTAGAGAGTAGAGGATACCAGGCCTGTGTTGGCAATAGGAGCACAATAACAATGCCTCTAGCTTTATCAGAGATTTTTCTTAGCAGCTTTAAAATTATAAAGAACGGAGGTAACGCGTAGAAAAATAGCAATCGGCCCTGGAAATTGTAAACGCGTAAATATAGTCATTGCGTCTGGGTTTCCATGCCAGGAAACTTATTTGACATAGGTATTTATCATTTATGTGACTGCCAAAAAAGAAATTATTTCAAATGTACCAAACGACAATACAAATTCTTGATAACTCAATTCCCATTAAATATCAGTACGTATTCGCCTCGATTCTGCATCTGCAGTCGTGTTATCTGACGAACTTATATAAGCCGTTATAACATACCTACAATTTACGACATTCACACCATTGCCATAGTCGTTTGGTAATGTCTGTGAGGTAAGGGGATTAGATACCTCCCATACGGCTGAAATGGAAATGAAATGAATACGAGATGGCCGTCGTGTTGTCAACACAAATTAATATTTGACAATAGTTTGAATTCCTAACAAAAACTTTTAGACCAAAATAAGCAGCCTTAATTTCTAAATAGTTGATGTGTTGAGCTTGTTCTTGAGTTTTACACAACCCGCTGGCCTTTTCATCATCGCATGCAGGCTCCCACCCCGTAGTTGAGGCATCTGAGAATATTTCTAGATCATGTGTATTGTGTATCTTATTTGATACTACAAGAAGGTTTTTGTATTGCGTTTTAAATCGGTTTGTCATGCCATTGCGTTTATACTTTTCATAGTTATCGTCAGGTTGTAAACACAAAAGTTTAATCCTATCAAATTATTTATTTTATATATATATATTTTTTTTTTTTTTGTTTATAGCCAGCTGCATTCGACAGCTGGGCAGGTAGAAACTAGTAACTCAGTGAATCTAACTTCTAAGTGTAAAAACCTTTTGAATTTCTTGTATAATGGTAACGTGATCTGGAATTTTCTCGAATCTAATATGAAACCCAAGAATGTACCTAGGTACAAGTCTTGCTTGGTATCATCGAAACTCGTATTTATTATTTAAAGAACTTTATTGTACTACAACGTACTTAATGCTCATTTATTAGAAAACCAAGAGAAGAAATTAAATTTCTAGTCTGCCTGTATTTTATAAGTAAGTATTGCTCGTAAGACTGCTCCAACAACTAACAGTCATCTAAATAATTATTTAGATGACTTTTTATAATTAAACCGACTGATCAATTATAATTGGTCGATTTATGGCGGGCTTGGCGTAAAAAACGGACTATTGGTTTCATTACTTTGGTGAATGTACGGTGCGGTACTCAAGCCAAATGGTAACACGTTAAATTCATACAATTGTACTTCAAATTGGAACCTTAAATATTTCCTTGAATTGGGATCCATTTTATTTATTTATTTATTCTTTTTGCACATAATAGCACAAATGGCGAACTTAATGCCTTGCGGCATTCTCGACAGTTAACCATTGGGTAATAAAATAATGAGCGTCCTTTAGAGCTATCTTTGTAATAAAATAATCACGTGTTATTAGTTATAACACTGTACTTAAGTCTTCAATTTTAAAATAATCAGCTGTTATAAAATTGTAAAAAAAAAATATTTTAGGTTTAAAATACAGCGGAATTTGCCATTTGGCTTGGGTACAAGAAATACTCTAGATATAAACTGTCCATCCATTTGTTTGGTTGGCACCATTGATTTACTACTAGACTGGTGTGGTATATCAATGGTTGACACTTATAGTAGCTACTATAGACAGCAATATGTATTTTCAGCAAATTCATGACCCAACTGCATGTTGAATATTCTGGTTCTAAGATAGGCAATTTTTCGCTATTACTTAAGAAACAGACCACAGTATTGTTTGCAAAACTATAACAAAGCACGGACAGGCAGTACAGTTCCAAAGAAAGATACGCAAACCGTAATCGATATAATTTATATTTAGTGAGTAGGTAGTACAGTTCCATAGAAAAGTACGCAAATCATAATTGACAGAGTTTTTATTTACCGGGTATTAAGTACATTTCCACAGAAAGGTACGCAAACCACAATTGACAATTTTTATTTAGCGGGTAGTACAGTTCCATAGAAAAGTACGCAAGCCCTGGGATATATAATTATATACTGGCTTTATTACTTGCAATTAAAAAGGAAATATGTGAACTCTTGAATGATACAAACTTTACGGGTAGTACAGATCCAAAGAAAAGTACGCAGACCCGGTTATAGAATCGTAGGTAAATAAAATTTAAAAGGAAATATGTAAACTCTGGTATATTACTAACTTTACGGGTAGTACAGATCCAAAGAAAAATACGCAAACCCAGATAGAATTGTAGGTAAATACAATTAAAAAGTAAATATGTGAACTCTGGTATATTACTAACTTTACGGGTAGTACAGATCCAAAGAAAAATACGCAAACCCAGTTATATAATTGTAGGTAAATACAATGAAAAAGGAACTATGTGAACTCTGATATAACACTAACTTTACGGGTAGTACAGATTCAAAGAAAAATACGCAAACCCAGTTATAATTGTAGGTAAATACAATGAAAAAGGAACTATGTGAACTCTGATATAACACTAACTTTACGGGTAGTACAGATCCAAAGAAAAATACGCAAACCCGGTTAGAATTGTAGGCAAATACAATTAAAAAAGGAAATATGTGAACTCCGGTATAATGCTAACTTTACGGGCAGTACAGATCCAAAGAAAAGTACGCAAACCCACAGTTAGAATCGTAGGTAAATACAATAAAAAGGAAATATGTTGGTATAACATTAACTTTACGGGTAGTACTGATCCAAAGAAAAATACGCAAGCCCAAAATCATAGGTTAATGCAATTAAAAAAGGAAATATGTGAACTCTGGTATAATACTAACTTTACGGGTAGTACAGATCCAAAGAAAAGTACGCAAACCCACAGTTAGAACCGTAGGTAAATATAATAAAAAGGAAATATGTGAACTCTCGTATAACAATAACTTCACGGATAGTACAGATCCAAAGAAAAGTACGCAAATCAGTAAGAATCGTAGATGAACACAACAAAAAGGAGATATTTGAACACTGGTAAAAAAGACTAACTTTACGGGTAGTACAGATCCAAAGAAAGGTACGCAAACCCAGTTAGAATAGCTGTTCGTATGTTTTTACTCATTGTAAAAAGTTGTAAGGATTGTTGGTAGGTATCTAAGCATAAAAACTTGATTATTTGGTTAAGAATACAAAACCAGGTAGGTACATTTTTTCATAACCAAAAAACCAGGGTAGTAACAACTCCAAAGAGAAGAACGCAAACCCTTAGAAAATGTATGGTCATTAATTATGCTCATTGCTCAATTGTTGTTATTTATGAAGTGTAGGACAAAAATTGAATCACTATTTTTACTAACCTTCATAACCAACACAATCCGAGGATCAACTCCGGCTGCGACATCGTCGCGCGTCGTTTCACTTTCTTCTCCAATTTTATATAATTTTTCGTAATCGTCGGTCTTGCGTTTTGCAAGATTATAATATTATTAGATATAAACGTATTGTTTTGACGTAATGTAGAAACGAGTGGAAGACACGAGACGTGCGTTCGCGGCGAGCACTAAAAAGCGAATGACACGAGCGGGTTGGTAGGTCTATTTATAAGGAAAGATTGATATTTTCTTTTGCTTCTAGTATTCCTACCCTCAAATTTAGTGCATGAACGGCGAACCACTACGCGGTACTACAAGTGTTATTTAAGGAATCCCTTCGGACAAAGCCTGAAGAATAATTTAACTGAACCCACAACAACCCACTATTATATAAATTGAACCCATGACCTACGCCTAGTTTTCAATGTGAGAAACTTTTCAACTACAAAAATTGGCCAAGTAGGCACGAGTTTGACTCGTGCATCGAGGGTTCCGTACAAACTTGTAGATATGTAAATAATTCTTTCATTACGAGAATTGAGTCTTTGATTTAGAAAATTCTAACTACAAATTTGTGGTTTTCGGTTTTAGTTTCTTGTCAAAATTCATGATTTTAGGTCTACAGGAAGATTTGATTTCCTTGACAAACCGACAAATAGAAAGACAGACAGATGGACGAACAACTAAGTAATCCTATAAGGGTTTCTTTTTTCCTTTTGAGGTACGGAAATCTAAAAAAAGATCCAGATGCCCGTTTAATTCGTCTGTCTCAGTATATAACCCCATAATTATATGCAGTGCGACACGAAAAAGCTTTCTCCCAGTATTGCGCTATATCAATACGATGTTTGAGAGACCATCATAATAAATTATTCAGACTATACAGCCCCGGCGTACTGAACGCTGCGTAACCAAATTGTAAAGAATCTGCGATTGCGGATTGTTGTTCCATTTACAAAATTTATTGCCGGTTTTTGTAAATTTTATACCAAGTGTCTATATTATGTATGGTAGAAAATTGTCAGTCCGGTCGATAGGTCGAAATAGCTCTGTACCTAATGCTTTATTTAAATTAATTACCTTTATTGGACTTAATTACCTATTGAAGAATAATAATAATATAATAATAATAATGAATGAAGTAAAAGATCAAATGTTTACTTGCTGATTCATAATATAAAATAATTTAAATATCTGAATTGGTCGAATTGTCTTTATTTGTCTTTATATAAAAAGGAATTCCTATTTCCCTTAGTCACGCCATCACGCGTGAACGGCTGGACCGATTTCGCTAATTCTTTTTTTATGTTTGTTGTTGTAAGGAGAAGAGGAATAAAAAAAGTTTGGAGTTCCTGCGAGAAATCCGAAACTCACGCGGGTGAAATTCGAAATGATTGCACCGATTTTGACGGGACTTTCACTGCTAATTAGCTGATGTTGAGAGTAAATAGCCTACTACTTTGGAGACGAGCTTTCTTGCGGGAATTCCGAAACTCACGCAGGTGAAACTGCGGGGCACGGCTAGTAAGAATTAAGAATGCTCTTATTTGGAAATCGAATAAAAAAAAAAATGTAATATTACGGAAAAAAAATCGTATTGTTGTGCTATGCTTGAATCGGTATAGTATAATATGCGTTATCGTAGGTTCTATCATAATCTGGAGATCTCGTTATATCTGTCATTTCGTCAGAAAATCAAGTAGAAAAGTTGTTTATTATCTGTTGATCTGTGGGTTGAACGTGTGATATAGCGATACGTCTATGTTGAGCCTTCAAATAGACTGCTTTCATCCCACTTACTTCAGCTTAGCTAAAGATTAAGCGACGTGTACCTTCTCATCTCACGCCTACCATAGATATTTTTCACATTCAATAGCCACTTGAACACGTAAAATAGAACTCTATGTTTAGATTTTTATTGGCTTATCTGCAGGCTAAACTTTGACAGACTAATTCGAAATCACAATATTTTTGGTATGATAAATTCTAGAGATACTAATATCACTTGCAATGCCAATTTATGCGCGTCACTTCCAATGCCACCGTCACTTTCGTTCCCTGCAAAAATGTTACTTTCAACATTACAAAAGAAGATTAGGTGACTTGTTTTTTTAATAATTGACAACACACACATAAAATAATAGTATATTTCATTATAAGTGCGGAAAGCCTGTCATTGCAAAGAGTTCCGACAAATGTCTACCCGAGCCGAGGCGCAGCCGAAGGTGAGGGTTGACAGTCGGAACTAGTTGCAATGACGGTTCCGCACGTGTACTGAACAACTATTTTTAATACAGTTACGAAAAAATTAAGCAATTTAATAAAATATCAAAAACACAACAAACTCAACTAAGTTCCAACTGTGATCAAGAGATGGCGCTAGTCGTATTAGTAATGCGAAACCTACGTTTCGCAATGCAAAAAGTGTGTCAAAGTCGTGTCGCCATTTTGACAGTTGGCAAAGAGAACGCACGAGTTCGGGAAAGGTAAACAAAAAGCTCGAGTATGTAATAGCCCACATCCCGAACGCTAAACGTCCCTGCAATACGCCACTTTTTGAGCAACTGTATTAAAAAATACTGATATTTGGACGCAGATAAGCAATAACATATTAACCCACAAAATTAAGTTATATATCAGAACGATTTATTGAGAGTTAGGGAACGTTTTTTAATTGTGTGTTTACCTTATTACATTGCTTAAATATCTAACTAAATATTGAACATAAAAAATGTTGACACAAAATGGCGCTCCTACTTTTAAAATACGATTTACTCAAAATTTCTCCAGTGTGGGTTAACACACTATTCCTTATCTATGTCCATTTATTAGTAGGCTAACACGAGAAAACAGATATTGTATTGAGATGGTTATATTCGCCCATGGCTGTTATTGCACTAAATTCTAATGTCGTTGCTAACTTAGTTTATAGAGCAACAAGTTCGTAGGCAAATATTGTTTGAAAAGTACCAATATACATAGTGTACCTACACGTGACAGTCAGCCATTATATTGAAGTTTCATTTGCAGTAAAACAACATGTCGGGACACCCGCCTTGTGCACATTGTATGTACCTAAGTGTGCACGGAACCCAATCCATTTAGGTATATTGAAATACCTACTAAATACATACTTATTTTGTCTATCAGTACGTAGATTGAGCAGTTTGACTATACCTATAGGTACGCATAGTAAAGGAGATTGATCTTCTCATGCACCACCAAGCACACTTTCTGAACATCGTGAAGGTGAACTGGTACGGAAAGCCTTTTATACATTGTTGTGCAATAAGCTTAAATAAATAATGAGGAAATGGAATAGTGATAAGTGTTTTCAACTTCTAACGTAACAAGCTTCTTTCAACTGAAAACTGTGATGTACGTATACCTACCGATGGATAGACGAAGATGACGAAATTATAAGGGTTTAATTTTTTAAATTTTTTAAAAAAGGTGAAACAGCATTTTTTTTTTTGTATACCTATTACCTAAGCTATAGGTATAAAATGTCATTTTGCGTCGAAGTAATCGCCAATTACTAACCATAAATTAACTTTTTTAGTTAATTCTCCTAAATAATTTTTTTTCAATCTCATTCTACACGAGAAATGCGATCAACCACGCAGCTAACAATCAAGTTATAAATAAAAAATCTACTTATAAACTTGAATGAAGTTAGCTAGGTACTCAAGTAAATATTTTTGCGTGCACCGTCTCTCAACTTCAAACCGATGAATTTACAGTTTTCATAATTACAATGTCCGTCTCCATGTACACTTTTGCGTTTTATCCTGGTAAATGAAAAATCCCTAGAAGTAAAAATATAGTGAATACCTACCTAATATATGCTATTGATTAATTATTATTATCTTATAACTAAATGCTCGTTAATTCTGTCGTATTTCTGTGTTATACTGAACTACAATAACTCAAGAACAGAAATAGTACATTGTTATCCTAGGGGTGAAAGTAAGTTTCTCCCGAGGGTAACACTGTGCTTTTCATTACGAATGCAAGGAAAGTCAAAATAAAAATAGGAATTAGCTAAAGAAAAAATGAGTGAAGATCGGATAGTCGCTTGACACTTTCCCACCTATTTCTTTTTCTTTGGCCGGCTAGCTATTCAGCCAGTATTTTTTATTTACATTGTGGCGACCTAAAAAAAATATTATCTTTAATTATTAAGTATTAATTAAAGAAAATAAAAAAATATAAATAGGAATTAGCTTAAGAAAAAGTGAGTGAATTTTATTTTAATTAATACCTACTTAAACTTTACGTTATTTCAATTTTACATCGCGCTGGCTGTATAGAAAGTTGAAACATGGTTCAATAGAAATGTGAAAATAGACCTATTTTTTTTTTTAATAATTTGACAGTTGTCAGTTGAAAGCGATTCTCCCTAGGGCTGAAAAGGGTTACTTTCAACCCGCTTCTCAGGCAACTTCAGACCTACTTTCCGAGTATGAGTAATGAAAAAGAATTTTAAGAACTTAACAGTATTGAAAAATATAAAGGTTGTTGATGTTTACGTAAAGAAACGCAAACAGATGTTTGCTGTAATTTACCTTCGTCAATCGGTCACGGGCGAAGCTTATTTTGACGGACTATCTTTGGCAGATTTCTATTATCTTTTTGTTCCGAATACCTTTATTATCAAGTAGGTATAGGTAGGTAAAGTGAAATATACTTATTGTGTCTATCTATACTAGCTGTTCCCCGCGATTCACCTGCGTATTTTCGAAAATCTCGCAGGAATTCCCGGATAAGACTACCCTTTATCCTTCTCTGTACCCCTAACAATGTGTGTGCAATGTTTCATGATGATCGGTTGAGCCGTTGAGGCGTGAAAGCGTAACAAACAAACATACAAACAAACACACTTTCGCATTTATGATAGTAATGATTTACGTGTGCACAGTATACATAAATTAGCTACATCAGCAAGTTTCTATAGGCAGGTAGTTTATTTCAACTCTCAGTGCTGAAATATCGCGAAGCACAAAATCGCGATAACTACACTCAAAAGTCATGACTCACAATTTTATAAATGGGCCTGTTAATGTATCTTGACATGCTTTTCATTCCCAAATTCTTTTGTATTCGATTTATGTGACTTACAAGTAGACAGCCAGCGGCTTTCGATCACATTGACAAGGATAAAACAAATCGGAATCCATGTTACCGATGACGTGCCCGCACAGTTAACTTGTTTTTCTCGGGCATTCGGAGTGAGCCCAGAAATTTATGGACTGTTTATGAATTGTGTTTTAAAGATAAAATTACCTTTAGTAAAATGACAATTTACATTAATTTACTGAATGTCTCTGACTGCGGCAGTTTTGTTGTAAAAATTATTAAAACGACTCTGAGTGCGACCGTAAGTCCGTTGGCCGCAACTTGGCCTGCTGGACTTCATGCGCCATACGTGCAGATTAGGTATTTTAATATCTAATCTCTGTTTTGATGTTTAAAGTAATAAATTAGCAATGTTAACGAAATTATTGTTACGGCTAATTGATTAATTAAAATAATAAACAGTAAAAGCTCTATACAGCGATCAAATTAACCGTAAAACTTTTTACTAAACATCATGTAGATGTTTTTGTTGGATACCTACTTGTTGCCCAATTTTGAAATACCTAGCAATTAACTTCATCTTTTGTAATCTTCTAATGAATTAGTACCTATAAGTGTTTTCCACAAACAATTTGTTAAGGATTATTTTCAAGCAGAATGTTTTCCGTTAATTAAGAGAGTAAGAAATGTTTACTTACAGTTGTTATATCATATCAACCGATCATATCAGTCCACCTCTTTACCAAGATCCTCCCGGAGATTTTTATAAAGACCACTCCCACTTGTTACCCTCATATGGCGCACTTACTCGTAGGGATTGCTTTAGTACTTAACTTGAACAGTAAAAACATTTGCATATCTAAACACATTATCTACTTTGTTGAAAGTAGGAATAAACTTTTATGCGGAAACAAATTACAAATAGCTATCCTCAAACAGACATAAAATTGTCGTGATCAGGCTGAAAACGGATAAGTACGGGTTGGACAAGCCAGCCCCGCCGATGCCTAAAGAAATATGTACATAAACTAGAAAAACGAAAAAGGCTGCTCGATTCCAAACGGTCTTCTTAATACGAAATAAATCTCTTCATCTCCACTTCCCACCGTTCAAAAGAGTTTTAACATAAAAAAGGATTAAATTCTCCGAAGCATTCAATCTGCTCGGACGACAGCGACCTTTTCATTTATCGCGGGAATTGAGATCTCGACGAAATATTATGTAGTAAGTATTCTAAGTTTTCATTGAATTTTCTTGCCGACTCTAAACAGAAATAAAAGCATATACATATCTTATGATTATTTCGAATCGATCTTATGAGTAATAAACGTGAAATTCTCCATACTCTTAAGCAGTAGGTAGGTACCTATATCTACTGTAACTGTTTATCAATTGCTGCTTTAATTACAATATGGAAATTCACTTGTATGTCTTACGTTCCACGTACCGTATCGGTTTTGTCTTAAAACGAAAGTCTGCAGTCTACCTAAAAACCCGTCATTAAACATGCATACGTGTACATACCTAAGCAATTCTCAGAGAGAGAATCTATTATCTGCTTCATTTATAAAGATTTATGCGTCTTTTGCCGCAATTCAATTTGCTGCGCTAGCCGAATGCGTGCAAAAGAAATATTATTTGCAAAAAAAAATGATATCTCCAATAATTTATATAATATATTATACTTGCGCGTTATTTCATTTTACTCTTTAACAACCTGTTTAGATCGATTAACTGCGGCAATTACGATTGATCTCGCTTTGTTTGCTCACTGGCTTAATTAACTCCCGAATCGAAGATCCACTTCAGTTAATGCTCGAACGACATTAGCAGCTGCGAATGTAATGAACGCGGAGAAATAATTATACTGCGACGTTGCATCCTCGAGATTTATTAGATGTTTTACTATGTAGTCCATTCTTCAATGTACTAGCATCGCACACAATTATTTAGAGCTATAAAGGAGAATCAAAAATAAAAAGATATTCAATTGACTACTGTGTACCCCTCCTCCCCGCCCCACCCGGCGTAGCGCCTGCGTTGCCGCACGCCGCCGTGCCAGCTCATTCGTTTTTTGTGTGCCGGCATCGCCACTACTAAATAGGTTTTTTGTAATCTTGAGCTAAAATACTTTTTATTCTACCTACAAAAAATAATAAAATTATGTGAAGTTAAGGTTAACTATGGGTAAACGTACAAACAAAGAGAAAGAAGCGAATATCTCAAAACGACTACAACGCATTGAGCTTTACCTTCGTCGGTCCCTGTGCATCAGACATGCGATGGTAAGTCGTTGTTTACTCACCTTTAGGTGTCACATTATTATAGTTCAATTAATAAACAAATAAATGGAAAGCTTTGATAATATGCATTCATCGTAAAATTACCCACCTTTGTGTGTTCTTGAACCATCGTTTTAACGAGTATAGCCATAATAAAAGCACAGCTAATGTAACATTGCTAGCATACCCACTTTTTATTTCATTTTATGCTTTATTATGCTTTTATTTACGTATGCTTGCTTCTATTTACGTGCCTGTTATTTATGTACTGCTATTATTTACGTGATCATGGTTGATAACAAGATACTCTGACGAAAGAATGGAATATGGCTATTTTTCCTGATGCAATCATGGCTAAGCTATACTACTTGACGTGTTCATGATAGATAGCTTCATCCGTCTCGCGTCGTAACGTGCTTACGCCCAAAGACGTTAAAATATTCGAGTGCCTCAACAGCTTGTGCACTACATTTCCAGGATCGTGTCGACTCTAAGCTATACTACTTGACGTGTTCATGATAGATAGCTTCATCCGTCTCGCGTCGTAACGTGCTTACGCCCAAAGACGTTAAAATATTCGAGTGCCTCAACAGCTTGTGCACTACATTTCCAGGATCGTGTCGACTCTAAGCTATATTACTTGACGTGTTCATGATAGATAGCCTCATCCGTCTCGCGTCGTAACGTGCTTACGCCCAAAGACGTTAAAATATTCGAGTGCCTCAACAGCTTGTGCACTACATTTCCAGGATCGTGTCGACTCTAAGCTATACTACTTGACGTGTTCATGATAGATAGCTTCATCTGTCTCGTGTAGTAACGTGATTACGCCCAAAGACGTTAAAATATTTGAGTGCCTCAACAGTTTGTGCACTATATTACCAGGCTCTCGCGATCGAAATGAGCACCGCTTAAAGTCCAGATCACCCTTAAAGTACCTCCCAAGGTCAACTTCATGTCGCGGTGATTAAACAAGTGCACCCTTACACGAACGACCTGGTTCGAGATTTCTTTCCATAGAAGAGAATTGGGCCTTCGGAGATGAAAACCGAAGTGAACAGCGAAAGGTTCACTCCCTGAAATAACTCAGAAGGAGATGACAGTGCTACTAGCAACTGAACAACCAGACGCAAGCACTAGTATGGTAATTGAGGATACCTTACCTCGAAAAATCCTAAAATCCCTTGGTGATCAAAGAAGTGTTTGGCCATTCCCGACAAAATCTCTAAACGTTGGGGATGGCTTCTAGTAGACGGCCTTACATAAGAAGAAAAACAGAATTTGCTATATAAAAGACAAAAAATTCATTATTAAACGTAACGAACGTATAACGTCAATAACGACCAAACCATACAAACCGTAATAACTGAGGTAGTATCCCACGCAGGTAGATTATATCGTCTACATCTACTAAAAAGCAATTCGTGTATATATATATACATTAGCTGTGTCCCGCGGTTTCAACCGCGTTAATTTAAGAAAAATTCTTTACTGATGCAAAATATATTCCATAACTACATGATTTTTGCGTAACTTTGACCGTTCAAGTAGCGTAACGGAATATTTTTTCCGTTCTTTGTAACATTTTTCATTGCTGCTCCGCTCTTATTGATCTTAGCGGGATCATATTATGTATTTGTATAGCTCTTCTCGATAAATGGGCTATCTAACACTGAAAAAATGTTTCAAATGGGACCAGTAGTTGCTGAGATTGGCGCGTTCAAACACACAAACAAACTCTTCAGTTTTATAATAATTATTAGTATGGAATCTGTGGTATAGATACATATTATACTTATAATCTGAATCTCGGACGCGACTCCAAAGATTTTCATGAAAATTAGTATGCAGGGTTGTTTTATCTGTGTTTTCAGGCAATGAAAAATGAGTGTTTGGTATTGCTTTTTCTACTTAACGGCAGATAGCACTACGAGCGAAGCTCGGTCACCTAGATATTTTTAGTATGAGTGGCAATCAATTATAGATGATTTAGTCGTTTTAGATGTAGTTGTTATATACCTAATTATGTAAGGAGCTTTAAAATTCCTTTTGATCGCACTGTATTCCAGTTTAAAAGTTACCACCTAAATATTGCAATATCTAATCCACAAAGTTATACAGTCATTGCAGTGCAGTTTTGACAATTTTTCAACACTCAAAAGTTCACTTTATTCTTAACTAGCTGTCCCGCGCGGTTTCAACCGTGATGGTTTTGGAGTTCCCGCGGCAATTCCGGATTAAAATATAGCCTATGTTACTCAAGAATAATGTAGCTTTCTAATGGTGGAAGAATTTTTGAAATCGGTCCAGTAGTTTTTGAGTTAAATCGTAACAAACAAACCGAAGGTCAAATCTTTCCTCTTTATAATATTGGTATAGACTAGCTGTTCCCTGCGGTTTCACCCGCGTTGGTTTCACAGACCTCGCGGGAATTCCGGAATAAAGGGTGCCCTGTGTGTTATTCTGATGTATAAGCTATGTTAATGTGAATTTCATTATAATCCATTCAGTGGTATTTGCGTGAAAGAGTTGCAAACACACACTCTCGCTTT
Organism: Zygaena filipendulae; assembly: GCA_907165275.2. Classification (NCBI taxonomy): domain Eukaryota; kingdom Metazoa; phylum Arthropoda; class Insecta; order Lepidoptera; family Zygaenidae; genus Zygaena; species Zygaena filipendulae. The sequence goes on along the minus strand of OU015652.1, from coordinate 10,270,623 downwards.
TTTAATATTGGTAAGAATTTCAAACGAGTTAACGAGAGTTAACGAGTTTATCAAGTCAAATCAGTTCAAAATGGAAGACCTACGGACTATTACGATACTTGTGTTTTAAAAACCGCTTATGGCGACCATAGACCTAAAAGAAGCATATTTTTTGGTTTTCAAACAGAAAAATACTGCCATTAGACAAACAATCCAAGCTGTTGGAGAGAGTTTTAAACAGTTTTAAAATCATGCCAGGCAGGTACTTCCCTTGAATCAGTTTTTTCATGGTGGATTAATAATAAAATATTAGGCATTCAAAAAACAAAACTCGTAAGAACTGTTAACACTTTGGAAATATTCTCCGCTGCCTCTCCAACAGGTTGGGGTGTACCTATCGTGCATCGGTGAACATCGGTTTATGGTCTAATGTGCTTTGCAAAGTTTCCGACAGATCAGGAGACGCGAGGGAAGACTTCTTTTGATCTTCACGTCGCGTCGTACATAAATTTAGGAAACAACCGCGAAGCCGATGTGGAGTCTTGACATAGTATATTGACTGATATTTTATTTATTTACAGTAAATGTACTTTTTTCCGTTCAAAATTTTTTAAAGGTGTTAAAAAACCTTTGTCGGATACCGAGTGGAGTTTGACTCATTCAGTCTTTAAATTGATCATCGATATTAATTTTGCTTTGCTTCCAAAGCCAAAGAAAAGCCCACTTTATTTATCTCGGCATATCTACAGACGTTTTAACGCACTCATGGTAGATTGGAGTATCTAGTACTTCCGTTACGATTTTTTTTTTTCCCTCTCTTCTCTCTCTTCAAATGCTTAAGAAAATTAAAAAAAAAAAATAAGCTACCGATAGAGCATCAGGCACAATGATAGTTCTAAACCGGCCAAGTAAACCTTGGTTACGCCTCTTCCTGAAATAATATTGATTGCTTTATCGCTGATATACCTATATCTTTAAATTTTTCAATATAACAAATTAGTACCCAAAAGAGAGCCTTCCGCTCGAAAAACTAACCAAGAAACGAATAGCTCTACTTGCGTTGTCGACTGCACAACGTGCAGAGACGCTGTCCTTGATCTGCTTAACCAACTGAAAGTCAATACCTCTAATGAAAAAAAAAAAAAAAAAAAAAAAAAAAACTTACTAAATACAGAAAATTATTGACCACGAAACGACCTATTCACAATGCTTTAACTCACAATGCCTTAACTTTATCCCACTGTATCCCATAAATGAGGATAGACTCTTTGCAGAAGCAGCTTACAATAATGACTCTGATTAATAAACATTTATATAAATACAAGATAAAAAAAATATATAAATATTTTGTAAAATTATGGGGTAGAAAACTGGCAATTAGTTTCAACCTAGAGGGCGCCAAATGTTTGTTACACAAGATCTGTCAATCTACATAGAAACTGAGTGTATTTTTGTTGTTTTCACTAGTTAATTAAATTATGGGACGCTGTTGTAGCTTTTGATTGTGAGGAAATAGGTGTACACCAATTCCCAAGTGGTTTAACATTAAGGAAAGAGTGATAAATAAATCAAGGGATTTTTTGAGGTTATGTAGGAAACATTTTAAAGATACTGATTGTGAGACCACGTCTAGAACATACATATACATCACGAAACTAACTTAAAGACTTAACAAAGCTAAACTAGTGCTTAGAAATTCAAAAAGCCAATAATCAGTTGTTTTAAAAGTGTTTTGACAGGTAACAAACACACAGCGCCCTCTGCTTAAAAGCTTTGCGTTTTCTTCCCGATTTGTACAAGTCTAATTATATTTTTTCTCTACTCGTGTTCGCTGATTTAACTTGGTTTATCATCGTTCTTCTTTCCCTATCTTTTACCTATTTCATGGTGAGCGCTAAACATCTACATAGTAAAACATCTAATAAATCTCGAGGATGCAACGTCGCAGTATAATTGATGGTTAAACAAACTTACCTAGTGATGTTTGACCATAATTATACGAGACGTTGCATCCGAAGAGATTTATTACCCTCCCTGCCCATAGGTTTCGTTAAAAACTTATACATCTATAAGTATTAACGTTACCCCATGCCATGAAATAGGTGCTCTGAAAAAATGAGCTGGCACGGCGGCGTGCGGCAACGCAGGCGCTACGCCGGGTGGGGCGGGGAGGAGGGGTACACAGTAGTCAATTGAATATCTTTTTATTTTTGATTCTCCTTTATAGCTCTAAATAATTGTGTGCGATGCTAGTACATTGAAGAATGGACTACATAGTAAAACATCTAATAAATCTCTTCGGATGCAACGTCTCGTATAATTATGGTCAAACATCACTAGGTAAGTTTGTTTAACCATCAATTATCGTCGCTGTTGATCCGAACGACTTGATAAGTTTGCGGTACGTCGTACGTCATACGAGTGTTCGTGGCGGAACGATCAAATTTCGATGAGACAATTTGATGTTGTTTCTATACGAGACGAGTTGGCTAATTGAGTTGAGAGTTGACTAGGCCCGTGGAGCAGCCACTCAGAGTAGGAGATGTCGAGTGACAACTCGCTACTTCGTTACGAAGAACAACTCGATAATTGGATCCAACTTATTCTAGAAGACCCTTTGATTGGATTAAAAAGATGTTCTCGGACCAAAATTTAGATTGTTGATTTTTTGTTTGAACTTTTTTTATGTAAGGTATATTAGCATTGCAAATCGTGGAACAAATGAAATATGACGGGGGACGGGCGGGAATAAAACTCTCTCTAAACCGAAAGCTTATTCATGAGCGTGTTTTCTCCAGAATTATTTCATGGTTATAAATATTAATTTGAAAGAATACTGAATTGTTCAAAGGAACTTTAATGCCTTATTATAAGGTTAGTAAAACAATGAAATATATAATAATTATTAGGTATGTTACAAGAAGTATAAAACGGCTGGAGACGACAATACGACAATAAATGTATTGAAATAATCCTGTATTTTTTTCATAGGTAAGTAAGTTATTACGGATAGGTAAACAACCTCCGTATTGTAAAAATACGTCACGTTGCTACTCGCGCGCGCGCTGTTGCCGCTCTTATCACGGGTTCATGAACCAATATTAACCCATGGTGTTCTATTTTCTTTTTCCTATTAGTTTGTTAGAAAAAAAATACATTTTATTTCGATATTAGGATTTATTTGACAATTTCCTTGTACTCATTATGTTGGTATTGCCGGTGTTTTCATTTCTTATCGTATTGTCGTCTCAACTTCGTATATAATTATGTATAACTAGCTGTGCCCCGCGGTTTCACCCACGGTAATTTCGGAGTTCCCGCGGGAATTCCGGAATAAAAATCCATTCAGCCGTTTTTGCGTGATTAAGTAAACGTATGCGAGGATAAGACCTCGAAAGCGCATTTTCATCCAACTTGCTTCAAATTTATCGTCACTGCTCAGCTCCTATGTGTCTTAGCGTTATGTTATATAGCCTATAACCTGCCCAGGAGTATGAACTACAATCGTACTAAGTTTGGTTAAAATCCCTTCAAGTAGTTTATGACCCATGCGTGCACATACAGACAGACAGACAGACAGACAGACAAAAAATTGACTGATTGCATTTTTGGCATCAGTATCGATCACCATTCATCCTCCAATATTAATTTTGAATATAATATTATATATTCAATTAATTATATAATTTTGAATATAATGTACAGAATTGACCTCTCTACAGTTTTATTATAAGTATAGATATATACTTACATCTTACAATATGTAAAGAATGTAACACAGAGGCAATGAATCATTATTTAAATATAATCTCCAGATACATCTATATTTGTGGAATAAATGAAGACATTGCAGAATCCCTTCATTTCGCAAACAAAACGTAAAATACAGTCATACAGTACGTATTACTAGCGAATTTCGCCCCACTTAAATTTCGGAGTCGCCTCGAAAACTTTTAGACACTGGGAATACCTACTACCTTAACTGCTGATCCTGGAAATAAGCTCTTTAAGCTAAGTTTCATTTAAATATGTTCAGTAGTAATTTCAGATATGGACTAACAGGCAAAAATCAAAAATTTCGATTTTAATACTCCCCATATACCTATATGTATTTTTAGTTTTTTTTTTCTCATGTATTATCGTCTTATATATGTATAAGACGATATATAATACGGATAATACGTATAATACGGATACACTTATTGCAGATTTAGGCATCTATCTACATCTGTTTAGAATTAATAGAAACTCCTAAATTCAACCGTAAGCTACGCTTGAATTCGTAATCAGGATAGGCTATAATCCTGTTACCGAATCCAGAGGCAGGCTCTCGGTACCGCTTGCGATCCTCGCTTGTTTAACTACCTACCGGTGGCTTAAATTTGTTTAGCAAACCGTCAGACAAGTGGATTTGTCGGCAAATAATAACACAATTGAAGCAAATTTACTAAAATAGTGATGTTAATTTGAAATCAACCAGTTCATAATAGTAGATTAGTAGCCAAGGGCTGTAAGGCTCGCTGCGCTCGTGCGCCTAAATATCTCGGGCTGCAATTGATGCTTACACCGCACCCGAGCTAACTACTCTGCTCTACATCTCGATTGTGAGGTATCTAAGTAGAAAAAAACCGGGATTACAAAAATAAAAGATTTTACTAATTATTTTTTTTTCAAGAACGAAATTGAGCTTCGCGGTTCGATATTTAAAATTGATGACTATTATACTCATACGAAGACAAGGCTGAATAGTGAAGCGACCTTTTTTGTCATTGGACTGAATGCACGATGTCTATTGCCAGTATGATGTACGCGAACTTTTTGAAAGAGTGAAGAGTTTTTTTTTTTATTACTTACCGCCCTAGGGCTTTTCTAGTTACATTATTACCCTAGAGCGTTAATTCGTCACCTACAAGCCCCATTTGGGGGTAATAAGGACCTACTTACCGAATATGAGAGATGTAACAATTTTCAAATCGCTACATCGGTCCGTAGATTTATAAAACTGGAGATCGTTGCAGGTTGTTTTCTTTTAGGATGTACATTATCATACAGATGGCATTTGAAGAGATTTTCCCAACTTTGTTTTGGTTTTTTTATATAATTTTTATATTGGCCTATCATTTCCTGCGTGGTTTGCACATAAAATAATCCTCATATTTTCACGCCTTAACGGCTCAACTGATAATCATGAAATTCAGCATACACCTTAAAGGCTCCTTTTTATCTCGGGATTCCCGCGGAAATCCCGAAATTATAGTGGGTGAAACCGCACGGAATTAGCTAGCTGTTTGATAAAGCTCATATTTATTTAGGCACGTTTTATCGTAGCATTCCGTGTTCAAATATGGAAAGAAACGGTATCCTTATACATTCAATATTGTCTTCTTTTTTCGTTTTATTTAAATAAAATAAAAGGTTGCACTAAATTTTACTGAGAGATGAAATACAGTGCTCATATACGCGTGTGGGTATCGATAGATAGGTAGGTATTGTAAAAATATAGGTAGGTAGTTATATTTCAAACTGGCTTTTACAAACTTTTATCTAATTTGCAATGTTGTGATTTGTGTAGTTTAAATCTTGTAAGTTAAATTAAAATTACTTACCATATAGGCATCCTACGGAGTTTAATTTTTACGTTGGTTCAGTATCACAATGCATTTTCATTACAACAATATCTAAGGAACCCATCACTGTGCGTGGTCCAACACGAACTTGCTTGTTTTTTTTTAAATTAGCCACTGGAAGGCCTCGGCGAAAGCAATCCCGTTTTGATTTTCTTCAGGCTCATTTCAATCTGTTTACAAGATTTTTTCGCTTAAATGGAATAGATATTATATTTAGGCTTTTTTCTTTTTCCATTTATACTATGACTAGATGTGCCCCGCGGTTTCACCCGTGGTAATTTTGGAGTCCCGCAGGAATTCCGGGATAAAAAGTACCCTATGTCCTTCTCTGTACCCCTGACAACGCGCATGCCGAATTTCATCCAAATCCGTTCAGCCGTTTTTGCGTGATTGAGTAACAAATATCCAAATATCTAAACATCCAAACATCCACACTTTCACATTTATAATATTAGTAGGATAGTAGGATTAACGCTATGGTTATATTTAAATACTAGCTGGCCCCCGCGATTTCACCCGCGGTAATTTCGAAGTTCCCACGGGAATTCCGGGATGAAAAGTGCCCTATGTCACTCGGGATTACTATTGCTTCCTATGAGTGAAAGAAGTTTCAAAATTGGTTCAGTGGGTTCAGAGATTATAACCTCACAAACTCCGAAGTTCCCGCGGGAATACCGAGATAAAAAGTACCCTATGTCCCTCAGGATCACTTAGCTTCCTATAAGTGAAATAATTTTCAAAATCGGTTTAGTAGATCCAGCGATCACCCCTTAGAACCTCACAAACTCACAATCTCCGTAGTTCCCGCGGGAATTCCGGGATAAAAAGTACTCTTTGTCACTATGGATCACTGTAGCTTCCTATAAGTCAAAGATTTTTTTAAATTGCTTCAGTAGATCCAGAAGTAGCTGTTCTCCGTGGTTTTACCCACGGGAAATTCAGAGTTCCCACAGGAACTCCGGAATAAAAGTACCTTATAATACTCAGGATCATTACGATTTATGTTTTCTATGCGTTAACGATTGTATGTAGAATGTCCACTTGGCTAACCCCGCTGCACCTAAAAGCTCCTACACCAGTAAGGGCAACGGTGAAGTTAATACTGGCGTTACTTTTCAATCGAGGTTGATAAAGAGAAAGTTTTAATATAGTTAGTATGTACTAGTACCTATACTAAAAATAAATCTTGCTGCTAAATTAGTTAAGTAGCTACTTTTTCAGTTTGCATCTAATAGGTATTATCTACTTAATTTTATTAACTGTTATGACGATTACAAAAGGAAGTTACTATATTATTTAAAACAGATAGACTAGACATTCTTATTATAAGAAGAATGTATAAATTTAAGAAGACCTTTCAAAAAGACGTCAAATATTTTATTTTTACTTCCTTTATATTATAGCGGAAGCGATCTGTGCTTTTATGGGTACTCGTATTGTTGGAAGTGTCATAAAAGGTGTGTTTATTTGAAAGTGTGTCATACTTTGTAAGTGGATAAAGACGTTCACTTATATTTATTACTAGGATATATTTTATTTGAGTGGTACGCCCGAATGAATTTCGAAATTCTCTTTAGGAACCTTCAGTTGCACCGAGATAAAAGTATTCGAAAAGATAACCTGAAATTTAAGCTACTTACGTGTACCTAAATGTAGATATCAATTCAAAGAAGGGTTTAAAAGAAAACAAAGTACAATTTTCTCTTTACTAAGTACTACGAGTATAATTATATGAATAATATAAGTACGTTTGGTAGCATTTCTTATTTATTAAAGTAGATATACCTTTATATTTTATGAATAGAAGATACTAGGTACTCTTATAACCAGTTGGAATTGATGATGTCAGAATCATAATTATTATTATCTATACATATAAATAAAATTGAGTGTCTCTTTTTAATTAACAGCTTTTCAATAAATGTATATTAAATATGAAAGTTGTATACGGTAATTACATAAAAAAAATATTTTTTTTTATTTCTTTTGTCTGTCTTTCTGTTTGTTCCGGCTATTCTCTGAAACAGCTGGAGCGATATTAACGGGACTTTCACTGGTAGATAACTGATGTTATACAAGAAGTAATTTAGGCTACTTTTATTTTTAAAGAAAAAATGAAAAAATAATTCCCGCGGAATACCGAAACTCACGCGGGTGAAACCGCGGGGCACAGCTAGTTGCTATATAAAGTACGAGTAATAAAGATCAATCACTGTCAAGTGTCCAGTTACTTCCAATGCCGACTGAGTTATTGAGTAGGTAAGGGTAAAATGTAATAAGGGTAAAATGTAACTTTAGGCTTTTGATCTAAACAAAAATCTTGACGCACACGTTTAACTAGGTAGGTATATGTATCACCGTAAATCTTTTAAGATTGTTTTTGTATGAAATGTGACAGTTTCATGGAGTTCTAGCGGGAACTCCTACATTAGCGCGGGTGACAGCAGGTAACAGTTAGCGAGTATGTATACCTAAACCAAACGAGATAGGTACCTACTGATGAACATCCGGTAGGGTATGGAACTCCGGATGAAAACATCTGACAAGGGTTGCTTTTTAAACGGTCGTTGGTTAACACTATATAAACATGAAATACAAGTAAAAATCAGCAAATGGGAAAATTATAATAACGAAAGAGGCTCGCGACGAGCGCTCGTCGCGTGGGCGGCACTTTGTGTGTGAATTTACAAAAATTCATCAATTTTTTTTTTATAGATGGGTGTCAGGATTGTGTCGCTCGTGTAGGTATAAATGGATGCAGATAAGCAATAACATGTTAACCCACAAAATTAAGTTATTGATACAGAACGATTTATTGACAGTTAGAGAACGTTTTTTAATTATGTGTTTACTTCATTACATTGTATAAATATGTAACAATATGTTGAACATAAAAAAATGTGGACACAAAACGGCGCTATAGTTTTAAAACACGGTTCTCCAGTGTGGGTTAACACACTATTGCTTATCTATGTCCAAATAAACATTAAATATTCGCTCACAGTTTTACTCCAAAAAAACTGTTTGCAGAAATGACTACTGCACACAAAGAGAAATCAATCAGACTGAAGAGGTTTCGGTCGCCCTATGTTACCCGAAGGATATTATATTAGCGACACAATATCAGTGACCAGCAGGCACAGTGACCGACCCCGCACGGTGTCAATAATGTGCAAACTACGGGAGAGTATACTGACTAAATATGGTGCCCAACCGAACAACGACCGGTAGCAGAAAAACCGATTTCTGGAACTTTTCTCACTGAAACAAATATAAATAACTGATATGAAAACAGTTATTAAGGCCAGTTTAGGATTTTTTTTTTGTTTTCACCTTGAAAGTCATTAATAGCGACGTTCTTGGAATTACAACAATTCGACATCAAGTAACTAAATCATTATGAGTGCGACAGTGTCGCAAGTGCACTTTCAAATACGCGAGGGGAGTCGCGGGTAATAGCTAGTACGCAGATAAAATCGGATGTCATTAAAAAGGCTCAGCATCCATTTCCCGTACGTAACGACACAGATTACCTCTATGTATATTTTGGGATTTAAAATTTACATAAATAAGCTTCATGCAGGTAAACAATTTAAGCGAATGAAAAATTTGTACATATGTTATAATATGTTTTCACCTACGTGAAAAAATATATTACGAATGTGGACGGGCGTAGCTTATTTTTAATATCTGAAGGGGGAGATTAATAAAAAATACAATGAAAATATGCATAAAATTACACTAATATACACGGGGTTATACTAATTGTGTGTCTAATCTCTGCAGTGCTAATATTCATATGAAAAACAATCAAACTGTGAAAAATAAAATAACAGAAGATTGTTTGCAGAACTTATACGTAAATTTAATCATCAAGACATCTTTTGGGAGTTAAAGTGTATTTTAAGTGTGCGTAAAACATGTAATATTTTGAACATCGAACGTTTGAACCGCCAAAACCACTCCACTTCACAACACACAGATCTATCTACGAAGGCATTTTGTGCCAACCTTACTAATGCAATGTATGACGCGGTTTAGATTTGGTTTAGTATTCCAAAGTTGGTAAAGAAGTTCGCGCATAAATCCATAGTAACTTTCTTCAAGCGAGTGTCGCTGGGCTGGTTCGATCATTTTGTTGTAGCTGTAGCAAACGATCCGTACGGTCAGGGTGAAATTATATTCATAAGTACCTTACTCTACATCAGTCAGTCAACAGTAAATACATGCTTAAATAGCTGCGAGAGACTTATTGAAGGAGAGTATTCAGAAGTTGATTTTAGTCCCAAACCTCTAAAAAACATAATAACGTTTTTTGACGTAGTTATCCAATAAAATACAATATGTATTTATGAAAACCGAGTGCTCAAGATTCCCAGCATGTAGGTATCAACCTCCTTAATTGTAGGTTCTCGCGGGAATCAGAGATAAAAGCACACTGTCCTTATAGTACCTACCCTTGATGACGTGTGTAAAGTTTAATGATGATCGGTTGAGTAGTTAATGTGTAAAAGCGTAACAAACAAACAAACTTACATTCGAATTTGTATTAGGATAGTATGGAAGTATAGTATTATATTATCTGTAGTATGGATAGGCACCGGTAGTTTAAAAAAACAAAATTAAATAAACTTCATTATTGTTGTCAGTTGAGTGAATTAAAAATTTTTTTTTTTTTTTTTTTCAATAATATCATTTATTCATCTCCATAAAAATAAAACATAAAAATCTTCTCAGAATACATTATATAATTTTTAATACAGTTGCTCAAAAAGTGGCGTATTGCAGGGACGTTTAGCGTTCGGGATGTGGGCTATTACATACTCGAGCTTTTTGTTTACCTTTCCCGAACTCGTGCGTTCTCTTTGCCAACTGTCAAAAATGGCGACACGACTTTGACACACTTTTTGCATTGCGAAACGCAGGTTTCGCATTACTAATACGACTAGCGCCATCTCTTGATCACAGTTGGAACTTAATTGAGTTTGTTGTGTTTTTGATATTTTATTAAATTGCTTAATTTTTTCGTAACTGTATTAAAAATAGTTGTTCAGTACACGTGCGGAACCGTCATTGCAACTAGTTCCGACTGTCAACCCTCACCTTCGGCTGCGCCTCGGCTCGGGTAGACATTTTTCGGAACTCTTTGCAATGACAGGCTTTCCGCACTTATAATGAAACTAGATTCGCCCTGTGCGCGAGCTGCGAGCAGCTCGCGTTTCCAAGCCAGGGCCGAAACAATTTCCCCATACAAACAACTAATGTTCGGCGGCCATCTTGAAAAATGACGCAATCGAAAAACTGATTCGATATTCGGCATCAGCGACCCCGAAAACCCCCGGACGCCGAACCTCACCCGGATCAGATTAACTTTTTTTCGGCCGCCATTTTGAATCCGCCATTTTGGATTTTCACCACGCCAGGCGGTTGCCCCCCATTGACCTCTATGACATTTGTTTGAGCACCCCCCACCTGACTCTTTTAGTTTCGGAGATAATCGAGTTTGAATTTTGTTCGGCGGCCATGATTTTTTCCGCCATTTTGAAAAAAAAGTTTCACTATTGAAATTTGCCCAAGGTGTGGATCAAACTTTGTAAGTAACAGTTTTACTTTTGATGGATAGTTTCGGCGGGCAGTCAACTCACTACCTGATGAGGAGCAGGAATCGAAGATGTCAAGGTTTTCCCATAATCACAGAAACCTCTTTTCCACATCTTAAATACATTATATCGACCTAGAGATGCTCCTTCTGGGAGAACAATTATGCTTAACTTTTTTTCGCCAGCCATTTCGAATCCGTCCGCCATCTTGGAATTATTTATATCCCGATAGAAGAAGATAGTGCACCACCAACTGTACAAATTTTTTTTCAATACCCACGGCCGATAGTTTCCGAGCCAGGGCCGAAACAATTTCCCCATACAAACAACTAATGTTCGGCGGCCATCTTGAAAAATGACGCAATCGAAAAACTGATTCGATATTCGGCATCAGCGACCCCAAAAACCCCCGGATGCCGAACCTCACCCGGATCGGATCAACTTTTTTTTCGGCCGCCATTTTGAATCCGCCATTTTGGATTTTTACCACGCCAGGCGGTTGCCCTCCATCGACCTCTATGACATTTGTTTGAGCACCCCCTACCTGACTCTTTTAGTTTCGGAGATAATCGAGTTTGAATTTTGTTCGGCGGCCATGTTTTTTTCCGCCATTTTGAAAAAAAAGTTACACTATTGAAATTTGCCCAAGGTGTGGATGAAATTTAGTTAGAAACGTTTTCACTTTCGATGGATAGTTTCGGCGGGCAGTCGACTCACTACCTGATGAGAAGCAGGAATCGAAGATGTCGAGGTTTTCCCATAATGACCGAAACGTCCCCTCTACATGTTCCATACATTATATCAACCTAGAGATGCTCCTTCTGGGAGAACAATTATGTCAATGAGTGAGTGGTAATCCAGCTTTATATATTATAACTAGATTCGCCCTGTGCGCGAGCTGCGAGCAGCTCGCGTTTCCGAGCCAGGGCCGAAACAATTTCCCCATACAAACAACTAATGTTGGGCGGCCATCTTGAAAAATGACGCAATCGAAAATCTGATTCGATATTCGGCATCAGCGACCCCAAAAACCCCCGGACGCCGAACCTCACCCGGATCGGATCAACTTTTTTTTCGGCCGCCATTTTGAATCCGCCATTTTGGATTTTTACCACGCCAGGCGGTTGCCCCCCATCGACCTCTATGACATTTGTTTGAGCACCCCCCATCAGACTCCTATAGTTTCGGAGATAATCGAGTTTGAATTTTGTTCGGCGGCCATGTTTTTTTCCGCCATTTTGAAAAAAAAGTTACACTATTGAAATTTGCCCAAGGTGTGGATAAAATTTAGTTAGAAACGTTTTCACTTTCGATGGATAGTTTCGGCGGGCAGTCGACTCGCTACCTGATGAGAAGCAGGAATCGAAGATGTCGAGGTTTTCCCATAATCACCGAAACGTCCCCTCTACATGTTCCATACATTGTATCAACCTAGAGATGCTCCTTCTGGGAGAACAATTATGTCAATGAGTGAGTGGCAATCCAGCTTTATATATTATAATAATAACTAGATTCGCCCTGTGCGCGAGCTGCGAGCAGCTCGCGAGGTTTGGTCGCCCTGTGCCCAGTTGCCCCCCATTGACCTCTATTTGTTCGAGCACCCCCCACCTGACTCTTTTAGTTTCGGAGATAATCGAGTTTGAATTTTGTTCGGCGGCTATGATTTTTTCCGCCATTTTGAAAAAAAAGTTTCACTATTGAAATTTGCCCAAGGTGTGGATCAAACTTTGTAAGTAACAGTTTTACTTTTGATGGATAGTTTCGGCGGGCAGTCAACTCACTACCTGATGAGGAGCAGGAATCGAAGATGTCAAGGTTTTCCCACTATCACAGAAACCTCCTTTCCACATCTTAAATACATTATATCGACCTAGAGATGCTCCTTCGGGGAGAACAATTATGCTTAACTTTTTTTCGCCAGCCATTTCGAATCCGTCCGCCATCTTGGAATTATTTATATCCCGATAGAAGAAGATAGTGCACCACCAACTGTACAATTTTTTTTTCAATAACAACGACCGATAGTTTCCGAGCCAGGGCCGAAACAATTTCCCCATACAAACAACTAATGTTCGGCGGCCATCTTGAAAAATGACGCAATCGAAAAACTGATTCGATATTCGGCATCAGCGACCCCAAAAACCCCCGGTCGCCGAACCTCGCCCGGATCGGATCAACTTTTTTTTCGGCCGCCATTTTGAATCCGCCATTTTGGATTTTTACCACGCCAGGCGGTTGCCCCCCATCGACCTCTATGACATTTGTTTGAGCACCCCCCACCTGACTCTTTTAGTTTCGGAGATAATCGAGTTTGAATTTTGTTCGGCGGCCATGTTTTTTTCCGCCATTTTGAAAAAAAAGTTACACTATTGAAATTTGCCCAAGGTGTGGATGAAATTTAGTTAGAAACGTTTTCACTTTCGATGGATAGTTTCGGCGGGCAGTCGACTCACTACCTGATGAGAAGCAGGAATCGAAGATGTCGAGGTTTTCCCATAATCACCGAAACGTCCCCTCTACATGTTCCATACATTATATCAACCTAGAGATGCTCCTTCTGGGAGAACAATTATGTCAATGAGTGAGTGGCAATCCAGCTTTATATATTATAATAATAACAGCTTTATATATTATAATATACTATTACTTAGAGCTCCAGCTAGCACAATGTTTCTCTTGGCATTTTAATTCTTTTGTTTTGGTCGCGCTATCACTTTCTTTCGCATTCTGTCACATACTTACGAATAGTCTGTCTTTTCACCGTTGATAGATATTGTGCAACTAACAAGTGTACGGAATCCTATCATTGAAGTTTTCCACTGTCTTGGCATTCCTTCGGATGGTTTTTGCAATATTACAATATTTTATCAGCGTTGAGTTTCGCAAGCGGATAAATTGCTTTCTGCGACTTTCATACGATTAAGTTGACACTCGAATTTTAATGATCATAAAAAAGTCGTGCCTATCATTCATTTCTAGCTATACGTATCTACTGGACTCTAAATTATGGGGTTTACTAATTTGGGAGCGACGTCATTTCGTCAATCGGTGGTTAAGTGTTGCGTAATGAAAGTAACTGGATGAAGAATATTTAAGCCAGGTCAGAATAATTACTTATACATTCTGCGTACTGAGCGCAATGAGTTGAAACTACAGGAATCGGCCATTCAACACGACAGGATTGGCGCAGTATAGTATGATTAGGAGCACTACATTGCAACCGAAAAATTGACAGCTAGTTGAGTACCTAACCTACATAATATTATGTAGGTGTTCTGCGAACGTGTCGTTTTAAAATATCCACCTATATTAATCACATTTGCCGGCGCGTAGTCGTAGGCGCGTAATCGGGCTGTAGGTGGTGCGTACTTACCCGATTATGAACACCGACGAAATAGGCTAACGATAATTTACTCACGGCAAATTTTGGGGCCGGATTCTAAACTCATTAAGCACGTTAATTTATACTCGTTACCAAACGAGCAACACTTCTACCAGTAGGTATAATATGAAGTATACCTATATGAGTATGGTACCTATTTAACGCTGCTGTTATCAATTAGGTACACTAATTGCGTTCATTGCGTTTCTTCAGTTTTGGTTTAATCCCTCTTTTATTAAATCAAGTCTTGAATTTCTGTAAATCACTCCTTGAAAGTGCCTAACAAATATTCTGCGATAAAAACATAGGTTAGTTTAGATTTTTTAACAAGAAATTTTTGCCTTTTCCCTTAGTAAGTACCTTATAATTTCTGAGACTTTTGAGAAGCATTTTTTTACATAGCCCTTTAGAATTAACCTTTTTTATGCGTAGATATTTATTTATCTTTACTCGCGATCACTCGCGATTATATATTCTGCATACATATGCCTGTCATAATAGGCTATACAGACTCCATCCACGTTTTGAACATTGCCAGTAACATGTGCAGTGCACATTGCTATTCTGGCAACAACTTGTATCGTTCCGTGAAAATTTCGGATGTTATGGACGGGTAGAGATCACGTTTCACGTTCCACAAAATGCGAAAAAAAAAACTGAAAAATTTAAAATGAACACCAAAATAATTCGTAGAATGTAAAAATTCTTTACCGAATATTTTTTTTTAACTTTATTGAAAATTATTTAACTGATAGTTTACCTACATCTTTTGCTCTCGGTTAAAATATTCGCTCAGTGCTGAGATTTTTTGGTAGCTTACCTATTTTTTTATTTACTGATTTGAAAGTGTTAAAATGTTCTTTATACTGAACCGCCACACAAGCTTTCATTCAAATCCGTCGTAGACACGCATCTCAGGAAAAGTACCTACTACACTTTTATTGTGCGTCTACATAGATAGAACAAACTTCATAGGAGTAGTGAGTATACCCCCTAAAGCTGATAATCTGAATGATCATGGTGACTATCAGCAAGCACAGTTATTAAAAAAAAAGACATATCGAACTTGCGTCTCTGTGTTTCGTCTTTTTGTTGCATTACACGTCACCTTAATAAAATGCTTCTACCGTATTATTCATTTCTGTGACATCTATGTTATCTTAATTAATTTTCCTAATTAAATTTAAACGAGACCTCTTGATTACCAAGTCTAACGAGCTTTACATTAACACGAAAATTTCACTACCGCTTTATTTCGGGTATATCGTTAAATAAAATTGTTATGTACAAAGACACTCTTAAATATAAAACACTCTTAATTCCATCTAAGTATCTGTCTCCCGAAGAAGGTGAACTCCACTTTTCATGTTAACCCTTTCTTTGCTTTTCGTTTTACAAAGAACAGTAGATAATAAGGGATCAAACCACGGACCTAATTTATGTCGGTGGATCAAACCAAGATGATTTTGTGTAATATGGTACCTATATATACATATAGATATAGTAAGGTTTAAAAAGGGACTTATACACACACCCTAGATGACTTATGCTTACATTATTACAAAAAAATATGAATTACAAAAATGCTAATAAATAACAGAGAGAACCTAAAAACGTGGATTTATGAGGATGAATGACCCTCACACTAGATTTGTCGGCGCGCCAGCGGCATAAAAAGGAACGGGGCCTACCTTTAGGGTATTCCGTCAGCGCGTCGGCAACTTGTGTGCTCAGTTCTCGTAAATAATAAGTGTTTCAATTTGTATTGATTTTTGTTATTAGTAATTCCAGCAATTTCAATTTATGATTATTAATTACGTAGTTAATTTTTTACGCATATCCACAATTATTTATTGTGTTTGTTACACTAGGTTTATTGATTTACAATACTAACTGGCTCGTTTTATTTCCACGGATATAGTTTGCACATATAGCATCTATAAACATATAGGTATGTGCATTTTAAAATTAATTTAATTTCAAATATACGATTTAAATAACTTTTAATTTTCATTGTTAACAGGTTCTATTTGGCGTTACTGCCCGTGCTAACTAAATAACACATGACTAATCTGTGATGTAATGTTTTATTGCTTAGTAAAGAAATTTGAAAATAAAATAATAATAATAGTTTCTGGTTTTTAAAAAGTCTTATTTAGATATTTGATTCGAGAATCAAATATGTAACACCCCCCCCCCCCCTCAATAAGTTCATTGTTCAACTTACACCCTGTATTACAGTCCGTATAGTCACAAGTCTTCAAAGGTCACAGACCCAGACCTGTGTCAACGTCGTTATAATATCGGGATAAAATATTCCGTTCCCCGTGGACAAAGACCTCTAGACTCTAGTTTACAAACTTGTTGAAGTAATTAACACTACATTAGGCATTTAAAAAAATCAATTATATTTACCTGTAGGTACCTAATAGTATTTAGGTATACTTAAAATTCTATTTTTTTTCTATGAATATCTTTTGTAGAACAAAAACCTAGCGGACCAAACCTATCGGTTTGAATTATAAAATCGTTCAGGCGCATTTCGTCCAATTCGAGCAGCACTAAAATAATCTTGGTAGAAGGTACTTACTAAATTCAACTACATTTCTCTATGTTCGTTCAGTATCGTTCTTTGCACTGGGGTCTGGGAGGTACTCTCACAATACACACCATTTAGCTAGTATCCTCTCAGGGATTTCATTATGTATCTGACTATAGTTAGTTTTCATCCTGAGAGTTATGTTTTACTTTTATTTCAATCCAAAGCTTTGTTTGTATTTTTTCTTTTTATGAGTTATGTAGAGATATAATTACAGTAAAAAATTAACCATACCATGTCTGCGTCCAATGTAATATGAATACCCTTGGGCTAGAATGAATTTGATAAAGAAATTGTTTTCAGAATTCATAATTCATTTTCAAATCTAAATGTTCATTACAATGTGTATACTGTATAGGTACGTAAATACATACATTATGAAGAGGGCAAAGCAAACACTCTTTTAACTCAACTCAAAGTTAGCAAAATTATATTTTTTTTTTACTATAAACACACTTATTTTTTAATATTTAGGTACCTACCTATGATAAAATTTAAACAAAATTTTTTGGACTAGCTGGTCTCTCGCGATTTCACCTGCGTGAATTCTGGAATTCCCATAGGACAATTAAGCAAAACATAAATATTTTTATAATATTCTGGTCGATCCCTCACTTTCATTCGCGTCAATTTCGGCATTCCCATAGAAATTCCGTGATAAAAGTACCCTATGTCACTCAGGGACACTGTATAACTGCTTCCTGTGAGCGTTTTTTTTTTAAACTGGTAGTTTTGTAATTTATGAACAAGCAAAAAAATAAACCTTTTTATAATATTATTAAGTATGTCTAAATTGATTGAGTCTTGAACTATAGCTAAGTAACCTTATACAACTAACCGACATTGCTCTAAGCGATAGCCAACCTCTAATACTAATTAATATAAAAAATCAAATATTCTTTATTTTTACCATAATAATAATAATCCGCATCATTCTGACTCATTGGCAGTAGAAGATTGCCATGCAGTCCTAAATGCAGTTCATCATCGTTCATCGTCGTACCTAGATCTTCTAGTTAATAGTTTAATTTAATAACAACATAATAACAATTAAGTAGAGATACATTTGTTAAAATTATATTCTAGTTCAGTTTCAAATTTTGTTCACATCAGCCGGCTTACTCTTGATTCAATCGAGTAAGGGTCATACTCTTGACGCAATCGAAATGCGATCGCAGGATCGAAACGGAATCAAATTTGGCTTTAAGAGCTTTAAGATCGCGTCTCTATCGAGTTTATCTGTCAAGTTTCTGGATTTCAATATAGGAGTCGTGTTATTTTCTTGTCAGATGTCACCTTTACAGGTTAACACGATTCCAAATACGATTTGATTTCAATCTCAAAAGTATACGTATAAGTAAAGTATACGTATACGTAAAGTATAAGTCATCGAGGTGAAATCAAATCGGAATCAGACTCAGATCATTTTCAAGAGTTAGCCTGCTGCTCTGGGGACTCATCCTATCGAATATGATCTTTTAAATGCAGCGTAACGTTTCTTCCTACAAAATTTTCTTCTGAACTTTTTTCTCGTCGGGAAATATTTTAATTTTTCACTGTACGTCACGTTATCTAACTGTATCCAATTTTGTTCCAAATCATCCGGTGGTTTGTCATTGACTAAAATTATAGGCATGATAAAACGTCGGTTCTCTTCCTCAAATTTGAAACTGTGATCTCTTTTTAGGAATGTGGAAGAGATTTCTCCCCAGTGGGACTGCGTTTTTTCTGGTGTTGATCGTTTGGAGGCTTCTCTGTTGGCTATAACTGTGATTTCTACGTTGGATGACGAATCGGCGACGTTTGCTTCGTTTTCGGCGGCTTCCAACAAGGCAGCGTTCCTCGCCGCTTCTGCATTCAGGAACTGAAATTTAAAATGTTTCACTTTGTTTATTGAGACTGGAATCTCAAAATTGCATTAAGAGTTGTTGAGGGAGTTTTGAAATTCCCACTGGTGAACCCGCAAGTTCCAAATAGGAAATGTTTATGTCTATGACTGGACAAATTTTTGGTAGCTCTAGCTGCGTCGTTAAATATCGGAGCGTGTTAGTCGTTGTACTTGATGAACGACCTTGTAATAATATTACACCTTAATTCGAAACTTAGTAATTTGAGAACTTAAAAATAGATAATCTATACAAAATACGTAAAATTGACTATTTATAAGCCATTAAAAATACATGTGCACAGTAGATACATCGAGTATCGTTTCAAAACAATAGCACGATAGTTTAACTGTCGGTCAGCAGTAAAATTTATAAGCATTTACATACAAATCGCGATTTTGCACGCGTTGTAAACCACAAAAGACGTCGTAAAACAATGCGAAACGAATCTGCCGAGTGCTGCAAGTGGAACGATTAAACATCCCCACAGGCTCACTGAACGATCCCGATAATATCTATGTTTTGGCCTCGGGTTTTTCGGGATTTCTGTTTCTGATCCTGTCTTAGGACTCAAAGTTACTATCCTAATGTTACAAATGCGAATGTTTGTTTGTTTACTCTTCTTATGCTTTCACTCGTCAACCGATCGAAGTAGGTACCTACTGAAAAGGACATAGAGTAGGTACACCTTTTATCCAGGAAAAAGTACACACTGAACTCTTGATGGATAGAAAATAGATTGATAAAATCTATGTATATTCATTAATATATACAAACAAAGCTGCGGGCCAAAGCTAGTAGGTATGTAATTCACCAAATTTTGTGAAAATCTACTCAGCTGTTACGAAGTTATGTAGTTACACCATCAACACTCGCACTACATGTTAGAAGTTTTTATTATTTTTTAAAATTACCTGCTGTTTTTGCATTCAACAGTTAAGTAAGTAATTTCAATTCTTATTGATGTGAGACTGAGCTTACACGTCGACGAAAACGATTAGTGCCAGACTGCCCAGCCATCTGGAGCTCGACCAATTTGAGCCGAGGCATATCTAATATATTATATAAATCACGTGTCACGTTGTTTGTCCGCGATGGACTCCGAAACTACTGAACGGATTTTGATAAAATTTTGCAACCATTTATAATATGGTCCAACTTAAAAGATAGGATAGTTTTTATCCCGGAATTCCCTCGGGAACTGAAGGACATAGAGTACTTTTTTCCCGCAACCTCCGCGGGAACTCCGAAATTACCGCGGATGAAATCGCGGGGGACAGCTAGTATTATAATAAAATTAGGCTTAGTTTGTGTTTGTACCACCACCTATCATGTCAGCTAGTAGCGAAATATTAGAAGTCAATTCAATTTTTCGATGTTTCTGTAATATTTTTATTTTATGATAGAAGACTAGAATCTGAGTGTCTGTTCACATAATCGTCACAATTACTGAACAGATTATCATAGTGTTTTACAAGTAGGCTAAGCTTAGTTCGGAGCAATATAAATAGGCTTTGTTTCATTTAAATCGGATATAGAAAAGAAAGTTGTTATATAAAAGCGTTTCACGCGGATGAAACCGCGGGCACAGCTAGTTTCTTAATAATAAAATTACGTAAAGTAGTGATAGTAATAATCGTACACATTTTGAGACACTGAGGTTTTGGCGTAAATAAGTTATTTGTCACGTACAAAACGAGTGTTGTTGGTTGCTTAGTTATCTAGTTGTAGATTATTTACAAGACACAAGAACAGATGCAAACGTGAATATTGAACTCTGTGTGAGAATCTGGGCGCTAGCGAGTTATTGATTTGCGAAAGCTATGAAGCTTTCAGCAGACAGACTTAAGAATACTCACAGATATATGATATTAACTGGTAGACTATGCATGTTGCCTGTACAATCGTGTTGCAGTTAAATTCTAATGCCCCAATTACACCAGTATAGTTCACAGCAGACAGACAGCTGTTAGAAAAATAATATATACTAAAATGTTTTTTGAGTTTAACTTTTACTATTTATTATGTCATAGTGGGCAAACGGGCAGGTGGCACACCTGATGGTAAGTGATCACCGCCGCCCATTGACATCTACAATACCAGCCTGGCATGCAAGTGTGTTGCCGACCATAAGTGCCTGCAGTCTCGACATGCTTAACGACTGCTTATCGATCATTTTCGGTTGATAACTTCTTAACGATAACATATATCGATTTTTCGTAGCGTGTCCGATTTAAAATTCGATTTTTTTCGCTATAGTATCGAACACAACTGTCAAATTACCGATTTCTATGATGTAGAAAAGATGTTGGTGGACGCAAACCATTTGAAATTGCCGCACGGAATAAATGTATCTATACCTATATCAAATTCATCAATTTTTTACAGACTATACAATTAATTTAGGTCTAAGAATAGGATATACTTAGAAATCGAAAAAATGTTAGCTCAGAAAGTTTAACAAGAAATTACACAATATTTAGCAGACCGGTAGGTATATTCACGCATACCTATTTGACTCCGCTCAGCCTTGCGTTAAGCGTAATAACAAATTAAATTTAAGCCCTATATAAATAATTTACACCATAAAATCCACTTCAGTTTGCGCGCGTTTCGAAGAGTGTGCATATTATAAGACAGTACCTACCTACATTATTACGAGTTACCATTACAATAAATCTTCAAGAATAGCTGCTACCAATCTATATGTATAATATTATAATCTGCAGTATATTAGGTATAGGTTTCGATCCTGCAGGTTATTAAAATAATATAAAACGGTATCAGGAAAACATTAATAATATATTTATATACCTACAAGACCAGCCGACAAGCCAGGTTTCATCCGCCTTAAACAAAAACCTTGAAAACGTGTTTCTTACTTGAAAGATGAGCCCGAATACCTTAACCGATTTCCATGACTCTAACTTCACAGCAATAGTATATAAAAACTTTCAACCCCTCTTTAACCTTGTACCTACTATGTTTCTTGAAAATAAAATTAATTAAAAATACATAAATCCCCATAAAGGCTGAATTTCCCAAAATCCTCTTTCAGTACGTCTTTATCTACGTCGCA
Source organism: Zygaena filipendulae (assembly GCA_907165275.2). Taxonomy (NCBI): domain Eukaryota; kingdom Metazoa; phylum Arthropoda; class Insecta; order Lepidoptera; family Zygaenidae; genus Zygaena; species Zygaena filipendulae. Next base: position 10,248,471 of record OU015652.1, on the reverse strand, counting down.
AAAGGAAAATATGTATATAATGTTCAAATTTCATTTTTCTATCTTCAGTTGTGTCGGCTGATTGGTGAATCAGCACTCAGTTACCATATATGCTACTCATAATACCTATAGGGTTTGGGGTTAAACGAGGGATATATCGATGTGGCCGGATATTGAGTATGAGCTGGTTTCCCGTGGCTTCGTCTGGCTGAATTTCGGTATTCTGTCGGAAAATCTTTGTTCTCGTACAAAACTGGTGAAGTGGCTACATACAGAATTTCTTTCACATTTTTAATACCTACATTTAATTGGTAAATAATCAATTAATATATTAGGAATGGTATTGAGCATTCAACAAACAGACGCGTCGACGAATCATATACCTAAGGGTAATTCAATGCCCTTTGTATTGTTGCCGATGCATATTATATTGTATCATTTAAAGGTCATTCACCCGCACGTAGAGGTAGACCCAGTTTATTAAATTGAGGTTTTCTGTGATTAGTATAAATTTTTCTTGTTTTATCTATACATATAAATAAAATCCTTTGTCCTGAATGACTGACTGACGGATCAAAGCACAGACTAAACCGCTGATCGTAGAGACCTGAAACTTGGAGGGTGTATTCTTTCTATGACGTTTGTATGACGTTTCGGAAAATCTTTTCTGCATCCGATATAAAAAGATTTTCCGAAATTCTGCCCTTAACGGGATGAAAAGGAGGGGCAAAGTTTGTACGGAACAATTCCGCGGGAACTCCGAAATTATCGCGGGTGAAACCGCGCGGGACAGCTAGTCATTCATATGAAATCTTAAATTGTAGTGAGTTTAAATGTGACCCCGGTTTAAAATTATTTTATTTATTTATTTATTTATTTAACAAAATTCCACAGTGTATAACAATAATTTTAAACAAATACTTATGTAAGTGTAAATCATAACCAATGGTTTGTAGAACATCATAATTAGATAATTTCCACAATAGGTAGATATGAACATTATATTGTGTAGTTACTTATACGCCAACGTACCTATTATTTAATCCCACGCACGTATTGTGTGAACCACCACAAGGATCCGAGATTAAAACAGATTCGGAACAAACATTGACATGACACACGAACGGCGAACTAAGCGAGACCACGCGAATAAGTAATTCTGACGATAAGACTTCCATCCCATCGCTCAAGTTTACTCAGGATGTTGTGTGTAGGTAGGTACACAATTTAATCTATTTATTCATGGAAATGTTGCCAAGAAGTTGTGGAATTTGGTTAGATTAGTAATAAGTGCCTTGAATAAGTGTGAATTAATCTATACCTTCGCTTTCATCATTTTCGGCATTAACAAACCGTTGAAAACCTTATGCTGCCAGTACCCGACCTCTTTTATTGTTTGTGGATGTTAAAGGAATCCTGATTCTATAACGGTCTTAGGACAGACAAAAAGCCTATCGCAACATTTTGTTTGTAGCACAATGACCGCAGACCGTTGAAAAACATGTTCGAAATTCAAATTAAACGTACAAACGAAGCAACTGAACATCGCCATTCATTACAAATTCAATGGCAAGGTTCTCAATAATTTTCAATGGAATGCGTTTGTTCTACAGAAAACGCGCCTGTAACATTATTTGATGGAAATCGCACCGTGAATAAACCAAGGTTGTAATCCAAATAGTGGTCTTGACTTTGCCCGTTACGCTCGCATTATAATCAAGTTTTGTAAACAGCCTGTCAAAGTTGCACCAACCGATCCAGTGTTAGCGGTTAACGTCTCTGTTTACGTTTCGATAAATGAGCAGACGGCCGCTGATTCACTGACGAATGTTTACCGTCGTAATCCACCACACACCCTGAATTTGATGCAATTTTGCTCTGCTCCCTCATCTTTTATCCTTTTATCAAAATTTTTGGAAGTCGAATTTTCAACGGACGTCAAATTAAGCCTTGCCTTCTTAGCCAAGTTGAGAATGTATGATCGTTCTGAGGAACGTATTTTCATGTCACGTGGTTACGATTTTCTTTAATTGAAACTCTTTGAAGTCTTATTTATCGTGATTACGTAATATGACCGACTGATATGATAATAATAAAACAGTTTGTTTTATATTTTATAGTAATCTTCAGTAAATTTTTGAGATTTATATTTTAACTAGCTGTGCCCCGCGGTTTCACCCGCGGTAATTTCTAACTTTCTAATCAAAATTCTAATTAGTCCGTCAGTTAGAAAATAAAAAAACAATAGGCACGTATTTTTTTGCTTTTTCAAGTAAATTAAAATATACAGAGATAAAGCGCATTAAAGTTTAGGGTGAGGGGGTCGTGACGCCACTAATCGCTAAAACCACCATACAAACTGTCAGAATAGTGACGTCACGCGAAATTTCAACTCAACATATCGCTGTTATTTTTTGATTACGTAAAAAAAAAAATACGTGTCCAATATTTTTTAAAAATCTCCAAGACGGACTAAAAAATAAAAATTAGTCAACATGCCCATTACGGAGACCCCGCGGGAATTTCAGGATAAAAGAGGTACCCTATGTGTTTTTGCAGTGTACCCCTGACAACGCGTGTACAACGAAATCAGAGTTCCTATATGCGAATTCTTTAGTTTATAGATCTGGCAAAATATTTAGTTTACAAAATTTCTCACGCTCAAATTATCACGTCCCGTTTATTTTAATCACGCAGTGTTAAGGTATATACTAGAAAATGTTTAAAGACTGGTATATAAAGCGATGATTAGATACATCAACCCGAACTGGCTCCCGCCTTTGAAGTTGCCGTGCGCACTTTAATCGCCACGGAGTTACGGGCCCGTGTGAATTGTTTAAAACAATAATATTAACTATCAGTGGACCAACATTCTACTAGAAACAGTAGTAAGTAGTAGAAACTATGTACTTTCTGTGAATAAAAAAATAAATAAAAGTAGGTAAAACGTAGGTAGGTACATAGATCTTCAAAAACTTTCTCTTTAATAATAGAATAGGTAATTCATACAAGTTACTTACCTCCTTAGTTTTTAATAGGCTAGTTTCCTAAATTTTATTTTTTAGTCAGTTTTGTAGATTATTAAAAAATATTGGACACGTATTTTTTTTTTTTATGTAACCAAAAAATAACGGAGATATATCAAGTCGAAATTTCACATGACGTCACGCCTCGCTACAGTTTGTTCGCACGTTATAGCGAGCTGTGACATCACGAGTCCCCCACCCTAAACTTTAATGCGCTTTATCTATGCATATTTCCATTATTTTAAAAAAGCAAAATATACGTGTCTTTTATTTTTTTATTATCTAACTGACGGACTAAATAGAATTGTGATTTTTTTACCCAGGAAACTAGCCTATTATTCACTCAAGGAAGAAATTAACGATATTATACTAATTAGTATACACACGCGCACTGGCTGAAAACCGTTTATGTACCTACTCAAGGCGCTGGCAACGTGTACGGCTAGAGAACTGCTACGAGTAACTTGGTTCCCCGACTAATTAATAAAATCCCCTTTGATTTGGTCGAGAGTAGGTACCTTTAAACCAAAAAAATATTAAAAATAATCTAAAATTCTACTTCTTAAATTATATAGAGAGATATCATTCATTCTAATGCATAGAGGTGCACTTGTCTTAAATTAGCTGGTAAATCTATATTGTATTGAATATACTTTATTGTCCTTAGGCATAAAATTATTGTATTACAAAATTGAACCTACCTACCTACTGCATAAAATAGCATCTTTTTCATAAACCCTAGTGCTATATTATGTTAGTTATCTTTTCTAATGTAATTTTTGTTTTGGTAGATAAATAAAAAAAAAAAACTTCCTCTATTAACATAACATGCTTATTTAACATACACTTGTATAAAATATCTATCTACCCAAAATATCGTATCTTAAATCTCATTTCTCGTGTTCATTAATTAATTTTGCAAATTGCCAATTAACCTCTTTTAAATACAAATTAATTAAAAGGAATTTTCGCCAAAAGTAAAATGAAAATATTATTTACTAACCAATAATTTAATTGCTTTACAATATCTCTACCTAGATATTAGGTATGTCTTTGTGGGACGGAATGGCGTAGGTTAATTAAAAGCCCTGGTTCTCTGTTTATGCTTTGTACTGCTTCAGACTTCATTGTTCTTGTATTCAATAATATGTTCGGTCATCATTGTTAGAATTTGTTTTCGTAGGTCGATGAAATAAAGTGGCATTCTTCTACACCGCATTGGCAAAATTAGTGTAGGTAAGTACCTAATTAATCGCGACAGACGCTGTATTAAAGACGAAGAAGAAGGTGCATTTAGGTCCGTATTCCAAAAGGTTACTCAAGTCATGAATCTAGTTTTAAAACTAATTTCAAGTAAAGCTTTAATTTTTGAACCTTACTTGAAACGCGATTCATCAATCGACAATCAGCTGAGTTATTTCCTTATTCTAGAACGACGCTTGAGTACTAATCTATTCTCAAGCAAAGATTTGATCTTTGTTTACGTCTGTCATGTCAAGATCACTCAACCAATCAGAGTTCAAAATCTCTACTCAAGACTAGTTTCAAGTAATTAGAACCAATCAGAGTTCAGAATCTCTATTAAAGACTAGTTTCAAGTGATTAGAACTTAAAACGCATTCTATAATAAGATTGCTTGAGTTATGATTTGAGCTTAAAACTAATCTCAAGAGAAACGTAATCTGAGTCACCTTCTGGAATACGGACCTAAGATCCCGAATCGTTTGTCTCAAATTTTCTAATAGTGATTATGGCGAGATATCTATCGTATAAAAATGCCTATCGTTTCATATAAATTTTCAAATATTTTTAAATCTGATTCGGAAAAATACTGGTACAAAATTAATGACGTGGACAAAATTAAAAAAAAAAATCAAAATTCAAAATCACAATCACAATTTTCATAGATGAACTTTGTGTCCACATCATGCCACGCTTACACTACTGTGGTACCTACTTATTCGGTTTAGACATCCCTACTAATATTTTAAATGCGAAACTAACTCTGTCTGTCTGTCTGTTACGCTTTCACGCCTTAACGGCTCAACCGATCGTGACGAAATTTTGCATAAGCGTTGTCAGTGGTAGGTACAGAAAAGGATATAGGGTACCTTAATCCCAAAATTCCTGCGTTGAAACCGCGGGAAACAGCTAGTGGTAAATAAAAGCACCGTAGAAGTGAGGACGGTTACCTTTAATCAGAAAAATCATTATCATCAAACAGTATTTAATGTCCCTGCTAATAATAGACAATAGTATGTGTGAAGTGATAGTTAAATCTTAACTAATATTATAACATTGAAAGTGAGTTTGTTTGTTTGTTACACATTCACGGCTTAACGGCTGAATCGATCGCGAAGGCATAAGCCATAAACACAAATCACACGTAGGTAAAAGGCGTGGTAAAAATTTCTATTTGATCCATCAGTTATAAATAAGAAAACAAGAATAGATACTTACATATTTATTGCTTTTTGAAATCAGTGAAAAAAAAAATTAAAGCATATTAAAGAGGCTCGTGACGTCATAACCCCATAGTATAAACTGTAGATACAAATTCTTGACTTCACCCGACATTTCGACCCGACCAACCGTCGCGCCGTTATTTTTTAACCAACTTCCAAAAAGGAGGAGGTTATGCATTCGGATGTATGTATGTTATTTTTTTATTTAGGTATGTTCGGTCGAAGACGGTTGGACCGATTTGTAAAATTCTTTTTTTGTTTATAATTGGGAAGATACCTAAGTAGAAAAATAAAAATACGTCATGTCCAATTTTTTTATTTTATTTTTATTTTATTTTTATTTTCGTTTATTCAGGACAACAACAGCTACAAAAACATATAATAGATTTAGATTACAAGATTACAATATGAGCACTATTATCAATCCACGTGACGGACGGACTGAAAACTAAAATTTTGTCACTCAGCCTATTCTTATAGCTTTAATTCTTATAGCTTTAATTTCGGCTCTGTGTTGACAAAATTATGTATCAGCTAATCTCTTAGTTTTTTTAATTTAATTTAATTTTTATATAAATGACAATTACCTTATGTTTATCCCTGGCGGCAGTGAACAACACCCAGGCGACGTACACGAACATGATCAGGGCGGGCACCACCAGGCTGGCCACCACCGGGATGCGCCGGACCCACGCGTGGTAGCACGCCAGCAGCAGCAGCGATATCCCCACCAGGATCGCGATATATCGCCCCGTGCGCTGCCGCTCCTCCTGTAAACCGACATATCGCATCCAATTTACGAAGGTCTGTTCTACAAATATCTGGCCGTCGCGTCGCCAGTAAGGCTAATTGTATAAATTACTGGCTGTGCCCCGCGGTTTCAAGCGGGAATTTCGGACTTCCCGCAAGAATTCCGGGATAAAAAGTACCCTATGTCCTTCTCTGTATCTCTGACCACATGTGTACAAAATTTCATGACGATCGGTGGAGCCGTTAAGGCGTGAAAGCGTAACAGACAGACAGACAGAGTTACTTTTCCATTTATAATATTAGTAAGGATTGTAGGCTAAATTGACAGCACTGTTGGTGTCGTGGTAAGGTAACAGTGCTACGTCAGGTGTCGCGGATTCGACCCTGCATCAGGGTAAACAATTGGTGCTTATTCTGAGCTTGGGTGTTTAATATGTACGGATATTCCAAAAAAGTAATATTAAAAGCTCTGCTAAGTTTGGGACCAGATACAGCTAGTGCTGTCTGATACGATCCAAGTATTGTTATTATTATTTGTCAGTTTTCGATTCCATGTTGCAGGGCGAGGGCGACTCGTCCAAACAGTGGCCGCTGAAAGACACTTAAGGTAACTATATATTTTTTTAAGTTTGTCATTTCATGATAGGAAATTACATATTTTTTTTGCTCGCTGTTTTGTATTTGCGAGCACCCAGACGTGCTAGATTAGATTGGGTTTGAATATTGACCACAACAGAGGCAAACGGTATCGAATCCGGATTTTCAAGCGCCAACCGTAACGCGGTTTCTTGATTTCTGCCCTCTGCAGCATTGGGTAGGTACCTATACCTACAAAATGTCGCCGTTTGTAAACGGATTTGGTACAAATTACTAGCGACAGATGAAAGTACTTTATACCACACAACTAATTACTTAAATGTTTTAATGTTTGAATTACCTAGCTTAACCCTCGAACTGGATCGAGACATAGGTATTTACCTATCGGCGCAAACCACCCTAAGCAAAGCACTCTTGGTTAATAATTCCATGCAACAACTTTTTTGTGACAAAAATAAAATATATATACATACATTATATAAATAGTACCTTTGTACGTATAATCATATTATATTTTACACTCGCATAAAACTGATTGGATACAGTTTATTTCCTAGATGGTAAGTAGTATCTAGGCAAGTAGGTATATGGTGCATGCTATTCGTCTACATAATTTAATTGGAAAATTACAAGGGTTTTATTACCCACCAATTTGTTTCAACTTTAAGACTGAAATCAATGCCTGATACCTAAAACACAGTTATTACAATCAGACAGAAGTACTCGATCTTAAATAACAATAAGGTAAGTACCTACCTATCATTTGACAAGGTTCAATTCATCGGTAATGGCATTAGTATGATATCGGGTTCGCATTGGGCACACGTAGGTAGGGTGTCTCGTGTGTTGCCAACTAGTCAATCTGGGAGCTGATTGAATCTCGTGGCCATCGGGACAAGCGGACTAAACATCCAACAAGCGGCAACCCTTGCTCCAGCCTTTATTGAATCCCGAAACACGCTTTACGTATGACTTGCTGATTGGATATATATAGCTACATACATTCGTAGATATACAGTTTGCAATACCTACATTTGAATTTTGTATCCAAGGAAAATGTGGGCTGTTAAAGGGTGTTTTCAAAATACTAAACTACCAAAATCAGATCATTTACAGGGCCTTTATTTTATTATAAGCCTTAAAAATGGATATCTTTTTCTATCTAAAAAGAGTAGAATCGGCGTGTCTGTTCTCGTTAATCCCTGGAACTACTGAACGGATTTTCATGCGATTTTAACAGATACCTAATTAATAATTGGGATGTAAAATACAAACAAACCGGTTGTTTCGCATTTATGATATTAGATGAATAATGGGCGCAAGAAAAATAATAATTAATAAAGTTGTAAGGAATCGTAATTTTTCCGTTTTTTTTGGTTCTTCCTCTATATCACTCGTAAGAGAAATAACTTTTGCGTGAAGTTCTTAATTAACCTAATTTACATTTCTAAGGCGAGGTAAGAGGATAGAGGATGCCATATTATTGAATTATGTCTGCGACAGTTAATTGCAATTAACAAAACTGCTCAGCAAGCGTTTACTTAGCGTATTAAAGTTCTTGTACTAACTTAACTATAGCCCACTGTTTAGTTAGTAGTTAGATATCTACTTACCTACCTACACGTATAAGTAACTCAAATCATCGTCAATATACAACAACAGGCAAGGCCATCTTTAACCTATTGGAGGCCCTGGGCACATTAGGGTAATGAGGCCCCTATGACTTTGACAGAATACTATTTTGTTAGAATAGACAAAGAAAATAGATAAACAAGGTTAAATACCTAACTTTTGGGGGAGAGTAGAATAGCTTCGCGCTTGTAAAAGCTAGTAAGTTGGTATTGTAGTCAGTAATTTAGGTTCGATTTATTCGAATTATGTAGTTTTTTGGTAATAAATATTGAATTGAATTGAATTGAATTGATAAACTTTATTTGACACAACACAAAGATTTACAGCATACGTATACAACAACTAAACATATATAACAAGTATTGGTTATCGTTTGGTGATCTGACAGGAACTAGGGACTTTGTATTTGATCTGAGGGGCCCCTGTCGATCGCGGGGCCCTGGGCACTTGCCCAAAGTGCCTACTGGGAACGAGGGATCTGACAACAGGTTCAAACACAAACTGACATTTACAATAACAGGTAAAAATACAAACTGACATTTACAACAGGTAGATATTATCTAATGAGAATATTTAAATTCCACGAGGCGAAACCACGAGAAAGAGCTTACAAAGTTTTCAATGAAATTAGAATAAAAAAATGATGCTTTTGTTACGAGACAGTAAATATTATGCGTAGGTAGGTACTTATTAAAATTTCGGTAAGCCTCTTTAAATTTACAATTCTAATGTCAAGCCTTTCTCAAACATTTAAATCTGTTAAAATTATTGTTTCTCATATAATTTTTGGAACCGCGGTAGATCTTTTACCATTTGTTACAGTTTTATGCCTTTTTTATATAGACTAGCTGTCCCGCGCGGTTTCACCCGCGATAATGGCGAGGTTCCCGCGGAACTGTTCCATACAAACTTTGCAAACCCTTTTCATCCCCTTAGGGGTTGAATTTTCAAAAATCCTTTCTTATCGGATGCCTACGTCATGTAACAAAGTACACCTACAAGTTTCAGATCTCTACGATTAGCGGTTTAGGCTGGGCGTTGATCTATCAGTCATTCAGGACAAAGCATTTTATATGTACTAATTTTAAACGAGTAAAAAGTACTTAGGTACCTACCTAATTAGAATAGGTAAAGTTCAGAGACCTTTTGAGCGTGTAAATATGTCCCCTGCATGCCATGTAGATACATGTATTGCCCCTTTCCTTTATATTATACCTATAAAATACACTAGCTGTCGCCCACGGTTTCACCCACGGTAATGTCGGAGTTACCGCGGGAATCCCGGTACAAAAGTACCTTATGCTCTCAGACCAAATAAAAACTAAAGACGGAACGCACGAACGCAACGAACGAACAAACAAGTGAAGCCAGGAAAAAGACACCATCGCCGTGCACGTACACAGAAACACGCACACACTTACAAAAAAAAGACACCATAAATCCTAAGTAAACTTTGCAAATCCATACACTTTCCTAACCACCACATATATACGCAATCGGCTCCACTTCGTTGTTCGAGACGTTCCGTCTTTAGTTTTTATTTGGTCTGAGCCTATACTACTCAGGATCAGTGTAGCTTTCTACATGTGAAAGAATTTTTCAAATCGGTTTAATAGATTCAGAGATTACCCCCTTAACCTCACAAACTCACAAACTCCGCATTTCCCGCACGAATTCCGGGATAAAAAGCAGGTCTATACCCTATAAAATAGGTAAGTAACTACCTACGTAAAGATTTTCCTATACCTACTTATACGTCATATTTCTGCAGTATTTTTTATAAGACATAAGCACTAATTGACTTATTAAATGAAAATACTTCAACTGACAGTAAGATGGACTAGAAATTACTAAAATTTTGGCAAAATCCTCTATTTCAAATATTGACCAACCCAAACTTAAAATAGCCTTTATTAACAAGGGTTCACACGACAGGGGCTCAGACTGTTTGAAACTAACATCGTAAAGTTTAAATTACAATTTTAATGTATACGTATTACGATCAAGTTCAGCAAGATTAATGAAAGTAGGATTAACGCAGTGGAAAATGATATAGCTAGATACCTGCATTGATGTGATTCTGACCCTTCGGCCAGTGACACAAGAGTGACACGAATATTCGGCGTACCTACTGTGCGTTTCGCTATATTCGTACGGCTTATTCGTCCGCATGCAGCGAAATTTATGCGCTTATTACACTTTGCAATTTCAGAGCACCAATTTAGGGCTCTAAATCGGATACAATTTAGGCTCCGTGAGTGAGAGAGACTCGCTCTCTCTCTCTCCGTATTATCGTATCCGATTTAGAGCACTAAATTGGTTTCTTGAATTGCAGAGTAATAATCGCATTAGGTATACGTATACCTAGCCCCTAGGGTTCATTCGTCTTTATTTATTTTACGCAACTCATAAGCGCGAATGGCGGAGACATCAAAGTATTAGGTACACATCAGAGGAAGGACTGCCCATATTTTGCCCACTCATTCGCGTGCTAGCGGCGGGCGTTCATGTTTTTTATGACATCATACACCAGTTTTCTTTTCGGGTCCTCATTAACTTTGTTCTTGTACAACAGCCCCCTTAGCTAAATTGACAATCCTTAATCGTTAAGGCTACTATAGAAAAGTAAGGAAGTTATCGTCATATTATATTGTCACGTTACGATAACTTAGCTACGATTTTTCATGACATAACAATAAGTTTTTAGTTTTCTATAGCGATAACGATTGTCAACTTGGGCACGGGGGCAGGTATCGGTAAGTTACCGACGGTAAGATGCACTTAGGAAATATACTGTTGTCACTGGCAATTTCTGTCTCGTCAGAGACTATATTATTTTCTTTGCTGTACCTATATAGCTATCTACATAGGTACCTAGACGTACTTACTGGCATGATTACGAAGCAACCTCAGACGAAATAAAAAGGAAGCAACACACATATTTGATATGTTCGGCATACCATAATGAATTGTTTGTTGTCCACGCACATAAAAATATTTGTGTGAATCTGACGAAATACGCATGGCCTAACGCAGTTTGGTCCAAATAACATCGTTTATATGAAACAAAATATACGATGCCAAAATATCCCAATTAATGCAGCCGAGCCATTAGAGGTATTCCGTGAGCCGAGCCATGAGAGACATGAATAGAAAAAATGATGCTGTGTGACGAGGCAGCGGTATATCCGTGATATAGGTAGGTACTTAGGATGTCTTCTTTCCTTTTTAATATTATAACTTTTTAATATTTTTAACATTTCTGTGTTGGCATAGGTACTTATTACATTTTGGTGTTCGATAATTGAAATTCAAATTTTGTATTTCTTTTGACCTTTTTTTTGGTTTTTGCGTCATTCCATTTATTTTGAGACTTACTAAATTATTATTGCTCCTGTTATTATCTATTAATATTTTTAATTGCCAGAAAACACGGATAAAACGACGTTTTTTAAAAATGAAACCTAGCTAGATCGATTAATCGCCCCCGAAACCCCCTGCATACTAAATTTCATAACATCGTTGGAGCCGTTACAGAGATTCAGATTTTATATGTATATTGTACAAGAATTGCTCGTTTAAAGGTAGTAGATTACCTATCTGGAAATATATTGTTATTTATCTCAACAACAACTATCTTAATTTTTTGTATATCTACTTACCATGATTCAAGAGGTAGAGGTCACAAGGACCCCACCTTCACCACTAGGTAGGTAAGTGATAATTGGCGCCCTAATTATCGGTCATCAGTCTTCATCATCGATGACGTTATCGTCGCAGTGTAAAGTGGCCACTCTGTGTTTGTAAATTAAAGCATATTATGTATATTGTATATAGCTTGTACGCATAATGCGTGAGATTATGACGGTCCCACAGCTGGGGCACAGACCTACCCTAACGGCTAAGGGCGGTTTGGCGGACTTAACACACGCTTTCTAATTGCTTCGAAGTAAGGCCTGTGAAATCTGGATTTCATTTGGAATCGTGATGGAGCAGATATGACCGATCGTAGCTCTCGCGCGGTTTCACTAGGTAATGTGAATTCTGGAATTCCTTCGGGAACTTTTTGAGGAACCTTTATTAAAATCGTAATAATCGCTTTGCGATATTAAATTTAGCCTCTCAAGCCATTGCTCCTTTACGTATATGACGTGTAAGAAAAAAAGCAAATGAAGACACTTGTGTAAATATGATGATTAATATAAGCAATTCAGGTCAAAGCTCACCTAGATATTATATCAAATTATAGGTACCTAACTGACAATTAATATAGTGCTGAGAGTCAAGTGTGTTAGATGTGGCAAGGTGTTACTGTTTGTTCTAGTTTTCAAGCGAAAACTTAAGGAAAACTTAAGAAGATAGGTACTGTAGAGATTGTGTAGAGTTTACCTCCATATCCACACTGGTTGGAAACAAATAAAGAGGAAGTATTTTTTTGAATTTGAAATGTCCTAAATTTAGAATCTTTTATATTTGACCTTTATTGATAATCGAATCTTATAGAATTAGTACATGGTTTCCCTTTGAAATAAGTATCTACCTACCTGCCTATATTATTAAAATAATTCAAAAACTTTTATATTTCAATTGTTAATGTTCCCGCCCCCGGGAAGTTACAGTATTGCCTACTTGTTACTTAAAAATATTATATATGTATAGGCACCCACTCATTTAATTTGAAAGGGCAAGTAGCTGTATGATGTTTAGAAGTAGGTAGGTATGTCTCCATACAGATTAAGTTGTGTTCTACGTCGAAATCTACAATGTTGGATCCAGATTCCAGGGACTTTATGATAGTCACTTTGATAACTAGGCCAAGGCGATTGTCGTCCTCTACCATGTCCCTCGCTAATTAAACGTGAATCTCTTTCAAAGCTTGTCCCCATCGCTCGCCAACAGGCCTTGCGTTTCTTCGTTACAAGCAAATTTAATATGCCCGCGGTCGTCTTTGTTCTAAGTACTTACCTATTTTACAAAATTATTGTTGTATAGATATTATATAGGTACATATAAACTCTGATATTATTTACTTGAAACTTATCAAAGTAATACCTACCTAGTAAGTTTTGAGATTCTACTTAGACGCACGTAAGGTATAGGTACCTACTTAACGCTGACTATAACTTTTGGATGTTCTAAATTTTACATTTTATTTACGGGACACACTGGACAAATACAAAAAAATAATGGCAGGTATTTTTCAATTTTTTGGTGAAATAGCACGAAATGGAAGAATAAATTAAACACTTAAAATTCCATGGAATATAAATCGCTTAACGATGAAAGTCGGCCGCTCTTGATATAGGTACAAACGTTTATTCGTAGGTAAAAATGAAAAAAAAAAAAAACTTACTTTGATTGACAATACTGGCAGCTTCTCCTGGGTCTGAAGAGTTGAACTCGAATTCCTAACATCATTGTTGAGCTTCAAATTCATTTTCCTTTAAAAAGAATAAAATCGTCTCGTTTAATGATTTTTTTTATAAATCCTCGAGATTCCATTAGCTGGTGAATAATGGTTTAAAAGTTACCTTTTTTTTTGTTATTAACAATTTACCTACTAAAATGTGTGAAAAAAAATTTCTACCTACGACTCTAATTTCAACTTTTTTTAATTTGTCTCCGCTTTTTTTGTTTCAAGATTTTTTTTTATTGAGTTACTGCACGCGAACAACTAGGAAAATCACTGATACATTTTAGAATTAAACAAACTATTTAATACGCAATTTTCTGCGGCTATTGTCTTGATAAGCCTGCGTGTGCGCGCATCGAACGCGACGTCAATCTGCGAACACTGATCACCGCGGGACGGATCCGGCATTGACGCGACTGCACAAATGAATTACACGCACGCGTTATTTACTCCGATCGTTAAAACACATAAACACCTGTTAAGCAGACATTGTTTTATTTTTTCCAAGGTATCCACCTAAATGCCTCCCGATTTGATACAGAAAGAATAATGCAATTAATCAGTGGGAACGTACACAATATCGACGTTTGATATTGACCAGACATATCGCAGTTTCGAATAACGTTTCGGCAACACAAGGAATTTTCTGAATAATTGAATGTTACGCAGAAACCATTAAAAGTAGATAAAACCTGATTACACAGTTTCACTTGCCGCACATACCTATGGGTTTCATACACTAACCAAAGAGAATATCTACCTAAAAAAAATTGGGCCTTCTATTCGTAATATCGACGATTGAATTTTATAATAACTTTTTTCATAATGTACTTACTTTAGTCATAAAAAATTCTGTTCGTATCTCCTATTAGATAGCTAAAATAACGCCTTGGTAATCATGAATGTAAGAGAAAATTGACGCTGTTCGTAAAAGAGTAACCTATAGAATTTTTTTCTATCGTTTTTCTAAATACCTACAGTAATTGAATACAGTCCTTAGGTTTTCACATATACCTAGTTTTGAAAAAAGAACCTAAATCTTGGCGTAGCTGGCATTATTCCTTGCCGTTCCGCGAGTAATGAAATAAAAGTCGTCATTAAAATCAATGACTCGTAAAAGAATCGCATCGTTAAACTGTGAAGCTCTAAAGAAAGTTTTCCATTAAGTATAAGTATACTTAGGTACTTTTGTCACGTGGTAGGTACTTATGAAGAAACCTACGATATTATGTATGTTTTTATATTAAAAAAATATCTTTGATAATTCTGTAATTTTTTTAATCAAAAATCAACAAAATATTATACCAAAAAATATTAAAAAAAAAATCCTTTATAAATGCTAAACCTCAGTATTTAAAACTACTTATTTAATTCAGTCAAGTGTCGCATCAACCTCAAGAGGTCGACCGACTTTGTACTTATACAATTACATAGAACCTATTGTACCTACTAAATAAAAGATTATACGTTGATACTATACTATACCTACTACATACTATTATACTATTATAATGGTAATATTTTACATACTTATATAAGTATGTAAAATATGGTAAATATTATTTCTTTATGATAAATGATCCTGCAGAATTGCAATAAAATATAAAAAAGTTTAATTTAAAAAGTGACAAATTTTGGCACTTTCTTTTTAAACTTTTTATATTAAATGCTGTAGAATTATCAAAAATTTGTATTTATTCTATTTTACATAATACCTACTTATATTTCTCTTTTTAACTAAAGCATGTTAGAAGAAATTATTTTTATAGCGGGTGGCGCAAGTTGGACCCCAGTAGGTAGGTAGGTATATGTGACTTTTGTAACTTCTCTAGATTCGGAAAATAAAATTAAGGTTTGCGTTATTTGTATTATTGTAAAGAGTAATTTAGAGACAGTACCTATTAGGTATTTATTATTTATTTGGATGTTGTAATCACTTCATGTACAGGTACCTAGAGTCGAGAAACGGAATGATGTAGAAATAGTTAATAATAGTTATCTGTTTGACTGAGATTATTTTACAATCGCCGTAGCTGATTGATCGGTAGAGGTCTACGCCACTCTACGCGTAGCGCAGTTCGTACGTTGAACTATGGATGGCAATTTGCCCGACAGTGCAGCCAACACTACGACTTGGTAATATTCAGAGGTTGTATGTTGCCAAATCGGTAAAACAGTACCTCTCATCTCTTTACCAGTCTAACAATCTTGCATCGAAATTTTGTCCATTGTAATTTAATATACCTACCTACTTTACTGTACATTATGCGGTCACAATTTCAATGGTTGTTTCAATGTTAGTGGTACGACGGACGAAGTAGTCTATTGTTTCATGTCCTTATTCTCCACTATCTTTAATCCTATCCCTTAATTATAATCGTCAGGATTAGTGAAGGTAGTAACCAGGTACCTACTACTTTCGTAAAAATATACCTAAAGCGAGCAACGAATACTTCAAAATCTCAAAAAAGGTTTAATTGAAAAATATTATATTTACCTCAGAGAAACGTGAGATACTTTTATTTGTAACTGTTGTGGCCAGCTTCCCTGGTTCCGGAATAACAAATATTTTGGGTTAATTTGACTTAAATACACTGACGATGCCCGACAGCGATAATTCGGTGGATAAATTCAAAGTTCGCGCTTCAAGAGACGCAAATTTATGGGGAATTTTAAGTATACCTATACAGGTAACAAGAAAAAAGATTAGAAAAAAATACTCAATCTTTTTATATTTGGTAACTAGCTGTTCCCCGCGGTTTCACCTGCAGAAATTTCGGAGTTCCCGCGGGAATTCCAGATTACAATACAGCCTATGAGTGATTCTCATGTATAAGCTATATTGTTGCAAAGTTTTATTAAAATCCATTCAGTACTTTTTGCATGAAAGAGTAACAAACGTATCATGGATAAAAAATTTCGCACTATTAGTAAGGATGATTTTTTTATTTCAAATAAATACTGTCTAACAAGCTATTGACCACTGTTTTTGATTTTTCCATACTGTCCCATTTAAAAATAACATTGCTTTTGCTAGCAACAGCTTCGATAATTGAGACCAATATATAACTTTTACTTATAGTTATAGATAATATTATATATTTTACCTATGTTTCACAAAATACATACAAGTTTTAAAGTTTAACGATTCAATTACATAGATATAGATATCTATCTGCCTACGTTAATTTTACGACTCATAAAGTGTCGGAAACGGAATATTCTGTGGAGTTTATGAAGCAAATTTACAAAAAGTTTCATTTGACTCCCTGACCTGAATAACAAGAATTACCGGCCTCTTTTTACTAGGTACTTAATAATATGATTTCGTGTTAAATTTTGCTTCAAATTTCTAAATTGAAGCCTCATGAGGTAAGCAGAGATACCCAAAATAAACACGGTTTCTATCTTTTTAAATCTCAGCAAATCGAGCTCATGACTCTACATATAAGATGAATTTAATCTGAGGTCTGTGAACAGGCTATTAAGATAGAAAGTCAGGACACTGCAAATTAAATAGGAAGATAATGCAGTAAACCAGACTTTATTGATAGTCGATGTCAAAATGACGACATCAAAATTCAAATATCCTTCAGTGATGATGATTATACAAGTAGGTATAGGTCTATACCTCCTAACTTACCTTAAGCCTTTTGCACATTATTAAAAAAAAATCTTGTCTTATAAGACATCTAGTCGCTTTGTTAGGGATATGAGACCTTGACCATACATATTACAAGAATTTTTTTCTTATGTCGGATAAGACACGCGCATGCTAACTAGTTCATTTTGTCTCACAAGGAAATTTCTTATAATGTGCAAAAGGCCTTACTACCTATTAGCAGTATTAGCCCTTCCTTGTCCAGTCGATAAAAAAAGTTGATAAAATTTTTTGCATACACGTTGCCAGTGGTATAGAGGAGGACCTAGGGTCTTCTTTATCCCAGAATCCCCACGGAAACTCCGAAATTAACGCTTGGAACAGTTCCAATCACCGAAACGGTTGGAATCATTTTGATGGGACTTCTAGGTAAGGAGTAAATTAGGCTACTTTGGAGTTCCTGCGGGAATTCCGAAACTCACCCGGATGTAGGGTGACACAGCAGGGTAGGTACAGCTAGTATAAATATAGACAAATAAAAATGAATCGCCGAAATGTATATGATCGTATAACTTCCGAACGACAGCACCAAATTGGACAATTCTTTTTGTTTTGTGTTCGTAATTGTTAGTAGGTACAAGATTTGTATAAAAAAGTTTGGAGTTCCTGCTGGAATTCCGAAACTAACGCGGGTGAATCTCCGAAACGATTGGACTGATTTTGACGAGACTATTCACTGCTAAATAGCTGATGTTAAAAGGAGTAAATTATATAATAGGCTACTTCGGGAGTCCCTGCGGGAATCCGAAGCGATAGCGGGGCACAGCTAGTATTTTATAAATCAAACCAAAACAAACCTTAAAGGGAAATCTCAACTGTAAATGATAATACAACATCAGAGTTCAAAATTATTTTTTCTTTTTAAGCAAAGCATCGAGATATTATGTTAAAGCTTTTACCTGTCCCTCTAGATAAATAGATACCATATTATGTTGAAACTATAGTACCTACTCTATATGTATATAAAGTGATTTATGGTCACATAAGGCATATGTTCACTCAGGTCATTAATCATCGTTCGTCTTGACTTGCAGCTAAAGGGGGAAAAATGGCTTCATTTAATCTTATTCTGGCACATTTCGTAAAGAAAAGACCTTGCTTAGTTTAGTAGGTATTATAGATATCCATAAAATTTAATAATCGGTTCATATTTTCGTAGACTTACAATTTTATTATTATAAATAATATAATTCATGTAACATGTCATATTTATAAGGCAACACAATAATAGGCATGTGGCCGGGGTATTAAAATCAAAATTTTATGTAGTCCGTCAGTTAGGTAAGTACGCAAAAAATGAAAAAAATACGTGTCCAATATTTTTTATTTATCTACCTACATGACGGAGTAAAAACTATAATTTGGTTGACTAGCCCATTGTAGGTACATTTAAGCCACACGGCTAAATGGATTTATAGTAAACTTTTGAAGCTAATTTTTTATAGATTCATCTGCATTAAATTATTACGATTGATAAAGTCTATATTATGTACCTATAGGTACCATATACTTATGATTTTATCAATTTACAAGCAGAAATATTAAATGAAGCAAACGTGTATAAGCAATAGAGACATAAACATCGTAATATGGAAATGGATTTTTTAAAAGAAAATACCAATGATTATTATTAGATAGAGATTGTTAATTTGAGATGGGACCGTAAAGAAAACAGGCCGACAATAGTGGCTATGTAAATTATAATTATCTTGTTTCAGTTTTTTAAATTCAACAATGTCATAGACGTTTGTTACCAATACCATCTCACCTATGATGGACATCTTAAGACTTGTACCCATTTGAAAAGCTATTATATGGTACAAAATGTAGCGCTTACGAAACTTGAAATCTGCAGGCAGATCATTAGTCTCTCGAGTAATGATTGCGTTGATTAACCTTATTTTTAACCGACTTCCCATAAAGGAGGAGTTTCTCGATTCGATGCGTTTTTTTTATGTTTATTACCTCATAACGTTCGACTGGGAACTGATTTTGATGATTCTTTTTTTATTCAAAAGCTGGTGCTTCCCGTTGGGTCCCATTGTCATGAAATCAGGATCCGATGATGGGATCTTGGAGAAATCGAGGGAACTCTTCAAAAATTACAGGCACACCTATAGCGATTTCGGTATTTTTTATAGTAAATCGTTCATTTGCTTTCGGAAAGCAAAATTTGAAGAAGTGGAACTGATGATGCCGACCACAGATGGTCATCGGAACTACTCAATAATAGGTATTTCATAGGTTCCGATTAGTTAAATTTAATGTGGTTTCTAAACAATTTATGCGCGTCACAATGTAAATGGTAAAGTGGATCTGATCGGTATTTTGTTATTTTTAGCTTTTTAGTTTTTAAGCATCAAAAGACCAAAAAATCTTTTTGTTTATTTATTAAGAGTGATTTAATTGGCTAAGTTTAATTTTAATTTTTTTTTTTGTACACCTATTTGATGGCAATAAAAATTTTTATTATTATTATTATTATTATTAAAACCATTTGAGCTGAGAAGTCAGACGAGACTACAATTAACAGAAATGTCTAACTTCAAAAATCGACAATAATGTTTTTCATAGTGTGTATTCGACCATTGAGAGTTGAAAAGTTATTTTGGGAAGTGGTCGTTATGTATTTTAAAATTTTTAAAGCATTTTAAATTGGGAATTTTTAATAGAAGAACTGCATTTTATTGTTATTTTCATGGTGAAAATCGACCAATCGACTAAAAAAATAAAAAACAGACATTCTGGAAAGTGGTTGTTATACACCTTTAAAGGATTAAAAGTATAGTATAATGTTAATTTAATAATAAATACATAGTTCAATCTCTATGAATTTCTATATAGGATGATGTCTTTGTATTTTAAGATTTCTGTTTTAGGATCTACCGTCACCGTGGCGCCAGCGCCAGACGCGTTTTCAAAGCTCGTCCTTTTTGTTTAAGCTGCACATATTCTTGTAGTCACAGTTATTTATGGATTCATCGAAATATTCCTGCAAATATTTCAACGGGCACAGTTCGTTTTCGCACATCGGTAATATGACGACACGCTCTTGATGCAACGTTAATACATTGTAACCATCTTCGCATCTGATGACAAGGAAATATCATTTTATAAAACATTCCATATACCTAACCTATTATGTGGCATTACATTCAAATATAAAAAAAATTTGTATTTACCCTATTTATTGCATATATTAAATACAATTTTTTCGATCGATTCTATCGAGTTCTTTTTAAATTAATTACCATTAGCACGTCATAATATACTAATTATTTTTATAGCAGGTGGTAGTTTTACCCCTGTCCTACGTATAAGATACTTCAATGACATTGAGACAGTTCGGGTACAAAGCTCTAAAGTGTGGACAGACAAGATTGGACCACACTGAACGAGAGTAGAGCAGGACCGGCCTTCGAGAAGGAGCCGGAGGAGGTATTATTGCAGCAGTGGACGTCTGTTATATTATAATGGTAGTGAATTACAGAAAAGAATACTCACTCAAACAATACGAAAGCCAAATTGCTGGCGAAACAGTCAATTTCAGAGGTTTTCCACATTCTATCCTTATCGATTGCGGCACCACGTAGAGGCGTTGGCGGTTTATAAAGTCCCATGTGGGCCAAAATCTTTAAAATAGTACCGGAGTGTGTGAAAAGAAATGTTGCAGCTGGGCCTCTCTTTTTGCTGTAAGAAAAATTAGTAAAAACAATATTATTAAGGCTTCTGAGTAATATGAAATTCATATCAATCCATTAAACTTATATATACAAAATTTCGGATATTTAGGTTAATAAATATAGATGAAGTTTTACATGGAGATAAACAGCATGGATTGGCAGTAAGCACCTAAGGTGCCACTTATCGCAAATTTTTGTTCTCAAAGTACCTACCTAATATCACAACCTCGTGTGTATACTGTATAAGCCACAAGTCACTGCTGTTTATGTAATAGATATATTTATTATAAAACATTAAATTTTGATAATATCAGTAAAAATGTTTAGTTAAATTTCGATTTCATATTATACA
This sequence comes from Zygaena filipendulae, assembly GCA_907165275.2. NCBI lineage: Eukaryota > Metazoa > Arthropoda > Insecta > Lepidoptera > Zygaenidae > Zygaena > Zygaena filipendulae. Next base: position 10,226,913 of record OU015652.1, on the reverse strand, counting down.
AAAGTGAACTCTGAACTTACTTAAAAGTTTCGAACATGTGTTTAACACCAAGGCAGGCCTGGCGGTATGTGAAGTTGTGACCGTAGCCATCTTTCCAGTAATGCTTGAGATCAAAGTAGTATTCCAGCACCTGAAATAGATACGATTTAGAGTCACTCTATATCTTTTAAAATAGTTGCAGAAATAAATAATGATACTAATAATTATAAGATAGCTTTATTAAGCTATAAGTACGTATATGTACATTGAATCCAGAACAGAGATTCAAGAATTTTTTTTTTTTGTTGATTATAGTCAATAGTCATTCATTTTTCCCATTCGAACTATGGGCTATTGCTGGTAAATAAATACGGAAAGGACAAAACAAACCTCAATGCTGTTATTGTCAAAGGCATAGCACCAGGGAGACAACTCGTGTTTATGCCAGGAAGTTTCAAAACCGCATACTTTGTACATTAATTTCACTGTATCTGCAATTAATAAATAATACCATTAAAAGTTATTATAGTAATATATAAATCACTAAATGAAATTATTATTTTCCGTTAAGTAATAGTTAATACAATTAATTAATATTAATTAATATTGTATATCCTGATAGAGCTAAAACGTTGAAAAGGCAATTTATTACAATTCTTATACTGTTTACCTAAATAGCAAAGCAAGCTGTTCAACTCTCTGAGCTCCCCAGTCATTCATCCGACAAATGTTTTTGTACACCTAGCGCCCGTGTCGTTATAAGATTTGTGCCTGTTTAACCGACTTCCAAAAAGGAGGAGGTTGTGCGTTCGGCTATATGCAAATGTATGTTTTTTTTTCATACGTCGCGTCGCGGCTGCCAGGTAGGTAGCCGACGCGATGCCGAAAAGCCGGACGCCACGGCAGTCGGCACATGTGGAAAGTCCAGGGGCGTAGCGTGGGAGCGGCGGAGGGTGCAGTCCGCACCGGACGGCACGTTGATGGGGGCGGGAAAAATAATGATTTAAAAAAATTTAAAAGTACTTATTTAAAAAAAGAAAAAAAGATTAGAGAAAGTTGATTTCCTTCAACGTTTTTTTTTTTGTAAATTTTTTGTTGTTACCATATTATATCTAGACTTTTATTAGTTTGATAAAAAAAAACTAATATCCTATATAGGTATAATACTATTAACCTATATAGGTTAATATTATTCAATAAAAGTACCATTTTTATCATGCCCTAATTTTTTTTATAATCAATTGTGTAAATAAGAAGGCGCCATATTTGGGATCCGCACCGGGTGCTAGTGGCCTACGCTACGCCATTGGGAAAGTCGCTGCTTTTTCATTAATTATGAAGACTATAGGCTATACTATATAATAATAATTCTGAGAGCGACAATGTTTTTCAATAACTAGAGCGTTAGAAAAAGCAACGCTGACTTGTTAACGGGGCGCTAGAGGTACGGGAACTGTCATAAATATAAACTTAAGTGCACATAGTGGACTCAGACGCAATCGTCTGAGATAGTGGAATTATATACTCTTTGCCTAAGCGGTCAAAAGAATAACAACAAACCTAAACTAATAACTTTATCAAGTCCCAGTTTGTTAGTAATCACATGTAGGGTTTCTCTCATTTGATCACTATCACTAAATAATCTTTGCTCTTCATAAGTTGCTGGATTTTTTTTAACTTGCTTTTGCCATCTATCACAATGTTCATAAAACTGAAAAGGTCATTATGATGATATAAAGTATTTGAGTCTGATTTGAGTTATGTACTTACATAAGCTAAAAAATCGAACTTACTCTTAAAACTGTATCAACTTTTGTTGCTTTACCATACATGACTCTTTCAACATCTATTTTATTAAAAAGACCAATGGAAAAATGTTTTGCGCTCTCCTGTGCTCTTTGGGTAGCTGTGTAACGGAACTGTAATAAATTTTTGTAAATAATTAAGATTGTTTAAATTTAAATAATATACCTAGGTGCCACAGTTAGTGATGCATATTTAAATAAAACCTTTAGTATTTGTTTGTTTACATGTATTAAATGAGTGACAGGAAGTCTCGGTGATGGATAATATATTATACATACTAGCTGTACCCTGCAGTTTCACCCGCGTAAGTTTTGGGATCAGGAACCTTTGAGGATGCAGGCAGAACAACCCGCCAAAGTTTCATCACAATCGGACCAATGGTTTCGAAACGCACAGAGGACAGACATACAAACATTCATTTTTATTTATAAAGAATATAATTATGCAGTATGCTCTGAGTCAACTGAACACACATGATACACTCAGTGGAAATGGAACTGGAATCATAATTACAATTAAGTAGTCTAATTATAATTGGATGTTGGAGTGCAAAAGACACTATTGTTAAGCCTAATAAATCTTGAAAATATGGAGTCAATTTCGTGCTTAATGTTACACTCAATACATACAAGTACACTCAGTGCATTAGAATGACTATAAAGTTTAAAAAAAACTATTTTAAATATGATGAAAAATTAGGTCTGCTTTCTGAGCTGATTTATGTAAACAGACTCTGAATTTTAAACTTAGACTTACTAGTATATTTTCTGTGTTTCATTTGGACATCACTTAAGATAAACTGATAATAATAATATACCATAAAATATCATAATTTTTTACCATAAAAGTTTCATTGTCATACTTCTTCTTGATAGTGTTAGGTAACCTTTGCTGCATTCTCTTAGCGAGCAGATGCATTTCATCCTGCCCTTCTAAAGTGAGATCATTTGCATGGTCAATATCTATACTGCTGGACCATTCTCGGAGTCTTTCTAATTGCTCTTTATTGAGTTCTCCTATAATGTTTAAGATATTATGAAGAAAGAAGTAACTGATTACAGTAACTCACATAGAATTTGTCTTATTTGGTGCTTTGACACATTGAGGGGAAAAATTATAAGTAGATTTATAACAGGCACCAACCTTTGCCTAACTGGTGCTGTAATATAATCCTAAACTTCAGATCTCTCAAAGTAGTGTTCATTCCAATTATATCTTTGCGACTTGGTAATCTTGTACCATGTCTAATGACCATCCATAACTTGGTGTCTTTGCAATCTAAAAAATTAAATACACTTATAAGTATTTAATGTTAATTTAAATTTTTATTACAATTTTTTATATTTAATATTCATATTGTTTAGTTATTTGAGGTGCATCTGTACATTGAAGAAATAAAAAAAATGCAGGGATTTTAATAGGTATTACTAGTAGAGCATACAATTTTGGTAGAATTGGCAAAAGTTTTGTGCTTGTATATTTATACATGCATCATGCAAAACCTTTTGGATGAAATAATAGTACCTGCATTGTTATAGTCTAACTTTATTACCTATAGCTGACCCCCGCGATTTCACCCGCGGTAATTTCGGAGTTCCCGCGGGAATTCCGGGATAAAAAGTACCCTATATCACTCAGGATCACTTTAGCTTCCTATCTATAATAAGTAGATCCATAGATAACAACCTCACAAACCCCGGAGTTACCGCGGGAATTCAGGGATATAAAGTACCCTATGTCTTGATGTTTCACGCAAAAACTAGTAAATTTATTTTAATAAAACTTTACAATAATATAGCTTATAGATCAAAATAACACACATGGAATTCCCATGAGATCTCCGAAATTAACAGGGGTGAAGCCGTGAGGATTGGGGAAAAGCCAGTACATGTAGATTAGTGTAGGTAATTAATGAGGTAATAGTATATTTTAATAGGTATTTCTATTCTATCCTTACATATTAGAAAACAAACAAAGTCCTCCACCGTGTCCATCTGTCTGCGATAAATTTAAAAACTTCTGAGCAGATTTTTATACGGTTTTTACAAATACATAAAGTGATTCAAGAGGAAGGTTTATACGACGTATAGTTTATCCTGGAAGTCCCGCGGTAACTCCGAAATTACCGGGGGTGAAACCGCGCGGTTATTAAGAAAACACATGGTGCACTCACTTGGATATTTGATTGTAGTATCATTTTTATTGTACCTATATCGGTAAGGCGTCCTTGATCCTAAATGGTATCTAATACTATCATTATTACTGTCAGACTTGGTGTAATGAATGTAATACAATAAAAATACCGAACATAAACATAACTGTACAAACTGATTCATTTGGGTAGGTACTTAAAAATGATGCTCTACCTATTCGGAAAACTTTTAAAACATACTATTGAATTCAGTTCTGTCACAAATCACAATTTACATATTTATTATTATTAAGTTATTTTGTTATTTATTACTTCTGTAGGTAGATAAAACACAAAAAGTAAAAACCAAACACAAGTAACACAACCTTTTTGTCACCTGTCAACCTGTCACACTTTCTATCATGCTACTGCTCCACCTGCGTGTTAACGCGTAAATTAGTCCGCTAAATAAGGCATTACGTAGATGTGGCCAACATTTTAACGCGTTAATGGATTAACGGAATTACTAATGACGTTTAACCTTAAGCGATAGCTCGGGTGTCGGTTTTTTGGACACATCAAAGGGTTTTAACGCGTTATTTAGTGCACTAAGCGGTGTTGGCTACATCAACGCCTTCTCATTCTGCGTGGCGCACGCGCGGAACAAGACCGTATTTACTTTGTTTTGGCGGGAACAATAAAAATACGACATTGGATTGGTCTAAAATTACAGCTGCTTCTACCGCCATCGCAAAAAAACAGCTGTTTGAAGCTTCGACCGCCATTTTGTGTTAACGCGTTAATTCACTAGAAATTAACGCTTAACGGCACGTTGCAAACTAAATGTAGCCAACACGTAATTTAATGCCTTAATTAACGCGTAGTTGGACATTAACGTCAACCGTTAACACAGGAGCAGTAGCATCAAAATAGTATATTTCATTATAAGTGCGGAAAGCCTGTCATTGCAAAGAGTTCCGACAAATGTCTACCCGAGCCGAGGCGCAGCCGAAGGTGAGGGTTGACAGTCGGAACTAGTTGCAATGACGGTTCTGCACGTGTACTGAACAACTATTTTTAATACAGTTACGAAAAAATTAAGCAATTTAATAAAATATCAAAAACACAACAAACTCAACTAAGTTCCAACTGTGATCAAGAGATGGCGCTAGTCGTATTAGTAATGCGAAACCTACGTTTCGCAATGCAAAAAGTGTGTCAAAGTCGTGTCGCCATTTTTGACAGTTGGCAAAGTAGTGCAGGCAGTTATGAAGTTTACCCAAAAAAATTTTATTAAGCGATGAGCTTCATCACATATGTTCCTTGAGTAATTCTAAGCATTTCTAGCCCGGGAGGCAGTAAGAAACGTGAGGCTGGTCGGGGGGGGGAGGGGTTCAAAGGGGGCCGCTACCCATCATCTTTAAAAAAAATCTATTTTCGTTCTGGTGGCTACTAGGGCAAGTTTGGTATCATTTTCGTATAAACCGAAGACGTAGAATTCATTGCTGATATTAGTTTTATTTAGTTTTATAGTAATTTTACAAGAAAAACGTAAAAAAGTGAATTTTTTGGTTGGAGATTTTTGCTTTGAGTTCTAATAACTTTTGTATAGTGACAAAAAATTGCATACAAAAAATACTATAATAAAGCACAATTTATGTAGATTCTAAAAATATACACTTTTAATAATGTCCTAATACAACAAGATGGTGAAAAAAAATATTAAATGACTGCAGCGCGGGTAGCTGGACTCGCGCTAGGCGGCGTTTGTCTTACAAAATGGTCGAGTACGAGTATCTGCTTATGCTTACTTTGTTAAATTTTATGTTGTTAAATAAAAACTTTGTTAAATTTTATGTTGTTAAATAAAATAATGAAATTAAATGAAGTTTATTTGTAACGACAATAAATTAAAATATAGTATGCATTAATAAATGTAGCACAGACAGCATGTCGCAACAAAAAGACTAAAGGGAACCGTTATATGGGCCCGACGCTGGTCTTCCGCTGGTGCTGTGTGGCGTCACGGGTGTGACTTTCTATATAAAAAAAAAAAAAACAATTTTATGTCCGTTATGGGGGGCTAAGATGCGCAAGACGACAAAATTTTATCGAGCCATTTTATCGATTCTCGTCGACAAAGCCATACAATATGTCGACGAGAATCGATAAAATGGCTCGATAAAATTTTGTCGTCTTGCGCATCTTAGCCCGGCTGGACATAATTCTGTTTTCGTTTATTAATCACTTCTCCTTACGCCCAAAATCACGAGTATCTTTTTTTTATAACGTTTTTAGAAACTTATAATATATTTTCACTTTTCATTACTAAGGGCATGACAAACACGTACCAAGTGCATTGGCAATGGTACTTCATGTTGCTGACGCTGTGGACCGAGGATATAAAAAAATTATGATTCATAAGTACTGTAGATAATAATAATAATAAGACGTGGTGATCGTTGCAGTCTCGTGTTTTTTAAAGCTGCCGGAATTAGATGAGTTGTGGATCCACATAAGTATAGGCGAAAACCCCACTTATATTCCATGCCACTCTATTGCCAATGCACTCGATACGTGTTTGTCATGCCCTTAGTAATGAAAAAGTAGAAATTTTCGCAGTAAACGCATGCTAACAAATGTATTCCTACTTAAAGGACCAGAAAGAGCCAAAAATTTTCCATGCCTTGACAGGATACGACACGGTGTCTTCCTTTAAAAGAGTGCATTTGATATTTGGACGGAAAATTAGCGGAAGCACACACTTTTTTTCAGAAATTTATTATTACAATGTACGACCGGTAAGTATAAACTAAGGTAAAACACCCAATTATCGACACTTTAACGTCGAGATTCGAGCATTTTTTAAAATATCTGGTTTCTTTATGATAATTCGCGATTCTTTAATGCACTAGATAAAATTTTAGGGTTCATTCTATATTATTTTAAAGTAAAAAGAAATATAATACTAATAACTTAGGAAAAAAAACAAGATAGATTTAGGCTCTTTTTAGCCTAGTTATCGACTGCAAAATTCCATATATCGACACCCAGTAATCGACATGTTCCAATAATCGTGATCTAGTAATCAACATGTTGTCATCTAAATATCGACCTAACCCCAAACGCCATTTCCAAAAAAAAGTCTTATTCAATTTTTTAATCTTAATTAGCTAAATAAACAAACAGGAGCATGTTGGCATATTAAGCATATATAATACAGGTTTTTGGATATTTTGCTGTATCAACCATGGATTAAAAACGTTCGCTATGTATTCGTAAAACGTGCTGCCACACATCCAGCCACTCTGTGAACGTCCAATTGCCCAATCTTCGGGAAACTGAGATGAAAATGTGGACGGAATTCTCTGATATGCAAATACAACCATGGGTGGTGCCAATTGTCCAGCGGCATTTCCAGTAATTAATAATGTTAAATTATCTTTTTCATCTCCGCAGGATTGGTAGATATGTTTGTCACCTTTTTTTGCAAGAACTTTACCAGCCTTAGGTGACAAATAAAAGGCGCTTTCGTCGGTGTTAAATATTCTTGCTGGCTGTTTTAATGCATCTGTCAGATCATTTTCGCGTAGATAAGATTCCACTTCTTCAAACCAACGCCTTTATGCTCTTCCGAAACAGCATCTCAAGCTATCGTTAAGTTTTAAGCCGTTCTCTGAGACAATACAGGATGTCTATTGAGAAAAAGGGTGTACCATTTCTTGCCCGGTCTATTGTCAGTAAATGGGGTTGTTTTATTCTGATCAATTATGATACGTTGTACGCTATCGAGTAACTCATCTTTAGTAACAGGAATGTGTTTTTCAGCCATTTCAAGTACCCATTTTTCTAAAATAACCCCTTCTTCTGTTGACAAATATGTTTTAGGGCTCATGGAACATTCAACTGGAGTCGTACCGGAAATCTTATCATGTAATGTAATTTTGGGTACACCCAACTTTTGTGCAGCAGTGGCAATTTTCTCACCTTTTCTGACTGCTTCTACCACCTGTGCCATTTGAAGAGGGGTGTGATTCTTTTTAGGCGCCATGCCTGCAAAAAATGTCGGTTACTGGAACATGTAGACTAACGTATAGAATATTCAATCATCGACACAACGGCTGTCGGTCATTGGAACGTATAGGATATCCAATCATCGACACGGCTGTCGATCATTGGAAGCAGTTTGAATATTTAAATGAAAGACCTTTTAGTTTAGAGTGCTGAACAAGCTTAGCTTAATAATATAATAAAGTGCACAAAATAAAAATAAAAAACGTTTCGACATTTGTCGAAGATTGGAAAAACAAAAAAAAAATCTCCAATTACCGACAGGCATGTTTTGGCATTTTAATATAACATCAAACTTCTAATGAAATTAGTAAAAAGTTGTGAATGTCTATCCTAATTGTATAAATAACTAAAATTTTCGATAAAGCAAAACAATCAAAAGTTATGGGTAATAAATCTTACTCACCTCCTTAGCGATGTCACTAATAAAACTGGATTGCGTTGGAGATATGACCGCGGTCGAAACATGTAATTACGGCATTTTGTACAAAATGGCCGAATGTATGAAACGACATCCGCAATGACAGCTGGATAATCCTCGTCCATTGTTTATACTTCAAATGCGTTCAGAAATTAGAAACTACTGTTATTTTCTTTTGTAAACTTTTTTAATGTCGGACATTGGTGCCTTGTCGAAGATAGGGTGTTTTACCTTAGTTCGATGCAAATTCAGCGTAGGTACCTATTTTAATATAAAATAGTTACAGTATACTTTGTAGCGAATGACGTAAGAATGACTGCAAGATTTTGTTTTTCAGTTCAAGCCCTTGCACATCAGTTAATGAATGCAGAAAATATATATCTGCGAAGAGGAACCTAGAAAACATCCCTCCTACGGAAGCTGCTCTTCGCCAGCACACACTTCAGATAATGTATCAAGGAGTCCATGTCTGGGGACAAGCTTTAGTGCCTCTCCAAAAGCTTCCGAGTTCTTCTTCTGGATGAAAGACAGTGAATGGACTTCTTTTTCGTCAGATTTACAAGTTGTCGCAAGTGTGTGTCTAAACTCATTCGTTGCAGGCGCAAGAAAGGCAGCAAAAATCGTTGCAAAAACAAAATTAACTTAAATTTTCTTTTAATGCAGTTGCAACAGAATAATGTCTGTGTGTCGGAAACTGCGGACATTAAAGTGTTTTGAGCTGGTACCCTTTTTGTTGCGACATGCTGTCTGTGCTACATTTGTTAATGCATACTATATTTTAATTTATTGTCGTTACAAATAAACTTTATTTCATTTCATTGAATTTCATTATTTTATTTGACAACATAAAATTTAACAAAGTAAGCATAAAGCATAAACTCGTACTCAACCGTTTTGTAAGACAAACGCCGCCTAGCGCGAGTCCAGCTACCCGCGCTGCAGTCATTTATTATTTTTTTTCACCATCTTGTTGTATTAGGACATTATTAAAAGTGTATATTTTTAGAATCTACATAAATTGTGCTTTATTATAGTATTTTTTGTATGCAATTTTTTGTCACTATACAAAAGTTATTAGAACTCAAAGCAAAAATCTCCAACCAAAAAATTCACTTTTTTACGTTTTTCTTGTAAAATTACTATAAAACTGAATAAAACTAATATCAGCAATGAATTCTACGTCTTCGGTTTATACGAAAATGATACCAAACTTGCCCTAGTAGCCACCAGAACGAAAATAGATTTTTTTTAAAGATGACGGGTAGCGGCCCCCTTTGAACCCCTCCCCCCCCGACCAGCCTCACGTTTCTTATTGCCTCCCGGGCTAGAAATGCTTAGAATTACTCAAGGAACATATGTGATGAAGCTCATCGCTTAATAAATTTTTTTTTGGTTATGTATGGGAGCGATGCATAACTTCCTCCACTAAAGAGAACGCACGAGTTCGGGAAAGGTAAACAAAAAGCTCGAGTATGTAATAGCCCACATCCCGAACGCTAAACGTCCCTGCAATACGGCACTTTTTGAGCAACTGTATTAAAAAGAAATTATTGTTGAGTAGGTAGGTAGGTACTACCTACTGTAGCGAATGTTGTCTCAGGCTGAGGTCTCTGTTCGCAATTCCGTACTCCTTGCTTGTAAACATTTAAGTCAAGGAATTATAATAGGCGTAGAACGGCATACAGCACACGTGGAGTCAGGTACTGGTTAATTGATGTCGTCTTCTTAGTAATAAAAAATCCCTTTATCTACTTCTTCAATAATGGTCGTAGTCCAAAAATCCTCTTTGAATCCTCTCCAAACGCCAATCCTTCTTTCATCCGTCAAAAAAAACTTCTCTCTTTTTTCAATCCAATCTGACGTCCCAAAACAAAATAATAATAAAAAAGGTTGATATTGTAGCAGAATGCTACACTACATACTATCATCGTTTGTATGGATTTGCGCATCTAATTAATTTAGCCAGTTTCAAGTAAATTAATTAGATTAATGAATTTTCTATTAAAATGCTTCGTAGGAAGCTTACAAAAACATTCTCGGAGCTCTCGGAGGAAACCAAAGAAATTAGTTCGAAAGTCGAAATGTACCCAGGAGAAGGCAATCACTACGTTTTAGTTATAACTATATCTTTTTGAGCACATAAAAAACCATCAAAACCGTCACTGTGAAAATTATTGTCCAATACTGCACCACATAAAACAACAAAATCGATTTTAACCATTTTTTATCGACATGAAAATAAATGACCGAACCGCCATCTTTGATTCCCTCCAAAAAACTCTCAGGAAATTTGAAATTTTATTTACTCCTTTTGGATAAGGCGAAGAAATCTAAATCCATACAGCCAATTTAGTTGTTTCTTCTTCTGAAGTTGTTTAAATCGAAATGCAATGAGGAGATGCATTTCTATGCTTTACCGGGACTTCTGGAAGCTTGCTGCAGGCGACCAACGATTAGTTCCGATACTTCCGATTTTAGCTGCGCGCAGACTTATCTTGCGCGCACTCTAGGTACCTTCTTCTACAGCTTCTACGTTGACATATTTTTGATGGTGACTGTACCTCACAAATGAGTAAAGCGCGTGCTCGAATGTGGAGAGCGCTAAGTAATAGGAGATAGGTACTACGCTCAGAAGAATAACTAAAGCAGTTATTCTTCTGAGGTACTATGTATCTACAGCTACCAGCATTTGTTTTACCTGGATCAATGACATTCTAATTCTATGTTCTATGTATCAGAGAGAAGGTAATCACTACGTGCTATGTATTAAAAATATAATTGACCTGGATCGTAGTGATTACCTTCTCTCTGACCTGGATGAATTTTTATAAGCACAATTTTTGGTCATGCAGCTTAATATCTTCTACTAACTTGTGAAAAATGTTAAGTATTTTTTTTTTATTATTATTACAGGGTCATTCTAGCCTAATTATTGAGGATGAAAACAAAAAAGGAAAAAACAGTTTGATTTCAGCTTACTTGTTATTAAAAATATCATCATAAAATTATAAATGAAAAATTTACAGTAAAACTTATTCAACTTGTAACAAAACACCTGATGGCTGTAATGTGGCTTTGATTGTTAATGGTTTGCATAAATCTTCAATGTTAAAATTTTCTGTAGCAAAATATTCTGCTTCAGGGCTTTCATGAAGGCTAACAGAAACATTTTTAATATCTTTATCAAGATTGACACTGCAAACATTTTGGGTTAATAGTGGTGTACCTTCTTTAAATATTTGCACCGATTGATCTAGGTACTTCATATATATATCTTTTGCTAAAAAATCAACCTCAGTATTAACATCCGTTAAAGAAAACTCAGGAACATCTATTAGCATTCCAGCTTGTCGACCACAACCTGCTGCAATCACCTCATCGGGATTGATATTGGACAGTAATTCTGCATCAGGCAACAAGTTAGCAATTGCAGCTTGTAACTTTGGTATCTTCATACTTCCACCGCATACTATAATTTTACTTATAGTACCTTCAAAACTTTCTAAAACTTTTTGGGCTGGTTCAATATAAGCAGATATTTTTGACGATATAATATTCTCAAACCTTGCACGAGATATATTTTGGCTCCAATCAACACCATCCAAAAGTGACTCAATAAACACATGTGCAGAATTCAATGTGGAAAGTACATGTTTACAATTATCTGCATGATTTAAAAGTTTAGCCATTGCTCTGCGACTTTCTTGAGGGTTCAATTTCCATTTTTGCTCAAACTCTTGTGCAATATAAACAGCTAAGTCTCTTGTCAGGCATTGGCCCCCTAAGTCTGAACGAAAAATGTTCTTTTCAACTGTAACAAATCCTCCAGATACACTGACAACTGATGCATCACATGTTGATCCCCCGAGTCTAAAAACTAAGACATTGATATCTTCATTTAAATCTTCAATATTATAAGCCAAAACTGCTGCAGCTGGTTCACTAATAACTTGAAGGACATCAAATCCTGCTAACTCTGCACATTTCACCATTCGTTGTCTGGTATCACTTGACCAATGCAATGGTGCTGCTAGCACTAATTTCAAATCACCTTCATTACTAACTGAATGACTAGCAATAGTGAAAAGTTTACTGTAAATTTTAGTTGAAATATTGTCTGGATCAGAGTAGAGAGTTGTCTCACTAGTTTCGAATACATATGTTAATTTGTCATCGTTTTGAATACGGCATGACGATGATGCTTCAACGTATGCTAAATCTTCTTCATTAAAGTCACAGTTCATAAGCCGTTTATTGTTTTTAATTATAGATTTAGTTGAGGCCTGACCTGCTTTAGCCGGTAAGCCTATTTCCCATTCTGAGCCATTTAGGGCAATTATCGCTGGCGTGACTCTATCACCGGAATCATTAGCTATAACCTCTGCCGCTCCACTCACAAATGACGCTAAACATGCTGAACTATTACCTAAATGTATGCCATAAGCAGCAGCCATTGCGTCAATTTAAATTTTACGAAATACAGAAATGATACAAACTAAAACGATTAAACAAAATCGTAAATATTACACGGTTTATTTACCTATCGAAAATTAAAACCACAAATATTAAAACGCACCAAGTGGTAGGTAAGTAGTAGTGACTAATAATGTCAATGTAAGTGTCAATGTCAAAGTCAAAACTCTTCTTCTTCTTTATATATATATATAGCGTCTATAATTATAATTTGCCAATGACAATGTTTCTATAACAAAAAATCTCTTCATCTAGTTCTTCAATAATGGTGAAACGCCAATGACAATGTTAGATTGTTCTCCAAGTTAAAACATGGCTCTCTTGAAAGCCAGTTTCCTGCTCAGGGTCCAAAATAGATGCTGAAAAGTGACTGAAATAACAAAGACAAACGTGACAAGTCAAAACTCTTAACTCACCGTAGACCTTTTTTTTTTGGTAAAGTTTACCTCTTTCGGGGAAGGCAAAGGAAACTTAGTCCATGCAGCCATATCACCGTAGACCGTGGACGTAACTCACTGACAATTTTTGTTTTTAATTTACCCTATTGGGGAAGGCAAAGGAAGCTAAGTCCATACAGCCAGTTCAGTAGTATTTCTTCTTCTGAAGTTATTGACATCGAAATGAATTAGTGAGATACATTTCGATGCTTTACCGGAACTTTTGGCAGCAACTCTTCACAGTTGAACCTTAATAGGACGCTCTGTAGGAAGTTGTATACGACAACCTCCCGATAAACGCCCCATTTCAACTTATTTCACTATTTCCACACACTGTTCATTACTAATGGATCACTATTAGGGAAAATCCACCAAATTTACACAATATTAATCACGATAAACTAATTTGCAAAACAAAGAAATCAAACTGACATCCGTCACTGCTATAATCCCGCCAAAAGACCACTCACTGTCAAGTTGTGAGGCGGGCGGCAGGTTTGGATTTTTTTTGTTAAAACCCATTTAAAAAAGGCAAAGAAAACTAAGTCTATAAAGTCAAGTTAGATATTTTTTCTTTTCCGAACTTATTTATATTGAAATGTAGATTATGCTTATTTAAAAGTCAAATATATTGGACTATTGGAGGCAGAAAAGAAGGATGGCCAGATCAGACTCGATACGAAACAATGGTGTCCATATATGATATATATATGAAAAAAATCCTTATTTTTTAAGATTTAAAAAAACACAAAAAATATCTCTATAAGTAGCCACAAAAAAAAGATATTAATTTATTTTTGTTTTTGTAACTTCTACGACATCATGCATGTGGTTTCAGAACGCACCTATTGACGATTCATTTCGCGTATGACATGACTTAGTATTCAAAGACTATAATTATTCACGTTTTTCTTAATAGTTTTACTAGATAATTATGTAGGCATCAAATCAACAACTGTGTGTGCGTTCTTGTCATAAAAAAAAATTATTTAGGTTCATAGTAAGTATAAGCATTTTGTTCAATTGCGTACATCGGAACGTCATTTGTCTTTGACAAGTTACTAAATCTGTGGTCATCGAACCGCGCCAGTGATTGTCATTAATCATTAATATTTGATTTGATTGGCAATTGACATGACACCCGGCAATCACGCATTTTAATCGCTTTACTTGTTGTTCTATTTTGAATTTCCTTTGTCGTTTTTACCTAGGCATTTTTTACGGACTGATAACTACCACTTGTGACTACATTATTTCTATGCTAACTACACTTTTAGGTCGGGTAAAATGTAGTTGTTGATTCTAACCTCAAATATATTGTGGATTTTACGATGTTATTTTAAAAAATTGTGGCTATTTAGATATGATTTTTAAACGGGATGGTATTTACAACATAAAAACAAATCAATCTAACTATAGTTTATTTTGGGACATGAAAAATAAAAGTCAAGTCCAGCTCCTATAGAAATTTTGCCATTGTTCTTTAAACTCGAATTCCTAAAAACGTTAACCATAGATAATTTGGAAGATAGTTATTCTTCTGAGGAAGATATTTTCACTATAGACTACAGTCTACTGCTCTTAGGCGGTAAATGGAAATTCAAATTACCTACCCCACATTAATTCAACAACAGTTATTCTAGATTATGTAGGTTGGTACTTATTTATGTACTGTATAGTGTATACCAAAGAGTATATAACCACTCTGTATACCTACTATTTACCTAATCTATCTGGGTAAAATCTGAATTTATAAATACGAGTAATAATGTTGGAGACTAACATAACAATAGAAATGCCGGGAGAAACAAAGATTTATAACGAGCGCATTCAAAAGATAATTACCAGTCTTTCGAAGTGTAAAATAGTAAGTATCTAATATAGTATTAGTTGGTACTACCTACTTTTTTCATTCACCTATTACTTTATCAGTAACTTTAGCGTAATTTGGTGATTAGGTAGGTACTGTAAATACTTATTTATGTACTTACGTAAATTATGTTTTTCGTATATTTTTTCTCAGTGATCTAGATAAATATGATTTAAATCTACAGGCGATATAATTTTTTGACCCTGTAAATTCTAAAAATTTCGTGTTGAAACCAAAAGTGCAAATCTCCACCAAATCCTAGATCCGCGCCTGTGAGCCTAGGGCAGCAAATTTAAGGGGTGGCAAGTTTTGGGCCAGAGTATAACTAAAAAACTATTTCTTGTGCGATCATAACTTTAATTATGTAATAATAATAATCATTTATTCATCTCCACAAAGGTACACAAAATGTATTTTAGTTAGAGAGAGTAGGAAATCTGGAGCCTGAATAGTAACTTTGACTATTTTATTCAACTTATTCAACCATAGGTACCTACCTACTTACCTACTAGCTGGGGAGCTGGTGGCAATTTAGGTAGGTATATGATTTCATCGTCGTTGACACCAAGACGTAATGTAGTGTGGACCTATGTAAACTAGAAAAATAAGTGGCGAGTTCAGGAAGCTCTGATATTTTCTTTAAATATTTTCGAAATCTTAAATTATATTATAATTTCTGTCATCAATTACATCTTATTAAATAAATTTTATAGACAGTGAAATTAAAGCTGGCAGAAGTCAGGATGGTGGGATTTTTTATAAAAATAATTATTAAACTGTAAAAAATAGTTAGTGCTAAATCATTTTATCGTCTTTTCAAGAATTATTTTTATGTTTTGTAAAGTATTTGTAAATATAAGAAAAAGGTGGCAGACATTTACAACTCTGATTTTAGATGTAATTCTCTTTCTCTCTGTGACCTTCATTCCCGGATTTAAACCACCTATTATTTCTAACTTTCTTCTCCATACGAACCAATATAATACACACAATTAATATTAGTAGGTGTGTATTTGCACTCCCTTGCAGCAGTCCTCAGGTAGTAAAATACTTCTGCCTTATAAAAGAGAGTATCGATTTTTTCTGCCTTTTTCATTTTTATGCTTCTCTTAGTTAAAAGAAACATTGATTTTAAGGTCAGAAACGAGTGTTTCTTTTTTTTTACATTTTTTCAACAATACAGATTATTAATGCATCATGGTGGCAAAAGTATTTTTTTTTTTATATATAATTTCGATAATTATTCTAATCTGTCTGCCGATGAAGTAATTTTTTTTTATATATTATCATAATAATTAAAAAAATAATTGCCTACTCAACAAGAAAAACTTCTGCCACTAGCATTAATATTTTTTGATATTAAATACAATAGGCTAGTTTCCTAAATTTTCTTTTTTAGTCCGTTTTGTAGATTATTAAAAAATATTGGACACGTATTTTTTTATTTTTTATGTAACCAAAAAATTACGGAGATATATCAAGTCGAAATTTCACATGACGTCACGCCTCGCTACAGTTTGTTCGCACGTTATAGCGAGCTGTGACATCACGAGTCCCCCACCCTAAACTTTAATGCGCTTTATCTATGCATATTTCCATTATTTTAAAAAAGCAAAAAATACGTGTCTTTTATTTTTTTATTATCTAACTGACGGACTAAATAGAATTTTGATTTTTTTACCCAGGAAACTAGCCTATTCATTAAGACTATCGACAGAAGCGATAATATCTATTGTTTAAGACACTTATTGTATTTTCATTTTTTGCAAGCTCCCATTTGATATTGTTTTGAGCAAATTAATGAATGGCAGAAATTGTTTAAAATGATTATTTAATTAGTACCTACTCTAATATTATCAACCTCTGTCAGACGATGAAATCATATAAAAATTACTGCCACCAGCTCCCTAGCTATACCTGGTAAGGTACCTATGGTTGAAAAAGTTTTTTTAATTAAGAAAAGTTATCTATTTAAACGCAGAATTATCAAAGCGAAGCCAATGAATGTAAGAAATTACGAGACATAAACATAAAATTGGAAATGGCTTTAAAAGAGGTTCGAGAACTTGAAAAATCACATCGCATCCAATTGTCGACTTCTCGAGAAATGATCGAGAATTTACAAGAAACTGTGTCACAGCTAGTTTATCTCAAAAGGGATGCAAAAAAGTTAAAAGAAGAATTAATCACTAAGGATTCAGCTATTCTACTTTTAGAAAAAGTTGAGTTAAATATCTTTATACTTACCTACTTAAGGAATCCAGTTACATACTTCATCATAATATTGTTCATGTCCTTTATTATATAGAATGTCTTTGTGTTCATGATAAAATTAGGTAGTATGTCTGATCCTGTGCCTATAATATATACAAGTACCTACTTACTATTTTATAACACTAATTCTTTGATAGGATAAAGAAAATTTAATATACAAGCATAACGAAAACATAAAGGAAATATTTTTATCTCATGAAAAACAAATTGAAGAGTTAAAAAGCACGAACGAAACAAAAAGTACGTACTAACCTGTTGTTAGGTACCTAAACCCGTAATCATTGCAAAATCAGAAAATAGCATGGTTTCATCGCAATCGGTTCACGAAAGTAGGGACCATTATAATAGCGCAACGAAGTAAGTTCTTAATTCAAATAGGTATTATATCTATAGATAACTAGCTGCTCCCCGCGGTTTCACCCGCGTCAATTTCGGAGATCCCGCGAGAAATCCGGGATAAAGAGTAACCTATGTGTTATTGTGATGTAGTATAAGCTACATTATTGAGAAGTTTCATTAAAATCCATTCAGTAGTTTTTATGTGAAAGAGTAACAAACATCCATACATACAAATTTTCACCTTTATAATATTATTAGCTGTTCCCCCGTGGTTTTACCCGCGGGAAATTTGGAGTTCCCGCGGGAATTCCGGAACAGAAGTACCATATGACACTCAGGATCACTGTAGCTTCTTATAAGTGAAAGAATTTTTAAAATCAGTTTAGTAGATCCCGAGATAGCTGTTCCCCGTGGTTTTACTCGCGGAAAATTCTAAGTTCCCGCGAGAATTCCGGACTAAAAAGTACCTCAGGATCACTGTAACTTCCTGTGAAAGAATTTTCAAAATCGGTTCAGTAGATCCAGAGATTACCCCTACAACGTCACAAACTTACAAACTCACAAACTTTTGCTCTTTATAATATTAAGCATTAAGTATATATTAGGGAAGTAGGTAAGGGTAGAATTAAAGTGAATGTAAGTAATAAAATATATGATGTTGTAAACTTAATAAATAGTTCACAACGTAAGTACCTACCTACCTAAAATGCTGTACCTACATACCTATTAGTTGTTATTATAAACTGACTAGCTGTTCCCCGCGGTTTCACCCGCGTTAATTTCGGAGATCCTGCGGAAATTCCGGGTTACAATATATTATTTACTATATTCTACCTATATGTTATTGTATACTACATATATACAATGTTACTCAGGGAAGTCAGGGATAATGTAGATGGTGAAAATATTTTTAAAATAAGGCCAGTAGTTTTCGAGTTAAATCGTAACAAAACAAACAAAATATACTTAATTTTAGTTTAGATTAGTAGGATTGTACCTAACACACGTATCTAGAGTAAAGAGTAAGTACTCTATGCTATCGATTTCTATTCTATATAATATAGATGTACCTACGTTTCACGTCCAGTTCAACAGGTGCAGCACGATTCGGACACCCAGATAGCGCAATTCACGTGCGTAGTCGAAGAGTTGAGGTGCAAAATAAAGGACATGGAAGTAGAACATCGCGATAAGGTCCACTCACTGTCGGTTTATCTTCATGCAGAACTAGACACGAGCATTAAAAAAATAATACCTAATTAATATTTATCATGCAAGTAAAAATAATCATGTGCAGTCTAAAAAAAAATTCAAAAAGCGAACAATTAAGTAGTTGCCTGCAAATTACGTATAAGTAGCGTTAGGTAACAGCTGATAGTAGGTCATATCTATCATCTCATTAACGACGGCGGACGTTTACTATACCTACCTAACTAGCTGTTCCTCGCGGTTTCACCCGCGTAGATTTTTAGGGTCCCCGTGGGAATCCCGTGATAAAAAGTACCCTATGTCTTTTTCTGTACCAGTGGCAACGTGTTTGCAAAATTTCATGTTGATCGGTTGAGCTGTTAAGGTGTGAAAGCGTAACAAACAAATGAACTCGCATTCGCATTTCTATTGTTATTGACGTTCCCTGCGGTTTCGCCTGCGGTAATTTAAGAGTTCCCGCGGGAATTCCGAATTACAATATAGGCAATGTTACTCAGGGAAAATGTAGCATTCTAATAGTAATTTTTGAAATCAATCCAGTAGTTTTTGTGTTAAAACTTAACAAACAAATAAATGAAATCTTTCCCCTTTATAATATTTAGTTGAAGGATTAAGGTATAAGGATTACAACGAGATATATTATATACGTCTATTCTATGCCTACTCCAAAATATTTTTTACTGAAGTATTTATTTCATAGATGAATGTAGTGGTATTGGATTATGAAGAGAAGATCCAACGAAGCGCAGCACAAGTGTCTCAGCTGCAGGAACAGTTATCGCGGCAGGCGACCCTCACCGACGCAAATATAGACGCCTACAGAAGGGTAAATGAAACTTCCCCTGGAATCACTTCATCTATTGCTGAAACCGCATGAAAATCCGTTTAGTAGTTTTTGAGTGGCGGAGGACTTTATTTTATATTTATTACTAGATTATCCCGTGGTTTTACCCACGGTAATTTCGGAGTTCCCGCGGGCATTCCGGGATAAAAAGTCCTACCCTATGTCCTCTGTATCCCTGACAACGTGTTCATGATGATCCGTTAAGGCGTGAAAGCGTAACAAACGAACAAACAAATTAAAACTCACTTTCGCATTTATAATAGTATCTAAGGAGGAACTAGGAACTAGGAACTAGGTTGTAAGTAGGAACTAGGTAGGCAGGTTAGTGTGCAATGCATGTTTGCGAAGAATGAACGAGGATTTATAGATTCTAATTCTACCTAATATAAGAGATTACCTTAACAGTTGGTTCATAACCTCTACTTAGGTGTAGATAATTTTTATTCATATCGTGTAGATAGAGCTGAATATAATGTTCTACTCATAAAAGGCGTGGAACTCATGTAGATAATTACGTCTATTTTAAATACAAGACATTATTACAATGGTCCAACAAAATGGTTAAACGTTCTCACGTGAAACACATTGTTTAAGTGCCTTTTGGGTTGTTTTATTTCTTGTTAAAAGCAAGAACAAAGCGAACTGGGCAGTTCGAATTGTGTGCATACAATCTAAAGAGCATTTTCACTTTCACTGTGTTTACAAAACACTGTCGTTTCGCAGCGTCTCGAAGAGTTGGAAGAGAAACTTAAACAGAGTCAATTTAAACATTACTTGGCTCAGAGCACTTACCCATCGCAATACGAAAGTCAGGGTGAACGTCCCTACTCTGTAGACAGAAATCAATATTCGGAAGATTTGCGGGGTGTAGTGACATCGGATCACATAGTGGATTGTCCAAAAAAGCTCGCAAACTCCCACAATAAGACGCCACGACCTGTAAATTCTTTGCAAGTAACTTACTATGGTAACAAAACGCCAATACCACAAAAAAGTAACGAGAAGAAAGGTCAATTCAACATAACCAAGAAAAGGAAATTGTACAGCGATAAAGAATTCCAAGATTTTCAATAATAGTACAATAGGTTCTTGTTCTCGTATTTGTTTTTAATTGTTTCGTAACCTGCTAGTTTAAACTTAAGTGACAATATTATTACTTATTTCTTAGGTACATGCTTATGAATATTCTTTATAAATTATATTAACAGTTAATACTTAGTTCCTATAGCTATAAGATTCCAAAAAAATACAATGCTTTTTATTTTCCCATAACTTATATAATTAAGATAAATACAAACTTTGGTAAAACAAAACGTCACTAAGTATTATTTATAAAATCAGTAAATTATTTCAGTTGAGGTACCTACCTACCTTAATTAACCAATTTTTCTTCATGTGTACCTAATAATAATTGATATTGAATGAGTTTAGTTTAATTTCTAACAGAGGAAAGACAAATGAATAGTTAAGTATAGAAGTTTTATTAATTAGATACCTACCTACTGCATTTTTGGTTGAAATAAGGTACCAGTATATTTAATGGTCAATTAAAAGTACTTTGTTTTAGAACAGCTAATACATAATATAATATGATATATATTTTTAAAGAAATTAAATGTCACGTACTAAGTATAAGTAAAGGAGTAAAAACGTTCTTCCTCACATCAGCAAATTTACGTACTTACCTAAGTGCGTTTTAAGCGCCATGTAACGCGCCTAATTATGATTTATCACTGTGTAGAACTTGTAATTAACTCTTTTCGGTCAAGTTGTCGTAGCACATTAACTTACCACTTCTGTCTTCTTATCTAATAATACATAACCAAACCGACTTGACCACAAATTAGATCGCCAAGCATACACGCATGGATTATAAGCACGATTATTTGCTAAGTTACGTCATGACCTACATTCTACAAGTATTAATTGAACAAGCAAATAAATAGTATTTCCTCTGAACCGTGAATCTTTGCGGTAAGTTTTGTTTTAATTTTCGTAATTACTTATAATTATTGCACAACACTGCTACTGAAGTCATATTAAAATAATAATACTCATGAGATAAGACTTACAATTTTGAAATTGGATAAGATTAACGATGCACTTATTAAGAGGTTGCTACGAGAATGATTGTTTATTTACAAACAAAAGTAACGTAACGTTACTTGGATTTCATTTTTCTGAATTTCAGCTTATCAATGTACCTACCTACCTAGTACCTACCTAAACAAATACCTATGTAACCCTTTTGAGAGTGAGTGAGAGTGAGAGAGACACACTTGAGGGAAAGAATAAAAAAAGATAAGTTACCTTATATTACTGTACTTAGATAATAACATGTCTAGATATTATTCCAAATTCGTTGCGCTTCCCGCATTTCTATATGTATATTTGAAAGTAAGATCGAAACCAGCGAATAGATAAGAGGTAATGACAAATAATTACTATGATTATCTGCTTAGGCAGACATTATGTAGTTACCCATCTGTTATCATGAAAAATAGAAAGTTAACTAATAAACTGTGGAATGTACATAATTCTCTATCTAGCCTACCACCCACCCTCCTACCATTTGATCAAAGATCAAAAGCTAAGACGTGATTGATACACTACTGTCGATGAATATCTAGATTTTACAAATGAACAAGCTGTTAGGTAGGTACAAGCTATTTCATTCGCGTGATAGGTACCTAATTGGTATTCTCTCGGGAATTATCTGAGAGAGTGGACAAAAGTTTTGTGAAGAAATGATCTTCCTGCCGAATCTCCTTCCAATTTTGAATGAATGTCACTATATTTTATTGGTAGGTATGTTTGTGACTGTTATGTAGTAAGTACTAGATCTAAAAATAAATAAAATTAATCTGATATAATAGCACCTATCAATACATTGGGGGACTCAAGACAGCCGTTATTTGAATTTTTGTCGGCTGTGCTTGTCTATTTATGTTTTTGTGGGCACGTAACGCATAAACTACTCAACAGGGTTTAATGAAACTTCGCAAGCAGGCATAGTGCCTGGTATGTTTACAAGATAGTCAAGATACTTTATTATCTCAGTATAGATCAAAGAGATCCCGTGAAAATTCCAATCGCGGGAATCAGATATTTAAAAAAGTTTATTGTTTGCTTATAATTAGGTACATACCTATATGTTTTAATAATAGTCTCCAACAGATTCATTAGTTCGGTGTCGATAGACCATCAATGAAGTTTTTTTCCTTACTTAATGTAATATGTTTTTTGTAAAAAAAAAATCAATTTCCTTCTTGCTGCGTTGACTGCGTTGATTTAGTCTTGGCGGAGAGAAATGCCGACACACAGTTTTACCTAAATAGTAAATACTAAATACCTAAATAGGTAGAGCTTGTCTAAACTAAAATGACACGCCCCACTACTCAATAAGCAGTTTTAGATGTGCGATATCATGTCTTGATAATATCTCTTTAATAGTGTGAGTGCGGCGACACTATGCGGCAACTGAGGACGAAATTTATATTATGTGTCGTATCGATATTTTTACGGTTGTGCGTGTGCGTATGCCCGATGGAGAGGCGCGTCATTTTAGCTTAGATAAGCTCTACCTACTCGAAGCTTTTTAGATGTCCCTACACGAATCATTTTGTTACAGTTTACATAAACCATAGATATGTATCTACTTGTTTCTAATATGAGTATTTAGGTTGTTGTAACTAATTTACTTAGTTTAAGTACTTGTAAGTAATTAATTATTATTATACATATATTATTTATGACGAATTAGTCTGTCAAGCGAGTTCCAACTGAAGGAGTAGTCGATTTGCAGGTGGCCGTACCTGGACAGGTGGAAGTTTTCGGGAACGGCTTTTGGGAACGGCCTTGCCCAGTCCTCGTATTCCGGCGACAGGCTCTCGTACGCACATTGCTCGTACGCGTCCGTCATCCTGCTGCAGAAAATATACTTAAGAATCATGGAATCAATAAGCTCAAAACGGCATTCAGCGAAAGTGTAGTGGAACGTTCTGCGAACGTCGCGCCGCTCACGCACACTCGCTTCAATTTTGAACGGAATTTTGAATGAAACTACATCTTTACTATATATAATAAAAGAGAAGAATCCGCGATTCTGTACATTGAATATTTTTACCTAAAAAAAGAATGATAGTGATAAAAGAAGATTAACCAAGCCCAAAAAAAAGTTTTTAAAATTCTTTTCTGTCTGTCTGTTCGCGATAATCTCCGCATCTACTGAACGGGTTGTCATGCAGTTTTCAGTAGTAGATTAAGCTAAGTCTGGAGCAACATACAGGCTTTGTTTCATCGAAATAGGACATAGGGGAAAAAAGTTATGCGCAATGCAACGGTCGAAAGCTTCGATATAATGTTGCTTAAAGAATATAATAAAACCTTTTTAGATATGTGCATTTTTTTTTCTTTTGAATAAATTTTTCGCGAAGAGAGACAGATGATGTGATTACATTTTCTTTGGGACTAAAACTCTTTAGTAATATGTAATATACTCATATAACCACTACGTTTTAAAAGTGTGAAAATATCTCACGTCATTACTGTCATTGCAAGGGTCGAAAATTAACGCGGGTGAAACCGCGGGCACCAGCTAGTCTCTATATATGAGGTTTAAAGAGTACTAGCTGTTACCCCGCGGTTTCACGCGCGGTAATATTGGAGTTCCCGCGGGGATTCCAGGATAAGAAGTACCCTATGATACTCAGGAACACTTTAGCATTCTATTCGTAAAAAAAATCTGGAAATCGGTTTAGTAGATTTAGAAATTACCCCCTACAACCTCACAAATTCACAAACTACCTCTTAATATTATTCGTAGGTACTTATAGATTAGAATATTTAGTATTTTTATCCTGCTATTTTGAATTTTTCTTCAGCATTTTCAAGTTTTCAGGAATAGAGTAGGTATAGACTCGATATTTTGATGATAGACTTAGACAAACATACCTACATAATTTATGTAGATATTTATAACTGGTAGACACGGAGCACCATATCTATATCTCCATAACTCCTCCATACTCCTTATCATCAATGGTAAAATTGAGCAAATTGAACAAGATTAGACCAATCTTTTCAGTACACGTAGATATATAAAAGTTATTGTACCTATGTGAATAAATAAATATTGCACCCGTTGCCAATTTTATGCTCGTCACTTCAGTTATTTCCGCTGCCTGCTAAAATTTTATTCTTTTCGCTTCGTACCAAACGAAATATTATAATTATGTTCAAAAATGTCTATCAGCCATTGCCCATTACCTATTATATCAGATGACTTGATGGGCCTTGGTTGTTTTTAATTTGGTTGACCTGATCCATGGCGCTTGTACATTATATCATCGGATTATCGCAGATTTCGGTAAAGAACGCAGAGGGTTTTATAGTCTCAGTGATAGCTAAAGGTGTTAACTATAACCGTAAAGTTTTGCAAGTAGATATTTCAAACTTTTTCATGGCTATCACTTCGAAATTCGCCGACTGCAGCTGTTGGAGGTATTTACGAAAACGTGCATTGTTTATGATTTTGGAAGCACCGATACGTTTACAATCTTAACGTTTTGGTTTAGACCAACCCTGCCTATTTCTCGAACAGTTCTTCCGGTCTTCTAGGTCGTAGTAGAGTAATACCTACCTATAGTTTCGTTCAAAATTATTATTGTTACATTTTCCTGAAATACATAGGTATTCAATACTATATCAAAGCAAATTAATAAATCAGCTGAACAAATAGGTCATAGCATTTAAAAAGGGTTTACGTCATCTACGAAAGCGATACCTGGTTAAATTAAAAGTAGCTAGTCATCGTAACAAATTTACTTAGGTATCTATTGTAATCAGTCATCCTCCTTGATTGTAATGAATATAAAAGTGGAACAACCATACATATTGGGATGTCGCAACGAAGAACGTTAACCGTCTCTCATCCATGTCAATAAATAATTATGGCATATTTTGGTGTTATATAACAATCGGTTTACTTCCTATCCATTTTTAACAGTAGGTAGGTGTCTAACTTAAGCGCTGTTTGTAACCCCGTTGTTACGATTTCACATTTGCTTGTGACTTACGACTATTTGCGGTCATTCAATAAAGCTTACACAGTTTAATGTTCACTTTCCCAGAACAATAATTAGATACCTAGTTATCTCGGATTAGATAAAGTTGCATTTATGTAATCTTCAAATAGAAAGTTAGATTACCTACAATAAAATTAATATCCAATGCTGGGCACTTTCTTACTTTCGTCTGGTAAGTGCAATGAATTTTGCTATAGGCTACGAGCTGACGCTCAGTTTATCTATAGTATTTATTTCAATTAATTATGTATTTGTTTCAAGAACAAAATATAGATCTTTCGCGTACAAAAGATTATAAAGTTCTCACATGAAATGTTGGATAACTAGGTATTATAATTCTGAATGAAACTCTATTGACAGATAATTCCATACTATATTTTGTACCTACTAAGTATGTAGGTACCTAACGATAGTAGTAGTACCTTTGTAGAGTTTACAAGAAATAAATGGACACAGAGATGCGAAAAGCGATTGTTTCGTATAATTATTGTAATGTTTTATAAAAAAATATTATCAGAGCGTTGGATCGATGGCTTCCTCAGGGATCCACTTTTTACGCTTTTAATCCGTTAGGGATTTTCCCGTCCTCGAACGCCTGCCAGTATGGACTGGCAGTGGTTAGTTATGGATTTTCTCCACCCGCGCTGCTCTCCTACAAACGGCTTAAGCAATCTTCATTAGATCATCTGTTCATTTTTTGGGATGTCAAAAGGTGACATACCTACCTACCGGCAGACGCGGAGTAGCGTCTGCTGGTAGGTACCTATGTCACCTTTTAGCTGTTCATATTAGTCTTCCTACGGATCACCCCATTCTTGATTCAATCACATCTCTCTCTATGCCCAATAAATGGTGTCTAATATTAGATTTATAAGTATGTATAATTGCAAAATTAATTGCATAAATACCTAATATGAACTAAAATGGGCTAGGTAGTTAAAAGTGGATAAGTAGATATGTACTTAATAATATGATTAGAACATTTGATACGAGTATCAAGGTAAAATTATTCGCAGAATAGTTAATTTTTTTTTTTAATTTTTAATTTTTTTACGATAGTTTAAAAATATCATTAGGTACGTACCTAATTATTATTAAAGTTTAATGATGATTGAAACATCCGGTTTTTTATATGTATATCTATACAATAATTATAGGCAATGAACAATAATTTATTAGCCAATCAATTAATTTTTAATTTACTTTCATATTAGATACAGCATGATATAGCCAAACACTAAAGAATAATCAGTATCTCAAAACATAGGCCGTAACTACGAGCTACGCTAATTTTATTTTATTTTCTTTATTTCAACATTAACAGGTATTTAACATTGATAGGACAATACACAATTACAGTTTGACATGCACTTAAACTAATTAAATACCCTTAAACAATGCTGATCCATAAGGCAAATTTATGGGAAATTTATGGGCTAATGTTAGTGACTACCATGCTAAGCAGGTACCTAATACTACCATAAATCCTTATTTACTGTAGTGTCCGATTACAATTAGGTACATAGCATAAGATGAAGATGTCTAGCAATATCCCTGGTGCGGATGCCACAGGGGTCAATGTTAAGAACAAATTTCCCTCCAATGCGAATAAACATTAGTGATTCTCACAGGTGCAACTTTCATTTGTAGGAAGCAAAAAACCAGTTCACGTTCACACGACGTACATTATTATGCGATGTGTAGTCAGTTATAGTCACATTATTATTTAAGTACGAGAACTAAGACTACTGTAGGTACTTAGATCACGATTCACGATGCGCCCTCCTGCAGGCAGTTTACCCATGAGCTATCATGTTTTTGTGCTTTTATCTCTTTCCCAGAAGTGTGAAGAATATTAATTTGAAATGTGTATGTTTTTTGAAATTAATTTGTTTTATTTATTACTAGCTGTTGCCCGTGGTTTCACCCGCGTTAATTTCGGAGATCCCGCGGGAATTCTGGTATAAAAAGTAATGTCCCTATGTTCTTCTCTGTACCCCTGACAACGTGTTTGCAAAGTTTCATGATGATCGGTTGAGCCCTTGAGTCGGAAAGTTCCTTTCGCATTTAAAATATTAGAAGGGATATTTGGAAACTTTAAGTTAGGTACAGATAATTAATTACGTAATCACTTACGTGTAAGTACTACTTGAGTACATTGCTTGTTGACTGCCTGTGGTGTATGTTCCTAGTCCCTCAGATTAGGCAAAGGCGTATCGTAAATAATTTCAGCTATTATTTTAGGATTATTTAGATTACGTAAATAATTAACTGTAACTTTTGAGTTAGTCTGCAAATATCCCCACTAATATTACAAATGCGAAAGGAACTCTGTCTATCTGTCTGTCTGTCTGTTACGCTTTCACGCCTCAAGGGCTCAACCGATCATCATGAAACTTTGCAAACACGTTGTCGGGGGTACAGAGATTAGGCAAAGGCGTATCGTAAACTATTTCAGCTAATATTTTAGATTAAGATGATTTAGATTTTAAATTTAGATGCGTTAAATCTACAAAATGAACACTGTTTTGCAAAGCACTTTAAAGTTAAATACCGCTTTCAATTAAATATACGCACAATCACAAAGCAGTTCCCAACGAAACATAACATTTTGATATCTCTGTTGATCTAACAAGACCTTCACTCGAAGTTCTTTAGAGTTTGATGAAATTATACGTACCTATGCTTTAGGTCATGAAATAGGATGATATAGATATTACTCGTATTTAAAAAATAATAGGTATAACGTTCTTTAACCTTCACGCCTGAAAAGTACGAGTAATGCCAAATTAATTTTATTCCCAAAAACCCTTGTCAGCAAATGGAATATTTGTATAATATTATATTTTTCATCTTGTTCTAATTTCGATAAGTACCTATTCTTTAGAGTTCTAATTCTGTAGGTAGGTAAGGTACCTATATCAAAAGAGCGGCTACGAGTATAATATTATAGTTTTTATTCTTTGAATAGGTAGTTCACTTTTTTCTTTATTTAAAAGTTGACTGAGTTTTTGTTTCATTTAGAAAAACCGTTTTTCACGATTGTACCTAGGTAGGTACTCTATACCTAGGTACCTATATTTTTATTTCTCAGAGAATCTCTTATATCGATAATATCATCAGTCGGCACAACGAGAGTGCAAGCATGTCTCCGTGATTATAGCAGCTGGTAATGTAATCGGCGGCTGTCTATCATTATGCATAGCATCAATTTAATGCGCCTATGTTAGAAATCGCAGCTCCGACAATTTTCTTCGCAAGCCTGCCATTATTTATCTCGTTGTCTTGTAAAAGTAAAAATGTCTGCGTGTTCAAATTTCCTCGGCCCCGGTGCTTCACATGGTAGCTACAGGTGTTGCGATCACAATGCGTGAAGTTGTTGTTTAAAATATATTTTTATTATATTAAATTGCCGTTGTTAATGGTAGAATTTTCGTTCCATTATCATAACAGATGTATGCATCGATGGACAATAATAATTTACCTATACTATCATGTTTAATTACCTACTAAAGTTTTTCATAAATTGCATTCGTAATAATTAAATTAATTATAATAGTTATTCGTATATTATTTGTTTTATTTGTTAGTGCATAGTAATTGTTTACTGTAGGTTTTTTTTTTAATTACAAGTAATTATTATGTTCAATGTAAACGAATTATTATTATTCAATGTTAACGAAAAATTACCTTGAATGTCTTCTTGGTTTGCTGTTTGCGAGGGCTGCCATTGTGTATTCGGGATGTTGAGGTAAAGACACCCGACATCTTGGACGTGGGGCTAAATAACCAGGTGGTGGAGGCGGCACGATTTGGCCATATATGGGCTCGTACAGCCGGGGATGTGCGTCGTATATTTGCTCCTCTATAAACAAAGATCGCCTTCGATTCTCTGTAACGGTTTAAATATACATAGTTCGAGCAACTACAATTTTTACAGTCATTATTAATCTAGTTATCTAAGGAATATACCTGCATACCGGTATCTGGATAGGTACTTATTTTGATTTTGTTAATTATTTCGGATATATAACTAGTGCCTACTGGCTACTTCTGTTAGTAAAACTCTTACAAATTGCGTGCAGACTGTTATAATTATAAAATCGTTTCGATTCCCAGTTTTTTGTTACAGTCTTGCACCAGAATTATTTACTTATTTATGTACATAATAATATTGTGGTACTACCTAGAAACGGCTTATAGGTAGACCAGATGATTTCTTACCTAAAAGTTTTTAAAATACACTCGGTAGATATTATTTGCATAATTCAAAACGAAGTCTAGGCTTGTTCCAAAATCTTACCTATTTAGGAAGGTAGGTACTAATATTACTTACCGATAGGTCGTTCTCCATATATTGCCATGTCAGGATGTTGATAATCAGGCACAACTGATCTTAAAGCCATTTGTCTCGAATACATCGTGTACTCAGCCGCCGTCCGGATGTCCGGATTAGATTTCCTCATCGGTGGAGGTTTAGTTTCTTCGTCAGACTCATAATTTTTTGTTGGAACATAATAAAAACTGGCACTGACTGGCTCGCCGAGCGAATTGTTTAAGGTTTCACCATGACTGGACTCCGCAGATTCGTGAACCATACCGTATGCTTGGTTATCCCAAGGATCAAGGTATAAGCGATTGTTGGGAGAAGGCGTCGGGTCCTCGTCTTCTTCGCTGTCGAAATCAACCGCAGTCCAGTATGGGCTCCCTGCGTGTCCCGGCATCACTATAGTTAGTCCTTTATTATTACAAGGCACTCCTGTTCTTTATTTATAACAATACGAATACACGGAGTCAGGTCTGTAGCAATATGCTCTGACCATTTTTGTCACTAAAACCTATTACCACACATCGACACGTCTCACCCCACAAACGGTGTGGTAATTCATGAGCAAATCAGACACCGTTTAATTCTGGTCACGTCAGATCGAACGCTAGGACAGTGGTGGAGCGTCGGATACGAACGACGTGCGATACCACGCACGATGATGCACACGCGAGCGCGTCGCGCGGCTTCTGCCTTGAGTCTGTCTTTGGATAGCGATACCACACTACTTACAATACAAGTTACTAACGAGCTGCTTGCCTGTGCGATGTATAAAAATGATGTTACTCCATCCTGACTATTATAAATGCAAATGTGAATTTGTTTGTTTATTTGTTTGTTACGCTTTCACGCGATAACTTCTCATCTTCTTCATCATGAAAATTTGTGTAGATACACGCACTTTGTCGTGTCGTGAAAAATTCCCTTTATATAAGGTTACCTACCGTTTATGTAAGGGTACTTATTACCCCAGAATTCCCGCGAGAACTCCGAAATTAAAGCAGGTGAAACCGCGTGGAACAGCTAGAATTTATATAAAATTTTGCAAGTTTGGAAGTTCCTACATCCCTTTATTACGTTTCTGAAAGGGCCACCCCACGATAAAAGCTAGTATAGCGACCACAATCAATCAGTTTGTAGGTTACCTATCTGTCGGCTGATAAAATCATTAAATTTCCATATTTAATTTCATTTTCCCTTCAGTAGGTACCTACCTTAGGTCTCTTACCGTAGGTCTCTTTCAGTAGTTCCAGAAATTGACCCATGCTAAACAGAACCGATTCCAAGAATTAGATCACTGACTAGCTGGATGGCGCGGTTTCACCCGCGGTAATTTCGGAGTTTACGGGGGAATTCCGGGTTACAATGTAGCCTATCGGCCACACTCAGAGTCGTTTTAATGATCACTTAATTTTAAGTAAAGATTTTTAAAACAAAATTGCCGCAATCACAGACGATCATTAAATTAATGTTAATTGGCATTTGAATAATTAAGTTAAATGTCAATTAATATTAATTTAAATTTGAGGCAATTTTGTTTAATAAACTTTATCATTAAAATGACTCTGTACGGCCATATGTTACTCCGAGCTCAGACGAAGTAAAAACTCAAGACGGAGCGCTGTCAACAAAAAAGTGAGGCCGGTTTCAATTCTGATAAAACACTGTTGATCTTTATTTCTATAGGCGCTAAAAACTTTGTTATCACTTTTTCCAGCGAATCAATGGTTGATTTTGCCATGTTTTTGATTTTTAAATTTATAGATAATCACGCGAGTTCGACCCGTAGCGTTTGAGTGCGGGTAGGTTGTTTGTAAATAAACGGTGTATGTTGGTTTTTTTGCCACATTTTTTTCTTGGCACGTGTCTGGAACGGAATGTGTCTGGCACGCTCAATGATCGGTTCAGCCGTTGCCGCGTTGACGCGTAGTGCCGTGATCAAGGGAAATAGGGATTAATTTTTATATACATACTTACCCATTGTAGATTTTCAATAAAAGTAACTAATTTATTTAATTAATAATCATACCCATCTTTTTCTTGCGCACATAAGAATCGAATGCATCCGATACGACGTTTTTAACTGATTATTTATATGATTTAAAAACTGTTTATCTGTCGCCAAGCACCTAACGCTGAGTTCCGGCAATCTCATTCCCATGCTGGGTGTGTTTACAATTTTCGACCACACTCACATCATTCAGGTAAGCTGTGGTCAAATGCCTAGTCCGAAGATAATAATATAATCACTTGGCCTAGTCTGTCCCCAATAAAAAAAAATTGAGTTAGGCCGTTTAAAAGGCTGGTTTTTATATTTGTAGATTATAGAAAGAATATAGAGCAGATAACAGCAGATATTTATCTGCTGTTGTAATGATAGCTAACTAAATTATGATGATAACATAACACAATATAACTGAGGGCAGGGAAAGGTAGGACCGAGACTATTAGCTGAGCGACACATCTAGAACGAACTAGACACTATTACAATGAATTGCACCAACATAGAAGTTGTACAGCATACCAGATATCCGTAGGGAACACGGAGCAGTGCCTGGGACTTGCGACCCAGGTGTAGGTTTAATGGGGCCCCTTTACAATGCATAACGCTCACCTCCACTGCCCGTGCTCCCGACTTACGTAAACCTCTGTAAACAATTAGATGACATAGCACACGTAATCACTATAGCCACTCTAGATTGATGCGACACTGATACGACACTATAACTGCACTGAACCGAACACAAAGTAACCAAAGAGTATATAACCACTAAGTAACAATGAACCGTCGCTTACACATACCCGCATTTTATAACAAGTTCTAACAAAGACGAGTCGGGCAATGGAGTGGAGCGGGGGAACGAACTTACTACAACTGCTATTCGACAGCGGGAAGCAACAGTTATTTTTAATGAAACTACCGTCACGCCGACATATTAAATATTTTTATGTTAATCTTTATGGAAAGAGGTCTTTTGGCGGGATTTTAGCAGTGACGGACATCAGTTATATTTCTTTGTTTTGAAAATTAGTTTATCGTGATTAATATTGTGTGTATGGTGGATTTTGCATAATAGTGATCCATTAGTAATGAACAGTGTGTGGAAACAGTGAAATAAGGCGAAGTGGGGCCGGGCGTTCATCGGGAGGTTGTCGTTTTACTATACAATCCCCCTACAGAGCGTCCTATTAAGGTTCAACTGTGAAGAGTTGCTGCCAAAACTTCCGGTAAAGCATCGATATGCATCTCTTCAAAGCATTTCGATGTTACTTAATAACGTCAGAAGAAGAAAAATACAACTGAATTGGATGTATCGATTTAGCTTCCTTTGCCTTCCCCATTTTGGTAAATTTAATTTAATGACTTGTAAAGATACCTATCGTAAGCAGATAGAAATAGGGTTTATTTTTGAGCAAGGATGACAGAAAGTACCTGATATTCGTGCCAGTATCGTAAGATTACAGAAATAGGGTTTATTTTTAAATGACGAGCAAGAATGACAGAAAGTACCTGATATTCGCGCCAGAAACGTAAACGTCAAAAACGGCTTTGCTTTATGTTGTTTGCTCTCAATCTTATGTGGAAGTGTCAGGCAGGTCGAAAATCGAAACACTCGAAATTCCGGCTACGAACATGGAGGATACGAAACTGCGGTAATTTTGTGAATGCTGTATCAAAAACAAATCGTCTCATTGGTTCGTATCATTTGTAAAAAGAGGTGAAATAAATGGTTACGTGTCTACGTCGTGTTTATAAAGACGTCAGGTATTTATTTCTTACAATTATCTTAATTCTAAAAACACTCATTAGTTTTTACAGAGTACTTTCCGATTCATTACATTGAAAAAATGAATATCATTGCACTGAAAGTTGTGTTTATTGCATAGATATAGTTTATGCCGGTGACGTTTATTTAAGGTGGTAAGGAGGTTTTGTAATTTGTTTGCCTGA
This sequence comes from Zygaena filipendulae, assembly GCA_907165275.2. Lineage (NCBI taxonomy): Eukaryota > Metazoa > Arthropoda > Insecta > Lepidoptera > Zygaenidae > Zygaena > Zygaena filipendulae. The sequence goes on along the minus strand of OU015652.1, from coordinate 10,192,694 downwards.
TAACTGGTTGCCTCAGACGAAATATGTTTACCTCAGAAGAATATGCTACTGTTATTGTTCTGAGATGTTTACTGAATTATCCTTTTTTAGAGATGTCAGAAACAAAATCTAATTCGTTGGAGAATGCACTGGAGTTGTTAGAAGACTACAATTTAACGAACTTGTCAAGACCAAATAGCTATGAAACAATATGTTATGTGTTAAACAGTACAGAGACTGTAACTGCCAGGGACATAGAGAGGATCTTGAGTGTCTGCACTCATGATCTGAAAGAAGATATGAAATACACTGTGGAGGCTCTGAAAGTTATCTCAAGTGTGATAAAACATACAAAGGTTAGAAATAAGTGAAATATATATTATTCCTGTAGTTGCTGATATTGATATAAATTGACTTAAGAAAAACTAAAACCATGTGTCCCAAAAGAGTCTGGAATTATGAGTAGCAAGGGTCAACCTATACATACATTGGTCACTTTAAATTGTATTATTCACTAACTCTTATGTGATAACAATTCACGATTCTGCTCATATTTCACAAATTGCAATTTTTAAGTTAGGTCACTTTAATTCTAAAGGTGCATTTTGTCTTGTATTGTTGTGTAAATCATAGTAATATTACATGAAGTGACTGTTTTCTGTCTAAAATTTAAATTCCAAACTTATACCCTTACCTACCTTAGAGTGTGGCTTTTTTGAGTAGTTTTTGAGTGGTTATGGATATTGAAATCCACAAACACTAACAATATGTGGAAGAGGGATTACAAAAAATCACATAAAGGTAAATGCAATGAAAAGCTAGTAGTAAAATGTAGAAAATAAATATAACAAAATTAATTTAGTGGAATCGAAATGACTGAATGCATAATTTAATTTTTTATCTATTGTTTTGTTTGGACCAATGGCACTACTAATATTAACTAGTGACTAAATTTAAAGCAGTAGGTACATCCTAAATTCCAGAGAAAATTCCAAAGTTTGTGTTAGGGAAAGCGAGAGTACCAACTTACAAACTCAATAATGTTTTTAATTTTCAGCTCAACGTGATCACCAAGCAACCAGATTTTGTCCCATCTGCTTTAGCTATTTTAAATTTATTACAATCAATAGCAACAAACAATATGAAAGGGTTGAGAACATTGTGCATAGACACCCTTATAAACTATCCAAATGAAACACTCATTGAAGTTGCAAGTTCTCATACTGAATCCATTTTAGATTTATACAGTGAGGCCACTCCTGTAGCAGAATCCACATCAGTACAGGTCAGTTTAATTCTGATATTTTTTTCAACAAACAGCTAGTTAATTGATATAATATGAATTAACATATTTATTATCCTTTAAAAATTGTTCCTAAACCAGCTATTTTTTAATATAAAAAAGTACTGGTTGTATGTGGCAGTATTAATTGTATATTGTCTCAGAAATTAACAACCTATTATAATATATTAATATGTATAAATCACGTGTCACGTTGTTGGTCCGCGATGGACTCCGAAACTACTGAACGGATTTTGATAAAATTTTGTAACCATTTATAATATGGTCCAACTTAAAAGATAGGATAGTTTTTATCCCGGAATTCCCGCGGGAACTCCGGCACTAATGCGGGGAACAGCTAATCACCCTAAACTACTGTCAGTGCAGGGGTACAAAGAAGGCCGTAGAGTACTTTTTCCCGGAATTCCTGCGGGAACTCTGAAACTACCGCGGATGAAATCGCGGGGGACAGCTAGTTATACAATAAAAACTAAAAAATGATCTGTCAGACCGTTTTTCTTTATGTCCATTTATTGCTAGTTTGAGGTCTACTCTTTCTATTTGCAACAAATGTATTGGTACTATGATTTTATTTCAGCTGCTCAATTTTCTTCATAAACTGCTCAAGATATTACCACCTGATATAAGAAATTTGTTTGTAAGTAAGGGACTGGACCAATGGTTTAACTTTGTTTTGCCAAAATCATTTGACTTAGTAAGTCAGGAAAATTCAGTGAAGGCTTTGGAGGTGCTGGAATTGTTAACAGATGAGCTGGTCAACCAGTTAATTGATTATAGTGAAAATATAACTTGGCAAAAGGTTATAATGCCCTGCATTTACACTCCTCAGAAGTAAGTATTCAGAATCACATATAACATTTCTAGGTAGGCAGAGAAAATAAATCTCCAATCAAATATTTGATTGAATAGAGTCGTATAAGTAATAATCTATGCATTTTACAATATAAAAGGATTACTGTTGTTTGTGTAAACTATAACTGTGTGTTTAATAAAAGTACCCATTTATCTTATCTAATATATATAAATCACATGTCACTTTGTTTGTCCGCGATGGACTCCGATACTACTGAACGGATTTTGATAAAATTTTGTAACCATTCATAATATGGTCCATCTTAAAAGATAGGATAGTTTTCATCCCGAAATTCCCTCGGGAACTGAAGGACATAGAGTACTTTTTTCCCGCAACCTCCGCGGGAACTCCGAAATTATCGCGGATGAAATCGCGGGGGACAGCTATCTAATATATATAAATCACGTGTCACGTTGTTTGTCCGCGATGGTCTCCGAAACTACTGAACGGATTTTGATAAAATTTTGCAACCATTTATAATATGGTCCAACTTAAAAGATAGGATAGTTTTTATCCTGTAATTCCCGCGGGAACTCCGGAATTACTGCGGATGAAATCGCGGGGGACAGCTAGTCTTATATATATATATATATATATAAATCACGTGTCACGTTGTTTGTCCGCGATGGACTCCGAAACTACTGAACGGATTTTGATAAAATGTTGTAACCATTTATAATATGGTCCAACTTAAAAGATGAATTCCCTCGGGAACTGAAAGACATAGAGTATTTTTTTCCCGCAACCTCCGCGGGAACTCCGAAATTACCGCGGATGAAATCGCGGGGGACAGCTAGTACGTATTTAAAAAGTTTTACCTATTCAAAACCGTTTAACTGTTCATGTGTGACTGAGTTAAAAACATCCAAACTATGAAAATATGATATCAATAAGAAGGATTCTTACAACTTTTTCTAGCACATATTTAGTAGATATTAGTAGATATACCTAGGTAATTAATTTTTTTACACATGTTTTTTATTTGTAAGTTCAACATTTTGTTTTCTAGGTATCCAGATGTCATGAGAAAACTCCTGGAAGCTGGAGCTCCTACATGGCACAGACTTTGGATAGTACTTGTTAAGCTACTTAAGAGCCAAATAACAATGAACAAACACAAGAATGGAAGTCCCATCAATTCGCTGCTGCCTGTTGTTGAGATGGCCTTCAAGATGGATGTCACTAACCGATGCAGAGCTTTCCAATGTTGGGATGTGTTGATTGATAACTTCTCAACTGAAACTGTTGAGGCCCTTGTTCAAAAAAGGATCAAGCTACTTTTAATACCATTAAGATCAAACAATGCCAAAGTTGAAGAGACCGTGGTAGCCAAGTTAAATACATGGTTTCATTTATTAACAAAATTTGAATCCCAATTAGAGAAATTTAAAGATGGAATTTTACTGTTGTTCATACAGTTTTGCTTTGGCAAATGTGTTGATTCACAAAAAAATATTTTCATACCTGGATTGATTACGGTGAATGTAAAAAAAATGTGTGTTCAAAAATTCACTGAAATTTTTGGACATGCAGATTGCGATATTTGTGTAACTTCACCCAAATTACGGGGAAAACTTATTAATGCCCAATTATTGGAAGATCATTGGAAAGACTACAAATATGCTTTGAAAGTTGCCACCAAGATATGCTCTGAAACCAGTTTGATTCACCAAGCAGTACATCTGTGGAAATCTTTTGTTTCAACCGTTGCTGAGCTGCCCAAAAACAGTGTTAGGAGAGAGTTTTTCAGTGATGTGTTAATGCTGTTAGAAAATTTGCTACAGGTAATTCATGTCTTTATATAAAAAAACTAGTTGCTCCCTGCGGTTTCACCCACATTCTTTGTAAAGTCCTCACAGGAATTCCAGAAATGTAATCTATGTCACTCAGGAAAACTGTACCTTCTTTTAACTGAAACAAAAAGTAAAGTATCCCTGAAGGGCCATTATGTAACTTTTGTTTATATCATTTTTTCGTTGCAATGAAAAACATAGCGGTTTTGCAATTACGATATGCACGTTTTGACACCTAAAATATCTAGCAATCAACCAAAATAAATATACTTCAAAAGTGGAAACCCAATCCCTATTTTTCTGTTTGAAACCGAAATATGATAGCAACAAAATTGCCCTGGTGAAAACGTACGAGTAACGAGATACAAAGTACTCTAGTCCTTTTCTGTACCCTTGAGAACGTATATAGTATATGTATCCAAAATTTCATGAATTCACCGGCGTTAATTAAGGAGTTTGTGCGGTAATTTCAGATTCTATGTTCTGACACCTGACAATGTGTTTACAAAATATCATGATGATTGGTTCAGTAGTTAACGCGTGGAAAGGTAACAGAGAGACAGACAGCTGTTGCTTTCGTACAGACAGATAGACAGACAGACACTCGTCAGAGGACTTTGTTTTATTATATGTAGTGACTAGTTGATTCGCCACCTTGGCACGCGTGTTAATATCGGAGTTATCGTGAGAATTGCGGGATAAAAAGTAACCTATGTCACTCAGGAACATTATCTTCCTAGTTCCTATAAATAAGTGAAAGAATTTTTAAAATCGCTTCATTTGTTTTTTAGTTTATCCATTACAAACAAAAGAACATACTAAATATTAATTTATTTATTTAAGCTTATTGCACAACATGGTACAAAAGGCGGACTTAATGCCACAGTGGCATTCTCTACCAGTCAACCTTCACGGTGTTCAGAAAATATCAAATCATTTCTATTTGTAATATTAGTATAGACATGTGTGCTAATTTGTTGTATAACATATTATTTAAGAAATAAATGATACCAGTTACTATGGTGATTGTTGAGTTAAACTTCTTGAACTACCTACTCACAAATGAGTAATTAAGAAGATATTTTTATTTTTTACGTCTTAATATTGCATTTTTATTTACATTCCAGGAGGGTCAAAACGATAAACAATTCATAGATATTGTATTCAACGTCCTGACAGAGTCGATTGTTGACAGAGAAAAATTTAAAACAATTTTGGAAACAAAGGACGCAATACATACTGAAGATGGGCCAATTTATAAAGTTTTGTCGGTTCTGTTGCAAATTTTCCAGCAACATGATTATCTTGTACACAACAGGTATGGTGCTCATTCATTTTAGTGCATAATACATTAATAGTTTTATATACTCAGATATCAGGGAATCACTATTATCTGTGAGGTTCGAGATTCCCGCTGGGACTTCGGAATGATAAGTACCCAATGTGCTAATTCTAAATCTTCCATACTATAAAATATTATACAGAGGTAAAGTTTGTGGGAGTGTGAGGTTGTAGGGGGTAATCTCTGGATCTACTGAACCGATTTTGAAAATTTTTTCACCATTATAATGCTACATGTCCCTGAGTGACATAGGCTATATTGTAAGCCGGAATTCCCGCGGGAAATTACCACAGGTAAAACCGCGGGGAACAGTTAGTAAGTAATAAATACCAAACCTCATTAAAACCATCCATTCTGGAAAGTAGCATAGGTAGAAAAATAATTTCAAATGAATAATAAAATTAATTTTATGATATAACATATGTGTGCATATAACTTGAGCTCGATAGAAGCCAGTTCCTAATTTAGAGATATACTCTTCGATTTTATTTATATTATTTATGAATATAAATAAAAATAAAATATAATTTCACATATTTTAATGTATTTTATCTTTTCAGTTTTAATGTTGACGAATCAATAAAGAAGTTAAAACAAATTACTAATTGTATGATAGATACAGTAATTTGCTCTGCAAATCCAATGTCACAATGGCTATTATTGCATATGTCTGCTAATGACAATACAATAATCGTGTGGACCGCGCTAGCTGAATCTTTAAATGAGTCTTCACACGATCTCACTGATGGTAATCTGTATCTGGTGCTGCTGTGGCCATTAAAAAACCTGAAGAAATTAAAATTTGTATGTATTAATTGAATTTCATAAATTATCTTTAGCTTTCAGATAATACTGAGCCATAATAAACTCTGAAATCTGCCTGAGCATAAGCTTCTATTTCCTGTTCGTTGCGAAATTGTAAAAAACATACATACAATCGAATGCATAACCTCGTCCTTTTTGGAAGTCGGTTAAAAATTGTAAGCAAACAGCTTGATTACGGTTTAAATTGAACTAAAACGAGATTCAATGACAAGTGTAAGGTCCTTGATCACCAGTCAAGCAAAAAAAAATTGCTGGCTCTCTGATTCCCTAAGGGCTCATCCATAAAGTACGTCACACTCATTTCGTGATTTTTCGATCCCTCCCACCTCCTTGTCACATTTGTGAGACCCCCCCCCCCCACTCCCTAGTCTGACTTTTCATTTACAAATTATTCCTTTATTTCATTTGCAATTTTTTCATTTACAAATTATTTATTAAATTAAAACAGCAACAAAACAATTAATACCTTAGTTCGCCAACAATATACAGATAAGAGTTGGAAATATTTTCAAATTCTCCGTTAATATTTCAAATTTGGCATTTAGCACTTCGATGAATAAAATTTTAAAATGTGACGTCACGAAACTCAGGACCCCTCCCACCCCCTGTCACACAATGTCACATTTCGTCGACCCCCTCACTCCCCGTTTACGTGTGACGTACTTTATGGATGGTCCCTAATCCGGTAATTAATAAATTATTTCAGATTCCAAAGAAGTGTGCGCCTGTTTGGTATACGATGTTCAACGTGGTCTTTCCTAAACTAAATGGAACCCTAATTGAAGAATTTTCAAGAACACTTCTGAGCAACTCTGATCACGAATCTTCATCTACATATTTTATGCTGTATGCTTCACTTGGATTCGTAAAGCATTGTCTAGCTAGAGATGGTAATTATTTTTTTAAACATTAGTGACAGTTTACAGTTAATTTTCACATACTTATCTTAAAGTAGGCAGAGTTGCGAAAAAAATACATTCGATAAAATTTTGTAAATAGGCTACATGTTTTAGAAAATTACTCAATCATGAATATTTTTCTTGTAGGTTACATCACTGAAATTTATTGTTGGTTAGTGTAATTTTATTTTTATTTCTAATAAAGAAATGCTTATTTGCAGATGTAAACTTTGAAAAAGAAATTGAATTATTCAAGGATATTCTGAATAAAATTGCAAACTACCCAGAGATTGAAAATGTGTTTCCTGCTTTAGTAGATACTGTTGTGCAATTGATGAATAAGATGTCTGGATCGCAAGATAATAAGTTAGCAGAACATTTAGTATCTATAACTAGCACCACACTAAGATTGTTGTTACAGGCGTTAAAAGTTAATGTTTATGAAGTAAGATACTTTTTAAAAGATAAATTTACTTTGGAATATATTTTATTCAGTAAGGAATATTTTAAAAATAATGATTGCTATAATTTTTCTTTCAGAAAGATCACATGACTGCTGCTGAATGCCTCTTGAACTCTATTAAAACCTTGATTGCATCAAAATCTCACTCAGATCTGAAATCTTCTATACTAGCCTTTTTGATCGAGTCGTCTGATATTGTCAGTAAAGTACAGCCTTCTTTGAAATCAGAGGTGTTATCGATTATGAAAACTCATTTACAATCAATTACTGCTACTAATTTATTATATCAAAATCTTAAATCTACTGTTGAAAATATTGAAAACGATGCTTCTGCTGATAAAACTACTGAGAAAACTACTTTTAATACACCGAATGTAAATATAATCAAGAAAAAAAGGAAAGAAACTAACATTGTAGATACAGTAATAGAGAATGGAGAAGAGTATGTTGTAGTCAAGTCAAATTGGAAATTCAATCCAAAAAAATTAACTGACGCACAGAAAGAGAAATTAACGAAGAAAAGAGATGATATTCCTGCATTGTATCAGGACTTATCCCAATCACAAGACGAGTTTAAGCTTCAAAGTTGGAAAACAGATTCACAAGATACATCCACCACAAGCAAGTCCACGAGTAATTCTGGGGATGCTACTTCAATTCTGAAAAATGTACCAAGTACTTATGTAGTACCAAAAATAATGGAAAATATTTTAACTGAAAAAGTTACCACAAGTATCGATGCAAAAAAGAACATAACAGATGATATGGTTAGTGTCAAAATACGGTCATCACCTGCTGTAAAAGATAAGTCCAAGCGTATGACGTTAAAAGACAGAGTTTTTAAAAATTTAAAAGTTTTGGCTGAATCGGGTAGTGTTAAAGATAAATCAACCGAATTTGATAAAAAAGAATCTGGTGAAGTGACTAAAGTGCCATTGAAAATTTCGATTGCAGCCGTTAGTGTTGAAGAGAAATCTACCGATCTCAGCCAAACGATTACTAATAGTGTGACTACGCCGGTAACAAAAGAAAAGCTAATTATAAACGCAATGAACTCTGCACCATCTAAGATTTCTTTAGAGAGACCAGCTCGTGTTAAAAGAAAGCCAAAGAAGTTTGATGATTCTGAATTATTTGCTTTAAAAAAGCGTCGCTATTCCCACAGTGATACCAATTCAGGTGGTGACAGGTCGGCAAACTATAAAGGAGTGACTTGTACTAAAGAAAACACCACTGATACAAATTCTAAAGACAATTTGACTACTGCAGAAAATGCAAATGCTGATGATGATGCGGCAACTGAAGACGTCGTAAATAATAAAGACTCTAATAGTACTAAAGTTCATAAGCTAGATAGTAAAATCGAAAGTGATACTGGCTTAATAGTGCAAGTTGATAGTGAAAATCTGAACATCAATATTATTGATAAAAATATGAACGAAAATAATACTGTTCAATCTAATCCAAATACACATTCTGATTATACGATAGAAGATTCTGAAATAAATTGTATGGATGAACTACCTAGAATTAACCAAGAAGTTCGAACCTGTAAAAATACCGTGCAAGAATGTAATGATAAGCCTTTAAGTTGTGATGAATCAGTAAAAGATGCGGTATTGGGTGTTGAACCTCTGACTGTTATTTCGGAAAACAAACTCATTTCATCCGAGGAGTTAATACAAAATTCTAAAGAAAAGCCGTCTACAAAAAAGTCTAAAAAATCTAAAATTGAAAAAAAATTGGCAATAGATATGGTGGAAGGTCATCCATTTTTACAATCCGAATCTGAAAAACGGATTAGAAGAAAACTAATTACAGATTTAAATCCAAATAGTACCAGAAGAAAAAGTTTGATAGATAAATTAAATAAATCAAAATCGATCATGAAAAGCATACCTAAAGTAGATAAAAAGACCAAAGATTTAAAGAACAAGAACAACAAAACCGATCAAAATATTGTGGATGATGAAGCAAACAAAAAAAATTCAGATTCTTCAGATCTTCCGTCTTCTGAATATCTTTCATCTTCGGAAGATGTAATAGAAAGCTCTCAAGATTCCTCTGTTACTACTATATCTGTTAAATCAACAAAAACCACTAAGAAAAAAAGTACAACATCTACTGCAACAGTTAAAGAACCCGAAAAAAGTAATAAAGGTGTTTCTGAAAGTGAAAAATTTTTAAAATGTGACATTGATTGTAATAACACAATAGAAGAGAGTAAGGAAGACATTGAGTTGCCTAAAAATAAGACTGCAGACCGAGAAGTTTGTTTAGATTTAACAGAAGATATGGATACGGAACCTATTGAAGTATTTGACACTCCTAGTTATGAAGTAGCCATTGTTGAGGAGAAAGAAGAAGTGATTTTTTTGAATAGCAACGATACTGGATCACAGCTAGATACTCAAAATACAGCCAACGCAGACACTGAACCATTAAATACTATTGAATTTGAGAAAAGTATAGACCGTAATTGTGAAAACCCTAAAGTTAATTTATGTAATATAGAAAAAAATACCGATGAAACTGTTACGCCTATTCCAGAAACTATAGATGAACCTGTAGAAAAAATATTGGAACCAAAAAATATTTCCGTGCGGGTTGAAGATGGAACAAATGAAACTGTCGACGACAATCAGAGGAAAAAAGAATTTCTTAATAATACATCGGAGATATCCCCTATAAAAACTATGAGTCCTATCAGAAACAGTAGGTCACCAACACCTGAAGCGAATACCGATTACGTAGTGATAAAGTTGTCGTCACCTGTGCAGATTAACGGCGAACCGTATGAAAAAAGCGATTCTCCCGAAATTTTCACTGATGACAAAGATTTACATGAAAACCAAGATAAATCTCCACCCAGAGAAGATATCAATATGGTTACAAATAATTCTAGTCCCAGTTTGTCCTTAAAAAGGTCCAGACCTCAAGTACGGTCTTTGGGTAGGGGAGCGCAAATGCTGGGTTTGTGTGTTCCAGATCACTTGCAAACGATAACAAACACTGAAAAACATATACAACCTGAAGAATCTAAGAAGTGCGCTACCCCTTCTAGCTCTGTTGCAAGAAGAAACTTGAGAATTTTGTATTCCTCGACAAACGATAACAATGAGTCGGAACAAAATGAAAATAGTGAGAATTTCCTGAAGTTCAAAAGATCGTTGCCAACCTCCACTTGCAGTCCCGCTGGTCCTATATTGAAAAGAAAACTGGCAGATATAGGAGACGATTCAACAAATTCTCCAGCAAGTAAGGTAAGCAAAGAATTTAGTTTTTAAATATTTCACTATTAGCAAAATAGCACCTGGTGAGATTTTGAAATCTTACCACGAAGTGAACAACTCTTGTTTATTTAAAATAGCTCTGACGATTGGAAAGAAAATTCGCTTTTACACATTTTTTTCTTTATTATGCTCGATTGCCCAGATATTAATATTTGTTCTAATTATTTTTCAGCGTAAACGTGTTAGTTTCCATGATCCACCAGTGTCTACAACCATAGCTGTACAAAAGTATATAGAGCCCGGCGGGATTCGTTCGCCGCAATGTTCAGCTCTCAAACGATCAGAAAGAGCCAGCCGCCCCCACGCTAATATGAAGTCACCAAAAAGGCTCGATACCGCTTTCAAACTAGACACGGTTCTAACAAAAGCGGTAGAAAGCTTCAACGAAGGCGACAATTTGACAGCAGACTCTGAAATGAGTTCTCTAGATCAGACGCCTGCGGTGGAAATAGTTAAGACTAGTGAACTGAACGACACTGATCCAATATGCCCTGATCTCATAAATTGCCTCGACCCCATAGATAATGTAGCGACCGAATTGTCATCGCCAGCAATGCAATCGTTACTCGTAAAAGAATTAGAAGGAAAAGTGGTCACAATTGCCGATTTGGCAAGGATGACCGAATTAGAAGTGAATAGGTTGTGTATAAAAGCGCCAAAAGTTAAGGTTGCAAAGAAGGTTCTCGCAGATTATATTGCCAAAAAGGCTGCAGTGGATATAGTCAGCGAGGTAGATGCACCCAAAGAGAAAGAGGTGGAAGAATTGCCACAGACAAATCAGACAATATACATGGATGTTGAAGTACAAACTGCTATGTTGGAGGTGAATGACTCAGTGGCGCAAACAGTTAAGTTGGAGACGCGTCTAACGGAGACGCAAACAGATGCGTTGTCTCTCGCGTCTTCTAGCGCACAGACCGATGAATCGGGCTATAAATCTACAGCAGACGTCGTATCTTCGTGTCTGCGAGAGGTTGGTATTAAAAACTTTTTGCCTCGCTTTTATAAACGTTTACATTCCACTTTTGTTTGGTTTCCACGACACAAGCTTGTAGCTTACTGTGGGATCAAGTAGATCTGTGTGTGATGAAGTGGATTATTATTATTACTTTTGGGATTTTCTTCTACATAAAGTATTCTAAGTATGTTCCGGTATTACTGATAGCTCTGTGTGGTATGACGTCAATTCAGTATACTACGAAAACGGAACGTCTGTCAGCTTACTGTCATCCATGTCTTTCATGTCACGCTGTCCGCCTCTTATTAACCAAACATTGGTCTGAGTTTGATCACGCGATCAAACCACTGAGAGCACCTAACCTCGAAGACGCCAGTGATCACACTATAAAAATGGTGACAATTATGATGTTATACTGCCTACTGCGGATACTGAAAGTTATAAAGGAACGAATTTCTCGTCACTGCGAACACGGCCAGTGCTATCCGTAATACCGGAACATACTCTCTGTGTATTTAATAGTTTTCTTGTAACGCTTATACAGAATTACAGACAGACAGACAAAAATAGTAAAAAAAAGAAACTTTAAACTCCAAACCATACTAATATTAAAAAGGGGAAGATTTGCTTTTTTGATTGCTATGATTTAGCTCAAAAATTAGGTACTGGACCGATTTAAAAATTCTTTCACCATTAGAATGCTACATTATCCCTGAGTAACATTGAGTATTGTAACCCGGAACTTCCGGGGGAACTCCGAAATTACCGCTGATGAAACCGCCAGTTAGATTACTAGTTTGCCACAATAATGAATTTAATTGCGATGCCGATGATTAATTTGCTTTATTTATGCGTGCGTTACTTATATTATGTGCATAACAATATAAATGTGCGTTAGTGTAATGTGCTTTACTGATGTATTTTCGTAAGTGTACAATTTTCCAAATTAACTTTTATTTCTAGCGCACCGACTTCATTGAGCAACTAACTGACCAACTGGAGGATTCCTTGAAACAGAAGGTAGCTGAAACTTTGCCATTCAACGATCTCGCCGATTTGCTGATGGACAAAACGAACGCTGATAATTCGAAGCAGATCCTGAACAGGATTCTGGAACAGCAGTGCGAGAGGAATCCCAAGAAGGAGCTTGCCTACTTGCGCGACCATTTGAGCAACAAGTATGACACTAAAGACTTGTTAATGTTTTGTAGCCGGTTGTTGCAGAAGTTGCATGATAAATCGTAGACTGTAGGTATTATTCCTTAGTGAGGTCATTTTTGAACTTTTCAAAAATCATCGTTAATAGGCTTGTTTACGGTGTACGAAAATCAAAATTCTGATTTGGTCCGTCTTGTAGGTAAATAAAAATATTGGACACGTATTTTTGTAATTTTTTACTTAAAAAATAACGGAGATACATTAAGTCGAAATGTCGCGTGACGTCACGCCGTGCTACAGTTTATAGCACGTTGGGACGTCACGCGATATTTTTTATTAAATCTACAAGACGGACTAAAAACTAAAATTTGGTTGACAAGCCCATTGTTACTATTTTAGTAAGTTTGTTTAGAAAGTATGATAATAATAATTATTAGGTGAGGAAAAAAATAAAAAATACAACTACCCGTGACGTGACTTTACCTTCTGTGGTAATGTATTAATTATTTATGATGGTAAAAAAAAATTCGTGATGTTATTAAAAGTATTCTATTTTTTATTTTGTCAATATAAAACAATTTTATTATTTACATTATTCAGTCATGATTGTTGATCGTACACGATCACTCATTGTATTCATTCATAAATAACAAACAATTTTTTACATTAGGTACTTAAAACTTCTCGAAACATGATTACATATTATAATATTTACAATGGATGTTGTTATTGTATGAATGAATGTATTATGTAATTATATAATATAGCAAATTGTTCTAACATCTACATGTGTAATTGCTGAATGTGTAAATTTATCTCGGCAAAGATAATAGTATACATGGCAGCAATGTTTTCTTAAAATAACGATGGTATAATGTCTACCCATAGAGCCCGCAGTATCATCGCAGCGTAGACATACCCATTTCTATCTAAACTTAGTCTTAGAAGCCTTATTTGATTTATTGTAATTATAATTATTATTAATAATGTAATTTTATATTCACACCTACCAATTGTGTATATTGTTTCGTTCAGAAAACGTGTAAGCCCTGCCGCACATCCATGGTTTTTGCGTCCGGTTCTCCAATAACGTTACCGAAACGTTTTTTTGTATGGGAAATGAACAACGTCCAGCGTTGTTAATTTTCCATACAGAAAACGCTTCGATATCGAAGGACGAGAGCAAAAAAATTCGTGCTCCCCCGGTACTGATCGGACAAGCGAAGGCTGTATGGAATTGATGCTTTAGTTATACTGTCCTAATTTGCTAACCTTATCGGGAAACCGTACGCAAAAGACGTTCGTGCGCGGTCGGGAATGAAAGCTTTAAATTTAATTATGGACCCTTGGTAACATTAAAGCTTTAAAAATCATAAAACAAACCTTATAACACTAAAAACCTTATATTATTAATATCCATCTCAAAATCACTATCACACACTATGGTAATTACACAAAAAATATGTTCTAAATTTTAATGTCTTTAATCTTAATTTTTTTGTGCCAGATCGTGTAGAAAATAGTTTTTAATCGGCGACTGATCCTATTTTTTAGTTATAATAACTTTAGTAGGATTTAGATGAATAAATTATTTTAAAAAAAACCTTAGTATTTTGTTGGTGTCACCTTGTTAGTAGATCATTAACTTGAGCAATGATTGAATTAAAGATTTTTGTCCTACATAATATTATCTTATTAATTATATATAGGTATACGTAACAAAAAACTAATTTACTTAAATTAATTAAAAAGTAATCATTATTTAAACAAGGTTTTTGGGTCATCGTAAAACAATCACAAGGATTTTTATTACGTTTATATGAATCGCTGGTCCTTTAACGTTCAGCAATAAAAACATTACCCCATAAAACTAAAAATAAGATACCTACGTTTGTGTTTTAATTTATTGAGCACTTTAAATGATGTTGACGTCTCGCACCTATTATATCTGACATAATTATTCAGTGAGATTACTATCTAGTATCTAATGTCAGGGAAATCGCAATTCGGCGACGTAATCTAAATGTTCAAGATTCTGTTGCGAATTGGAGCGTTTCGGCGCGCGCGGCCGGTGCAGGTTGTGATGGGAGTGCGCGCGCTGCACGCGGTAGGCGGCCTCGCGCCGCGGCCCCGCGTCGCTCGTCTTGCGCGAGTACCTCACCCACTCATCGTCTCTAGACCCCGATGCGTTCTTCCTATAATTACTGTCATATCCCCGATGGTTCTCCTCTGGATTTCGCCTTCGCCACGCCCTATCCATTTCGTGCCCGTAGAGATCTAATTCGCCCGACGTCTGGAATTGACTAGGGGAGTAATTGGATTTTTGCACTTTCCACGCGATGTCGTATTTCCTCGTGTGATCGTTGTCCCCGATTTGACGCCTCTGCGATTGGTTCGAACTACTCTCACTGGTGTCCTCGCCCGATGTGCCTAATCCTAGATCTTTGTCGTCGCCGTATATTTTGTAAATGCCGTTAGAATTCAAGTTTTTCCCGTTATATATCTGATCGTTCACCGCTAGTTTCGGGTGTGGCAAGCAATACGGATTCGGCAGTTTTTCTATTTTCGTCATATCCATTTCTTTCTGTTGTCTCGTGCACGATCCGGGACCGAAGAGCGATAGGAGAACCGGCAACAAAAACAGTCCATGCATCGCTCCAAAGAATATGACCATGAATACCATTTTGAAGAACACTGAAAATATGTAACTATCGGCTAGAAGTAGCGCTACGACACCCAATATCGTACTGAACGATCCTTGAACGATTGGCAGTCCCAGTGCATACAGACATTCGCTGACTTTTCCATTAGTAGTCGACGCTTTGGACGCCATGTAGGCGTAACAGATGTGAGCAGTAAAATCAACAGAGAAACCTATACACATGATTAAGTTAATCATAGATATGGAATCGAGATTGATATCCCAGAGGGCCATGTAGCCGACGACGCCTACTTCTATGGAGATTATACTGAACGCGACCCACAGCGAGCACAGGACGTTTGGAATGAAAATGAACGATGTGATCATCATTGCTAGTGCTCCGTAGCACAGGTTCTGAATCGACGTTGGCTTCACTAGTTCAAACTGAAAATAAGAGAAACAAAAATATAAGAATGTGTAGATAATAATTATAATATTGCTAAAATAAGCCCCTTCGGAAACGGGGATATTAGGTGTAAGTTTAACGTGCGTCTGTGGCATCGTAGCTCCAAAACAGCTGAACCGATTTAGTTTTAGTTTTTTTTTTTGTTTGAATGATGACATGATCTAGTGCAAATAGCTGATTGAATTATTCAAGAAAATATGTTCAGCCGTTTGAAGATAGCTCTTTTCTAGTTGATGAATGGATGTGAGCATCATTCACAAGTGTATGTAGATTGTAGGTACCTAATTTAGTCAAAATTTGTTATCAATCAATTTTTCTAATATGTAATTAGAAAAATTGAGCTTACACCTTCCACTGTCGGAATTGTTTTAAATTTGTATGTTATATAGTTATTTCAATATTACTTGATGATATTCGCCATAATACCTGATCGAAAAATATGAAGTACGGATGGAATACGGAGGCGTTCAGTGGTGATCCAGCAACTACTTCCCTCAACGCTTGCACCATTTCCTTTTCGTGATTAGTACCACTGATGTTGAGAGCTTGTATCAAGAATCTTGACGCTAGTATTTTGTCGCCGGCTTTGTTGAATTTCACGTCCAGTGAAAATGGATTAGCTGGGAAGAGCCATATCTGTAGACAAATTACATTGGTTAAAATGTTTCAAAATATAATACATACTTACTAAATTACACTACGTACATTAGTATAGGTGTTCCCCGCGAATCCACTCGTGAGAATTTCAAGATTCTATCTACTACTTCCTACAAACTGTCCATTCTGCTTTTCAGCTTTATAATTCAAGTAGTTTTTGACTTGATTAATTACTATTAAAATTTCCGACTTCTCCCGTGAATTTATCAAAACATTTTTTCAGATAGAAATTGTCCTGCTGGGCTAAGATGCGCAACACGATAAAATTTTATCGAGCCATTTTGTCGATTCTCGTCGACATATTGTGTGCGATTGTGCACAAAGGGTGCTGGTTCATAAATTAAGAAGTGGACTGTATAAGTTGTAATTAAATATAGATATTAGATTTCAGTGGGAAATAGATCGAACCCTCGCATGTAAATCGCTGTGAGAGAAAGCACCACTAACCTTTAATCCACTGTCAACTCGAACGAGAAGCAATCGGCGTCAGAGAAGCAGGCGAGTATTGCAGTGGAACCGGCAGGATGGTAAATTGAGGGTCTTGATCTCTTTGGTTTTGCACAGGCACGATAGCACGGCTAGTTCAGATTGTTTACTTGATGGATGAATTACTAATTAGTTGTATTAGCAAGACGATATAACGAAAATGACGAGAGACACAGCACACGAAACGTTCGAGTGTTGTCGGTACGGCGCACGGCGACGGACTCCCGACGTCGTCGAGAGTGAAGGTGACCAAAAATTAGTGGTGAATTATATCTACCCACAACAGAAATAAATACAAGGATCCAACATACCCCCCACCGAAATCAGGAACTGATTTCTAATAATAAGGAATGGTGAAGAGGATGTAGATAATTACACTTGTACATAATATATATACTATTATACTTATAATGATAATATACAAAATATATGAAAATAAATTAATAAACTAGGAGAAAGATAATAATAATAATAAAATTAGTTTGCGTACGGAAGCGGACAAACTTTGTTTACCGGTCTCTTGTAGAGTCCATTTTGCGTGCGTACAGTGACGACGCGAACGATATTATCTACTCCGGGGTGAACCTCTTCAATGCGGCCCAATGGCCATTGCAAAGGACGTGTCAAATTTGATTTTAAAAGAACGAGATCGCCGACCTTTACATTGGGAGGGGATGAAAACCACTTCTCTCGTTGCTGCAAAGTGTGCAAATAATCATCTGACCAACGTCTCCAAAAATCTTGGGCTGCCCTTTGTACGCCCTGCCAACGAGACAGTCTGTTCAGAGGCACACTTTCAAGATCCCATTCCGGAACTGCAATTAAACTCTGCCCTATTAAGAAATGTCCGGCGGTCAATACGTCAAATTCATTCGGATCGTCCGAGATCGCGCACAGAGGGCGTGAGTTCATTATAGCCTCAATTCTACAAAAAACTGTAGCTAATTCCTCAAATGTGAGGGCTCTCTCACCGATTACACGATAGAGATGGTGTTTCGCCGACTTAATTCCGGCTTCCCACAGTCCGCCCATGGACGCGGCGTTGGGAGGGTTAGTTCGCCAGTCTACGAGACGCGACGATAGACCGTTTAAAATTTCATCACTACTCCGTGAATTACGAAGAAAGTGATGAACTTCACTTAAATGTTTTGCAGCAGCAATAAAATTTGTACCGCAATCAGAATACAGACAAGCCGGCAGTCCGCGGCGAGCTACAAACCGATCAAATGTTGCTAAGAAACATTCACTTGTGAGATCAGTTAAGACTTCCAGGTGAACTGCCTTTGTGGAAAAGCAGATAAAAAGACATAAATAAGCTTTGTGTACTTTTGCATTACGCCGCAAACTCTCTTTCACTAAGAAAGGACCGCCCAAGTCACAGCCAACGTGACTGAAGATCTTTTCAGGCTTGATTCGAGCCGCAGGCAAGGTACCCATGATCGGCTGAACACTACGTGGTTGAAATTTAAAACAATTTAAACATTTAGACAGCACAGATCGTATCATGTTACGAGCATTGATGATCCAATAGTTTTTGCATAAAATGCCATGTAAAGTCCGGGGGCCCGCATGCAAGTACCGTCTATGAAAATGTTCAATTAATAAGATTGTCGTGTGACATTTTTTTGGAAGTAGTAGTGGATGTTTCACATTATAGGGTAGGTCAGCTTGTGAAATCCTACCCCCCACCCTGAGGAAGTTGTTACGATCGATAAATGGTGCGAGTTTACGCAGTGAAGCTACCTTATCTCCCTTATTCAAAGTTTTAATTTCAGAATCAAAATGATTCACCTGAATGACATGAATCACGGAATCATGAGCCAATTTTAACTCATAACAACGCAGAGGTCCAAGTGACCGTTCGGAGTGTTTTAATTTACAATTATTTTTAAATCTATGACACCAACCGACAACGCGCTGTAATTTATTAAATGATGAAAATTGATTAAAATTGCTTTCTAAGTCATTAATAAACTCGGACTGGTTACACGATGTAAATATAAATGTATCACAATTTGTTTTTAATTCCGGGAGACTACTTTCGTTTTTTACAAAGAACGTACTCGTGGGCCACCGCTCGGGTTCGTCTTGCAGCCACTCGGGACCGTTAACCCATGCGGAGGATACCTCCACGAACCGACCTGGTAATTCACCGCGAGAACAGATGTCTGCAGCATTATTTTCGCTCGTCACGTGATACCAAAGATTAGGTGGCACATTTTCTATGATGTGACTCACACGATTGGCGACGTACACTTTTAATTTGTATGGTGGCGTTTGTAGCCATGATAAAACAACGCTTGAGTCGCTAAGTGCGATTATTGAAAAATTAATAATTTTAATATTTTGTACGACAAAACCGACAAGCTTAGATAACAATACAGCTGCTAACAGCTCTAATTTTGGAATCGACAATACAGGTTTTACAGGTGCTACCTTAGATTTGCTACAGAGTAGCTTGACCTTGACCTGATTGTTTTCATCTACGCTCCGCATGTACACACAAGCTGCATAGCCGCGTGATGACGCATCACAAAACGCTATTAATTGCACACCTGAAAACTGCGATATTAACAGATGGCGTTCAATGCGCAGCTCGGCCAGCTTAGGTAAATCTAAAATAAATTTATCCCACTTGTGGGCTAACTCAGTGGGCAGGGGATCGTCCCAGCCAAGACTTAGTTTCCACAAATCTTGCATTATACACTTCGCGACGAATGTGCAAGGCGAAATGAACCCTATTGGGTCAAAAATACTGGCTAATAACTTAAGTACCGAGCGCTTGGTATACTTGTTATCAATCAATTTATAATTAAAGGAAAAGGAATCACAAGTCGGTAACCAAGTTAAACCCAAAACTTTTAATGACGACGATAACGTATTGTCCTGAAAATTTATAGAAGTGACGTGATCTTCATTCATGCGAGCGAGCAACTCAGGTCTGTTACTAGTCCATTTTCGGAGATCAAAACCGCCACTTTTTAATAGTGTCATTAATTCATCCTGAAGTTCACTAGCTTCAGAGATAGACTGACAGGACCAAAGGACATCGTCGACATAACATCCCTGAGTCAAAACACGGGAGGCTTCCGACGGCGGCGAGTCCTGCGCGAGCTGATGCAACGTGCGGACAGCGATGTACGGCGCACTGCGGAGACCGTAAGTATTAGTTTTAAGTTCGTATACACGCACCGTTTCGTCTGGCGATTCGCGCCAAAGTATGTGTTGGTAAATACGCTCGGTAGGATCGATCAGTACGGCTCGGTACATTTTTGACATGTCGGCAGTAAAACATACGTCATAAAGTCGAAATTGTGTGATAATTTTTAAAATGTCTTGATGTAGCTTTCGACCTGTCAAAAGTGCGTCGTTAAGCGATATCCCAGTGCTAGTTTTAGCAGAGCCATCATATACTACACGCAGTGGCGTTGTAGTCGACGACGGGCGCAAAACACAGTGATGCGGTATAATATATTTGGAGGGTTCCGCACCTCTATACGGCTCCATGTGTCCCAGTGACTCATACTCCCTCATAAACTCGACATAAGCCCTACGAAGGTCCGGAGATCGCGAGAGGCGACGCTCCACTTGTGTGAGTCGTCTGTACGCTAAGTCATAGGAGTCGCCTAGTGGCTCGCGTACAGGGTTTAATAATAATGGTGAGACGTAACGACCAGTTTCGTCACGATAGTGTTTGTCAACAAATATTTTTTCTGCGACTTCCTCATCTGGACTCAACGGAATCTCACACGGTAAGGATTCCACCTCCCAGAACTGTCTGAGAGTGTCGTTGATAAGATTGTCGTCGATTGTGTACGACACAAAACTTGTTGTAGACGCTACAACATTGACATCAACGGACTCACTAGATGCGGCTAAGCGACCTGTGATAACATACCCGAATACGCTTCCCAGTGCGACTGGAATGTCGGGATTAAATATAATTTTTTTTCCATCATAAATGTGTGGAAAAATATCGCTTGCTAATATCATGTCTATGGGCGACTTTTTATAAAAATATGGATCAGCTAAATTTAAATTTTTGTACTCGGAAATAACTGTTTTAGGTATTTGCACAGTCGGTAAATGCGTAGTTAATGTGGATAAAACTATTGCATCAATATTAAAAGTTGGGTCATTAGTATGACGCGGTTTAATTAAGCATGACGTCATACCATGATTTTTTACGCTTTCACCACCGAGTCCAAAAATATTAAATTGACATTTATTACGATTGGATAAACCCAATCGCTGCAAGCAAGACATGGATATAAAGTTTGACTGCGCACCCGAATCGATTAAAACTCGACAACTTTGATAAGAATCCGTTGCATCCAAAACATGCACAATAGCAGTGCCCAGTATGACCGCATCCTTAATGTTACAAGTCAAGGACGCATGACAGTTATTCGAGCCGCTCGGCTCGGAAGTAGATTTGTTACTACCTGTATCAACATGCAATAAAAAATGATGCGGCTGTCGACATACAAAACACCTATATTCGCTTGTACAGCTACCTACGTTATGATTAGGCTTCAAACAATTGCAACACAACTTAAGGGATTCAGCACGGCTGACCCGTTGAACATTGGATAATTCACGGAATTTATCACAACGGAAAATCATGTGATTTTCGCCGCAATGTGAACATAACGATTTAAAACGAGTAGATGTGGAGGACGCATGCGAGTAATTATTTTTTGATCCGGAATTAAATTTATCAAACTTTGAAACCTGCCTAGTAGTGACTGGTTTCTTATTTTGTGGTATTATGTTATTCGAAATGTTCGAATATGATGAGGTGTGATCTAATACCTTAATTTGGTTATGAATAAAAGACATTAATTCTTCAAACGTTGGAATTGTATTTTGATTAACTCTTTGTTCAAATAATTTACGAGTCTGCGTGTCCAATGCACGCAATGCAATGTGACATAAAATATAGCTGGTTAAGTCTGGTATATTTAGCGCCAAAATCGCTTTAAATGAATGCTCAAATGTTTCAATAAACATGTTGAGATGAGTAGAAGACTCTTTTGCAAGTGGCGAAAAATTTAACATTTTATCTAAATACCTACCGACTAACATACGATGGTCGTGATACCTATCAAGCAGACTCTTCCAGACAACATCGTAATTATCGGCTGAGATCGGAATGCTTTTGACGATACTCAACGCCGAACCTTGTGTGCACGATAATAAATAATGAAATTTATCGATCTTAGGGATTTTCGGTTGATCGTGCACCAAAGAACAAAAAGTTTCATAGAAAGTGGTAAAATTTTCGATGTTTCCGTCAAAGGTAAACAGTTCCAATTTTGGAAGACGAGGTCGAGAATCTACCGATGAGTTCTCACCCTTATTATCAGCTTTCTTAGGTTGTAATTTGGATGCAAAAAGTTTAATTCGGAAGAACATATCATCGAAACTTTTCAAATCACTATTACGAAGAACGGCGTTCTCGTTTGATTTTAATTCTACTGCTAAAATCTCAAAAACGTATTTCTCAAATGACGTACGGATGTCATCTATGTTTGAACATCGTAACAAAAATAATTCTTTAGTATCAGGATCGGAATACACAGTAGGATCCTTACTTAGATCAAAAATACCTTGTAACTCTTCAAATAATCTTTGTTTT
The DNA here is from genome assembly GCA_907165275.2 of Zygaena filipendulae. Taxonomy (NCBI): domain Eukaryota; kingdom Metazoa; phylum Arthropoda; class Insecta; order Lepidoptera; family Zygaenidae; genus Zygaena; species Zygaena filipendulae. The sequence continues at coordinate 10,169,937 of OU015652.1, read as the reverse complement.
TTGCTATGTAACAAAGTTAACTCCGAAGAGAGAGGTTCATCTCTTTTTGGAGGCATGATTTTAAGGTAGGTAGTTAAAAAATGTACGACGGTTGTAAAATGGAACCGTTAGTAACCGTTAGAAAAAATATATAAATGTACGACAAAAATATACTTTTAATAGGGATGGGAAGTAAATATATAATAGGTTATTACTTTTTACTATAATATGTACATAGAACGTCTATATACTTATATTAAATCATATGAACGTCATACGAAAAAATATTAATTTCTAGTCACGGACTGAAATAAGGATTTTAAAATTTAAAAAGGAACAAGGATACGGCTCGAAGGCCACAAAACTTTGTGCGATTGTGCACAAAGGGTGCTGGTTCATAAATTAAGAAGTGGACTGTATAAGTTGTAATTAAATATAGATATTAGATTTCAGTGGGAAATAGATCGAACCCTCGCATGTAAATCGCTGTGAGAGAAAGCACCACTAACCTTTAATCCACTGTCAACTCGAACGAGAAGCAATCGGCGTCAGAGAAGCAGGCGAGTATTGCAGTGGAACCGGCAGGATGGTAAATTGAGGGTCTTGATCTCTTTGGTTTTGCACAGGCACGATAGCACGGCTAGTTCAGATTGTTTACTTGATGGATGAATTACTAATTAGTTGTATTAGCAAGACGATATAACGAAAATGACGAGAGACACAGCACACGAAACGTTCGAGTGTTGTCGGTACGGCGCACGGCGACGGACTCCCGACGTCGTCGAGAGTGAAGGTGACCAAAAATTAGTGGTGAATTATATCTACCCACAACAGAAATAAATACAAGGATCCAACATATTGTATGGCTTTGTCGACGAGAATCGATAAAATGGCTCGATAAAATTTTATCGTGTTGCGCATCTTAGCTTCACTGAACACAACAAAAAAGAGATCAGCCAAATCGGTCTCAAATGATGTTATTTTTACATAGATATTATCTAAATGTCGTCGGCATAATTTGTTATTCGTCAATATACAAAGGACACCGATTTTATATAATACCAAGCATAGAAAATGCAATGTGGTGCATCGAAAATCGGTAGGTACCGTTTAACTCTGTTATCGTCTCTAAGATTCAAATGTAATCGTAAACACAAAACAGCGACATTTTCTGTCCTCAACTTTATATACAAAATAGTTTCAAACAAACGTCAGTTTGAAAGCGCATCTTGCAAGAACTTGATTTGAAGGTAGACTATGTATTGGGACTTCGTACCGGTATAGAAAAGATTAAGGGAATCCCTAAATTCACGACGGTGAAACCGAGACGAGGGCACTAGGTAGCACCACTGAGCAAATAATCACTACGTTTTAAGAGTAGGCACTTCCATACTATTCACTGAATCGATCTATGAAAGCATTTTGTGCCAACCATATCTGGGGGCACGGCAGTGCCCCCGCCAAGTCGAGCAACAAAAGCGGCACGGCCGTACTATCCTTTTCTCGAAGCAATTCAGGCCATTTTCGACCCCCTATAACTTCGTTGTGGATAAAACTAGAAGCCTGAATTTTTAGTAAACAAGCAGGTATTGTATAAAGACGGTATAATTTAAATTTCATTCGATTTGAACCAGTAGTTTAGGAATTATAACTAGTCAAAGTTTCTTAATTTTGTAGGTCACTCACTCACTCACTCACTCACTCACTCACTCACTCACTCACTCACTGACCGATCATCAAAATTCTAAGGCACTTCTAGCAGACATAGAAGTTTGAAATTTAGAATACAATTAGTGTTTATTGTATAAATCAAGGAAAAATTAAAATATTTAGCAATTTCGGTCCAGTTTTCTAGATACACTAAGTGCATAAATAACTTTGTAATCCCATATAAATGTATGGAATTACAAAGTTATATATGCAGTTATATGTACCAACTGCACAAATAACTTTGTAATCCCATATAAATATATGAGACTAGCTGTTCCCCGCGGTTTCACCCGCGTTAATTTCGGAGATCCCGCGGGAATTCAGAGATGCAAAGTAGTTAGTACCCTATATCCCTAGGTTTTCTTTACCCCTGACAACGTGCATGCAAAATTTCATGAGATTTCACCAGCGTTAATTTCGGAGATCCTTCGGGAATTCCGAGATAAAATTACCATAATCTGAATGCTCCAACGATTTTCATGAAATTTTGTATACAGGGGATTTCGGGGGCCATAAATCGATCTAGCTAGGATTCATTTCTGGAATTCCCGCGCGAACTCTGATATCAACGCGGGTGAATTAATTATTGCATATTACACGTTGTCAAGGGTACAGGAAAGGTCATAGGGTAGTACTTTTATCTCAGAATACCCGCGGGATCTCCGAAATTAACGTGGGTTAAACCGCGGGGAACAGCTATTTAAGCCGTTGCCCAGATATTAATAAATAATAATAATAAGTGTAGCTATAGTTACCTACCTAGATATAAAGTGTAGATACATAGTTACCGAGACATAATTATGTTCAAAGGTACAATGGTCAACGGAATGAAAAAGCAAGAATGGGGCATGTGTTTATATATATTATAAAGTTGTACCAAAATCTTTCAAGTTATTAAAGTAGACTAAATTGCTCAAAGGAGGAAGACCATTTACAAAAAGAAATGAGATCCCATCAAAAACAAACTTGTAAAAAAGTCCAAGTCTCGCAACTCACTTCTTCTACAGTAAAAAGTTGTGAGATCAATGTAATACCAAGTCGGTTAATTTATTCAGTGCCTACTTAAGGGTCCTTCTGTCTAAAGTTATCATGTTATAAGCTAATCTAATAACATTTTATAGTGACCATATCAAATTTAAAAACCTTTTATGTTTTAAATAGATTGATTGGCTTGGCGATCACGTGAAAACACAATGTATCTCACAAGTAATACATATTATAATTAAATTAGATTGTTTAGAACCATAATTATGTATTACATGTGAGATATATTGTGTTTTCACGTGATCGCCAAGCCAATCAATCTATTTAAAACATAAAAGGTTTTTAAATTTGATATGGTCACTATAAAATGTTATTAGATTAGCTTATAACATGATAACTTTAGACAGAAGGACCCTTAAGTAGGCACTGAATAAATTAACCGACTTGGTATTACATTGATCTCACAACTTTTTACTGTAGAAGAAGTGAGTTGCGAGACTTGGACTTTTTTACAAGTTTGTTTTTGATGGGATATACTATACAATGTGTATACTAATGCAATGTATGACGCAGTCATAGAAATTTGGTTAAATATTCCAACGTTGGTAAAGAAGATCGCGCATAAATCCATGGTAACTTTAGGTTCAAGGCAGAGAGAAGGTAATCACTACGTGGTTCAAGGGAGTGTCACTGGCCTGGCTAGCACCATCATAAGTAGGTGTCATTAAAGTAAATGAAGAAATATATAATTTTACCTCTTTAAGATTCTTTATGAAATCCTCTTCGTTGTCGATAGTGACATTCAAATAATCGTTATTCGCCTCCACATAAGTAAGGAATGTCCGTAACCACGATTCGGTATACATCGAATTGGATATGTAAGATGTGTTTTCTAGTCTTGCCGTTAGTAATTCCACTTCTTCCTGAATCTTCGGATCGGAATAATTGTATTCACCGCTTATTATTACCTGTATCCGATAGGGGAATTCTCTATAATAGAGATCTTCTTGATCGAAAAACTTGACGGAGTATGAATCTACTTTGGATAGTTTCCTTCTTTCTAAACCTTCGTTAAGATTCGTCACACCGTAGCCGGCCCCTGCCAGATAACTCAAGAATATGACTATCACAAATACTTTGACAATGCCCTTGTTGAGAAAGTTCGCCATTGTGTCACGGAAGAATGCCATGATGCAGTGTTCTTGGTTATCGATTGGGTTGCTAGGGTCATTGCGGTCTATGCCACCGCTGCAGAATATCCGGTAGAGCCAAGATTTATCCTCTGAAACAATTTTATGTTAAAGAAATAATGTCGCATTCATACTTTTCAGTTTTCTCATCTATCTAATTGTATAGAAGAAATCCAGTTACCTTTTCTTGCCCTTGATTCTGGCAGAACCTTAAGCATTGTGATAGTGTGTCGGTTTTGTTTCTCGCGGTATCCAGAGACCGCTAAGCAACCGGTGAAAAATGTTAGATGCCATATAAAAGTAAAACAAACCGCGAGTCCTGGAAGAAGACGTATGACGTAAGATATTAATAAAATAAATATAATATTAGGTAGGTAGGTATATCTATTCACTAGGTACCTACCTACTTAGCATGAAACTTACAGGAAGTTTCAGAAAGTTTGTCTATCAGGGCTTTGAAAGTTACAAAACAAATTTAACTAGCAGTTAGTTATTTTTGACTTTAAATTTGCAGAAACGTTTCTAACACATTGCTAGAACTTGGCAAGGTTACAAATTACAATTGTGCCCACTTCCATTGGCAATTTTCAATTTCTGTTTGCTTAGTGGGAACCTAATACTGAATATGTTCGAGAAATATTACCTGAATACATGCAGAAAATCTGCACCGAGGGGAACGGAGAGAAGACGCCAATGAAGAAAGAAATCATGTCAGTAAACGATGTAATTGTAATGGAAACTGCGGCTTCCGAAAGCATGATCGCCATTCGTTCCGGCACCGGGAGAGTGGGAGATGTTCGTCGCCAAGCCGCCAACATGACAAACGTGTCGTCGATACCGATGCCTGTTGAAAACAAGACGTGTTTTAAATTTCTAAAACTCGCCATATCACCTACTATAGTAGGTATGTAGGTATTTAGGTAGTTATAGAAAAATCAATTGCCAGTTGCCACGTGGTATTTTTGAAAAAACTCTAAAATGGCTTGACCGATTTGACTAGATATAAGTACCTATATATTTTGCGTTTTTAATTGTCGGGATAAACCATAAAAACTGGTCAAGTGCAAGTCGGACTCGCGCACGAAGGGTTCCGTACCATTATCTATAAATACGGCAAAAAAACGTTTAACGTTACGTTACGTTAGTAAAACGTTTGTTGTATGGGAGCCCCCTTAAAAATTTATTTTATTGTGTTTTTTAGTATTTGTTGTTATAGCGGCAACAGAAATACATCATCTGTGAAAATTTCAACTGTCGAACTATCATGTTTCATGAGATACAACCAGACAGGATTTTAGAACTATTCACATATCGTTGAACAGGAGGTACTTACATCAAAAGAAGGTACGTAAACGTACACGGAATGAGCACTCACCAATCATCAAGAAAGGGGCAGCCAAATTAATACCAATAAATGATATCCCCAGGTAACTAGCGCATCCGAACGCAGCCAGCGTCGCCATAACAGCCGACACATTTCCGAGTAGGCCCAGCAAGGGCTTAGAACGAACCCAATCGGACATCATACATGTGACTATAGAAAATATGCCCATGAGTATGAAAGTGGAACTAAAGAAAGGAACAACTGTTCTAGTGTTCTTCTCTAGTTCGTGGTCGAGTGTTCGCGAACCAAATCTTGCTATGGATATGTGTTTGAACCGGCCAGTGTCTTCTGCTATTCCCACTTCGTTTAAAAACGCGTCTTCCCAATCGGCACCTCTGTAAAAAAGAAATATAATATGTGCATACCGAGTTAGTAGTAGGTACCTATATGTAATAAAATATATATAATGCAAGAAAATGTTTTTATATTCTTGTCCAGTTTGTGTTAGTGTTTTGTTTTCGAGATGATTTCCATAAAGCATGTCAAGATTGTTTTGTTCTATTTTATCCTAATTTTATCAAAATAGGTATTAATAATTTAGGAAATTGATTAAGATTGCTATTAATACCATGGACCAATTAAAATTGGTCCATGTTAATACTAATATTTAAAATCAAGTTACAAAACTGCGAGCACCTACATTGTACCTATTATACATAGTATACAGTTTTTAACTAGAATTATAAATTATAATCATATATCTACTAACATCTTTCTAGCAGTAAAGTAAAACGCGTTCAATCTACCTATTACCTTGGTTCATATTTATACAACGTATTAATGAATTAACTGAAAACCTGATACACCCCATTTAAAAGAAATAAACAATAATATGATTTAAATATATTTTATGTCGAAAACATTTTTACTTTAAAAGTTATTCAACATTTGTTTGGAGGTGTCCTATCTACGCGATTCCAAGCGCTACGCCCGCGCCTACCGGTTCGAATTGTTTTGCTGCGGGCCGCGGCGTATGCGCCAAATATTGTATTATAAATAATTTACACAGGGGCTAATAAAAATGAAAAAAATATTACCTATATTAAAACATAATGCGATCGATTCGCTAGATGATTCTGAGCAAACTACTTTCTAGTTTTCAGTTAATTCATTAACACGTTGTATAAATATGTACCTACCGCTTGCAAGTGCAACTCTTTTCCTTGTCTAGCGGGTTTCGCTATCTACGAAGTAACTATCCAATTATCGATACAACTTCTATGTTTCCTATGTTTATGTTTGTTATAGGATATCCTTTAGTTGAGGAAAATACATTAGAGAGAATTCGTATTCATTCTACCTATATGTATCTAATAGCTAAATATGTAAGTATTTCGAACATTTTAAAATAGTAGATAGCTAATTGACATTATTATGAGAAAGTGATTCCATAAACTAACGCCACCATTTGATACAATCCGGATTGTTATAAATAGAACAGTTTTTTTTTTATTAATTCTCTGTAAGTAACCTAACTCGATTCTACGAGTTTGCAATAGGCAAAATAAACAACTCGAACTACAGATATTTAGTGTTTCGTCTATTTGAAAACCTTCAACGATAACCCTTAAAGGTGCTCGTGAAACTGTGAGAAACAGCTAGTTCAATATTTAGCAGAACGTGACGGGAAAGTTCTTGCGACTTTACAGAAGAATAGAAAAAAATCACATTTTTGTGTTCTACGAGTAGTTCAATACGATGATTAAGTATTTTACTTTTGTTGCTGCAATTTGGTGTCTGTCCGTATGAACCATGCCAGTTGGACCGCGGGCACAGACACTATGATGTCATCCACGACGGTCGCCCCGCCGAAGTATATTGGGAACACGTGAGCCTCCCACGTGACAGGATTGAACATTATGGGAAACGTAAGGTTCAACTCGCCACGCTCCACCTGGAATTACGAGGAAAACGCTTGATATTACCTTATTGAAAGTATTGAAAGTACTGTACTTAGTAGTACTGTACTGTAGTACTTTACTGTACTGTAGTACTGTACTGTACTGTAGTACTGTAGACTGTAGAGGTTGAACACTTATGCATGGAGCTGACCTCCAAAATTGATTGGAAATCCTACTAATATTATAAACGCGAAAGTTTGTAAGAATGTATGGATGGATTGATGGATGGATGTTTGTTACTATTTCACGCTAAAACTACTGTATGGATTTAAATTAAACTTTACAATAATATAGCTTATACATCAGATAAACAAATAGGGTACTTTTTATCCCGGAACTCTGAAATTAACGCGGGTGAAATCGCGGGGCACAACTAGTACATAAATATTAGAAAGAAGTACATATTCAAACTGAGATGTTCGAATGCCTCATTATATAAATAGCAAAGACAATATTATTATTTAATACTAACTGTGCCCCGCGGTTGCACCCGCGTGAAACGTTTTTATAGAACAACTTTTTTTCCCGACGTCCGATTTCAGTGAAACTTAAAGCCTATATGCAGCTCCAGCCTAAGCTTAATCTACCTGTGAAAACCGCATGAATATCCGTTCAGTAGATTCAGAGATTATCGCGAACAGACAGACAGAAAAGATTTTTAAAAACCCTTTTTTTGCGGTTGGTTACTCTTCTTTTATCGCTCCCTGTCAGTTTTTGTTAAAAATATTTAATGTACAGAATCGCGGATTCTACTATTATAGATCTTTGCTTATAATGTTATTATTGTCATCATTAAAATTAACGTGATATCTCAGTCTAATGTTCTGTACAAGATATATGTAGTAGGTACCTAAGCATATCAGTATCACTTCTAAAAAAAAATGATTCAACTTTAAATAGGTATTAATCAACTGTTAAGAGTATTTTTCACGGGAGTATCTTTCACCCTCGTTTTTATAAAAGACTAGCTTTGCCCCGCGGTATTAACCGCGTGAGTTTCGGAATTCCAGCAGGGACTATTTTCTTCTAAAATAAAAGTAGCCTAAGTGACTCCTTGTAACATCCTATCTGCCAGTGAAAGTACCGCTAAAATCGATCCAGCCGTTTCAGAGATTAGCCGGAACAAACAGACAGATAGACAGGGAAAAAAAGATCTTTTTACATAATAATATGTAAGTACTGACCGTACCTATATACTTTCAAATGCCTTTAGTGAAAAGCTGTTAATTTGGAATTACAAACAGACACTTCAATTTTATTTAAGTACTAGCTGTGCCTCGCGGTTTCACCCGCGGTAATTTCGGAGTTCCTGCGGGAATTCCGGGGGAATCACTGTACAGCAAATAATAATGTAATGTAGAAAAAAAATATAGCTAATTTGCTAAGTGATTTTTTTAGACAGATTTTATGATGAGTTCCGAAAGGCGTAGGTATGGGACCATATCATGACGTGTGGCTACAGGCTTTAGTGTCTACCTAACAGGATAGGTACCTACCTACCTAACAGCTGTTAAAAATTAAGCTTTCTCCATAACCGTCTATCTCTATAACTATAATAGTTACAACCATACCTACCATGGGCCCATGCACTATGACCATAACACGTCGCGTTAAGATAACGCGCCACAAAAAGTGTTTACCTAATAGTAAAGAAGTTTGACTTTAAAAAATACATTAACAACGTGACTTATGGCATACATAATTGTAATTTCTAATATTTAGGCATCGGCATAGGCATGGAGCGTTTGGGATTATGTTTGGGCCGCGCGTTATGGGCAAGGAATGTTGTTGGTCATAAGGAAGGAAGTTTAATAACGACCCTGGTTTGGCTTAGTCAACTGCTTACATCTAGATTCTAGACAACTTAATACAAATCGCCTTTTTATTATTGCCTGAAATATATTTAAATGGTGCCCTGTAGGGAGCAATAGATTTCCGGAAAAATAAACAGTAAAGTGCAGTATAGTCCAAGTTGTTTTCCTCTAAGGGATTGGTAGTAGGTATATGGATATAAATGGGAGTTATAATTACTGAACAGATTTACATAACCACATTGTGGCGAATCCTTGCTTGGACCTAGCCACCCGTCACAATGCATACTGATCGACTGTTTGGAATAAACAATGATATTGATGAATGACACACTCTTGGTTAACACGTGACTACGATTTGTACAATGCAATCATCACGGGCGTTTGTAATCGTATTGAAAGTATAATTATTGGAATTTACTTCATATACCTACCATAACCATACCTACCATACCATATATCATACATAATATCATATTTACATAAGTATCTAATTTATAAGACCCGAGACAGATTAATAAATAACTAGGTAGGTATAGGTATATTTTTACGAGATATTTTAAGGTCCGAATTAGCCAGAAACAAGTACCTATATTTACTTATAATTATTATAAGAAGAAGAAGAAGAAGAAAATACATTTATTTCAGCACAACACACAAGAAAAATAAACAAACATCAACGGTGCCTAATCTAAAGAGACATAGATAATATCTCTTGCATGCTCTGCCGAAAGTCAAAAATTTCACACTTGACGTTTGAATGTGAGGATAGTCAGTCAGCATCTGTTATTGTTCTGAGGTCAGCATAGTAGGTACCTATGGCACCTATATGAATACAGGAAACCAAACATTAGTAATTTTCTTTGTAAGTTGCCGATAGGTTTTGTGTGGTTAAATGTGGCGCTTATCGCCGCTTATTGGTTTCTTTTGTTTGTCGTGTCTATTGTCGGTGGTTACATCTTATTCTTCTGAGGGTTAAATAAACTCAGCTTTAGTCAATAATGTTCTCAGGTAGTATAGTATTATATTATCTGTGCCTCAGACAAAGAAAGAAGGCTAAACCACTGACCCAATTTCAATAGTTAGGTATTTAATGAGTTAGCTTGAACCACGGTGAAAAAAATTACTTAGCTATTTTTATCTTATTTTGAAGGGATATCTTAAAATTGCGAGCAACAACTTATTATACCTATTGTAATGCTTGGACATAATGACTGCGCCACCAACAACATTCCTTGCCCATATCGCGCGTGCCTATAACAAATTTCTAAATGCTCTAGGTGAAATTTATTCCACAATTCATCACAAAATAGTAGTCTATGTATTTTTTAAATTGTAAGAAATGAAACTTCTTTGGGCTGCGGTAGGTATAACCTAATTTTTATGGCGCGTTATTGTATAACGGCGTGTCAGTAGTAGGTAGTCTTACGATTAGTGAATCAGGGCCATGGTCGCATACTAAGCAGAGCTTGTGCCTTCTATTGGTGCCAGACAGCTTAGATAATATACGTAGTTACCTACATGTTTTTTTTCACATTCATGCCAAAAATGGTGTACGATGAAATGACTTCGTACCTCGCCAATGATTTTATCCAGATTCAGAATGTCGTTGTTGAAGCACTGCCCCTCCCACCTCGCGCACTCCTCCCTGTACGTGAAAGTCTCCCCCGTGGGTGTAGCGACCGTGATGTTTTGAACAAACTCGTCCAGCTCGCGCAGTTCGCGCCAGAAATCCGAGCGCAGTATGTTCGTGTTGTTGTCTTTGGATACGACGATCACACGTCCAAATCGGCCTGTCAACAGAACACATCATCTTACCCTCCCGAAACTAGCATTTTGAGTGAGTTTATGTGTGAAAATACATAACTACTTAGCATATTATTATCTATTAGGTATCTGTTCCCCGCGGTTTCACCCGCATTAATTTTGAAGTTTCCGCGGGAATTCCGAGATAAAAGTCATTCTCTGTACCCCTGGCAACGTGTATGCAAAATTCCACGATGATCGGTTGAGTAATTCAGGTGTGAAAGAGTAACAAATTTCAGGTTCAATTCCAGTTGACACCATCACCAGTGACATATAGGAATTAAGATAACATAAGATATACTTTATTCAGCAAGAACAAACACATACACCACGCAACAAACACTTTACAATATAAAGGTAAAAAAGTATATGGTGCAGTGCAAAATTTAGCATTTGTGACCACTGGGAATATTCGAGGGCGGGGCGACTGAGAATCGCCGATGCTCTGTACTTAGGACGGATTAAGTAAGATTTTAATGTTTGGCCCTGAACTAACTACCTACCTATACGAGCTACGTACAAACTTAGCCATTCTATTCCAAAAAAAGCATGGACATATTACCTATTGTCCTATTAGGAAATCATTTAGACATTAAAAACGTGTTGCGTATACCAAACCAGCTGTTCGCCCGCGGTTTTGATTCCCGCAGGAATTCTTCCTTCCAGGATAAAAAGTATTCGGGAATGTCGTAGTTTTTCCTATCAGTGAAATAATTTTTAGAATCGGTTCAGTACTTTCGGAAATTATCCTTTACATCTGAACTTACAAAAAATATCTCTATAATATTGGTGTAGATAATAATCATATTTTGTTAAACCAACGTAATGTTCAAACCACAGAACAGATTGAAGAATCTGTGTCTGTCCCTTCGGACATTAAGTCAGTTTAGTATGGAAACAAACGAAAACCCTGCGTCGCCGGGTAGAAAAAAATGAATTAACAAAATACGCCTTTTTGTTACTTTTTTATTTAGCCATTGTTATCAAAATTCACAGTTTTAGAAATATTGTGGTAAATATACTGACTTGGGATGCCATTAAAAGAAGTTTTTGGAAAGTTAGAGCATTTGCTCCAACTTAGCAACCGTGGTGCGCCTGCTCCGCCTACATGTCGTCACTTGTTATTTTATTTTCTCTGTGATCCAAACAAATCTTATCGGTAAACACTGTAGGTACACACCTGGCCTTGTAATTCTTCCGACGTTGAACCTGTGTGAATAGTTGACCTTGAAATATTCCTCGACGATCTTCCTCTCGTATTTGCTCGGACCGTTGACAGGCGAAAACAGGTACTCCGGGTCCATCTCGTAGTGGACTCTTTGGAAGCCCGTGATCATGAGCAGCGTGAGCAGGACCGGGATGACGATGAAGTAGCCGGGCGACCGAGCCACCGTCAAGCCGAGTTTGTAAAACGACTTGTTGAGCACATCGTCCACTATAGTCATCCTACACCCCATCTGAAACAATAATGGAATTATTGTTTAAAAACAAATTAAACTAACTTTTATGTAGGTATACATAATATTACGATATAAACGTGAAACAAGAAAATTCAATCCCGCCAAAACGGCTGAATGGAATTAGAAAGAATTTGGCACAGATGTATTTCGCACAGATGTATTTGGCACAGATGTAGATGTATTATGTATTTCGCTCCATTCACATGAGCGTAAGGTAAAACATGTACAACTGTTAATTGTTTTTCTGTTATACAAAAGTTTTTGCAGTAACGGCCAAGCCACATATTCTGACTAAGGTGTAGAGTTTGCGAAGTTAGGTCTTATAGAGTTAGGGTGTGTAGAGTTATAAGCTTAACTCTACATGAGATCTAATAACTTTTGACAGTAGACTCGTCTTGGCATCATTTTACATGTTTTGTTTTTGGTGGGATTTCATTTCTTTTTGTAAGTCAAAATTGCGGAATTCTCATACAAACTTCCATCCCCTAGTTTAAGGGGTTGGGGAATAAAAGTTACAAGTTTTATGATTTTTTTGTACCTACTAATACTAGCTTACATACCAAATTTCAGCTTTCTAGGACATTAGGAAGTACCCTAAGAATTTTAATGATCATCAGTGAGTCAGTGACGAAATCAGGGTTTTTTAGATATCAATAAAATCGAAAGTATAAGAGCAATGCAATTAAAACTTTATATGATTCATAAGTCCGCTATTGACAACATATCCCGAGAATTTCGTTTATCGGTAAAATCCAAACCCAAGTTATAAGGGTTCAAAAAAAACGACGAAGCGCTTCGAGAAAAGATAGGTAGTGCTCCCGCTTCGCTTGGCTCGTCTTGGCGGGGGCACTACCGTGTCCCCAGATTTATAAGGCTGTAATTACTTAAAAACTGTTTAGTAATAATTATTTGGTTGTTTTAAATATTTTATGTAATTTATACAAAAAAATGACCTGGATAATTTATTAATCGATAAAAAGCAATGGGTTTCTTTTATCTTCTATATTGGTATGCGTACCTAATTCAAGTCATTCTAATCAGAATCTGTTTAATTCTTTGGTGTAGGAATGCGTTTTTGTCGGTAGCTAGTTAACCAATAATTATTACTTGAAAGTATACCATACAATTTTTTCTTGTAATTTTTTACTTAGTTTAAATAATTACCATAACATTATCAAACTAGGTACATTTTTATTGCTCAAAGTATTTTCTTTATATACTTATTACAGTAATTTACTCCCTTCACCACAGAAACTACGGTCTGCGGCACTATATTATCGGCTTGTGGTTTTTATTAGGTACGATAATTTTATTAGGTATCATTTATGTTGATATTTAAGAACAACATTATCCAGTGAGTACCTACTATTATAAATTATTCTGCTTCACCGCAGTGCCTACTCAACTTCGTCAACGATGCTGAAAGTCTCATTTTACGTAACACACGTCGCGTCGTCGGCAGATACCTTTCTATCAAAGTGAATTCGTGTCAATAATCTAGTGCGCTAAAGCAATTTGCATCTCACACCTTGAAATTACGCGTTAATTACATTAAATCCTAGGCAGCGATATTATACTTGCAAGGGCGAGGCTCATCGTACTGAAATTCAGCCAAAAGGGATAAAACTAATATTAAAATTCGAAGTTCGAGTTTATTTGTTTGTTTTTTACGCTTTCGGACCTTAAATATTCAACCGATGATTATGAAATTTTGCATATACACGTTGTCAGGGGTCAGAAAAGAACATAGGGTACTTTCTCTCCCGGAATTCTCGCGGGAATTCCGAAATTACCGCGAGTGAAACCGCGGGGAACAGCTAGTAAAAAATCGTTAAAAACACTCTGACTCTTCTTCACTCTTTCGTCTTAACACGTGAAAGGATGTAAAAGGTTGTACAAATTCATATTTTGGGTTAATATGCCATCAGAAGACACAAGAATGAGGGAACATGAACCGTTCCAAGTGACTAACACAGTTGTCGCCGCCAAAATTATGTTAAAATTTAGTTAAAATCATGTCAGCACTAACCTAGCTAATTTACACCAGATACACAACAAACGTTACCATGCAAACACCATTATTGTTATGCTAATTAAAAAAGTATAGAAGACTCAACTAGTTTTAAAATACAACCGTTACGTACTTAAGTGCAAAAAGCGAACCAAATTCGTATTCTTCAGTGAATTGTGACTAAGAGGCCATCATGCAGCGGTCATTAGCTTTCCTCGAAGGTTTAAGTAGGTAGGTGTTAACATAACTGTTGCTACGAGCTAGTGTATATAATACATAGTATTACTTATGTAAATTTTTAAACTTAAACGTAAAAAATTAACCCTTTCGTGAGATATTCCAGTAAGTGACTTAACTAAGGAAAAGGTCTCTCGATAGGCCTTTGACCTGAAAATGTTTAACTCTAACATAAGCTGAGTACGATGTGAGGTTACCTACATCACAATATCGTTTATTGTTATTTCCTAATTTTCTAAAAACTTGCATTGCATAGGATCTAAATTTCAATGGAAGAAAGAGAGAAATAAAACTACATTTATTCCAGCGCAATACATAAGAAAAAACAAACAAACATTGAACAAGTGCCTAATCTAAACCTATTAAAGGTATAGAATCCTGAAGACTGTTAAAAACAATATGGTGGTATAGATAAGCCGCCCAGCTGCAAATAAACATGTTGGTGCTCATTGCGGATAAATTAAACGATTTACCATTTTTGTAAACCATCAGCGTGGAACTCCTTGACCGGCGCGTGTCAGGTGCCTTTCACTTATATATGTAACTACTAGCTGTTTCCCGCGGTCTCAGCCGCTTTAATTTCGGAGTTACCGCGGGAATTCTGGGATAAAAAGTACTCAATGTCCGTTTAAAACGTGTATGCAAAATTTTATGATGATCGGTCAAGACGAGAAAGCAAGCGTGAAAGCGTAACAAACAAACTAACGAACAAACTCATATTCGCATTTATAATAATCAATAGTAAGAATACTAGCCGTTCCTCGTGGTTTCACCCGCATTAATTTCGAAGATACTGCGGGAATTCCGGGATAAGAGTAGGTACCTACCCTATTTCCTTTTCTGTACCTACCCCTGACGTGTAGTATGCAAAATATAATGCAGTTTCATCCGCGTTACCTACCTTTGGAGTTCCCGCGAGAATTCTGGAATAAAAAGTACCTACTCTATGTACTTTTCTGTTACCTTGACAACGTGTATTTAAAATTTCATGATGATCAGTCGGGCCGTTAGGGCGTGAAAGCGTAAAAAACAAACAAACCCACTTTCGCTTTAGTAGGGATATTTATACATACATATTATGATATGTACAATGTACATAAACATATTTAGGGACCAAACATACCTACCTACTTCAACCCACTAGGTACTAAACTACGGAGTAGGTACCTACGGGGAACTGCTAGTCCAGAATCGAGGACACACAAATAAACATTTTATTAATAGCATACGCATCTATTTACCGATTATTATTAAATTTTTATACCTTTGTCAGGGGTACGGAAAAGGATATAGGGTAGGTACTTTTTATACCGGAATTCCCGCGGGAACTCCGAAATTAACCTGGGTAAGAGTTAGTCTTCTATACATACACATATTATGTAGGTATACCTATCAAAAATAAAGGTCGCTCACTAACTAAACACGAAACTTCTAGAAAACTACTTAAATTATGAAGCTGAAATTAGGAAGGTATATACCTAGTTTATAGTTAGGAGACGTCACCTAAGAAAGGATTTTGCGGAGTCCCCGCGGGAACCCGAAATTAAGGCGGGTGAAATCACGGGGAAAGTCCGTAACTATGTACATAGTTTGTGATATAGCAATTAGCAATATCATTCTAGGTAGGTATACTAGAGGCAGGTAATGCACGTAACGCCCCATTCACGTTACGTTGCGACTGCGATGACACCGTGAAAGTCTTAGCGGTCATCGACATCCTACGTCACTGCCGGCCGGCCCTGCGCCAGCGGCCTTACGACTGTCCCACATTCAGCTGTAACGATTTAAGGTCACTCTTTATAATAGTTTTCACGACATTTCGCAACTGTTACCTACCTCAAGTAATTCGAAAATCAAATCGAAATCTAATAATTTTAAAAATAGTTTGATAATGATCTCATCACTGTTTTAATAAGGATTTTTTGTTCTGTTTTGGATTTGGAATTCTTTACCCAACGATACTATAAGTAAAATATAATTACAGATATTGTACTGGTCACAATTTCTCTGGGAATCTGGCAAAAAGTTGTTAGCTATATTATGTAGGAAGTTAAAAGATAACTATCTCTACATATTATGTTAAACGTTTCGGAGTTCTCGCTGCTCCTTTGAAACTAAGACAGTAAAAAAAATAAAAAACACTTTCGCAATTACTTGTAAGAATTTTGCTTAAAACTAGGGACTTATAATGTTTCTCACGCAATTTTATAAGTAGGTACTTGTGTAGGTATATTTTTATGTATCCTTCTCATTTTAGTACCTATACTTATGTCTACTTAATCAAAATTACATAACAATACCAAATAATAATATTGATGTTTATACATTATCACAGACCCCAAGCTAAACAGACCTTGAACCGTGGTCCAGACAACTGATATAATATTTATACACATTTTTGTAAATATATTCTTAAAATACGTACAGTCAACAGCAAAAGTCAAAATCAAAATCAGAAATTCAATACTAATGAACGGAGTTCGCGTCAGAACTGTGTGGCGTCGAAGTGATTCAAAAGTAAGTATGTGATTGTTAACTATACCAAACATTTACTACTAGTACAGCTGCCATATATTCGTGATCACTTTTCACTCCAAAAGTTAAAACTCAATTCGCATCAGAACTAAGAAGTAATAGTACATTGTTATCCTAGGGGTGAAAGTAACTTATTTAGTCCCGAGACGGGGTTTGGCGCCAGAGCGTAGCGAGGGCGCTAATAGGTCGAGGGACTAAATAAGTCTTTCTCCCGAGGATAACACTGTGCTTTTCATTACGAATGCAAGGAAAGTCAAAATAAAAATAGGAATTAGCTAAAGAAAAAATGAGTGAAGATCGGATAGTCGCTTGACACTTTCCCACCTATTTCTTTTTCTTTGGCCGGCTAGCTATTCAGCCAGTATTTTTTATTTACATTGTGGCGACCTAAAAAAAATATTATCTTTAATTATTAAGTATTAATTAAAGAAAATAAAAAAATATAAATAGGAATTAGCTTAAGAAAAAGTGAGTGAATTTTATTTTAATTAATACCTACTTAAACTTTACGTTATTTCAATTTTACATCGCGCTGGCTGTATAGAAAGTTGAAACATGGTTCAATAGAAATGTGAAAATAGACCTAGTTTTTTTTTAATAATTTGACAGTTGTCAGTTGAAAGCGATTCTCCCTAGGGCTGAAAAGGGTTACTTTCAACCCGCTTCTCAGGCAACTTCAGACCTACTTTCCGAGTATGAGTAATGAAAATAGTATATTTCATTATAAGTGCGGAAAGCCTGTCATTGCAAAGAGTTCCGACAAATGTCTACCCGAGCCGAGGCGCAGCCGAAAGTGAGGGTTGACAGTCGGAACTAGTTGCAATGACGGTTCCGCACGTGTACTGAACAACTATTTTTAATACAGTTGCGAAAAAAATGAAGAAATTTAATAAAATATCAAAAACACAACAAACTCCACTAAGTTCCAACTGTGATCAAGAGATGGCGCTAGTCGTATTAGTAATTCGAAACCTACGTTTCGCAATGCAAAAAAGTGTGTCAAAGTCGTGTCGCCATTTGACAGTTGGCAAAGAGAACGCACGAGTTCGGGAAAGGTAAACAAAAAGCTCGAGTATGTAATAGCCCACATCCCGAACGCTAAACGTCCCTGCAATACGCCACTTTTTGAGCAACTGTATTAAAAAATTTTTTTCAAACCTAGTGAACATTTAAAATAAAAAATTAATCACTTACCGCTACAAGCCGCCATACAAACTGCACTAGTTAGTTAAGTGACATCACGCGAAATTTCAACTCAATGTATCGCTGTTTTGATTACGTAAAAAAGAAAAAATACGTGTCCAATATTTTTTATTAATCTACATGACGGACTAAAAAAAAATTAGTCAAATAGCCCATGGTAAATCGTTACCATTAAAATAAAGTTGTGTGGGGCACAGTGACCTGTGACTGATACGGCTAGATATGTTGATTTATTTGTTTATTGTATATCAGGGTGATTGTCTATGATAGATGTTGTGGTCGGCACGGGACGCGGCTGGCGAGCCGATTCGTTTGTTATGGATTAATTGATAGTATACCGACGCCCGTGACCGACATGAATCGACTGCCGCGACCGGGCCGTAGGAAAGCGGCTCGATCGCGTAAATCGCTGTCGAAAGCAGTGTTCGGTTTCACGCAGTGGACCGAACAAAAGTAATAATATTAAACCTCCTTTTTTGAAGTCGATTAGCCCCTATCAGTTAATAAAGTTGATCTAACTAGTGGTAATTGATCATCAAATACGTATCACGGGTAGCAGTTAAGCAATTGCCAACACTACCTTGACACAGGTCATCAGTTCGCCCGGCAGGATTACAAGCAAAGTGGTCATTTCGCAAGTGCTATCAAATTTATTCTTGCCTAATCTGATAATGTCTGAGTTTTCACAGGGCGTATAAAGTGTGAATTGTCGAAAGTAGAACCTAGGTGTTAATTTGAAATTTTTTTTATTGCAGTAAATGTTGGTTAAACGACGCAATCATTTTTGTTTATTTATCAAGAAAATAACACTACGGTTTATCTTTTTTTAACTACTCAACCGATCATCATAATTTTGCAAACAGAGAAGGATAGGTATATTATGCTAATTTTTATTCTGGAATTCCCACGGGAACCCCGAAATTAACGTGGTTGAAACACGGGGAACGGCTCGCATAATATAATATAATAATATCTAGGTACGCATTATTTGGTGAGTTTAGTTTCCACGATATTTACTGTAGAATTGTGGAATCAACCGATGAAGATCTGTGTTCCAAAGTTATTATTATTGAACAAAATTTATTATTATGTATACAATACAAAATAAAAAAAAAAAATTATGTAAGTGTACTTTTATACGTATTATAATATATAGGCAATGGACGTACTTTTCAGTTGTCCTATGTAGCTAGTTAAGTACAGTTATGGTTTAAGTGTTAGCTTGGTAAAGCAATCTTTTCGATTTTTGCAGGTACCTATTGTCATATCAAAAAGAAAGTGCATTTATAATAGGTACCTAGGTAATTTGAAGTTGAGCTGTATTTGGTAAAAGAAAAAATTAGATGCTCAATAGAAAAGTCGTAATTAATGCTACAAATAAGTTTTTGATGGTAAATGCGTGTCTGCTTATTTAATTTACCGATAAGAATACGGGATGTTATAAATATTCACTTGGTTGATTAGCATTTTATACATATTTTGTGTGGGAGATGACTGGTTTCTGTGACGAAATCTTCAAGTTATTACACATAGAGCCAGCAACGCTGGTATTTTAAGTTACTAATCCATAATTAATGAAAGACACACGCAGTCTGATTGCTAAACAAATTATTAAGCTCTTTTGTTGCGACTCGGTGTCGCAGTTGTTTACAATCCTAGAAATCCTAGATAAGATTAAATTTAAAGAATAATGTTCCAGCTACAATTATATAGGGTGTAAGGTGAATAATAGAGGGACATACTGTGCCTTCGTAATAACAGTTATATACGTACATATATAATATTATTTTTTTATTTATCGGCGCGTCAGCGGCGATACAAAGGGACGTCGAATGTCCTGGCACCCCGACAACTTTTGCGGTTTTTCTTAAATATTTAGTTTTACCTCAAAAAATAAGTTATTTTTTTTAATTACTTTGAGACGAGAACAGAATACTGAATACTTATCCTCTTTTTATCCGTCTATCGTTAAACTTCAGACCCTGTAGTATACTTTGATATCTGCGATCTTAGACTTAGGTACTACAAATTAATTATCCTGCAATATGAGCAACTATCTACTTAATTATTACTAACACGCAACTTTAGAAAATATTTTAAGTGTGCACACCGAGCACGTTACTTATTTATAATAGGTACCTATTCATGTCCTAACCGTCAGTCGGTAGATTGCAGGTGTTTCATCAACCGAGTTTGTGTAGAGAATTTTAATATTATAGTATTTATGTAGTTAGATGCCCCAATTCATATACCTAATTGGATGGTGGTTGTATTGAAGTCGCAAAATGTATCGCCTAAATTCATAAACAGGCGAAAACAAGTGAAGTTTAATTAGTAAAAAGCCTGAAGGTTAAGGTAGGTAGGTACGCGTTTAAAAGTAACTATGATACAAAAATGCAACAAGATTTCGAGAAAATACCTCATCGAATATAAAAAAATCACACTTTCTTATCTCTATTCTCCGATACCTTAATACTCTACATTTCTAGAGCTAGAGTTATCTATAAATTTTACTAGATATAAATTTGACATTGCATTGGCAGTTGAATCGAAAATAGTAAATAAATCTACATTTCGAGGTCAATGAGGCTCGTATATGCTGTAATTAATCTCTGTTGAAATAATAATTATGGTCGTGTTTGAGTATACTTTGCATATTACAAAATAAAAATGTACCTAATAAACTGACATCAGACAGACGATACTGAAAGATTATCAAATGCGATTTGATTTTGGAATATTTGGAATCGTTATTAAAAATTTTTGTCCAATTTGAATTCGCGATAAATTGCCATAATTGAAGGGAAGAAGAAGAATTAGAAATTAAAAAAGAAACACACGAGAAGTTATTCGGGAGAAAAAACAAAGTGCTGGGTTCAGCCCACAATACAATATCGTATGACTTCATAAAGTTGTAGCAATCTATTTTATTTAACACTGAAAGAGCGTATAGAAAAGTAACTGAATAGAATTAGGTATACACATAGCACAGAAACATAGCATTTGCAAATAATGATGCACACTACGAAACTCCAAACAAAACGTCAGTATTAAATTCTGCCATTGTGATCGCGAACCCGTAACTCTTAAGTTTTTGTTCTAAATTTGGCCATTGTCTCAGGTACTTAAAGAAAACTGTTTGAACCAAGGAAATAGTCCGTGGGGTACACATCATCAAAAACGTATAACAGAACTCCCAGATCCATGGGATATTTATGGAAACTTTGAAAAATTAAATTAAAGTAAGTATGTACTTACTAAACTAGTTAACATTATACAAAACTTTTGCAATAGAAAGTAAAAAAAAATAGTTAAAAAAAAAACGTACATACAATCGAACGAACCTCCTCCTTTTTGGAAGTCGGTTAACTAGCTGTTCCCCGCGGTTTCACCCACGTTAATTTTGGAGTTTCTGCGGCAGTTCCGGGATAAAAAGTACCCTATGTCCTTTTCTGTACACCTGACAATGTGTATCTACGCAAAAGGCGTGAAAGCGTACGTAACAGACAGACAGACAGAGTTACTTTCACATTTATAATATTAGTAGGGATTGTTATCAGAGATGTTTTTAAAAAAAATCTTATCTATTTAACTACATACTTATTTAACCTCCGTAAACAAACTATATCTAACACTTAAAATGAAGTTAGTACCTACGATTTGAAAGCTTTAGCTGATAGACTGTATTAAAATGAAACCATTTCACGCGGTTAACCGAAATACTAAAATCTCATCATGTGAATATGAACCGTGACCACAAGTTTAAAATAAAAGACAAAGTAAATACTCATATTACTTATTATATCTTTTTGTAATATAAGAATCCATATTTATGATAATTTATTTGTCGTATTTTGTTTGCGGCGAGTAATAACAGCTGACCCTTGTAGTCTTGACTTTTCTTTTCATAACTCTAGAAGTAGGTATATAACTTCGTGCACCTACTTTTAGCTATAAGTTGTATGGTAAATATTTCTTACATAATACCCTTAATAATACTCATACATGTTTTCAGTGTAACTTTTATTATTTTTAAAACAAGCCTATGAGAAAGGAAGGATGTATTGATACACTGTTTTTTGTATAAAGTTTGTATAACGTAGGTACCCATATTTTGTACTTATCATTTTTTCTCAGATTAATAAATAAATACCTATTTAACCTTGGAAGGTCTGGACCTGAATGGTCTGGTATGAGGAATTCGCTCCACCAAAATCAATCGTGAAATGTTTTTTTTTTCTGTTTTTAACTATAGCCATTGGTCATCAATGATAATAGAAATTCAGCAGTAATTCATTTTTAAAATATAAAAAAGTGCCAAAAGTCGTTTTGGGAGATGCGAAAGTTACATAATATAAATGACACTTTAAAAATAAACGAAGGTATTTTATATTGTATTACAAAGCGGTGCTTGTTTGCAGGTTTTTACCTCCGTCACAGATAATATAATACTATACTAGTCCTCCGTATATCTTTGACTACAGGATTTTTTTCCGTCGACTGTCCTGATAAAGGAAAAATTATCTTCAGCAAATATTACATGGATTACTAATTGGTGAGTTTAAAGGAAGACGTATCTAAAAAACGACCCCAACGCCCAAATGCAAACGAAAAAGAATTATTGCTTTTTGAGTTTTTCACAAATCTTTGTCATACAATAGTAAAATTTAACGACTCGATTTGCTTCCGTACTCTCAACGGGAGTCGCTTGAAGATTGTCAATAACTGGCTATAGGTGGTATTTTTTGTATAAGTCAGTTTTTTGTTTCTATTTTGTTCATTAACGTTGTTATTTTAAAGTTGTCCATATTTGTACTGGTATCCTGCGGTTCTCATTCCAGAATTCCTTGGTAGATTTCCTAGTTTCATCATCAGTCGACAGCTATCCCGCACAAAGATATAGATAGGCAAGAAACGAGTCTCTTCACACGGTGTCTAGTAGTCTCTACCTAAATAAATCAATCCGTTAACGTATCTAGAATTTACGATGCCAAGCAGTGTCGCAATCATGCATGCCACTAACACGTACAGTCACCAACACAGTTGTAATGCAATAAAATGTTAGTGTTGACCATGGAAGGTCATGCGACCTTTGGAAGTTACTTCTTTTGTCACGCACATCTATGCTATGAGGCTAAGCGGTTTTATATTTTTCATGGCAAATAAATTATCGATTTATCTAGGTCATCGATTACGCGTACGTAAATTTCATCAGTAAGTTCGATAAATTATTCAGATCTATTCCATTCAGATTATTTCCGTCAAAACACTGCTTTCAAAACTTCCTTAATTTAATTCGAAAGCAATCATTACGTAATAAAAAAGCTACAGTAATAAACTTGCTACTTCTCTGATCTTCTTTGTGTTTACATACAAATTACTTAACTATATAAAATAATAATTAAGTCGCTTCCGCTGTCTGATCTTTATAAACTCAAAAACCACTGAACGGATTTTCATGCGGTTTTCACCAATAGATAGTGATTTGTGAGGAAGGTTCACCGCGGGTGAAACCGCGGGAGACAGCTAGGTTCAAATAGAAGAAGAGTATGAGGTATTTTCACGCTTAATTTTTAATTGGGTTGATCAATTTCAAAGGAAATCTTTATAGCTTAGGTATATCTTTAGGCTAGTCATAAAAATCCTGTGGAACTAAATTAAATAAAAATAAGTCCTGTGGTATACGCCTGTGGAACTCCCTCCCCGACTCGCTCAGACAGAAAGAGTCATTGGGCTCTTTTAAAGCTGCACTTCAAAGGCACTATTTAACTATAAGTAGCTATCCACAGTAATTATGATTAATGTATGTAGTGTAAAATATCGTTTTATTTTTATTTTTATATGTGTATTATATCACCTATTGCTACTTGTATGTACGTATGTGTATAAAGGTGTATTATATTTAGGATATCTAGGTATTAGCGTTGTATTATCCTTATATAGTATATAGCTAGGTATTACGTTGTGCACCCAGCACCCGCTTCTAGTTTCTATTTAAAGCTCTCTATCACCTTAAGGTTGCCTTGAAAAGATTGCCTCTAGCAATAAGGCCGCCTTTTGCTCTGTATTACTTTTTATCTGTCTTAGTTTTTATTTTCTCTTCTGGGGCAATAAAGCATATTTGATTTGATTTGATTTGAAAAAATTAACCGACATCCGATAGAATGGAGCTGGGGAACCAAACTCCTAAATGGATGACAGCAAACCGCTCGCTTAGGTGATTGTTTCAATCTGTGTGATTATAAAATATCTAAGATTACGCCAGCAAAGTCACGGGCACAGGTATAGTATTTATAAGAGTCAGTGATCAATGGCTGCCTCTGAAATTGTTAGCGATTGTACGTTGTAGTTGGTATCAAAACAAGCATAACGTTTTGGACAGATTTTGATTCATAAGGCAATAGCTATAAAGTTCAACGAGTGATGAGCCAGTTTTCATAACTGATCCTAAATATACCTATATAGAATGGCAGGTTGTTGGTCCTGCTGTAAACAAATTATTGAATTCAATAGCCCCCTTCATATAATACAAGTAGTATTGTTACGTCAATTTTCTACTTAAGTGGAAACACGAGTTAGGAAACACTCTTCCTTCTCCCCGAATAGAGAGCCGCATCACGGACATACCTATATAATAGATGAAATCATAATCTCGCATTCCCCTGTTTTCTTCTCTAAAATCGAATCAATTCTTGTTTTTTTTTTTTAAATTACCTACTATGGCCATACCTTTTCTTTTACTTCTTCATTAAAGTTTCTCTTCCTTTTTTGTAATACGTAAAAAACGACTTTACGCATTTTACGATATAAACCGAGTTCTTTAACATATAGCGGGTCAAACGGCCATTAAGTTCGCAAAGGTCACTCTGGAGGCCGCGTGCGGGGGTCGGGTTAAGGCAAATGGAGCACCTATCAGAGGTCACGAATGACGACGAGGTTTCAGCCTCGGTTTAACTTTCGTCAGTATGGAAACATTTCCGAAAGCTATATTTTTGTTTTCTGCCTGTGCTCGTGTTTTGACTCACGTTTGTGTCGGAATAAAAAGAATCTACCTACTTACATTTTTTTTTACATGACAACTTTAATGTGAGTTTTTTCGTCATGCGTGTTTAAACATATGGAAAAGAAAATGTTGCAAGAATGGTCTTATATGCCTCTATAGTCATTTATTAGGGTTCTGTACCCGAAGAGTCAAAACGGAGCCCTACTGCTGTCACACATCCAATCTGTAAAAACCACAGTCTTTAAACTTGTACAGTATATTAATGACCTAAAGCTATACCAATTATCAAATAATATTTTTAAGGATTTTTAAGGGGGGCTAAAGGTAAGGCTAAAGGGGCGCAACATTTTTTTTGTTTATCTACCGAATCGAGTGGGGTATAGTTAAATAGAGCTCATTAAGTAGATAAAGCCTGTATTTTTTGTTTTCAAAACATTGGATAACAAAGGCATGAGAAGCCACCAAAGGCAGTTTTGGCAGTTTTTACAACATTTTGTACCGAAGTATTTTCCAACTTCCCGTTGACCTATGAACTTAAAACTTGGCGATAATATTTATTAATACGTATATTTTACCAACAAACACCAACATATTGGTAACTCGATGTTTTTCTTTGAAATTCTATAATGTTTTTTGTTTAAATAAACTTTATTTTGCGGTTAAATGCGTAGCACAGAACCAGTGCGGGTAACGGAGGCTACCCACATTTGGTACGGAACCCTAAATGTGTGAAGTCCGACACGCACATGGCCGGTTTTTTTTTGCAACACCTCTATTAATTTCTTTTCAATGGAGACGTAAATTACAGTAACAATATATCTACATATTAAACATTAATTATTATTAGTAGTATACGTATTTGTTAAAGTGTTGTATAATAAATAATATGTTGAATTGTTGATGTATTTTTCGACCATGAAATATAAATTTTTACAAGGTAAAATAGGTACATAAAATATATTAATTTGGGGACATCAACATTATTGTGTCGGATAGTAGGTATTTCGGGAAGTTTAGCTTCGTAGTACCTCTACGTCCCTACGACGTTATCGTACCTAATCAAAATGTGCTACGAGAACGTAGCACTGCGTATTGTTCTGTATTGTTTCTACATACATAATAGTAGCAGGTATGAAAAAATACGCTATTGACGTCTCGAACGGTCCATGTGTGTGTGTCCGCTTAGTTCCTCTAAAATACGCAATGGAGGATCATCAAAATTTGTAGACATACTTATAGTAATTAAAAGTTTGCATATAATTTACAGGTTAATATTATGTACCTATAGTAAAGTGCTCTGGAGGAGATTTAATTCAATAATAAGAAATAAATTATTTCAAATATCCTTTGGTAGATACCTACTATTAAAAATGTCAATGTGAGTTTATTCGTTTGTTAGGTACGCTTTCAGGCCTTAACAGTTCAACCGGTCATCGTAAAATTTTATATGTACTTGCACGTTTTCAGTAGTCCAGAATAAAACTTAGGGTACTTTTATCCCGTAATTTAAGCGGGAACTCTGAAATTGACATGCGTGAATCCGGGGAAAAGCTAGTTATGAAATAATTTGGTTTATTCTAGTTACTAATGGTTTGTCGACTTTGTACTTTCGCTGTGTTGGGTCTGCTAAGTATGTATGTTAATGTACTTACTATGAGCACTCGGCTTACATTTATCGCGTGCTGGTATTACATCCGACGCGACGCCGGCGCGACGGCTGCGCACGCGCACAGTACAGTACATGCCATCGCAAGGAGACACCTGTCGCTTTCTACACGAATTTCACTTTACTTACAAGCAATATATTCAAGTCCAATAACTGATTGTAATTAAAACACCCAATACGCAAATTCTACTAGTATTGAGTGTATACGTACGTAATAAATAAATTTCAGACTTTAAAAGCACATAATATTATCTTACTGATTACTGACTTAAGAATCGGTGAAAAGTCAGACGGACGGATGTGACGAAATTATATCTAATGTTTCCATTTATTGCTGTTTGACTACGAAACCTTAATCTATCCTAATATTATAAGAGCTAGAGTTTTCAACTTTGTTTAGATGTAAGTGTAATCTCTGGGTTTACTGAACCTATTCTGAAAATATTTCACTGATGTGCGTAATATGATAATTTTTAGGGATCCTGAGGGCGTCCCGACATCCACACGGGTGAAACCGCTGGGGAACAGTTATTACGTAATATTCCTGTATTGCACATCACCGCAGCTATTGTGCAAACCCAAATACCAAGCCAAAGTCTATCATGACGAGTTATACAATACAACAGCGTACTATTACAGTAGTCTCGGTCTGATACATATAAGGTGTCCAATGAGTACCATGTTACGAAAGGATAGACATACGAAGACTACAAGGTATAAATTCTGCTTTTCACATTGCTTGCGAAGATTGAAACAGTAATAATGTAAATAAATAACAGTTTTTAAATGGCGAAACAATTAAATATTGTCAAAAGAAAACCGAGGAAAAAGAAAGATTTTCACGCCATAAATGACGGCATCTGGTTTTATGCACGGGAGCATAAAAACGTTTACAACCAGCATGAATGACATCTTTATACGAGTAGGTATGAGAAGAGAAAAAGATTTTCCGTAGAGACGTCTGGTCGATGACAGTTATTAACGCGGGCGCTGTTTGGTTGTGGTTGCGAACGGTTTGCAACAACCGCGTCAGCTCTGTTGCCGTAACTCGCAGCTCCACGGGTGTCACATCCGGTAAACAGGTAAACATTTCCGCTTGTTACGAAGAATATCTAATAATAGGAGTGTTAAGGACTTGGACGTTGTGTTGCAATCTATAAGTGTAACAAAAAAATTAGAATCCGCTAGTCTTTACATTGAAAAACCGCCTATGTTTGCCAAAACTTGAGAGGGGAAGATAAATTTCATGAAATTTGTCTGAAATTGTTATGATGCGTTGAGGAATTTTGTTGAATAAATATAATAAGAAAAAGCAGAGTAACGGAAAACAATTTTTTCATTAAAAAAGTTCGGAGAAAAAGTCATTTTACGCGGGTCAAAAACATAAAGTAATTGATCTGTTGATAGGTACAATGATATCTGTGTTATATAAATAGGCACTAGACATGGATTGAAGCATAGTTAAACTGAAGAAAACTTTATTGATTAATAATTTTAAGCAAAGAGACAAAGAAACCTAAAGATATCTTTCATTTATGACTTAACTCTAACTTGAATTAACTCTAACTTTATACATAATAATATGATAACAACAAAACGAATTAATTGTGATTAAAATTATGATAAACAAAT
Organism: Zygaena filipendulae; assembly: GCA_907165275.2. Taxonomy (NCBI): domain Eukaryota; kingdom Metazoa; phylum Arthropoda; class Insecta; order Lepidoptera; family Zygaenidae; genus Zygaena; species Zygaena filipendulae. The sequence continues at coordinate 10,141,425 of OU015652.1, read as the reverse complement.
ATGAATTTGTGTACTGTTGTGTTGTGTTTTAATGTTGTATATTTTGTTCATCTTACGTCCATTTATCTCAATTAATTACGTAAATAAGCACTGCTAATTAATCATAAATTTAGTCTTTCGTAATTATAACATACTAGTTCTTCCCACGCGATTCGCTCGCGTAATTTTTAGGATTTCCTCTGGAACACTATTTAGCTTTCTATAGTTCTATAGTTCCTATAAGTTAAATATTTTTTGCAATTAGTTCAGTAGTTCCAAAGATTACCCTCTATATCCAACTTTACAAACAAACATACTCGAACTCTTCACATTAATAGTACTTATTTAGTAAAAATAAATACGAATAACCTTTATATGTTTTACCTCAGACCAAATAAAAACTAAAGACGGAACGCGTAGAACAAACAAGTGAAGCCAGGAAAAAGACACCATCGCCGTGCACGTACACAGAAACACGCAGACACTTACAAGAAAAAGACACCATACCTGGGAATCGTTGAGGCACTTTCCTAAGCACCACATGCATACGCAACCGGCTTCACTTCGTTGTTCGAGACGTTCCGTGTTTAGTTTTTATTTGGTCTGAGTGTTTTACATTGTGAATGATTTAGGCAGAGTATCATAATTTTATTAATTTGTAGGTAGGTAGATACTAGTAAATGCTAGTTTTTTCACCCATGCAAATTCTCAAGGCAATCCCCTTGAAAGTAAGCAACCTGTATTATCTTGCATGGTGATAGTAATTTTCTAGCATCGGGCTGGCTAGCTACCACCTTCAAGTTGAAAATCTGTCGCCAAGCACCTAATGCCATGTTTCGACAGCCTCAATTGAAAGCCTGTTCCAAATCCAGGCTTGTAATCTTCGACCACGCTATCACTTGATTATTATGTGAGCCGTGTTCAAATTGCGAGCCTGAAACTTTTTAAAAAACTTGACCTATAGGACTATTAACGTTCCAAACTTTATCTTATCTTTCTTGTAGTTGATAAATAAACAAACAAGCAATAGTTTTATTTATTGCATTATTAAATATATAGGTATTGCTATAATATTCAACAAAATTATTAAAATTCAAATAAGCAAACTATTTTCTACGAATCCTTTTCTTAGTTATTTTGTATCGTTGTATTGTGACATATAATTTTTTTTTTCTATTTGCTAATTTGATTTTTTTCTACATAATTTGAGCTGTTAGTATCCGGGGTAACCATTAGTGGTGTTGCAAGTGATTCTACAAACTCGGACACAGCAAGTGACTGTACTGTGCCGCAATAAGTGATGTAACTCCCTCTCGGCTGACGAACAACACGCTCGCCCCGCCGACCGAGATATCTATCTGACGCATTATAAAAAGCAGTGCGCAGGTGATTGTGTGTTATAAACTTTCTTACAACCTGAAGAAGATTTCCTGATAGTCATAGATCACTTAGCTCTTTTTCACATGTATCGAGCAGTGTCCGTATAATATGAAATTAATCAAGATAGATAGCATTTATGCGTGCTAGATTGATGAATCTGTCAATATCGTATTTCCTGACTAAAATAAATAGAGGTTTGGAAGATTTGTTTTTCATTACACAATGCTGTCGTAGAATATAAAGATTGCGAAATGTTATAGGGGTATATACGCTATATGAGGTGAAAGATAACGATTCTCATAGAGAATGCATATTGTATAAGAGGTTAGGTCATTTGGATAGGATGAATGAATAACAAATATTATGTAGTTTGAATGTATTAGAGCGAGTATGAGCGCGTGTGTCAGATCTCTCGATCTTCCGAGAAGATATACAATACGAATCAGATATTTTAGAATAATAACTGTCCTCTACTAGGCCAATGCTAGAAGCAGTGAAAACCTATTCCTACTAACCTATACATGATAACTTAATGAGGTAAAGTATGTAAGTACCTATATAAAAACCATAATAAATGGACGTAGCTATGTATAGGTAGTCTATGGATACAAATCCGGGAGCCACGCGTAAATTTCTTTGAAAAAAGATCGCAACGCATAAAGTGAAACTTTTATAAAAATGAATGAAAACTTATAAATACACGTCTTTTTATTATTATTTCGTGCGAGCTTGGAATCGTAGCACGAAATGATTCATCGAAGTTCCAGTAAAACGTGTTCAATAAAATGAAAAATCGAGCTAAAATTTGTTAAAAATACACAGTCAATAATGTTAGTGTAGATGTAGTTGTTAATATTTCGAAACCAAAACAAGCACTCTAGTTCCATTCACCTTATTCGACTGGTAAAAAAGAGACTTGCACAGTAATAATATGTTTAACAACCTAGATATTAACTGGCTCTATTTTATTGATCGTATGGACGTTCAACGCGGTTTAGAATTTTAATTCCATTTGGTGAAAAAGTAAATTGAAGTAAAAAATGCGTTTATTTGGTCAAATAAGTGTTCGTAACCTATACCATAATGGGCAAATCACATTATATTACAGAGGTAGGATAGAAATGGGTTGGTGAGCTGGGTTCTAAACTAAGCGAATGTTCATCATAGAAAGAACCCAGATCCTAAAATTATTACAATATGTCCCCAATATGATGCTTACGCCGAACAGGCTTTTACATTTTTGAGTTAAATACCTACTCACATGAGTATATATATTATCTGTGGTATAGTGTTTTATTACTATCGTTCCCCGCGTGGTTTCACCAATATCAATATTGAGTTTCCCTCAAGAACACTTTGTATCGAGACGAAAGTGGATACCCTATTTTTAGACTAAAATTATTTTTAGAATGGTTCAAATAGTTTTAGAGGTGATACGCCTTATAACCAAACTTTTCTTCTTACAATATTACTAGCTGGTGCCCGTGGTTTCACCCGCGTGAATTAGTCCCACAAGAACTCTTTACCTATATTATATCTGGGAACATTTGCGATACATTTTTAACGATTTCGAACATTTGATGAAATTTGGTATACATGTAGCCGTTGACATGGAGAAGAACATAATAGGCTACTTTCTATCCCGGAATACCCGCGGGATCTCCGAATTTAACGCGGGTGAAATAGAATTAATTATTGCATACTATTACACGTTGTGAGAGTTACAGAAAAGAACATAGGGTACTTTCTATCCTAGAATTTCCGCGGGATCTCCGATATTAACGCGGGTCAAACCGCGGAGCAGAGCTAGTTATTTATAAAGAAGAATTATACTTAATATCATCGGATATGAATTGTCTAAGCCATCTATATAATATGTAGATGTATCTAATGATATGTAGTAGTTATTTGCTTGGTTGCCACGACACAAGCTTATAGCTTAGTGAGGGATCAAGTAGATCTGTGTGTTGTGAAATGGATTATTATTATAATTATTATTATTATAAATATAACGTATGAAGCGTGTTTGATATTATCTATCTGTCATTGAACAGGAAACAGCGACATCACGTGTTTATCTCGCTGCAAATCAGTGTCCCGCCGTAACCGACCGTGAAATTAGGATATATTCATAAACAAAATAAAAAATATATTACCATAAACAATGTTACCGCTCTCATCATCAAAAGTGTACGAAAGTAGTTTTAAATCCGGAAAACGAGTGTACAGCGGTCGTTAGATACAATGGAACTTTGGTCGTAATATCTCTAACATTTCAACAACTTTCAAATAATCAAATAGATATAAAAAAAAGGTTTGCTGCTATGTCATCATGCTTTTGTAATTTTTTTCTTGTGTCATGCTGATGCTCGCGGTTTCGCTCCCGTAAATGTAGATTTTATATCAATCCTATCTTACTAATATTATAATAAATGTTAAAGTGTGGATGTTTGGATGTTTGGATATTTGTTACTCAATCACGCAAAAACGGCTGAACGGACTTGGATTAAATTTGGCATGCATGTCGTTAGGGGTACAGAGAAGGATATACCTAGTACTTTTTATCCCGGTATTCCCGCGGGAACTCTGAAATTACCGCGGGTGAAACCGCGGGGCCCAACTATAAATTACGTGTATATACTTTTCACTGGACTGGTGGGTTACCTACTCTATTTCTTTTTCTGTACCTACCCCTGACAACGTGAATGCAAAATTTCATAACGATTGGTGGAGTAATTAAAAAAGCTAACAAACAATCTGACAAACTCCCATTCACGTGTATAATAATAGGATTTTACTTGCATTTATTTTATTTCGTTATTCTGCTTTCTGCTTTCTTTTCAAATGCAATGTTTTACAAAAAAGGTGTGTGTACCTATATACACATGTAAGAATTTTTACTTAAAAAAAATATAATTATGTATTGGTAATATATAACAACGATTATTGATTGTAAATAACAACGTCCAATTGCCATAGCAACGTTTCGACTGTGCGCGCGCAACGCAGCTATCTTCAACATGTAGCTTTTCGTTCAAAAATTCACTCTTATATTTTTTTTTAACGCGCCTAAAGAATTATAACTTCAAAAATATTATTTATCGATTCGAATTTCGCCAAATTAAGTATCAGCGTAGGTATATATATAGCTTCCAATTACATGTATTTATGTCGAGCGGCTCAATAATTATTGGCAACGCATCCATTTATGTACTCAATTCGTCTTAAATGTTATGACCTATTGGATGTAATTACTTCCGAAGTCCAGAGTACTTGCATTTCCGTAGAGACACGCGGTTCAGTATTTAGGTAGGCAGATATTTATAGCGACATGGTTTGCCTTCTATACAATGGGTGCAGTGACACCGAACCTTTTAGTAAATACATAATTAAAGTACCTAATGCTTTTTCGTTACTATCAACTACTTTATATTGTATTTTAAATAGTCAGTAATATCCACTAGTCAGTGACCGCGCGTTATTAACTGCGTGAAATTTGACATTCTCTTGAGAACTCATATAGTTCTGGGATAAAAAGTAGGTGTCCTGAAATAACAAAATTTTTTTGCAACATTCGATTTCGATGAAACCAAGCCTAGAAGTTCTTTGGAAAATCAAAAGTAGTTACGAAGATTAGCTTCAACAGACAAAAAAAATAAAAGAAAAAAAAATCTTTGTATTCCGTTCCTCTTCTCAATTTTCGGTAAATAAGTATCCCAACAAAAACTTTTTCATGTAAAATGTTGCCAAGACGAGACCATATGCCAGCACTTTCAAAAAGTTATCAGATCTTATGTAGAGCCAAGCTTCTAACTCTACACGCCTTAACTCTACAAGGTCTAACTTCACAAACTCTACACCTTAGCCAAAATATGTGGCTTGACCATTTCGCTACATTCACATGGCCCTTAGGCCCTAAGGTGAAAAATTGGTCCATTTTTCATTACTTTTCTGTTATATAATAATAGTTCTTTGTAGTAACGAAACGGCCAAGCCACATATTTTGGCTAAGGTGTAGAGTTTGTGAAGTTAGACCTTGTAGAGTTAAGGCGTGTAGAGTTAGAAGCTTGGCTCTACATAAGATCTGATAACTTTTTGAAAGTGCTGGCATATGGTCTCGTCTTGGCAACATTTTACATGAAAATGTTTTTGTTGGGATTTCATTTCTTTTTGTAAGTCAAAATTGCAGAAGTCTCATACAAACTTCCATCCCCTAATTTAAGGGGTTGGGAGATAAAAGTTACAAGTTTTATAATTTTTTTGTTGTTTGTTTACTAATACTAGCTTACATACCAAATTTCAGCTTTCTAGGACATTAGGAAGTACCCTAAGAATTTTGATGATCATCAGTGAGTCAGTGACAAAATCGAGGTTTTTTAGATATCAATAAAATCTAAAGGATGGGAGCTATACAATTAAAACTTTATACATTTAATAAGTCTGCTATTGACAACATATTCCGAAAATTTTGTTTATCTGGTATAATCCAGACCCAAGTTACAAGGGTTCAAAAAAACGACGAAACGCTTCGAGAAAAGGTAGGTAGTGCCCTTGCGCTTTGCTGGCTCGTCTTGGCGGGGGCACTACTGTGCCCCCAGATATTAAACTAAAATCTTCGTTCAAAATGCAAGGTACAGTCTACAGACACTATGATTCTACTGCTTTATCATATGTATGGTATAAATTAAACTATTCCGGTGGTTTTTCATAATAGTCAAAAGTTTGTTTTTTTTTTTTCAATCATGAAGAGATTGCATTGATTTAACCTCCTTTGGACAGTTCGGTCATTATGAAAAAACATACATACATCCGAATGCGTTGAAACGATATTGCTTATATCTAGAAAGATTAGAAACCTTCACACAGTCATTTGTTTATTATAACTCAAGGGTAGATGCAAATCATTGAAAATTTATTATACACACAAAATATGATAATGAGAAATTCCAAATGATATGGATAGTTATATAATAGTTTTATTATGAACATATTATTATTATACATATAAATGCGTTGCGTTATTATGCTGAATAGAAATTAGTGTACAGTTACTGACACAAAATATATGACCTCACTTTAGGATCATTAGCGTGGCGTCTGTCTTAATTTACAATATTTCAAGCTTTTTTGACTGAATATTCTTCAAAAGTACCTAGCTAATCTAAAGGCCTTCGCTTTAGAAAAGTTTTGGCATACGTCCTTACATGTAAAATTACAAAATAGCGTAAGTAAAAGGCGAAAAAGTTACTCGGTTGCTGGTCATTATAGTTAGTTTCTACTGCATATAAGACCTTGGGCGATATAGCAATAGCGTTTTCCAAATGCTTAAATACAAACACAGGTGATTGAAAGCGTTCAATTGATTTAATTGCAATATCATGACGTCACAGTTACATGAGAAAACGTGACACGGGCACCAATGTTGGATCGACGTTGTATTATTCCAGGACCAAACTATAGTATGTACTTGATCCCACACTAAGCAATAAGCTTATGTCATGGAAACCAAAGAAAACTTGGTACTATAGATAGATATATAGATAGATAGTTTTTTTTTATGTCATAGGGGGCAAACGGGCAAGTGGTACACCTGATGGTAAGTGATTACCGCCGCCGCGTTATAATAATAATATTATAATAACTTTTGGCGATTTGGTAAAAAATTTGCAGAATATTTCAAAGACCTTGTTATTTTCTAGGTATATCTGTTTATCTAATTAGTAGGTATATAAGATTATTAATTTCTTTATTTTCTTTCTAATTCATTTATAGTTTCTTATGAGTCGAAAGATTATATAAAAAAAATCTATTACTTAAATTGAAAATATTGTTATTGGTATTAAGTATCTTAATATTTGTTTTATTACTAATTTGTTTATTTTCTGCTAACTAAAGGTTGGTCGGTATAGGTAGGAATTATAGTATTAATTATTGATTTCTTGATTTGTGATTTTTTAATTTATGGTTTGCTTTTGGACAATAAAATATAGTTACTTATTTTCATGTGCTTTTTAATTTTTTTTCTCAAGAAAAAATAATTCGAATCAGTTCATTTCCAAGGAAAGCAAAACATAACAACATATGAGAAAAATATATGGTAAAAATGTCATACTTATTAGAAATATACATAGAAAATTACAATATTATATTCTAAAAGTTTTTCATCAAATCACCAAAATGTGGTGAAAATTCACCAGCTATAGCAACACTAAACTGTACACAGAGAGTTAGGGTCCCGGTATTTAGAGTAGTGTAATCGCTCGCACCCTTGCAAGGGGCCACGCCCACCCTAAATATCGGGCCCTGAATACCGTGAAGTCTGATCGCTCCTTAACTCAAAAATTAGGTTTCGTTTCATTGCAAGTTGCAAATCGTTACGGCGCGAGACGTTAAGTATGACCGTTTGAAATAATATAAAAAAAAATGGCAAGTCTGTGGCATCACTGCAGTTTTAAAAACCACGCGTAGCGTAGCGTAGTCGGGAGCAAAAACTGGTTTAAACTATGTGTATGTCACAGTCAATTAGCTTAAGCAGCCGTTTAATTAACGGCTAGCGTTTTGTTTTATACCAAAAAAAGAAAATGCTAAAAATTTAACTCTGTTGTGGTAACTGCAGCTCCTTCAACCTGCGCGCAAATAGAAAACACCGACGTTTTCTCTTCTCGGTATTAAACAATTAATTGAACGACGATTAAGCTAGTCGGCTGGGACATATACGAAACGATCGTGCCATTCTTTATACACTTTGTATTATTCCAAAATTGTATGAGAAGCGCAGGTTATTTTGTTTATCTTTATTACCATCCTATAGGTACAAAAAAATAAAGAAAGATTCATTTGAATGTCAGTCTCCTGCAGCTGTGCATCCCACGATGGGCAGGTTACATATGAGCAGAAAAAGTTTCTAAGTATTTTTGTGACAGGTACAAAACATAACAATACAGCTACTACTAAAGGCGATGATTTTTTGTGGGCAGGCGACGGGGTTACCTACCGCCAGCAATAATTTCGTTTTCTTTATCCTTTTTACAGTTAAAATGTATCAGAGTAAAAGCCTCTAAAACTTGGCTAATATTTAAAGGATCAGTACCAAAGATTCATTGTAAAGATGTATCTTTTTATCTTTTTACTATAAATAATATCATAAATAGGTAGATATATATTAGTTTCTGATGATGTTTGCGTTTTTGTAAACTTTTATTAAGTAAATAGTTTTATAAAATCTATACTTAGCACTCATTGAGAAGTTCCTTTATTTTTCATAAGCAAAATTTTATCAAAAAAAAAATCTACCGACTTTAAGAGTTCCCTTATATGTCTCCGAAACTCATCATCAGATCTATATGAAATTTAAATGAGATCATTTCAAGATAAACCCCTTTCGAACAAAAAAGGATTTTGCAAATCCATCTACGTATATATGAGTATAAGTTATGACCGAACATACATATCCTCCTCCTTTTTAAAGTCGCTTAAAAATATTTTTATTTCGAATATTATAGCGAAAATCCTCCGCATTTGCTCTAAGCTGCTTGCATTAAACTTATAACAAAAGACGGGGCCGAAACCACCTGACATGGTGCAACAAGTGAGACCCATCCATTGTACCACCACAAAGACGCAATTTAGGGACGTTTCGCGGCCTGAGCACGAATAACATAAAACATACACAACAAAATTTTCTTTCTTGAACAGCATCGTTACGTTATCTTTGTGTTTCGTGTGAACTTTGGTTAGTGCTTAATTTGAATTTTAGTGATGCTCAATTAACTATTTTGATACCTACAAACACACTAGGTACTAATAACAATCTTCTTGTTAGTAATTACTAAGTAAATATAATATAATAAATAATAAATATAATATTTACTTAGTAAGTATTTATTTTTCTGAAAAATAAATATTTTAATTGCTTAATTTGAATTTTAGTGATGCTCAATTAACTATTTTGATACCTACAAACACACTAGGTACTAATAACAATCTTCTTGTTAGTAATTACTAAGTAAATATAATATAATAAATAATAAATATAATATTTACTTAGTAAGTATTTATTTTTCTGAAAAATAAATATTTTAATTGGGACATTTTAATGTTGACGTGAGTTCATAGTATCTGCGTGTATGTATCTAGCCATATTTGGCCATAAACTACTAAATATTCTAAGGGGATCACTTTAAATCTTCTAATCGGTTCTGGCAACACTGGTTACGCATATCATAATCGCATAATTAATCAAGTTGTACCAGTGCGATTGCATCTTGTATAATCACTGTCGCAGTTGCACGGCCTCACCTACTTTCCTTGTGATGACTTATCTCGGATAACGTTACGTTACTTTGTATGCAACTGAGGCAAGGCGCAGGCGCCATAGGCCATGGCTGTTTACCGTGTAATATGAATATGGGTACAGAGTAAGGATAATAGCGGCAATCGTAATATTATGTACATACAGACGTAATACGAAGCTGCCTGGACAAGGGCCAACGTACGGTGAAGGAGGGACCTATACCAGCCTTAGTAGTATTGGACCCTTGTGAATAGACGCTGTCGGCATTTACCACGAGATCAGAGGTCAGTAGGATACAGTAATTTATCTGTATCAAAATTGATTTAAGACTTGTACAATTGTTGACGAATGATACTATTTTTGGAGATGTCGATGGTTTATTAGATCTCTGGTCTGATTCAAAAGAGTACCTGCTGCTTTTAATTAACAATGGTACTTTACAGATTATTATAAATGTGTGTACCCCTAATTAAGTTTTATTACTTTCATTCATATCGATATAAAATGCCACACAACATTTATTTTCGTATGAAAGAATAAAATAAAAATAAAATAAAGTAAAATAGAGAAAAGATTGCAGATGGTTTTTATGAGGAAAATGTGCGGGTTACTTTGGCAAAGTTGCTATTAAGTGGATTACACAATATGTTGAACACGCGCGTGCTGAGTAGGTATTTATCAACAGGGTGACTTTAGTTAGCTCAACACACTGTACCATTTTCTATAGCCGTACAAAATTCTGGTCAAATACTATATTTATGTATGTACCTACCTACATAAGTATGACGATTTTTGTGTATTGACTATTGTTTCATTTAATGAGCCGTGAACGTGTACTATTGGGAAATTCGTCTTGTAGCAAACAACGTTATTTTATTTTATTCTGTACCTGCTTAGGTATATACAATTTTCAAACTGGCATTTTGTCCTTAATTGTTTAGATACACTAAACTTTCAGAATGGTATTTTAATCAAACAATAGTTTAGATAGTACTTTGGATTAGAGGTCCAATATTAGGAAACCCTATTAGGAAATAGGTAAGTAATAGTTGATTTACCTACTTTATACAATTTTGTATCAGTGCTCAAATCTATACTTCCCTACTTAATTTGTTGAAGGTTAATCACAACTAATGAAAATCAATATTAGGTATAGGTAACCAATATAACCTATATAATATGAACTGAAACTCTGTTGTATCTATCTATTTAGATTTGATCTTACGACCGCATCGAATAAAACGCAAGGCCTCACTGAAAGAGAAAATTTATCACAACATAACCAAGTAGATAGGTTCACGGTTACATCAAGATCTCATATCAGTTTTAGCTCACTCAATATTTACCTATAAAGGTATAAAAAATTATTTAGCCATATTGCTTTATTGTACCTACATAACAGCATCTTTAATATTATACGGTGGGTAAGATTTCTATAAACAACCAGCTGTGCCCTGCGGTTTCACCCACGTGAGTTTCGGATTTCCCTCAGTAACTCCAAAATTCTTTCATATTATTGTTTTCCTTACAATAACAAACATAACAAAAAAAGAATTAGCAAAATTGGTCCAGTCGTTCACGCGTAATGCCGTGATCAAGGAAAATAATGATTCATTTTTATTTATGTATATTGTTCTTTGAATGCGTAAATCATAGTATACATATATTTTATTAATTAAATCTAGTGATTAGGTAGGTAACTAATAATAATAACTAAGGAATTTACCTTCTTAATCAAAGGATTGTCACTCTTGATTACGAAAAAAATCCGCCACTAAATATCAATTCACTGGTTCAAACCAAAACAAAAGAAAACCACCGATATTTAATTCACATTTATAAAAAAATATCTTTCACCTCAACACTTTCATTATAAACATTTTAAAATTGGAATATGAAATGCGAACTTTTTTCTATACTCTTCTTCGTAAAAGCTGCGCGCGCGCGGTATGCTTGCTTCGCGGTAGAACGTGAAATGTTTAGTGACAGTCGACGCCCCACTCCGTAGCGGGTCCACTCGAGTTGTCTACACTCGGCTGTTGAAACTGCTTCAGATAAGGGCTACCTCTTTAAGCTTCCCGTCGCGAAGGACCTAATCCTTTATGACAGTCTATGAACTCTGTAACAGTTTTTTTTTTAATCACCCATGTTTATTCTCAAAAGCTTTTAAGAATTCCGAGATTTTTTGTCGCACTAAGCGATACATCACGATTTGGTTACCTGGAGATTTTAACTCCTCATTATTTCTGTGCATTTACGACTTAAATAAATTTTGTAACACAAAAGACTGCAGGTTTCACTTCGACTTTCGAGTCTTCAAAATGTCTTATATGTAGTTTTGGATTTCGAGCTTTTTTATACTTTTAAGAGCCTTCTTAAACTGGCAAGCGATACTACAAGCAGTAGAATAATCATTTCTTTTACCTCAATGTTCATGTCTTTTTTGAAAAGTTTGCTGGATATTTAGGTAAGAGGACATGTAATCCTATATACATATATCTATAATATATACGCAGCAAGGATTAACATAGGTAAATTGAGTTTCAAAGTAACCCCGCAGCACCGATTTTATGATTGCCAACCCTAGTATGGCAGTTAACTACAGCTGTGTTCCGAGCGTGCTCAAGTGCTTGGCCCTTGGTAACCTGATGCCGAGCCTTTTGTCCAAATTTTCGTCTCTATATTAATTTTCTTTTGATAACCGAATAATCGTATCGACGTTGTAGGTGGCATTTTTGCTTGCGAGTAGTTTTTAATTTCTCATTACCAGGCATGTCCAGGATTTTGAAACCTCAGGTTGTATACCGTTAAAGGTAAAAAACGGTAAAATGCTAGATGGACTAACGTTAACGTTAACGTTAACGTAACGTTGATGCCAAGGAAAGAGGCAGATACCTCATAAAAGGCACCCCGCAGCGTAACGCTGACTCAGCTGCTGAAATAGCGGTAACGGAGGCTAGTATATATGGGTCTCCACATAAACCTCTTGTTACCGCTCTGTTACCGATTCTACGCCTGCGGAGCTAGGATGCGCAACATGATATGTTTATCGAACGAAAGATAAAATTGTCGACACGACAAATATTTGTGGGCGTCCAAGCAAAAAAGTGCAGTAGTGGGGTATTGAGTTAAGACTAGATTCGGTTAAACATTTTTACCACTGGTAGACAAAACGATATTTATTATGTCGACGAGAATCGATAAAATGACTCGATAAAATTTTATCATGTTGTGCATCCTAGCTCCACTGATCGGCTTTTTCAGAGTATGTGAGTATATCGATGCATGTGGGGAATTTCGGTAACACACGAGCAGCGGCGCGGTGTTGGGCATTGAGTAAATATAATAAATTGACCATATAGATTTGTTGTAAGGGGGCGACTTGGGGCTCTGAAACAAAGAGGTTTATCCGCGATGTAGGGGGCCAATTGAAGAAAGATGTGCGTTATCGCTGGGTATTGTCTTGCCCAGTAGGTTTATTTCTCTTCAGCTCAGAGCGGAAATGCCGCTGGCATCGGGCGAAAAAGTAAAAAAAACAACTAAATCACATCGATGATAGCTCGGGTCAAACGCCGCAAGGCGTAGGTTCAAACCCTAACAATGAGCTTGAGCTGTCGGTGAAGCAAAACATCGTGAGGACACCATAGCATGCTAGTAGGGCGGTCTAGTGCCCGGCTGACTAGCTATCACCTTCAAGTTCAGCAGCAAATCTGTCGCCAAAAACCAGTTACCATGGGATTCCAGGTCGGCAACGCACCTGCATACTTTCTGGTGTAGCAGATGTCCATGGGCGGCGGTAATCACTTACCATCAGGTGTACCACTTACCCGTTTGCCAACTATGACATAAAAAAAATAAAATTGTTTGTTTGGTCATATTTAAGGTGAATTGCAACTAGGAACTAGGAAATATGAAATTCATAATACTGTATTTTATAAGTACAGGTTATAATAACATTTGTATACGTATATCTATTAACTTGCGCTCTAACCGTCGCGTCGGTCAATATGAACTCAATATCCAATGGTACGAGCGCAGGTTAACGTTTCGTTACGCGCAAGGTAAACATGTGCAATTAACTGTATATTCATTATTCACCAATGAATTTTAACTAACGTGCCTATTTTACGCAAGTATGTATCTACTACTACCACTCGTTATAATCACGTTCAGTTTTACATATTCATAATACTATTAAAATAAAACTATACCTGTTCCCGCGGCTCCGCACACGTGATTTTTGGTAAGTGCGTTAGCGCTTTGAGTCGCCCGGTAGCGTTTTATGCTTTGTGTCGTAACTTCTGCTTTTGAGATTGTGATTTTGGATTCTGCTCACTGAACTCCCTGCATGTATTATTTTAAAGGTTTTTTTTAATATTACAATAAATATTTTAGAAGATAGTTGATTTTTTATAGCATGTCATGTAATATGTAATAATAATAATAAAGTTCGTTAATTTCGACATAAAATTATGATCAATAATTACACTATACAACAATAACAGTAGGTACTTATCATTTAGGAAACTGGAGGTTGAACTAAGCGAAGACTGTATTTCAACTCTCCAGTACTCCACAAAGATATTACTTATGTTGATACAATAATTATTAGCAAGTAAAAGCAATGTTAGGTAGGTACAATTTTCATATTGATAGTGGCGTGATGTGATGTTGACTCCTTAAAATTAATGTTATGTATCAATTTTTTCGTGATAATAATTGACATTCTTTATTTCTTGTGGGAGATTTCTTAGAAATCTTAAGCCTCCTTTTGGTAATAATTTGGTCATTTAAGTAGAAAGTTATTTACTTTATAATTATTGTTTTTAACGAGCCATTGTCTTGTCCATCTCCTATCTACAAACAATCAACAAGATAGTTGTATTATATTCGTTGTCATAGGTAGGTACATGACTAATATTTCATGTAAATTATGCTTCTTTAAACCATAATTACAAAATAACTACCAACTTAACCTAGAAGATGGTAGGTAATTTGTGTAACGGAAGGGTTGTAGAGGTTACTATGTTTAATTTTATTTAACTCAAGGTACCTACCTACTATGTTGATGATAGCTATTTTTAACTGATAGTCCATACACCAATAATAGGGATGTGGACTACTTTTGAAAATCAAAATTCTAATTAGTCCGTCAGTTAGAAAATAAAAAAAACAATAGACACGTATTTTTTGCTTTTTTAAATAAATTAAAATATACAGATATAAAGTGCATTAAAGTTTAGGGTGAGGGGCTCGTGACGTCACTAACCAAAACCGCCATACAAACTGTCAGAATAGTGACGTCACGCGAAATTTCAACTCAATATATCGCCGTTATTTTTTGATTACGTAAAAAAAGAAAAAATACGTGTCCAATATTTTTTAATAATCTATAAGACGGACTAAAAAATAAAAATTAGTCCACATGCCCAGTTTCACTTTTGAATTTATCTCAGGTTCGCCTTTGTCTTACTGTTTGAAAATCGGGTCTTATCTATTGACTTAACTTTTTTTTAAGCAAAGTCCTAAATAATTTTAACTAACTAGCTGTCCCCCGCGGTTTCATCCGTGGTAATTTCGGAGTTCCCGCAGCTATTTCAGGATAAACTATGTGTATAAACTTTCCTCTTGAATCACTCTATCTATTAAAAAATGCCGCATCAAAATCGTAGTTTTAAACATCTAAGCATACATAGGGGAGCTACTTTATTTTATACTATTTAGTGATTTATTCCAATACATTTTATCTTTTCTATCTTCGATTTGTTTGAATGCTTTAAAACTATACCAAACGGATTTAAATGAAAATTGGCATGTATACGTAAGTAGCGCGAATGACTTAACTTTTAGGATACTTTACATCTGGGTGAAATACCGTTACCGAGGGTATTCCGTACACGTGCGGGTGGTACCGCCAGGAACAGCTATTTTAAATTTTTTTAACAAAAAAATTAAAACCAACTTCCAAAAACACAATATTAAAAATCTAAAAATAAAAAGCTAAAAATAACAACATGCCGATTTAATCCAAAAGACAAAAACACACGTAATAGACATAACGTGGTGGTTTGTGCTAACCACTAATCGGTTTGAATTCGGTGACAAGCCCGCTGGTGTCTGCTTACTTGGGTTGTCCTGTTCACGAAAAGCTGGTGGTGCGAGTCGACTTAGCCCGTCTACCCCCTCCATATTTGGCTTGTCACCGACTTCATACCGATTAGTGGTAGCACAAACCAATAATAATATTACGTGTGTTTTTGTCTTTTGGATTAAATCGGTATGTTGTTATTTTTAGCTTTTTATTTTTAGATTTTTAGTTTTGTGTTTTTGGAAGTCGGTTTAATTTTTTTGTTAAAAATTTGTTTATTTCTCGCTTTTAAGTGACTTAGTTCGTAATTTCTCTAAGTTACAATAGCCTAATGTCAACTGCTCATCACCTTTTACAAAATATTGCTTTTCCCGACGCAGGGACGTTAATTGTTAAGGAGTTCTCCTGGTACATCATCATCAGTTCCACTTCACCATATACATTGTGACGAGCATAAATTGTTTAGAAACCATATTAAAGTTAACGAATCGAAATCTGTGAAATACCTTTTATTTAGTAGTTCTGATGACCATCTGTGGTCTTTATCATCAGTTCCACTTCTTCAAATTTTACTTTCCGAAAGCAAATAAACGATTTACTATAAAAAATACCCAAATCGCTATAGGTGTGCCTATAATTTTTGAAGAGTTCCCTCGATTTCTCCAAGATCCCATCATCAGATCCCGACTTGGTGGCAATGGGACCTAATTGGGAGTATACCTACCCTTTCAAACAAAAAAAAAAATCCAAATCGGTCCAACCGTCTTCGAGTAATCGATGAACATACATAAAAAAAAAGTACATACAATCGAACATAGAACCTCCTCCTTTTTGGAATACAAGCAAGATTAGCACAAGTCATCTCTAGGTAGCGCAATGGTGGGGGTTCTATTCCCGATGTCCCGATGTGTGTGTGATAATGTGATTCTAAGAAAATGTGAGGGCGAACTCTACTCACGTAAAACACAAAAACGTGTCGATAAAGTTCTTCTCACATATATCAATACAAGCATATACATATACATTATACCGATCGGCCGTCGCAACAGGGGTTTATGTCAAGACACCCTTATCGATGCAGGAGCGCTGCAGTTTTATCTTTTACATAAATAGCAATGTCCTTCTGTGTGTTTATTACCTTAGGTCGTGACTCGTGAGTCCTTAATTAGTACTCAGTGCGAACTAAGGATCGGAGGCTCTTTCGTGGCTTACATTACCTGCATTGGTTTTATATCTACCATCTTGATCTAGTCAGTCTCGAGATGACTAATATCCATCAAAATGGTTTAATCTATATTAAAACCAAAGGAACAGGAAACGTTGAGCATTGGGGTCAGTAACAAAACGTGGTGTAAGTCACGGCAAAAACCAATTTAGATAATTTTACTGTACCTATATCCCTCGTCTAATAAAATGCGTCAATCACCAGAAATAGCAATGAATTACATGAATTACTTCCTTTCCTAGATTGTTATGGACCGAGGCAATTGCATACGCGATTTTTGATTGCGGTGCGCGGTCACACTTGACCTTCCGAACAATTGACAGCGGTTACCAGAATTGAAGGATATTATAACGTCCACGTTTAAGGATCGCTTTGAAGGACTTTATACGCTGATCATAGAGGTAAGATCTGTAGTGCTGATGGAAGGATGTCGAGATCTTTTGACTCGAATCGATCTTATTCATTCGATATTCATTGAATAGATTCACGATCTGAATCAAATGGCTTATGATTAGCTTCTAGTAGGCAAGCTAACCACGCTAACTAATTTTCTAAGGCATACTTAACCGACCTCATATAAAGATGTTGCTGTATACCTACTTATGTATGGACATTCACATTGATGATTTTTTATATAAA
Organism: Zygaena filipendulae; assembly: GCA_907165275.2. NCBI lineage: Eukaryota > Metazoa > Arthropoda > Insecta > Lepidoptera > Zygaenidae > Zygaena > Zygaena filipendulae. Next base: position 10,123,821 of record OU015652.1, on the reverse strand, counting down.
TATATAAGTTTACATACCTATATGAGTGAACCTAGTATACATAAAATAAAACTTATTATTTCTACCTTTTGAGATATTTTTCTTTAATTTGTTTTGGACTAAAACAAATAAAAACTACATTTTGACACAGTATATTGTGTTCTTAACGAAGTCGGTTTTATTTCATTTCTTACGACTCGTTAAAAATGCAACTTTAACACATCTCATACAGAAAAAAGTAGTGAACAAAAATTATTTGAGATTATTACCTAAAATGTTAGTTATTAAACTATCTAGCATGACCTCTAGTTATGGTCTTCATTAACATATTAGTTTTGAAATCGTGAGAATACTAATATACTTATGGGCTCTATTTGGTGGAGACTAGACCGCATCTTACATTCACGTTCATTCTCATAAACTAACAAAATGTTGTACAGACAGAAAAAAATTATGTAAATAATAAAATCTTCTATTCTAACCACGAAGCAGTTGAAAGAATCTTCAAGTTTTTATGATAAAGTTCAAAATTCCACGCTCTGCCGATGATACCGTAGGATATTATTAAGGTTAGCTGTGGTATTACATAGCAATGATAATAAAAATAAAAACAAAATATTATGTCAGCCCAATTTGCGGCTTGAGTATGATTTTGAAAATACCCAAACTGAGTAGTTGAGTTCGTCGAAGCACCGGAATCTTATTCGAGCACCAATTATTTAGTTATCCCACTCTATCAAGTTCCATTTCCTGGCTCAACAGTCAAATAGGTCTACAGTCGCCAATGGTCAGTTCACAGTTCACACGACATATCGCGTTACAACACTTAGCAATTACACATTACACGTGTACCTATGCATTAGTAAAGGCTTTTCTATGAGTTTAAAATACTATTTTTTTTAAATCTTTCAAAAAAAATTTATGTTTGTCCTCTATGCGTTTCTAAACCATTGGTCCGATTGTGATGAAGCTTTGGCGTGTTGTTCTGTCTGCGTCCGCAAAGGTTCCTGATATAAAGAGATCCTGCGGGGATTCCGAAACTCACGCGGGTGAATCTCCGAAATGGTTGGACCAATTTGGTCGGGACTTTCACTGCTAATTAGCTGATGTTATACTTATAAGGAATAATTTAGGTTACTTTGGAGTTCCTGCGGGAATTCCGAAACTCACGCGGGTGAAACCACGGGGCACAGCTAGAACTTACTAAATATTTCTATACCAGCTGTTTCCCGCAGTTTACACCCGCCTAATTTCGGAGTTAGCGTTGGAATTCCAGGATAAAATGTAACCCCCCTATGTTGGAAAAAAAATATTGGAAAAAAAAACTCACTTCCACATTTATGATACTAATAAGTAATGATTTATATTTTGAGATGTAGTAACAACCACTGGGCGATTATTGGGGAGTTTAAGATAAATGTAGGTATTATAATAATTAGTAAAATTGTTACAGAAACTAATGGTAGATACACCTAATTAACTACAGTATATCGTTTTCAAAGCCGCGTTCTCATACTTCATCAAAATACTCTCATATGTTTGCTCAATATCCTACCACCATCCATGATCCACCCCGTAACTACCGATTATAAAAACATTAATGGTGCCTAGTGCCTATACCGATGCAGATAAGCAATAACATGTTAACCCACAAAATGAAGTTATTGATATAGACCGCTATAATAAGAGTTGTAGAACGTTTTTTAATTATTATTTTGACCTTTTTACATTGTTTAAATACTAAGAAATTGTTAAACATAAAAAAATCTTGTCAGAAAATGACTCTATAATTTTAAAACACAATTTACTCAAAATTTCTCCAATGTGGGTTAACACACTATTGTTTATCTATGTCCATATATGAGTTATCTACTGTGTGGGTACCAACTGCAGTACTTCTATAATAACATTCATGTATTATAATATCAGATCTAATGTAGGTATAGGTAACATGTTTTTCTGAGATACCTACTTACGGATACTTTTATAATTTTAATATTATTGCGATAGGATAGTTACCGTTTTTTGGCGGGACGGATTTGAATTGAATTACGATTTTGCCGTAATGTTGCGTTCTTAAAAACACAATTTTTATAAATAATAATTTGACTATTGAACATTGGCTAAGCTAAGAAAAGTTATACACAAACATTATGACACGTCGCAACACACGCAATACCATTTAATACCTACCAATTACGAGTATGTTAATTAACTCTAAGATCCATACTTACCTATAGTTACAAAATGTCTCAAGTTTTCCTCCTCGAATGTAACTTAGTTTTGGACTTAAAGAGAATTCTTTTGCAATGTTGTGATATGCCACCGGCACCGACACGATTGCATTTTGTAAACACGTTCTCGGAGTGAAAGTTGAGGAAAATCCCGGTGTGCAAATAATGTTGGACACACTATTTTAATGACAGTGGTTGGCAATAAACTTTACGGATTAATCATGTCGTGTTTATTTGATCTAATCTAACGGGAAATAATTTCTCGATAAAATATAATATCTAAGTAATATTAAGACTAATAAATAATTTTAATTATACATATAGACGTACAACCTTATTTATAGTTAAATTATAAAAATATGATAAGTATAAATATAGATTTGGTGCTAGCTGATGTTCTCCGTGGTTTCACCCACGCGAATTTCGGACTCCCGCGGGAATTCCGGGTTACAATATAGCCGGGTTGCAATATGACACTCACAAATAATGTGGCTTTCTATTGGTAAAATAATTTTCAAAATCGGTTCAGTAGATCCAGAGATTACCTCACAAACTCACAAACTTTATACCTCTTTATAATATTAGTATGGATATACCTAGTATAGAAGTATCTATAGATTAAAAATAATAAGTGAAATGGTGCGCGCACGAGAGTTTGTATAGGAACTGATGCTGATAGCCGTCTAAAGCAAATTAAACTTAATTTTGGGACAGTAAGTAAGTAATAAGTATGTATATCAAATATCATATCTATTTGTACATGTACCTACGGCCCGGCTTTGGAATTCCCTCTGCAACTATAAGATAAAAGGTTATGCTTATGTATCAAATATATATCAAATGAGCTATCTACATTCCAAACTTCATCCAAATCCGTCCAGCCATAGCAACGTGAAGGAGTTACAAACATAGTATAAAGCAAACAAACTTTCGCATTTATAATAATACTGAAGAAGTGTGTTGTAAGACTAAAAGTCTATATGCCTACATAAGTTTACGCAAGTTTTTTTCTCGACTGTAGCAGGTACTTTTGGTATATATAATAAAAACTTATGTACTTCTTATTGTTTGTATCTCGTTTTGTGTGCCAATAAATAAATAAATAAATAAATAAATAAAAACATACATGACATACAGGCGAACACAGCTTTCTGGAACTCTTCAAATTGTCTAATAAATATTAAATACAATTAAACTGAGAAATTCTATTGACCTGGAAGTTTGCAAATTAAAATAAAACTTAATAAGAGTCGTTTACGCCAAATTGACCCCGATACATAAAATATACCAACGTAACGTTATATTATATAATTTAACATGTACCTAAGTGTAAATTGGAGGCATCAAATGTACCAATTGTTATCATCACAAAGCAAATAAATTAACTAGAGAGGACATGTACTATGTAGGCGGGGCGGCGCGCTACCGTTGCAAAGGGAGTTACAGCAAATGCTCTAACTTGCCCAAAACATCTTTTGCTTCCACCCTAAGTATATTTACCACAATATTCCCAAAATGTGAATTTTGCCTAACTAAAAATATAACCATAAAGCGCTTAATACATCTCTTTACATAATGAATGTTTTAGTGCGTGATGAATAGTTTTGTGTGCAAAAATCACCCGGCGACACTGGTTTTCACCAGTTTTCATACTAAACTAAGTTGATGTCCCTTCTATTTATTTTTTCTGTTCTTTGGTTATTATGTTTAAAACAACGATTATTATATTATTATGCTATAGATGTTTCTCAACACTTGTATTTGGTTCAAACATTCCTTAATATTTATAGAAGATCAATAATTTTATACAGGATGTAAAGTGTTTGTGCGAGTGTCCCAGAGTTCCTAGACCGACATCTTTACCTACAAGTAAGATGTACGTAGATGAATCAATTTTCTCTCTCATATACAGAATGTCAGGGTAAAAGAAGTACATAATGAAAGACCTATTCAATATTCGATTATAACCTCAAATATTGAAAAACATTATTAGTTATTTTATCTATTAATTTCAAACTAAATTATTCAATAAAATACTTACATTGATCATCAATTGATACGTGAATTATAGAGAGTTTGCATGGAGTTTGCAATAGTTTGAATATTATATTATTCCTCGCTCAAAATTACACAGTGCTTAATATTAGCCTAAATAAGCTTCTGTGCTGCAGTTGAGACTTGCGATCTATCTCCTTAATCAATTAAAATCTGTTTAGCGCATGGAAACGGCAGATTGTGATTAGAGTTTAGAGACACTTTCGCATTTATTTGCTTGATATTCAGGATATTTTCTCTAAAACTCTTCGTTTCGAGATCCTTTCTCAATATCCTTATCCTAAATATCGAAAACTGTCCTGTGGTTTTGACCGAAATGTTAGTAACAAAGTTAATTTTTATTTGCAATATTACTATGGATTATTCAATACTACCTCTAAGACTCTAGTGCTTATCTCTGTAGATATTTTATGAAAGGTATATGATATGGTCAATTTATTATGTATCTAGTGTACACTGAGTTCACCACGTATTACGGTATAAGTAGATCGTACACTAAGTGACCGATTTGATGAGTGAGAGCGGACATTCTCAATTTGGCGTGGGCCCCCCTCCTGCGGCGGGCAAGTAGATACGATCAATGGTCGTAAAGATATTATTACAGCTACTTATTACTTAATGTACCCTTTATATATGAGGAAGAAGCCTAAGTGATAGGGTAAAACCAGGATAGTTGCCCTGGGGGTATAGTTGCCCTGATCGTAATTACTCAAGTTTCGCAGATGAATCACATGCTATTTTATTTATCTATCAAATGACTTTCCAACTACTATTAAGTGGACCGCGTCTCATGTCTCTGTGCGATTGCACGGGAACGCAAGGTGCGATCAAAGATTTTTCGGGATAGATGCCTTGTTTCCCGGCGGGTCGTCTATCCTAAATGTAATTTATATGGACTAGGCAACTATCCCATATATGGGATAGATGTCACAAAAAGTAGAGGTCCGTAGAAAACGCTAATACTCTGGAAATTTCAAAGATAATGTCTTTTACATTTAATAAATTTATAGATAAAGAACCAAAGTACTTGCCAGTTTAAAAAATAAAATATTTTGATTTATGTACTGGGAGATATAAAATGATTTCGAAAAGTGTGGCAACTATCCGGGTTTTACCCTATTATAAATGCGAATATAAACCTGTTTGTTTGTTTGTTACGCTTTCAGGCCTTAACTATACTCGACCGATCATCATGAAACTTTGCGTGCACGTTGTCAGGGTTTAGGCTGTGCGTTGATCCGTCAGTCATTCAGGACAAAGCATATTATATGTATAGATAAGGATTTACATATGGATCATTGGTAAAGAAGTCAGTGTTCATCACAAAATGTTGACCCTGACGCGGAAATCTCGCGGTTTCTTTAACCATTAGACCAACGGTGATGTCCTGATGAATGAGGGCGGCTAGTGTCATCTTAACAAAATAAATTGTTTTTTTTTTTTGTGTCACATTTTCTAAGAACCTACTAAATGTCTTTAAAGGATAATGAGTTACTTCGTTAAGATAATACTATGCGTCAGGCAAGTAGGTACTAAGAATACTTAAAGATAAAACAATTTATCCTAATAACTTTAGCCCGGGGTGACATCCGGTTATTGTACACATTCGCCGGCAATATTTTTATTAAATGCATGTAATTGTAATTGCCATATTACTTACTGTTAGTTAAAATTGCTCGTCGGCTGTACGCAATTATTGTAAATTAAGTAATTTATATAATCATTGTTAAGACTCATAGTGAGATCCAAAATGGTGTCGGGACATAATTTCTGCCTTCACCATAGCGACTTAAAAAATGAGACAAAAAAAAATACAATTACTTCGGTATATAAAGTTCCCCAAAGTAGCACTTGCACGGGATGTGAGCACACACGTCGGTGTTGTAACATCCCCCGACACTCGTTCCTGCGCAATACAGAGTGCATGTATTTAGTCGAAGATGACCAATAATTTTTGTCGACCCCGTCCGTGTTAGGTATCGAAATATTGCATTAGAAGAATTGAAAGTTTCGTGAGATATATTAATAACACTAATGAAATTAATTCACACAGTCTGCATCCACAGCTCTTACCTCTGACAAAGACTCCCAAGAGTCTTAAACAAGTCGGAATTTCGTCGTAATTTGGGTTTTTTAGAAATAAATTTTCGATTAATCAGTAACCTGTCATTATATCTCAAGTTTTATTTTAATTGAGAGTACTGGAGTCTGTTGCTTGCGCCTCTGCGCGTTGCTTGCGCCTCTGCGCTTGCGTTCTGTAATATGTATCCAAGGTTAATCATAATTTCTTCCTAGGTTTGCTTGCAGTCCATCCACGTGAATCGGGATCTTTTTAGACAGCACCTTCTGGCGCCACACTCATATCTCAAAGAGAACAATCTATTATATTATTGGTTGTAAAATTTGTCGATAATTTGTCTAAGTTTCATTATACCGAATATGTACAGTCAATAACAATCGGTCAAACCTATAGTTCCACAATTTTAAAATCACAGATATCTGTTACTGTAGTTTAACTGTGTAATATTCCCGACAGTAGGCAGGTTCAACAACTAACACTTTACTAAGTAGCAATTGGCGACCAACAACTCGATTGGCGTAGTAGGTCACCATGCCTACCCGCTAATCAAGGGGTTCTGGGTTCGATTCCCGGTGGGGGTGCACTTTGTGTGATGAACACACGTTTCCACTTTCTAATCTGCGTGTATCTATACCTATAGTACAATATATATGTAATTCTATGTTGTATATACCACGTTTTCTTGATTTCCACGACACAAGCTAATGATAGCTTACTGTGGGATCTAATAGATCTGTGTGTTGTGAAGTGTAAAAAAAAATTAAACTATTAGGTAGGTACTTTATCGGTTTTCCGTTAGTAATGATAAAGTGAAACTGATTCAGCTTATCATCTCTAATACAGCTCACGCAATCACGCAAATATAGGTATACCTACTTCGAATACAGATAACGATAGTAAAAATTTAACTAGTTGAAGTTTATGCAAATTCAACAACGCAAAGGTCACGCATAACAAACGATTATCTAACAGTGTTTTGTCATGCCCTCTCCTTCCCCCGACTCACTTGTACAGGGTTGCCACTTTCTCTAAAAATGAAATAAAATATTTTTGGAAAAAATAATAAGGGTTTTTTTGGTTCTTACTAGCTGTTCCCCGCGGTTTCACCCGCGTTAATTTCGGAGTTTCCGCGAGAATTCCGGGATGAAAAGTACCCTGTGTCCTTCTCGATACTCTTGACAACGTGCGTGACAAATTTTATGATGATCGGTTGAGCTGTTAAGGCGTGAAAGCGTAACAGACGGATAGACAGACAGAGTTACTTTCGCATTTATAATATTAGTAGGGATCAGGTTTTAATTTTTAAGGAATAGTTCCTTTAACCACAATCTAAAGTTGAAAACACCACCATTAATTTCGGTAGGTATATATGTAGAATCAATATAGATAATCTCGCCTCCAAAAAATAGTAGTTTTTTTCTACTATATATTTTTAAATTTTTTTATTTTTTTTTTTATTTGGCTACAGTGTCCCAGAATGTCATAGATATTTTTGTATCGGAACAAAGAGATTCCGGGAGAATACCGAAATCCTATTTTTAAATACCTACTTAGTCTTATCCTATAGGGTTGGTAACCCTACCTGTAGGCATACCTTACACGCAGTGAGATTTCGCACGCGACGACAATCGCGCGAAAGAACCCACTGACACACTGCCGCCACAGGTTTCCGTCAACTCACGCGCACTCGGCACATTGACCAGCAAACGTTAGTTATGTAAACCATTCCATTATAATTTAACTAGCGACCAACCCCGGCTTCGCATGGGTGTGATTTACTATTAACGTGACGTCATTTAACTATAGTAAAAACCGGCCAAGTTCGTATCAGATCACGCGCAATTAAGGGTTCCGTAGTGCTTTCAGAACCTTCAGGATTTTTCACTTCTCAGTTGAGGGCACTTTTTACGACTTTGTATATCACTAATAGTTGAGAGGTAAGTTATTATCCCACCAAAAACATTTTCATGTAAAATGATGCCAAGACGAGCCCACGGTCAAAAAGTTATCAGATCTCATGTAGAGCCAAGCTTATAACTCTACACACCCTAACTCTACAAGGCCTAACTTCTCAAACTCTACACCTTATTCAGAATATGTGGCTATATACCCCACAAGCATGCCCTAATCTTCAGTTCCGTCTAGACCTAGAGTTTAAAATATGTAGAGTGCCGAGCCAACTTAATATAATCAACAAATTTTCCACATGCATCGGCTTATAGCATGCACCTTCTGCGAAATAATAAGGATTTCGTTTTTTTGCCATTCGGCAACAGAATCCCAAAAAGCACTTTGACTTTTATGCCGGCTGTACACGCTCGCCGAGACACACCGAGACAGGGCGAGGACCAGTGTGTGTATGGTGCTCTTATCTCGTCTCGCCCTCCGTCGCATCGCCTAAAGGTGCGTCCACACTCGTGACAATTTACCGAACATTTTCCAGTGACCGTATTAGAAACACGTGTCAGTCTCGCAGTGTGGACGTCATTTTGTACGCGAATATTTGTTACAAGCTGCAGTATGATTAAAATCCATTCCGAACACTGGAGAAACTGCTTGACACGGAATAAACGGCAGGACAATGTATGGAGGATGGAGTACGGAGCCGGGCCCAGTGTGGACGCTGATTTGTGTACTGTCACGCATGTCGAAAGTCGGTTTTTTCAAAGCATGTTCGGTATTGTCTGCGTGACCAGGAGACCTCCACACTTGCATTTATGACACGCGTCGAAGTACGCCAGAGGACACAGACACAGATACGGGGTAGGAGTGGAAACGGAGTGGATCACGTCGTGACGTGTCTCGGTCGGTACGTCCCCCCGCCCGCACCTCGCAGCCTCACTGTTTGCACATTTACGCAGAGTACGACACCATGCGTCTACATTCATCGTACTTGGTTTGTGACCGTGTCAACACAACCTAGATCGTCCACATTTAGCGTAACATGTCCTGTACGATGCCACGTAGTCTGGTTCGTCGTCAGGTCACAAGTGTGGACGCACCTTAAGCCGGTCTCGATCGCTTGTCGGTTTTTGCGACTGAGTCGTAACTCGTAGGGTCTCGTTGGCTCTTGCGAGGAAAACGAGAGCGAGGTGTACGACACACTCGTTTTATTTAGTTGGCCGCTAATTGTTTTATTTATTAAATGACTAGTTGTGCCTCGCTGTTTCACCCGCGTGAGTTTTGGAATTCCCGCAGGAACTCCAAATCAGTCTAATTAAGAATAACAATTTTAATTTATTTATTATATTCGAATTCATTAAAGTATAATGTAAAAACTTAGAGGCTATTTCGTAAAGCAATGCAATTATGTCAGAACGCTCAACATTATACTACAGATGCATATTATGACTCTATCGGCCGCACTCAGAGTCGACTTTAATGATTACTTAGTTAAGTACAGATTTTTAAAACAAAATTTCCGCAATCAGAGATGTTCAGTAAATTAATGTTAATTGGCATTTAATGAGATGTAACTTAATTAGTTAAATGCCAATCAACATTAATTTATTAAACTTGTCTGATTTCGGCAGTTTTGTTTTAAAAATCTATACTTAACTAAGTAATCATTAAAGTCAACTCTGAGTGCGGCGGTATGTTCCGTTCTCAATTAATTATTGTGCTTCCAACTAATTGATATTTATTTTGACTTTGATTCGTTCTTCTTGTAATATAATAAAGACAATTTTGTGTTGACAAGTTTTATTTTAACACTTTGCCTTGAACGTAAAATTGAAAATTAAAACATACTAAACTAAACATCATGTCCGCTTAATTGTATCAACTATCTCGTAAGTATTTCAAATACCATGGAGTGAAAGTATAAAACAAATTCAAAGACTATAAACCTCCACTTACCACGGTTCTTGAACATTAAATTATTGCTTTAAATGAGGCTGCAATAAAAATAATAAAAATAAGCTATCAATGACGTTTACTACTGTATGTTTTATATTTGTTTTAGTAGGTATGTGGTTTACTTACAGGTTGTATAAAATAAGCGCCACATTCGAACCGATTTTTTCTATTACATTGACAGTTACATAAATGTCTCACCTTTGCATTCCAACACTGACTATAGCTATATTTGTTAACACACGTTGTAATTATTAGATATTCCTGACATCAGATATTTCAAAGTAAGAATATTATGGAGCTTCGAATCCGACTCTGATAAGTCGGAACCTCCGATTGATTTTACACTTTTGATTCGAATTTATATTATCTGTGGTAATACTGCCGGTTTACACATCTCTCTTCTGCTACCACCTTCGACTCGGACTCCGACTGCGATTTCGACTCCGACTGCGGTTCCGACTCCGACAAACCGACTCTGACTTCACTTCCGTTACATTCCTACTCTAAAGTGTTCCTGCGGGAACTCCGTAATCACTGAGAGAAAAATAGCCGTTTGTTTGGGAAAATTCGCGACCGAGAGTTCCCCACCGAAGATCGGTCACATCAGTATTTCTGCTACCGGTGTTCGGTTGGGCATCATATTTGGTCAGTAAACTCTTCTGTAGTTCGCACATTATTGACAATGCGCGGCGTCGGTCGCTGCGTCTGCTGGCTACTGATATTGTGTCGTCAAAACATCTTTTGGTCATCTTGATTGATTTCTCTCCGTGATCGACGCGGGTCGAGCATAAGAACTAAGCAAACGCAGCCGGTATAGATACGACACTAATTTTGAGTAGTTATAAGACTAATATTGAATATCAACCACAATGAAAATGATATCTTTGTTATAAAATTTTAAATGTATAGGTTTGAAGAAAAATTAATTTATAACATATTCGACGCTTGAAAGGCAAAACTTAGGTATTTATCAAAGGAGAACAATGAGCTGAAGTTCAAATATTTAAAATATTTAACAACATTTAACTTTCCCTACCATTTTAGGTGAAAAAGATGAGTCATAAAAACCATTCTAATCCAACAATAGGCTATTTGACTAATTTTTTTAGTCCATCTTGTAGATTATTAAAAGATGTTGGACACGTATTTTTCTTTTTTACGTAATCAAAAAATAACGGCGATACATTGAGTTGAAATTTCGCGTGACGTCACTTACCAGTGCAGTTTGTATGGCGGCTTGTAGCAGTAAGTGACGTCACGAGCCCCTACCCTAAACTTTAATGCGCTTTATCTCTGTGTATTTTCTTTTATTTGAAAAATAAAAAAATACGTGTCTAATGATTTTAATTATCTAACTGATGGACTAGAATTTTGATTTCCAAAAGTCTTCAACATCCCTATTAAGTAGATAGATATACTATAAGGATTTCATTTAAAATCAAATATTATATTGTAATTTTAAATCACTCTCCTATGAAGTTATATCGCTAGCTTTAAATTAAATCCCAATCACATTAACTACCTATTGCCCCAAAAATATTGTGACGCAATCCAAGTAGTACAGAGACGCGGTAGTCAACGAACTAGTGGTGGTCGGTTACCTGCCGCAAGTTTGCGAAACTCGCTATGTACGTCGCCTGCATAGTTACGTCACGATTGCCATTTGAGATTGAAGAATACGAGCGTACCATAGTTTAGTGCGTTATTTTTTTGCCGATACTTACAAGTCATTACTAAAACAAAAAAATAATTCATATGGATTTTCCAGTTAGTGGAAGAACATAGGTTAATCGTTTTCTTTCTATTTTTGGATATCATTGACTGTGTCGTTAATAAAATTACGTAGTGACTAGCTGTGCCCTGCGGTTTCACCCGCGGTAATTTCAGAGTTCCCGCGGGAATTCCGGGATAAAAAGTTCCCTATGTCCTTCTCTGTACCCTTGACAGCGCGCATGCCAAATTTCATCCAAATCCGTTCAGCCGTTTTTGCGTGATTGAGTAAACGTATGCGAGGATAAGAGCTCGAAAGCGCATTTTCATCCGACTTGCTTCAAATTTATCGTCTCTGCTCAGCTCCTATGTCTTAGCGTTATGTTATATAGCCTATATAACCTGCCTAAGAAGAGTATGGACTACAATCGTACCAAGTTTGGTTAAAATCCCTTCAGTAGTTTTTGACCCATGCGTGCACATACAGACAGACAAAAAATTTACTGATTGCATTTTTGGCATCAGTATCGATCACCATTCATCCTTCAATATTAATTTTGAATATATATTCAATGTACAGAATTGACTTTACAGTTTTATTATAAGTACAGATGTAAGTAAGTAGGTATGATAATTTTTTCAATGTTATTTTACGAAATTGTAACACAGGTACCTATCTTAAAAATAATATAAGTATGCTTATTTAAATAAAATTATCTCTTGCCATTATGTTTGGAAGTATCTACGAGCTAAGGAACACAAACATAAAAGGTACCTACTTAAATATAGGAGACGAACGATGCGTCAAGTCTCTTTTCCTGTTTGACCACAGCGGATGACAAACAGTGCGGTGCCATCACACAGACATATGCTTCGATTAGATAAGAATATCTGGCGATGAGTTTACAGTAGGTACCTTCAGTTTTTTCGAGTTTAAAAACTTTGACATCTAATTAATATGAATGTCAACTGCGAAAAGTCAAGTCAACTGTGACAAGTTTGAAATTATGCGATGCAATTTGTCGCTATCGAGGTGCAGAGACCAGATAATAAAGGCAAACCCAATTAATTTTGAAGCGGTTGATTACGAGGTATCGGGTCTTTTACTAGTGCCAAATGATTGCGATCATTCGACTTAATATTCTACTCTAAATAGTGTATTACAGACTATTAAGACTAGGTCTATAATAGGATATGATCTTAAAATGTGACTACACCATTCTGTAACACTTTATATAGAACGTGTTATCGTTGGATATTGGTACGTTCCTTTAACGTCATTCGTTGTTTTGTAAATTCTCTGAATCGCCACACAAGTAGGTAGGTAATTAGGTTTACCTATTACTTTAAAGTTTAAACTGTCCAAAAATACAAATGAGTCAACACATGGTCACTGTGGAAGTACCTAAAATGCGACCGATTGTGAGTTAATAGGTGTGTAAATAGGTAATACATAATTATATCATTAAGTTCCAAGGAAGGAGAAAAAAACATACGGCACGTGGTTTCAAACCAGAAAGTTTGTTCCAACGAGAAAGAATTGACAGATTTTTTGTTTGTTTTACAATAATACGAACTTCCATAAAGGTTCGCTTACGAATTAATCTTTTATTATAGAGTTTTAAAAATGAATATTTGTTCGTTCATTCGTATATTTCTATTCATTCATTTAAACTACGATGAAACTTTGGTGAAAAGACACAAGCTTGCGAAGATTTTTCTAAGGTCTAATTAAAGTAGGTACCTATTTAGATCTTCAGGGCGGGGCAACTGCACCCAGTGCCCCCCTGGATTCGCGCCTGAATCTAAATGTGTCAATATTCACTGACATCTGACAGTTACTATCAGCTCGCATAGACCTTCCGAAACGCACACACAAGCCGGCCGCCTTTATAGGTACTTATGGAAAAGTGCTTAAATCAGTTCATTTGTATTGACTATGGAAAGTCACTTGGGTAAACAATCCGGTTCGAGCCCGGGGCTTGGGTTTAAACTTGATAAACGTCCAGAAGTTTACGGACTTTTATTGAGTTTAAGCCCATGTACCGGATTTCAACCGGGTCAATTGTCCATCTATAAGACGTCACAGGGCTGCTTTGAAGGCTCCACGCAACGACATCTACCAGAGACTGCACGTATTTTATTGCCATCGGCAGAGGGTGAAGAACCTTTTTATTATACGTATCCGAGGACTAACTTGACATAGTTGGTCGCAGATTCTATAGATGGCGCTTTCGTGTACCAAAAACTAGTTTTACAATGTTGTAAGTAGTCTGCATTTTTTATCAAAATTTGCTTATTATCATTTTCCAACCACTTGCTGGTATCCGATTGAGATGAAATTTAGCATTAAATAAAATAAAATAAAATAATAATCCACTTCACAACACACAGATCTACTTGATCCCACACTAAGCTATAAGCTTGTGTCGTGGAAACCAAGCAAACGTGGTATATACTACACATATTATTTCATATATATTATACTATAGATATATACATATATACATTATATAAGTAAGTTCAATGACAATCCAGTTTTATGGACACCATCCAACAGATCTGGTAATGGATGTGGGATATAAGTATAGAGACTAACTTCCTGGGGGGCTAAGATGCGCAACACGATAAAATTTTATCGAGCCATTTTATCGATTCTCGTCGACAAAGCCATACAATATGTCGACGAGAATCGATAAAATGGCTCGATAAAATTTTATCGTGTTGCGCATCTTAGCCCGGCTGATCACAAAATGTTAGGACACTTGAATTTGGGCTAGTTTGTTTGGTTTCCATTAGTACTTTCCATTATACCGTGTAGATGACGAGGCCACGGAGGGTCTAAGTCTAACTTAAGATATGTATAGATACCTACCTGGAAGATTGCGACTGGAACTCCCTAATGGAAATTGCCGACAGGGAAACAATCTTGTCCTGGCTCGTTTGTTTTGACCCTTTGTGTACCCTTGCCTAAGTTTTTACCTCATGACAAAGCTTATTAAAAATAAACTATTTATCAATGACAGAAGTCCGAAATCGATTATCCTTACTAATATGTACCTAATATAAATGTGAAAGTGAGTTTGTTTGTTACGCTTTCACGGCTAAACGGCTCATCCAATCACCACGAAATTTTGCAGACAAGTTTTCAGGGGTGTAGAGCCTTAAGGAAATAGGCTACTTTTTATTACGGAATCCCACGGGAACTCCGAAATTAACGCGGAAAAAACGACATTAAATTTTGCATACTACCTACACGTTGTCAAGGGTACTGGGTAGGTGCAGAAAAAATATAATAATTATTAAGTACCTATGTAAGTACTTTAATCTCGGAATGCCCGCGGGATCTCCGAAACTAACCACGGGGAACAGCTAGTTGAAAAATATATTCTGGATAACACATCGTCGACATTCAACATTCGCTGCATCCGGATGAATCCCTCGAACTTCACCAGACTGTCAGCCATCTTGTTTATATACTGGTCAGTACTTGAGAGATACCTGGCGAAAAATAAGCCCTACCCACTGCCACTTGTTTGAAATTGCATAATGCTACTCTTTGAGCCATGTCGATTACATTTTGGTCCTCCTACGGATATTTAGACAGCATCAAAAATGTGTAAACACTTTAGTCAAACGTTTAACTTTATTATGGTAGGTAGGTAGATACATACTATTGCGGTAAGATTCAACGACTGGTAATATTGATTATATATTTCTTCTGCTGACTGTAGGTACATATGTAATATGTATATCATAAACAGTTTTTGACAGAACAGTTGGCGCATTGGTTATGTTTGGCGCCTGCCTTTGTCGCGGATTATGGTTAGGGTATATATGAGGGGGTATTTGCAGCAACAACAATAAAACTGCTATCTGGTCCTATCCGATCCGCCGCTCTGTTTAGTTGGGACCAGTTGGCGATGTGTGATAATGTCCAAACATCAGGTATTTATTTATTTGTCAATATACAAATTTACATTGTCTATAACCGTGCAACACCTGATTACACTGAAAAGTTAAGTGATAATAAAGTTTGCTCGGTTAAAAATTATTTAAAACAGCGTACCTAATTAAGCTCCGGTTTAAAGACGCAAGTTTTGTTATATTATGTTCTAGGTTTTTCCTAGAATCCAGGTAATAAATAGGTCCAGCCTAGAATTATTACTGAGACTAAAAGTTGAGCATAGCTAAGTTACTTGTAGGTACCATTAGAACTAGCAGCACCACAGTCCACAAGTAATGAACAACAGACGGGCATGGATAAAAACACATTATAAACATAATAACACTAGCTTAATTATACCATTATCATATTGTTTACACCTCTTGTACTGAAATTAATACCATAAAACTCTCAAGTGGAAACCTATCCATTACCGTAAGCATAAATCTTGCGTCAACAGCTACCACCCTGCGCTTATAATATCGTGACCCCCTATCCCCCTAATTTGGGTGGATTCGTTAAGGGTGCAACTTTACCGTTTATTATTTGGGGGTGTGGGGACTACCCGGCCGATGCCAGCGACGAAGGGTGCGTTTTCAATGTCACTGGCGTTCGTTGGCCGCTGCGGAGGTCGCTTGCACTAAACCTTATAAATAACATATTTTTACTTGCTTACGATTAATACAGTGATAAGCTATATTAAACTTTATCTACCTGGATATACACACCAAAATAGAGGCGTTTATTTAATATTATATAGAGCTGTTGCTGTGTTACCGGCTGTCACTGAAAGGCGTGACAGACAACATGACGTGTTTTCAATATTTTACAGATTAAGCAATTTTCAAACAGAGGCTTTGTCGAAACAACAAATGGTAGGTATGGGATGAGGTGGAAGTTATAATATTTCGTTTCGATTTCAGTAGAGGAAAAAACAGGAATTATTCGGAATCGTATTTTTAATAAAACAAAGTAACGAAACAATTTAACGTAAACAGTTGGATTTAAAAGGAAATAATTATTTATCCATTAATTTGGAATCGTAAAAGTTTTGAGTGTTTTCTTATTTAATTCAAAAATTGTAAAAAAAACGGGACTTGCTTGATGAACTTTGAAATGCGCGATGGGGACTCGAGTAGATTCCAGTAGATATTCCATTTCAGCGAAAGCTGGGCATATTTCAAAGGATTCGTTAAGTCTCTTGTAATAAGAAAACTTCGCGAGAAATATTTTCTAATTTTTTTCTTGAGATAGAAAAAATTGCTCACAAGAGCGATTTCGTTGAGGTGTTGTCTCGGATTTTCCAATAGGAATGGGATATTTTTTCGATGGAGCTAAAGAAGTCGATGTTTGTGCACTTTTTACAAAAAATGGGAGTGCAGGTAGGTACCTATATGTATAGGAGTTGTGGTTACTTGTTGAGATACACAGTCACGGACCAACAGAAAAATAAAAATGTTTTAACTATTTAATAACAACATAGGTACCTAGGTAAGTATTTCAATTTGATTTATTTAAATTGATTCTACTTCTGGAAAAAAACACTTGTTCTCTTATCAGTACCTACCTACCTATCGATTTGTCCAAAAAATATCTTAGGTTTCATAATGAAAGTAACCAAATGTGGAATAGAAACCCTAACATGGAATACCAATATTTCTCGTAAACGAATAATCCTGGCTGCACAAAACGGTCATCCTCCATATCTTCACGGAAAAAAATTCTGGTTAGGTACTGTGACGAGAATTTGGTACACTCTACCATGTTTAAGAGTTCTATAATTATGTGACAACTCTACAGATAATAAACTCTAGATTTGCATGTTGCCCGTTCCAATATGAAAATTATCCATTACAATGAAATATTGTCAGTTACAATAAAAATTAAAAAAAAAATGTAACCATTACAAATAAAATAGCTGAATGTACCACAAATAGTACGATCAACTATTTTATAATGTGAAGACTGACTAGAAGATTCGTAAAAAATATTTTTTTTCTGCGTTCTAATCATTATACCTACTCGCGTACACTCGCGACAATCCACTAATCAATTGAGATAATATTGTACCTTGACAAGGTTTTGTTTTATCGCTGTGACAAAAGTTTTTAAGGTAAGGTAAAACTATGAATTTTCCGATATGTGATACTTATCACTTTACTTAACTTACTTACTCTCACTTAAAGTAACTTTACTTTTAGATAAGTTTGAAATGTCCGAATATGGACAGTCCGTGGCCGTGGGGTATTAATATTATGGTCTATTCCATATTTGGATTGATGCTTCAAATTTTACTCCTAGTCAACACATAGAACAAGAACCAGAACTCTCGACTACCAGTTACGCTGGCACCCTAAGCCTATTATTTGTCTTATCTCGGCTCTAGGCACATGGTGATGAGTTCGATACTTGGATTTGGGATCTTCTAGTATCTCAGGTAAATTAAAGTTTACTGTTCATAGTTTTGTAGTATTTCACCCGGATTTTTTATTTTATTTTTTAACAATATTTTACTTCGGAGTTCCCGCGGGAAATCCAAAACTCACGCGGGTGAAACCGCGGGGCACAGCTCGCTAGTTACAATATAATAATATTGTTCATATACGCCTAGATTTAATACGCCTAATCAGTGTACAAGCTCATTTATAAAACATGAAATCAAAATTAGATAATTAGGTGGTAATTTCCCCTTATGCGCTTTACAATATTT
This sequence comes from Zygaena filipendulae, assembly GCA_907165275.2. Lineage (NCBI taxonomy): Eukaryota > Metazoa > Arthropoda > Insecta > Lepidoptera > Zygaenidae > Zygaena > Zygaena filipendulae. The sequence continues at coordinate 10,105,249 of OU015652.1, read as the reverse complement.
TAATACTATATCATATTAATATCTTCACGCCCAGAAATATAAAACTGCAGGTTTTGAAAAACGCCTGTTCAAAACCACAATATCGCACAATCGTCGAATGCATTGTTCAGACGTCATTATAATATGAATATCGACGCCGCCAGAGCCCCGCCCCCTCCCAGCTCAGCCCAGACGCATCGCTGTAATTCAGTCAGAGTTTCAGGCTTCAGACGACCCTACCAAGGTCGCAGACGGCCCACGCACACACGCACAGAGACACGCACACGCTCCTGTTGAAGTACCTGCGCGCCCGGTCCATACTGTGCCTCGCCTTGTGGTCGGCCATTAAACTTTTGTTGCGGTAGGTATGCGTTTAGTTTCTTTAAAACACCTATATTCTGTTTTTGTCGGCGCATCATCGATTTTAATGTTAGTCTACACTCTCCAGACTTTGGTCACGACCGGTGATGTTGCATTTTTTCGAAGCAAATTTTTAATCTATTTATTCTTCCTGTAAAATTAAAAATTGTATAACCGTACCAGCGTTGGCTAAATTACCTCCCAAAAAATATCTATGTAGTTAAAATCTATTTTCCCAAAATCTTTGATTAATATCCTGCAGTACGCGTGCCATGGTTGACAATTTATCTTGCGATAAGTTTGTGAGTGGGTCCTGTTTTACGACTCTTCTTGAGGCATGAATCACTGGCACAAACACTTTATTGTGATTTAGTGTATCCACTTGTATTACAATGAATGCCTTTTACGTGCAGAAGTTTCTAATTCATTAAATTAAAAAAGAAAAACTTACTGCCAGAAGTCTGTTTTAAAAAAAGAACATGTCTGTACCCCTGGTGGGACTCGAACCCACAGTCCCCGGCTTAGGAGGCCGATGCCTTATCCATTAGGCCACAGGGGCTTATAAGTCCATGAGCCAAAGTCGTTTATGGTTTCATTAAAAAAAAACGGGACGGTTAGGGATCCGTATTTAAAAATGTCATTCACCACAGCGGTTGTGGATGCCACACAAAAGATATTTTTTTTCTCTTCATAATCACTGCATTTATTACAAAGGGATATTGATGACGTGATAGCATCATCTAGCACATAGCGTACATGCCAGCGAGCGTTATTCAAGGGTGCTCGTTGCATGGAGAGTACTAGGCGCTCGGATGCATTCAAAGGTTTAAAGTACCTTCCCCTTTCCCGTCTATCTACTGTGTAACAAACAAACCGCGCTGATTCAGACCTTTTGAAAAATTTTACAATTTTTTTAGCTTTTCCATTTTTTTATACATTTCCTTCAAGAAACAATTATATATTGAATATATTGAAAGAATATATTGTATATTTAGTAAGTGTAAGGTTTATTCGATTATAAGTAAATATTATAAAATAACAAATTCCATCTATGAACTTCTTATTGTGTTTGGCTGTATGGCTTTGCCTTAATATACATTTATGAGTAGATACGTTAATGCACTTGTGCATAAAATTCGATTACGTGCAGCCTATATCCTGCACAAACAAGCACTTTCAGAACATGAGAAGTGAAAAATAGATTTTAAAAAAAATTTAAGTACCTACTAGTTAATTTTTTTTATCTGCTGCATCCTAATATTATTATAAATGCGAAAGTGAGTTTGATTGTTTGTTTGTTTGTTACGCTTTCACGGCTAAGCGGCTCAACCGCTCACCACAAAATTTTGCATACACGTTGTCAGAGCTATAGAGAGGGACATAGGCTACTTTTTATCCCGGAATTCCCGAAACTAACGCGCTAACTAGTAAATAAATAAAAAAAAAAAAAAAAAAAAACATTATATATTATACAAAGTGCAAAACCTTTTGATATGTACCTATAGATACAAAGCCCTTGCCTTCTTAACTTTCAGGGAATCTAATCAATCGACATTTTTACATGTATAGGGCTTCTCTACGAAGGGCGTCTGGTCCGGAATATTATACCTACTTAACTATTTATATTTCAGGTTTTACGCTTTAGAGCTAAAATTAATATAGTACACGTACATCCAAACGGTATTTTTACTTTAAGTAGATAATATGGTTCGTCTGGCTATAAACAAGTGCTCAATTGGTAATGCTGGTCCAATCTTATCGCAGACAGCCTTGACGGGGCCGTGATATGTATCATAAAAGAGAGTGACAAACTTATGTAGTTTATAACTGGAACAATATTGAGAAACCATATCAAATACTGTTCATGGAAAAGTCTTGATTACAAAGCTTCGCTCGCTTAACATGGCTGCTGCATGCGCCAGAAATATGGACAAGATACTTGGTCATTTGTTGTAACTGTAGCCTGAGAGAAAATTTTGGGCTTATTCGGTAAAGTTTGCGACCGAAAAGTTCCCCACCGAAGATTGGTCAACAGTATTTCTGCTACCAGTGTTCGGTTGGGCACCATATTTGGTCAGTATACTCTCTTATAGTTTGCACATTATTGACATCGTGTGGGGTCGGTCACTGTGCCTGCTGGTCACTGATATTGTATCGCCAACATATCCTTCGGGCAACGAAGGGCGACCGAAACCTCTTCGGTCTGATTGATTTATCTTCGTGTAGTAAGAAAAGGCGACGACGGTGCATGTGATTACTTCACTGGTGGAATTTTAAAAGGCTAAAAGACTCTCAGATGGTGAAAATTCAGATCCAGGGTCGTTACTTTATAGGACTTTTTTTAGTATACATAAATCATAACGATTCACAGAAAACTTTGCACACTATATCAACGGGTTCTACGAACACCTAATAGGAAAAAGACAACTTTACAGCTGAATCAATCTAAAGGTTCTTATGCATGATGTCACTTGCATCAATTTACTAATTTGTATCCTCGAAACTATTATAGTTGATATTTTAAAATAAATTTAACAGCCTTGCTATTGACGCAAAAAAATAGTTTTCCTACAATTTTGGATTGCATTAGTATACGTAGAACCCGTCGATATTATGTCAGCAATTCTCATAATCAGGTCAGTGACCAGTGTAAATGCAGTGGTTTATCTACCGAAGGGCTAGACGTTGCTGTGTACCGGGGTCCAAGCTCAGGGGTTCATCGGACCCTGCCTGACCAGCGAATCGTGGCTTTTTGTATATACATACGTAGGTATATCCATATTTTGACTGGATCTCACCTAAAGAGTAGGTAACAGTTAGTACTTAAGTTCCCAATTTTTTTGGACCAGGGCCTTTGGATAGCAAGGCTCCTGCGTAAATGGCGTCCTCAACCCTAGGGTAAAATTTATACGTAAAAAGTCTAAACTCTAACCCGTGGTCACTATGCAAGCTGCTTGCACTGATAAATAAGTAGTCTAAGCATGTACTGGTTACTAAATACTTTGTTCTTTTCATTATATAAGTGATTTAAATGAAATTATAACAGTCAGTATAACAGAGGTCTAATAAGACCTCTGTATCCATGCACGATAGTTTACACTATGCATTGTGCAAGTAGGTACCTCAACACGCGTGTTACTGGTGAAATGTACAAGCACTTTAAATGAAATACATGTAATCTTATGTTTGAATTTAAACGTTCAGTGAGGCCATCGATGTAAAAAATACGGGTATTTAGTATTACAATGACTGAGGTACATTTTTAGAATGAACACATACATAAATCAAGCTATGACACTTTTGATTCTGTCACTGCATGTACGGGTATAAAAAATTAAAACAAATAATTATCTTTTATTTATTCTGATTCATAAATTATCTAACCGTTTAACAAACAACAAATCCTCTGTCATTCTCGATACGTGGGACGGCACATGACACCTATTTTGAAGTATTTAGTATTTGTAGTGTTTATTTATTTTCGTTTTTATTCCATTGGGATTCGCTTTAGCAATTACATTAGGTAGGTGTATATTGCGAGACAGTGTCAATCAGAGCGACACAGTGTCAAAAATAGAATGTTTTTTATATTTGTTATATGTATGTTAGTTTGTATGCTTTAGTTATTTATCTATGGGCCCATGTTGCCTGATAACAAAACAATAAATAAATAAATAAATAAATAAATAAATAAAATATTATGTTTCAGTGATAGAAAGCTACACTGTCCTAAGTATACATTTTAGAGTTTCCGATTGACTCCCGTAATTCACGCAGGTGGTACCGCGGGAGAATTATTAGTTTTCAATAAGTCCATTATAAAAAGTTAAATTCTTATAGAAGCAGATCTTTTGTCTACACTTTAAAAAGGACTTATAAAATTTTCAGTATCCATTATACACAGATTGCTAATCTCCTCAACTCACACAGATATACGTTATGTACGTTATAGGTGCTCAGACTAACGATTTCACTAGCTGGGCGAGACGCAGCGACCTTGAGATCTTGCACTTCTACTTGTGAACTACCACCCTAAACTCCTTCCTCTCCATCCCACCCATCGGACCTGACTCCAGTCTGTGCCACAGAATAAAGTATTTTAATATAGCTACATAAACAGAATGGCCTCTGACTCGCCACAACATTTGTTATATATCTTTTAATAATTTCAGATTCCAAGTCACATTTTGAAATTTATTTTATTATTATCTAGCTGTTCTCCGCGGTTTCACTCGCGGGAATTCCGGGATAAAAAGTACCCTATATCCTTTTCTGTATCCCTGACAATGTGCATACAAAATAATATGATGATCAGTTGAGCCGTTAAGGCTTGAAAGCGTAACAAACAAACAAACAAACACACTTTCGCATTTATAATATTAGTAAGGATTTCTTCCATGCTACACATTCTCCATCTGCTGAATACACATGCAAAGTACTAACCTTTCTCTATGTACTTATCTAATAATTTTTTGAAATCTATAATGCCTGTGAAATGAATACTCAAATTGACAGGTGCAGGATTATTTAAACAAGTTTGTAATTAGTATTCTAGAAAAGTAAGTTTGTTCCTTTGATTTTTGTTCATTGTTCTACGAGTAGGAATTTTCTCTATACCGTATGATGTAGGTGCCTAAGTAGATCAAAATGTATGTTTGAGAATAGTCTTTTTCTTTTATTTTTTCGAGCAAATGCTCTAATTTACCCAATACTTCCTTTGCTGGCGTCCGTCCCGAGTATATTTCCATTCTCAAATTTCTCATTCTAAAGACCATGAATTTTAAAAACTCTGGCTTCGTGGCATTTACTATAAACATTTCGTTACGTTCATGAATGTTTTTTTTGCATGTACAAAAATCACCCAGTGACATTATTTTCATTGTTTTTTCATACTAAGCTGAATTATTTCCCCTTCTATCTGTTCTGTGGTTTTACCTCATCTCTCCCCGCCGCGCGCCGTCGCTGTAACTTTCATCTGTCCGCACTCCGCAGGTACTGCCGCTAGCTGCCTGGTTTGCCTGCTGCCTGCAATCAGGCGTTATTCATTTGTATTAGTTTATCAAGGACGAGGGATTTTTTGCGACCAATATTGTGTTTACAAAGTTGCAACCTTTTTGTGTTGTTTTTTGTGCCTGTTTTCTAAGTTTATTGTATCGAGGATATACCTACTTATACAATTACGTCATCGTTAAGTTACATTATTGAAAATTTTGTTTGTCTATTTAGCTGCAGTCTAGTCTTGTACCTAGTGCGATGTGCCAAAAACCGTTCGATTTTTTAAAAGCTTCATTTAAATTGCAATCCTACTAATATTTTAAATGTGAAAGTGTGGATGTTTGGGTGTTTGTTACTCAATCACGCAAAAACGGCTAAACGGATTTGGATGAAATTTGGCATGCACGTTGTCAGGGGTACAGAAAAGGACATAGGGGACTTTTTATCCCGGAATTCCCACGGAACTCTGACATTACCGTGGGTGAAACCGCGGGGCACAGCTAGTGTTTTAATATAGTAGGAAGCAGACGCAGTGGCGAATGGTGATATAAAATGTTATCAGCAACACTTTAAAGCATGAAGTATCATTTCTGTAGATTGAGATTAAAAGCAATCTGCTTTAGTAGATGTTATTTAAATATTATTTGAAATATTGTTGGTTCATTAGTCTTATATGATTAATTCCGTTATTAAACAGGCCTTGAAAAGTTTTTTTTTTCATATTGTTTATGATAACTCAGAGGTTTAACGCCATCAATCATGGAGATTTCGAATAAATTAGGCAGAGTAGGAGGTCGGAACAATATTTTACTGTCTCGAAGTGAGCAAACTTGCTCAAGGCGAAGCATGTCTTTGAAGAAATTAGTTAGCAGGGACCTTTATTATTTACAAAACTAATTTTAGTAACTAACCGTCTCGGTGGATGTAGGTTTTGTGTTAGAACCTAGAACTACAAAATATACCTTTCATCTGGTTATTTTCATGTTTTGATATAATTCATAATATAATAAAAAGTGAATTTAATTTCATTATTCGTCAGTTAATGCTTTATAACTATGTACCATTCATTACGTTGCAATTTTCATGTTCAAATTTTCATGAAAACTTGGGAAACTTTTCCCAAGTTTGTAACGACTTCTTATACGGCACCTAGCTAATACTGAGTTGGTGACCCTTTCGGCAGAGCATGCAAGAAATATATATTATTATTGTGTACAAATTTAGATTAGACATTGCTTATGTTTGTTTCTTTTTCTTGTGTGTTGTGATGAAATAAATGTATTTTCTTCTTCTTCTTCTTCTTCTTATACCCTACCTACTACCTAGCTACCTACCTCAGTCTCCACTAAGTAAATATAAAGTCAGCTTATATGTCTGACAGAAATAATTTAAAGAGTGAATATTAATTTGCAACAAACTTAATAAATGTAAACAAACATAGTTACCTTGAAAATAGACGGCAGTGTGTCGAGCTGCAAATGTCAGATGGCAGGGCTGTTAGGTCGTCTTGTTGCCCTGTCAATAGAGGAGTTCCTCAAGGATCAGTACTTGGGCCAATACTATTTATACTGTATAGTGCAGATATCATCAGGAACATAGGTCACTGCAATTTCCATCTATACGCAGATGACCTTCAGTTGTATCTCTCGTTCTTGCCTGGTGAATGTGCAGAGGCTGTGGGTAAAATTAATTGTGATCTGTCACAGGTCTATCAATGGGCAAAATCAAACTCACTGGTTCTTAATCCTAAAAAGTCCAAATATATTATAACAGGCACTAAAGTGGGCCTTCGTAAGCTATCCAATATGCGCATAGATATCAGGGTGGGCGGTGAGCTTGTCTGACCATCGACAGTAGCCTGCGTTTTGAAAGTCAAATATCTGAGTGTGTGCGTAATTGTTTTTATCGATTAAAATTATTATATAAAATACGTCCATATTTAAGTGAACAAGTGCGGGTCAGCTTGTGTGAGTCCATTATACTCTCTAAACTTAATTACTGCGATGTAGTGTATGGGCCATGCTTGCTGGCTCGAACTGAAAAGCTAGTGCAACGCGTACAGAACGCCTGTGCGCGTTTTTGTTACAATATACCTCCCCGCTCACATGTTACCCCATTCCTTAACTCTTCGAATCTTTTAAAAATGAAGGCGCGTAGATATCTTCACCTTGCAACCTTGCTCTTCGGTGTCATACGCTTACATAAGCCGCAATATCTTTATGACAAACTGATCTGGGCGGAAGACCTCTCCCGGTACCCAAGCAGGGCTTGTACCTTTGTTTTTGTCACACCAAAACACAAAACTATGGCATTTCGTGGGTCTTTCCGATATGCTGCCTCTCGGTGTTGGAATGATCTTCCTCCGCCCTGTCGTGCTTTTAAAACGGTGTTTAGTTTCAGATTGGCACTTAAAAAGCACCTCCTTTATGTTCAACGGAGCTAAATGAGGTGGCGGGGCGGGGGTGGTCACCCAAACTGTATTTATACAAGTTTATGTGTTTTCTTTCTTCTTCTATTATGGGTTTATTATCATAATATTGTTTTATAATAGTACTGGCTGTCCCGCGCGGTTTCACCCGCGATACTTTAGGAGTTTTTGTGGGCACTCCGTATTGCAATGTGGCCTGTGTTGCTCAGGGATGGTGTGGCTTTCTAATGTTGAAATAATGTTTTGGATCGGTCCAGTGGTTTTTGAGTTGAATCGTAACAAACATACAAACAAAAAGTCAAATCTTTCCTCTTTATAATATTTGTATAGATGTACAAAATTATTTTTTTCCTTGTGTATACTATTTATGGTACCATTTATGTATATTATGTATTGTATCCAGTATCGTATAGGTATATCGTATTATGTCATTTTTGTATATAGTAATTTATGTATTATAATCAGATTATTGTAAGTAACGGTGTCCGAGACGTCACGTATTTATATATATTTATTGTTATTTTATTCTATTTTTTGTTTAGTTTTATAGTTCATTTTTTTTATTGTAATTTTGGTTTTATAGTTTATTTTTTACTTTTATTTATTTTTTACCGCGGTTCCGGCTGAAAACCAGCGCTGCCTCACACTGTTAACTGTGTGAGGTAGTATTATGCTGAGCCGGGACCATTTTGTCAACATTTTTGTATTGTTGCAGTTATATATTAGTTATGTGTTGGTTGACAAATAAATTTATTTTCTTTCTTTCTTTCTTTCTAAATGTAGTTTACATTTGCCATCTTATTTTAACATGAGGTCCAAGAATGTGTAATTATTAAGAGTGGCCTCTCGAGTCCGCGCGTGGAATTCCACACAATTTGTCAGACCGTCGCGGATGGTCCGCCCCCGCACCGCACCGCCTCGGCGGACACTCCCCAGCGCAATATTTTAGACGCCCTCATTGTCTTTTTATACTATTTGTTTGAGAATTCCTTTCGACAGCTAATGGCCAGGAGCCTAAAAAGGCACAGCGAATCATAATGTAATATTAATATTTTAATTCAATTCACATGACATACAGACGGCATCAGCAAAATTGTAAGATCAATTTTACGAAAACGAATATCTCGGAAATGGCCCTTTTGTGTTGCCACATAATGATGGGGTACGAGTTAAAAAAATTAAAAACAAAATTCGTTTAGGTACACATTTAAAAGAAAATATAGTAGTAGGTATAAAATGTAGCTAATACGAAGTTTAACGAGTGGTTCTTTGCCCATCAAGGGTTTCGGTGAGATAAATCACGTTGATTCTTTGCTCTGTTACAATGTAAAATTCAGACGAACAATTTTGCGTTTCCATTAGTAAAGATGTTTTATTTATTTAAACTAGCTGTTCCCTGCGGTTTCACCCGCGTTAGTTTCGGAGATACCGCGGGTATTCCGAGATAAAAGTAGGTACTTACTACCCTTACCCTATATTTTTTTCTGTACCTAACCTTGACAACGTGTAGGTAGTATGCAAAATATGAATGTAGTTTCTTCGGGGTTAATTTCGAAATTTAACCGTGAAAGCGTAACAAACAAACAAACAAACTTATTTTCGCATTTATAATATTAGTAAGGGTAGTAGAATAGAAGACGACCTGAAGGTATGAGATTATTCTTACACCTGCCTCGTTATACGAAACAAGAAGACACTTTTAAAAGTAGATACCTAATCATCTTTATCATAATAATTATGTAGAATGTAAAAAAAAAGCAATGTAAAACAATAACATTACATCCTTTGCCGTTATTATTCCCAGTCACGTCCTAACTTCACGAAGATTAATACATTATGTATCTACTCTGAATATTACGAACAATATGCAAATCAAATGTCATTGACGTCACATGTGTGGAGGTGGGACATTTAAGTCTTATTTATATGTACTAGCTGTCCGTAATTTCGGAGTTTATGCGGGAACTCCAAAACAAAATATAAATATAAACCTTCCTCATGAATCACTCTATCTATTGGTGAAAACCGCATGAAAATCCGTTGCGTAGTTTTAAAGATCTAAGCATACATAGGACAGACAGACGGGAAACGACTTTGTTTTATATACTTAATATTATAAACGCGAAAGTTTGTAAGAATGTATGGATGGGTGGATGGATGGATGTTTGTTACTCTTTCACGCCAAAACTACTGGATGGATTTAAATGAAACTTTACAATAATATAGCTTATACATCTGATTAACACATAGGGTACTTTTTATCCCTGAATTCTCGCGGGAACTCTGAAATTAATGCGGGCGAAACCGCGCGGCACAACTAGTATACTATAATATTAGTATAGATGTAGTGATTAGCAAGTTAAAAACTTAGAATTGGGCATAGATAAGCAATAGTGTGTTAATACACTAGCTGTTTTGTGTCATCCTTTTTTTTGTTTAATAATTTGTTGTATTTAAACAATGTAATAAGGTCAACACATATGTACTTAAAAAACGTTCTAACTCACAATAAAGCGTTCTGTATTAATAACATAATTTTGTGGATTAAGATATTATTGATTATCGGCGTTCAAATGTTGTTTTGTAATTGCTCAGAAGTATTTATTTTACAGTACCTACAAAAATTTACGCAATTTTATCCGTTAGTATTTCAACCACAACGCCACCTGTAGGAATCGATTTTTTTGGCACATTTTCCTCCAGGTAGTTGACTCGTATAATATTATGTTTTACGAGATTCCCTCTGGAACTTGTTGTGCTGGGATTGTAATTAGTATTTATTGATAAGCCAAGTTTTATTTAAATCTGTCGAGTAGTTGTTACGCGATCTGCGTTCAAAATTCAAATAAACCGAAAGATATAAATATAAATAAACAAATCCAAAAAAAATTTAAAAATCAATTCGATTGGTTATCCTGTAACCCGCCTACTACATTTTTTTTTAATTTATATTTCCAAGGTACCTACCAAAAAACCAATATAATATATGACTATACTATACAGTGGGCCACATAGACAAGTATACCAGCTTGTAAAATTTATACTGTTTTTAAAGCGCCTTTATGACGTTATAAGTTGCCGTTTTTGCAGCTTCAATATTCGTTTTTCACTTGTATTGGAATTTAGAGCTTAGAGCTTACAGCAACGGCAGCTTATAACGTCATACATACATTTTGCAAACAGTATAAATTTTACAAGGTGGTATACTTGTCTATGTGACCCACTGTACAACATGGAGAAGAAAATTACGTAGTTCGACCCTGCAAGTAGGTCATCTACGCCGTAGCAGTCCGCGTAGCACCAAGCGCTTTCCTTCCCCCGCGTGGATGCGAGTTTATCCAAGTAGCGTCACTATTTCATAAATTTCTATAGCATTATCTAATATCAGATAGCGCGAGTTCAAGGTTGGTCGCAGTGGAGAGCTGGTCGCGATCTGCAAGTCGCACGCGTGGTCGCTGCGGCTAACACGGCTTCGCGCCCTCTGCGCCTCCATCAATACGCCGCCGATCACAACGCCGCCAAGCGGCCGCCGACAGTACCGTTGTGGCGTCGAGTGCGCACGCTCCATGATCCAAACTAGCTCTACGACACTAAATTTCTCTCCCCTAAAACCGTCCCACCATAAAAAAACAAGTTTGTGTTTCCATAAAACCGTGGTCCGTGACGTAAACAACAAATCGACTTTTCTTATGTTGTACTGTACCAGCAAAACCTAACCTTTAAGACCAAAGGCAAACAACACGGCAAAAGGATTACGTCAATAACGGACTATTACCTCGCAGGCCACCAGGGACTTTGTTTATTTTATTTGGAAAACATAATATAATTTCTCTATAAAAGTGTGTTTTCTCGTTGCACCTGAAGTTGGAGCCTCCAAACGGTGAGTTCTTGAAACGTTTCAATAAAATGTTGTTGTAAGATTGAGCTTGTTTATATTATATCTATGGATGGATTATACAAGCGGTGCGTCTGGTATTATCTAATGTGATAGCGCGGCAGCGCTTACTTTCGCTGATGACTTGCCGAGCACAAGAAATGAGGTTACACTCTCTGAGAATTTTCGCCGCGGCCATTTCAGTAACAACAACACCTCCCCACAAGTATGCTTCTAAGTAGGTATCTATAGCTTGCACGTAGGCAGTTTCTATTTCTTGATTATTAATGAACGTACTCAAGTACTTATACCTAATATCATTTGAACGTACTCTATTTATTGAGTAGAGTTTATAGAGCAACAATTTTGATTTTGTAAAATATAATAATAATAGGGGAAGGTGGGGGGAAACCGGATAGGGGAAAAATCAAATAGTTGCTATTTTATTCCTCCACGCATAACTGTCTTGTTCTAACTAGTGTAAAAATACGTGCGAACGCTTTCTCAGTTTGGATGCAAATGGCGGTGACCGTAACATCTCAGCGCGAAAGTCTATAGGAACGAAAATTGAAAACAAAGGTAAATTATCTAATAATTTGATTTTTTTTAAGTGTCATCAATCAGTTTATTTGAGTGTTATCATATATAGTTGTATATTTTAAACATTTGATGCATGTTTACCTTCTGAAACAGTATTTTTTGGTGCTATAACTGTAAACATAGCCTGTTAGTAATGACAATTTCAAACATGGTACCTGTACAAGCGGACGAGGTGATATCGACTATCCAGTTCCACCCCGATCGGTTTATATGTATGTACTGTGGTCGTTTGTTTTATTTTTCTTTTTAATTACTATTTAGATTTTACTTTTTACAGAGTACAAGCGAAGAACATACTATACCAGAAAGTCAGATAGACTGCAATGGTCGGAGTTAGACATGCTTTTAGCCATAAACTCGGAGACATAGAACATCAGTTACATAAATTACAGTTATCTTAATAAATAATAAAGTAACTTATTTATTGTGTCTTTATCTTAACTATCCGGTGTCCCCTACCTTCCCCTACATACCTACTTACGTACGTAGATTTTTTGTTATTTGTGCTATGATAGACGTTTTTATACACATATTGTTTTCAATGGTTTTCGTATTATTACGGAAGTTCTTTCTGCATTTCAAGTAACTATAATACTTTATACATAAAATAGTATTATGACTGCAGCAGATCAACTGACTAACAGACAACGCATAGTCCACCGGGTCTATGTGTAAGAAATTGAAACTTTTCACTCGCCTTTTTGTACATTGTAAGCACTTAAATAATTATAATAATTATAATATAATTGACTAAGAAAGAGTAGATATTCGGAAAGTTAACCTAAACCTAAGCCTGAAAGTAACGCGAGAGGATTTTTGTGTCTCATATCCAATTTCTCGCTCCTCAATTAAACACTTACTTGTGAATAAGTAATAGGTAAATGGTTTTGTATGGACCATCATATTACGCATACGCAATTTGTCTATGACATGTATTCGTAAATCACACTTAAAAAGCTAAAGGAATATAAATTGGTTTAATCTGGCATGGGCAAAATTTAGCACACACACAAATATACCTTTATTCAATTATAGCTGTGCCCCGCGGTTTCACCCGCGGTAATTTCGGAGTTCCCACGAGAATTCTCAGATAAAAAGTACCCTATTTCCTTCTCTGTACCCCTGACAACGTGCATGCCAAATTTGATCTAAATCCGTTCAGCCGTTTTTGCGTGATTGAGTAAACATATGCGAGGATAAGAGCTCGAAAGCGCATTTTCATCCGACTTGCTTCAAATATATCGTCACTGCTCAGCTCCTATGTGTCTTAGCGTTATGTTATATAGCCTATAACCTGCCCAGGAGTATGGACTAAAATCGTTCCAAGTTTCATTAAAATCCCTTCTGTAGTTTTTGAACCATGCGTGCACATACAGACAGACAGACAGACAGACAAAAAAATTACTGATTGCATTTTTGGCATTAGCATCGATCACCATTCATCCTCCAATATTAATTTTGATTATATATTCAATGTACTGAATTGACCTCTCTACAGTTTTATTATAAGTATAGATGTATTCAAACGTTATCCGTTCCTATCCATTAACTGTTATCCCAGTACAGGCAAATTCGAAGGAATCCATCGAGCGTATGAGTGTTTCATTACGGCTAGTGTTTATAATTTATTTAAAAAAAAAATACCTGACTATGAAAATTTCACAGGCAATGCTAATTGTGTAGCCGGGTAAGTATAAATCGATGTATTAGAAGAAAGCACAAAAATCGATTTTATCCTTTCACCCGTGCGCAACCAAACATTCACTGCCTCTTGTGTACCAATAAAACGTGATGTGGATTTGCATAATACACCATTCCTTTGTATCCCGATTTGCATTCATTTGCGTGTGAATTTGGGCCAAGTTCAGGGTCACGGATGCACCAATTGTGTTCCTGCACCGAATGCAAGCTCTTTATTTCCGACACGCCGTGCGCAAGGGGAGTTAAAACACTTTGGAACCGGTTCTAAAGTGAAATGAACCATAAAATACTGGTAATTATAATTATTTTACTTTCGCAACCTTTCACTATGACGAGGTGAAATTATTACAAAAGAAGAATCTAGAATACACTTAAAAAAAACATGTAAAACTACTGTTGTTTTTACAAACCATTATTGCATTCAATTTTTTTAATGGTGATAAAAGCTTGTTGTCAGTATTTAAAAGTATTTTAATAAATAATTACAAAGTCAAAATACAAGAGTAATAAAATACAAAATGCTATGTAATTGCTAATTGCGACACGTTATTGTCAGCCTTTTAACATTTGAAACCGAAATATTTCGCTTTACATTGCCTAGTATGAATACAACTTTATAAAAAAAATAGAAGCGAGTAAATTACATTAAGTGCTTGCTTGGGTGTAACTTTCTTCGTTAGTGCTTTGCGTTTTGCAGTGGGCGCCGACAGTAATGTAGTTTGTGTATGTGTGTGTATTATGAAGTCGTTTGAGAATAAACTGTGATAATAACTGTTCCTAATAGATTTGATTACTGCGTACCTCAGAAATCAGAATTTGATAGGTGTTATAAATCTAAAAATTCTATACATTCACACGTATACTACTACGTATACTACGTATACGTATAATACTAGCTGTTCCTCGTAGATTTACCCACATTTAGGTACGTATTTTCCGCCAGACCCGGAAGTGTTAAAACCACCCTATTTTCTATTGTGTAGTTAAGTCATGAAAGCGTTACAAACAAACAAGCAAACTCACATACGAAAATACTAACGGAAATTCGTTTTCGACTAGTCGTATGAGTGAACATGTTGGCAGCGGCCGGCAATGTAGTATGATAAATAATCCATAATTTTCGTGATAACACGCCGATAAATTCACTATCAATGTGCTAAGAGGGCCTGTCGCAATTTTTTTTTCTTTTTAGTTTGTTTCTGAGTAATTTGTCCCTACATCGATATAGGTACCTAAATAAATTTGTGTCATTGTTATTTTGTTGTTTGAATATCTGCACATGAAGAAGCGTAGGTACTTAATCAACCAATGCACGACCGCTGTAATAATGGGCTACAACTTACAACTCTATCTAGAGGTCAAAATTCAAGAATTATACTACTTAAGTACGGTGTAAGAACATTTATTTGACATTACTGATCTCACTCAAGTATTCCCAGCTACAGACATAGAGCCATAAACCACATTTACTATGTGTTTCACCTTGTACTTTAACGAATAGACAGAAGAGCTTTAAAATAAATGAGGACGTGATAAATATAGCGTTTTAATTGCCTATAAAAATACTGTTTACGAGTATCTTTATCTTATCTTTTCTATCCCAAATTTTCAGGGTTCAAACGGCAATATATATAGGTATGTGTGTGCAAATACACGGAATGCTTTGTCTATGTTACAGTCAATGTGATGAGTGCGGGGAAAATTAACAATTGCCCGGTATTATGAATAATAAATACCAACTAAACCCATGGTACATTTTTCACGTTGATTTTGGTATGAGGTCGGCTCCATAAATGAGACAAAGCGTCTCGAAGTTGTTAGGTTAGGATTAGGAAAGCGTCTGTGTGTAGATCGTTGATGTAAAAAAAAATCATTATACCTATTAATGGTGTAGGTAAGTCGTTTTATTAAAACAATAAAATTTGTCGTAGGTTTAGTGCGATAAATTTTTGAACTCACATTTATATTGAACTTGATATATGTGTGGAGAGTAGTTTCGGACAGAAAGTCATCAATAAAATGTCTCTTGTCAGTTAGCACAATAAATGAAAAGCCGAATTTTCTGCTTCCAATCACGTACCAATTTAAATTAATTAACGCGGAGACAGGACCAAAGTCATTGCTCCAGCTTCTCCGGCCTCGATCACAATCTATCAACAAGCCCCTTTCAGTGTAACGAACGGTTTACAAATATTTAGCATAACGTGTTTGCAAAGTCACATTATCGCCACTTGTTAAAAAGTTCCTTAATCAATATCTGCTGAGATATTTCATTTATAATACATGTATGTTATATTCTATATAACTATATCTATACTAATATTTTAAGAGTTATAGTTTGTGACTTTGTGAGTTTGTGACGTTGTAGTGGGTAATCTTTGGATCTACTGCACCGATTTTTTAAACTCAAACTCAAACTCAAACTCAAACAAATTTATTGAACTCGTTAAGTTACATCATAACATTTGAATTCAGTCAAAACACAATAAATAAATTTTTACATTTACCGCTCGCTCGGAAGGCAGATTTCCCAAGAGAAGAGACGAGCGAGAAACTCTTGGGTTGCTCTTTTTCAAATTACAAGCATGTGATATAAATGTAACACCTAAGTTCATGATAGGCAAATAAGGGGCCACCCTACGCAACACAGACACCCTTCGAAAAGTATGAAATGTAACGATCTCAGTCCCAAGCTTTTTTGTCATCAAGATAATCCGAGACTCTGTAATAAGCATTTTTAATGAGTCTTTTCTTTACAAAAGCTTTAAATTTATTCATTGTTAGATTCTTGATTAGTATTGGTAATTTGTTATAAAAACGAATGCATTGTCCTACAAAAGAGTTACTTACTTTATGTAGTCTAAACTTTGGTAACACTAGTTTATCCCTGTTTCTCGTATTAATCCCATGAGTATCACTAGCTTTTTTAAAAAGATCTATATTCCTATGAACGTAGATTAGGTTCGCATAAATATACTGTGAAGCAACAGTCATCACGCCTATTTTTCCGAATGTATCCCTTAAAGAACACCTAGAGCCTAAGTTATAAATTGCGCGTATAGCTCTCTTTTGCAATACAAATATCGTGTTAATACCCGCAGCATTACCCCACAGAAGAATGCCATAACTCATAATACTATGAAAGTAACTAAAATAAACCAGTCGAGCAGTATTAACATTAGTCAACTGGCGAATTCTTCTTACCGCATAAGCTGCCGAACTTAATTTACTAGCCAATGTATCTATATGAGGGCCCCATTGAAGTTTCGAGTCCAGAGTCATACCTAGAAATACTGTGGTGTCCACAAGACTTAATTCCTGTCCATTAATGATTACGTTGGTACTCACTTGTTTTACATTTGGTGTCCTAAATTTAATACATTTTGTCTTTTTTTCATTTAACAATAGATTATTAACACTAAACCAATACACTATTTCAGAAATAGCACAATTAACATTGTCAATATTAGACTGTTGCCGATTTAACTTAAATAACAACGAAGTATCGTCAGCGAATAACACAATTTCGTGTTTTTTCTTTACTAGATACGGCAAGTCATTAATATAAATAAGAAATAGAAAAGGACCCAGAATAGAACCTTGCGGAACTCCCATAGCAATAACCGATCCAGCGGATCGTTTACCGTTCACGTCTACCCTCTGTACTCGATTACTTAGGTAGGAAACTAATAAATTCAGTGCATTTCCTTGGACACCGTAGTGGCGTAGTTTCTCGATCAGTATATCATGTCGAACGCAATCAAAAGCCTTAGACAAATCACAGAATACTCCTAGAGCATCCCGTGAATCCTCCCAAGCTCCAAAAATGTGCTGTAGCAATTCAGTACCAGCATCGGTTGTAGAACAACCCCGCGTGAAACCGAATTGCTTTAAGTGAAGCAAGCAGTTTTTGTTGAAGTGTAATTGAATTTGATTAAGTATTAATTTTTCGAATATTTTACTTAATGTAGGCAAAACAGATATAGGCCGAAAGTTGGAGGCGTCAGATTTACTTCCAGATTTAAAAAGCGGTATTAATTTACTATGTTTCATCTGATCTGGAAACTCGCCACAATCGACACATTTATTAAAAATGATTGCTAATTCAGGTGCCATTATATTAATCACAGATTTAACGACTTTCACAGAAATGCCCCAAAGATCAGATGTTTTCTTTACACTTATAGTTTTAAAAGCTTTAAACACATCATTGCAATTGATGTGATCAAATTTAAAAATTGAGGGACATTCATCAACGTTTTCTTTTAGTAATGACTTTGCACTAACAAGAGAAGAATTTAAAGATTTTGTAGTCTTAATTGGTATTTCAGAAAAGAATTTTTCAAAAGCTCCGGCAACTTCTGTATCTGATCTAATTATTCTATTGTCGATTTCTAAACAGAATTTATTATCACGAATTTTTGACCTTCCAGTTTCACTGTTAATAACTTTCCAAGTTGCTTTAATTTTGTCATTAGAGTTTTTAATTATATTACTTAAATAAGTTGCCTTAGCCAAGTGACATACACGTTTAAATATCTTAGAATAATTCTTTACGTACAGTGAAAACGTCTCACTATGGTTACATAGTCTTTCATTGTAAAGGTCATATAATTTTTGTCTACTCCTATGAATTCCTACTGTTGCCCAATCACTAAACGCTGTTCTGCTATTAACTGAGACGTTTTTTGGAGTAAAAATTGTAGTGAACTCAGAGCTAAATACCGAAAAAAATTTATTATACATTGTATTTGGATCATCATCGTCACTCAAGAATGGAAGTTTACTAATTAAATTTTTTTGAAAATTTTCCAATCTCTGTGCCGTTATGGGTACAGTAGAGATTTTTAGTTTGATATTTCTCTCACAATTTATATTAAATTTAACTAACTGGCCGCAGTGGTCAGAGTTTATTTTATTTATAATACTTTTACTGTTAGGAATTAAATTACTAAATATATTATCTAGGCACGTCGCGGTGGAGGCTGTTATTCTAGTAGGTTCTAGAAACAGATTTACTAAGTTATAAGAGAGAAACAAGGATTTCAACTTTACACACAGAACCGAGTTTTCTAACAAATTGATATTGAAATCGCCACAGATAAGCAATTTTTTATCGGTTTGACAAGCCCTATTCAATACAACATCCATAATCTTTTCAAAGTCATCATACGATGCAGAAGGTGGCCTATATACACACATAACTATTAATTTATCCAGTTCTACACAAGCTATTTCAGTTGTTCGCTCAACAGATAGGCTTACAATGTCATTCCGTTCCTTAAATTTTAACCATTTATTCAATAATATTAGAGATCCACCGTGTATAGCATTATTTCTGCTGAATGAACTACCTAAAATATGATTTTGAAAATTAAACATGAGCTGGTGCTTTTTTAACCAATGTTCTGTGACACAAAGAATGTTAATATTATGACAATTTATGAACAATTCAACCTCGAGATCTTTGCCGAGCATTCCCTGAATATTTTGATGAACTAATTTAAGTTCATTTTTATTTTTAAATGATGAATTTACTGATTGATTAACACTTTTTTTACAATGCAAATTAGAAACTATTTTGTTGCTAGAGATTTCCTCTATTGTCTCAACATTTAATTTAAATTACTTGGAACGGATTCCAACGTCTGATGATTAGAAGTATCACAACTTGTATTGGCTAATACAGTGATATTACTAGAAAATATCTTTGAATTATGCTCAATAGAAGCAATATTTTTTGGCGGGTGTTTGGCAACCACGTCAAAATAAAAATATAGTGAATTAGCTATTTGTCTTTTATCATATTTAGAGATCTGATAACAGTTATCTCGAGTCAAGCAATATTTATTTTTCTTTAGGAGACAATTAATATCAATAATGTGGAATCTATCCCTGGTGCAATGTGCAACTGTATCCAGAGCTGCATTTATCCTATATCTAGCGTCATTTTCGCCCTGCGATAAGCTGTCGCTATAAGGGAGAGAAAATAAAACAATCCTATGTACATTTAGACTAATTAAAGAGTCACAGAATTTAATGACGTCTTTTTTGCGCACATCTCCCCTATTTCCGACCAAAATAGTCAAAGTGTCGTATTGACAGAAATCGTAGGTCAAAATCTTCTGCATGACATTTTTAAAAGGCATCCCAGGAAAACAATAATTTGTGACAGAAAGTCCCAAACCACCCAGCAATTGACCCATGGTTTTACCCATTTCGTCACTAAAAAGAATAATATTATTTCGAAGATGACTCTTGTCGCGTTCGTCAATGGTCCCACTGGTGCAAGCGATAGGTGGATTTGAAAGGGCGTCAAGCATATTTGTTCCTATTGATGACTCCCATGACACTGGTAATGGTTCTTGAACAATGTTACATTTACAACTCTTTGTAAATGATTCCAATCGTTCTGAATGAGTTTTACATAGTTCTACTAAATCATTAATGGCCTGTATGTGTTCCTGTATCTCCTTTTTTGAGGTGTCATATTGACCTGATACAAAACACAATGATTCTTGTAGATAGTTTACTTCATTTTGATATTTTTTAATATTTTTTCCATAAATTAAGTTATCTTTTTGTATTTTTTCAGAATATTTATTCATTTCATTTAGTAAATGTATTCTTTCTTTCTTATATTTTAAATTTTTCTTAAATAAATTATGTCTTTTCAAAATTTTTTGAGTTTTCCTAATGTAACGGTTAATTTTTATGTATTTTTTCAACTTATTTCTGCTGCACGCAACAATGCTGAATTTACTAGGTTCTTTATTTAGAGCTGATTCATCACTAGTGAGGTCAAAGAATCCAGCATTACAGCTGCTCAACTCATCGTACAGACTATGAGATGTGTAATTTTCACTGCTTCTCTTATTATTATTTTCTAAGTTAGTAATAGTATTTTGAGCCTCGGATAAATTTGTTTCTAATTCAGATATACGATTTAATGCTATTTCATGTGTACTTCTACATTCCTTAACAGATTGAAGTATCGTCTTCACTTGATCACACTCATCCACAACGTCCATGTATTTGGTGTTCAGCTTAGCCAATTCGGTTTTGAGCTCCTTATTTTTAGCAACTATCCGTAATATTTCTTGCTCACTCTCTTCACGTTCTTGTAGTAGCTGGTCGCATACTTTTTTTGACTCATTTAGATCAAAAATGGCCTGTCTCAGCTTCATCTCCATATCCTTAGCAGCTGCTTTGCGAGTAAGCATAGTTGCTAATCTCAGAATAAATTAACGGTAGTAAGTGAGGTTTAGCCCTTAATTAGCGACTACAGCAAAACGAATCTTTGATGAAAGTGTTAGGTTGATACAACTAAAGAACTTGTATCCAGTCCAATATTCAATAAAAAAAAAAAAAAAAAAATAAGCCATAGACAGTTTTTCCGTCAACTGTCATGTCACTCATTGACAAGTGACAACTTTGTCAGTAAGTTCAAAAATTAAATTCGAACAGCTGATTTTAACACCTGATTGGATCGATTTGATCAGCTGTAATTATTGATTTTTCAAATTATATCCTTGTGTGAGTGTTGTAAATAAATAACGGTTTAACACCAGAGTCGTTTTAGTGGATTATGTTCTATAATACCTTTCGAACCATAACGAAAATATATTGAAATGTGAGTACCATACTGTGCAGCAACTTCACAACACTCTTGTAAACAATTAAAGTACTTTTGCAACAAAATTAATTATATTTTTAAGAGTAATCTAAAACAGGACTACCTTCTTTAACACTCACGCACACACATATATATTTAAATTCTTTCACTAGGCTAGGCTACGTTAGTCTTGAGTGACATAGGGTACTTACTTACTTACCTTTTATCCTGAAATACTCTGAAATTCTGAAATTACCTATTAATTACGGAACTCTGAAATTACCTAAAGTGAAATCGCGGGAGACAGCTAGTATAAAATTAAATCAGTTATTTATTAAATAATTACTGTTTTCACCTTACAAGATATCCCGGGTCGCAAACCAGGTTATTAAAACACATTATATTGTACCTAGTTTTATGTATTTTCTTATTAATACATTATTATTGGTTTTGTCAGAAATAAAACAATATAATATTAATAATTAAATCAATGAACAAAAATAGGAATACTCTCCTGCGACTGAGTAACAAATATTCAATTTAACTCGATCTAAGAACATACCTATAAATCCTTTGAATTTAGAACTCTGCAAAATACACACATCAAAAGTGTCTAGGGATCAAGTACATATTAGAGAATTGCCGCAAATCGGAATTATTATTGTAACTTTTCTGGATTCTTATTGAAACTTTTTAATGAAATTGAATTTTATTCAAATTTTGTTTAAAATTTAAAACATAACTGTCATTAAAATTAGATTAATTAATTAATTAATTAGATTAATTTATTGGGTTTATTTTTATAGCAAAAAATGTACTTGATCCCTAGACACTTTTGATGTGTGTAGTACAAAAAAAACCCATTTTACCGCTTGGTCTTTGAAAGTACTTAATAATTGCCACCCAGAGATTTTAATACACTTTATAACTTATACTCAACATCCCAAGCTTATTTAAGCTTCAACGCTTCGAACGTGTTGCGCTGAATTCGGACAAAATCATCAAAGGCGAACTTCACAAAGGCTTTTATGTTTATTCATAATAATATGAACCCCTACATAATAAACAATACCTGTGTCGAATTTAACATCAATTGGATGTTGACAAGTTACGTATCAAAATGACGCAAAACACAATTTTGAGTTCAAGGTTCACCGTCGCCAACTTATAATTCCAAAGGTGTTTTATGAGTAAAGCCCGCACAGTTCGTGGAGTTCCCTAGGGTACGCTTTTGTCCAGCTTTTGTTTGTCGACTGATTATGATGAATAGATTTAAACCACGAGATCACAATGTCTGTCGTACATAATATCATTCGTTACATAATGTGTCTTTATTGTATTATTTATGTATTTTTCTCATTCATTTCATGTCATTCAGGATTGTAAAAACTTAAAACTACGTAACTAGGTATTGTAATATTGACGACGGATCTTTCAGTGCACGGAAAACTATGAGATTTATGTTGCAACTTGCTATAATTGAAAGATTTTTAATGAGAATCAAAAATTAAAAAAATCGTAACCTACAATAGATATAAAATAATAAACATAAACTTGAAAGTATACTATACGCGTGATTTTCAAGTTTGAAATAAAATGAAGTGAAACTTTATTCGTTCATTTCGTTCTTGGAAAAACAAAGATAAATAAATAATATGCAAAAATAAAAGTAGCAAAAACAGCGTGTCGCAACAAAATGGCAAACAGCTCAGCATAAGCCGGGAACCGCTAGGGACCCGACGCTAGTCTTCCGCTGGGGCCGCGTGTGGCGTCACGGGTATGAGCGTACAGAGTCAATCCTGAATTATTACCAAAATTACTATATGAGATGTGTTAAAATTAGCTGGAAATATTTACACGGCTGAAAGTATACGTTATAACAAACAGAATAAGTGATAAGATAATACTATTAGTTCGGTAGTTTTTCAGAATATGAGAAAAATAAATTCAATGAAAAAAAATTACAATTACATTCACAAGGTACACAATATACGTAGGATTGAGCGACGAGCGCCTTCTCAGATTGTTTTGTTTTTTATTGATTTACCTATTTTGTTTAAAAAAAATGTTTATTTTTTTTATTTTATCTTTTTTATTTTATGAACATGTTTATAACGGTGTAGGTATACTTTACCACATCTTAAATATTAATACAACAATTTTGCAGTGTTCTCTCCGACACGTTTTCACATACCACCACCCGCAATAAAATTGCCTGCTCTCGATAATAATGAGTGAGTGGCGGGACGAGGAAACCGTGTCGGGAGAAAAGTGCAAATTTGAAACAAACGAATAGTTTATTGATTGAATAAAAAAAAAAATTCCAAAATAGTTTTCTTCACGTTCCTATAAACATGTCAAAACAAAATATAGACACCTTGTCATAACGCATAGATTTAGTATTTGAGATGGTGTTACAGGCATGCGCGTTTTGGGCAACGAATGTTATCATTCATAGTGAATCAGAGCTCTGTTATCTAGACTATGATCACATAGAATTATTGAGTAATTTCTTTTTAAGGTTCCCTACCTGAAAAGGAAAATAGGAACCCTTATAGGATAACTTTCGTTGTCCGTCTGTCTCTCCGTCTGTCAAGAGTCAAGACCCTTTTCTCAGGAATGCGTAAAGAAAAGTAAAAAGTTGAAATTAATATCAAATGCTCAGGTCTGCAATCCCTTAGAGCTATGTGAAAAAATCAACGCAATCAAAACAGGCGACGAATTTTAATACGCGCAAAGGAATCAAAATTCAAACAGAAACCTAAAATCGTAAAATTAGGCAAGAAGCATTGTCTTATTTATCCTACTAATATTATAAATGTGAAAGTGTGGATGTTTGGATGTTTAGATGTTTGGATGTTTGTTACTCAATCACGCAAAAACGGCTGATCGGATTTGGATGAAATTTGGCATGCACGTAAAAAAAAAAGAACATAAAAACAGAAAAGGACAGAGGGTACTTTTTAACCCGGAATTCCCGCGGGAACCTCGAAATTACCGCGGGTGAAGCCGCGGAGCACAGCTAGTAAGTATATAATATACAAGTAAAGGGAAAATCCGAAAACCTAAAATAAAAAAAACTGTTTAAACAAAACAATCTTAATCTTCGGACTCGATTCTCGTGATGGACGAACTATGTGGTTACATATATTTTTTACGGAACCCTCAGTGCCCGAGTCCGACTTGCACTTTGGCAGTACTTTTCTCTTCAAAAGAAATTTATGACCTCCAGTGGTGAACTCTACGCGTCCAATAATCACAAAGTACATCGCACACGTCCAATAATTACATATCCGTGTCACCGAGCACTGACTTGTAATATGGGGAGCCTAATCAAAGTTACGAAGTTACGCACCAAATGGGCTGATTACATCCTGTGACAAACGGGTCCAATAAGGGGCTATTGCTATCAATCTCATGTGTATAGCCAGATTAGATCCTGCGGTCAAGTTCGTCCGAGCTGTGGGTAGCTGATCAAGGTCATGGGAAGCGAGGACGCGTGTACTCAAAATTGAGTATTCGTCTTCTGTTGTTTACACGAAAAAATGTTACGTGGCTTTCAAACAGTGTATGCCATTCGGAATAATTTGGCGGTAGATATTGTAATACAATTTAGATAAGACGTGAGTTTACTATATTAATAAGTTAAAATATTTTTATACTTTCCCGTATCTATCGATTGTTTTATATATTTACTTAAAAAAAATGCTTACAGGAAACAAAAGTACAATGAAACAAGAAACATAAAACATAGTTAAAACGTGGTTATAGCTGTTACAAATAATAAAAAAAACCGACTTCCAAAAACTCAAAACTAAAAAGCTGAAAACAACAAAATACCGATTTAATCCAAAAGACAATACTTACAAGACACATACTTATTATTATTATTGGTTTGTGCTACCACTGATCGGTTTGAGTTCCACCTCACCATATACATTGTGACGAGCATAAATTGTTTAGAAACCACATTAAAGTTAACGAATCGGAACCTTTGGAATAGGTACCTATTATTTAGTAGTTCCGATGACCATCTGTGGTCTTCATAATCAGTTCTACTTCTTCAAATTTTGCTTTTCAAAAGCAAATGAATGATTTACTTTAAAAAATACCCAAATCGCTATAGGTGTGCCTATAAATTTTGAAGAGTTCCCTCGATTTCTCCAAGATCCCATCATAAGATCCTGACTTGGTGACAATGGGACCAATTTGGAAATACCCCCTATAAAAAAAAAAAAACAATTTTCCAAATCGCTCCAATCGCAAGCCGTGAAAATCGTGAAATATGTATTACTGTTGAGTAGTTCCGATGACCATCTGTGATCTTCATCATCAGTTTCACATCTTCAAATTTTGCTTTCCGAAAGCAAATGAACGATTACTATAAAAATACCTTAATCGCTATAGGTGTGCCTATAATTTTTGAAGAGTTCCCTCGATTTCTTCAAGATCCCATCATCAGATCCTGATTTCATCACAATGGGACCCAATGGGAAGCACCAGCTTTCGAATAAAAAAGAATCATCAAAATCAATTCACCCAGTCGATGAGGTAATAAACATAAAAAAAAATGAAAAACATCGAATTGAGAACCTCCTCCTTTTTGGGAGGTCGGTTAAAAAAACAAAAAACAATAATTTAATATTTATACTAGCTACTTATATTTTCATGTTTGTTTCAGTAGTAATAATATTCTATACTTTAAATCATGATATATCTACGTAGAAATACAGAAAAATAAGTCTCCTGCTAAAAATAACTTTGCGGTCGAGGTTGTACACGTATTTTTTTCATGTCAACCCGAATTTTCATGAAATTTGTATGCGAATTGTATGTATTGCATTCGTATTCTGTCCAAGTTTCTTATTATTATATAAAAAGATGCCTGTAGGTATTTGTGTGAGTATCTTGTGTTATTTTTTAGCGTGATATAAGTAGGTAAGATATCAACAGACGAACGGTGGCAAGTAGGTACGATTCAATCTCAACAATTGCATCAGACAACTGAAAACTTCTAGTCTTTTGATAGCGCTGTATCCGTTCCTATTCATTACACCCAATTCTGTTTCAGGGATTCGTATCCGCGCGCAACCAGTTGAAGTTAGCATCGTACATACTACATATTAACGCACAGCTTTATTTATATGATCTGTCACACATTGTAAATAGAGTTGGGCTTGAAAAGGCCCGAAGCGGCGGAGCCGTCGACCGCGCAACTAATGTATTCCTTTCAAATTCAGAACCATTGTGAGGCGATATATGTACGTATCGACGCAAAAAGACCCAAACAAAAAAATAAGAAACATTAAGAGTTGTCCTCTGACTCGGCGTCAAGGTGAAGTTTCATATATTTTTGATACTAAAACAATGTGGGCTTGCGTCAACATTTGAAGAAACTGGAGATTTAATTTTTGCTTTGTAATTGTAAGTTTTGGTTGACGTGTCGGTATGAAAAAAAAAAGCGAAAAATAAGCAACTTATTTATCTCGTCGTATACCTATCTAAAGAGATACATAATGTGAGGTTTATGTACTAGGTAATCGTGCAGGTAGAAATAAAGCACGTTATTTCATTAAACCAGCAATTAAACAAGTCGTAAAGGGAAATTACACGTTTGCATTTAGCCGAGTAGAATAATTAGAAATCTTTGCCCAGAGATCATTGCCCATGGATTTTAAAGCTATGCATTTACTGAAAAAGATTTATGAGTTAGATTTTTGACAAAAGCATTCTCGTAATCGAAAATCGTACATTGAATGTAGTTAATATAACTGTAAATAATAACAATTATACATAAAATTATTGCAAACAATTTAATATAAAAAGAACTATAGTTATGCGTTGACTGTTTGAGTACACTATTATCCCATCAAAAACAAACTTGTAAAAAGTCCCAAGTCTCGCAACTCAGTTCTTCTACAGTAAAAAGTTGTGAGATCAATGTAATACCAAGTCGGTTAATTTATTCAGTGCCTACTTAAGGGTCCTTCTGTCTAAAGTTATCATGTTATAAGCTAATCTAATAACATTTTATAGTGACCATATCAAATTTTAAAATCTTTTATGTTTTAAATAGATTGATTGGCTTGGCGATCACGTGAAAATACAATGTATCTCACAAGTAATACATATTATAATTAAATTAGATTGTTTAGAACCATAATTATGTATTACATGTGAGATATATTGAGTGAGAGTGAGATACTAGACAAAATTAAGAAACTTTGACTAGTTATAATTCTTGAACTACTGGTTCAAATCGAATTAGTTTTAAATTATACCGTCTTTATACAATACCTGCTTGTTTACTAAAAATTCAGGCTTCTAGTTTTATCCACAACGAAGTTATAGGGGGTCGAAAATGGCCTGAATTGCTTCGAGAAAAGGATAGTACGGCCGTGCCGCTTTTGTTGCTCGACTTGGCGGGGGCACTACCGTGCCCCCAGATTAGTTACGCATTTCCTGCTTTTCTGCTATATATAATAAACAGTATTATACGCTACTTTATGTATAAGTTAAGTAAATAAGTATAGGTACCTATATCAGTTTCAATGATAGGTATATACCTATACCTCCTAGATAAATTACTAACACAACATAACCTCACCTTCAGCGTTTTATCATAAAAAATATATTTAAAGTGAAAGAATTAGGATAGTTACACGGCAGTGAATTCCAAATTAATTTTGTGAGGAACCTTCTTTTTCAAATCAATCTGATATCTCAATTTAAGGTGTCGTGAAATGTGGGCAATTCGACCGACGCGGCGCGCGCTTGTTCGCGAGACTTGCAAAAACCAGATGAGTGGCCGGGCTATTTCAAATATTGGATTTATTGATCGTAAAGAATCTAACTCTAAATTTACGAGCACATACCAATATAATCTTATCTTAATCTTAATATATATAAATCACGTGTCACGTTGTTTGTCCGCGATGGACTCCGAAACTACTGAACGGATTTTGATAAAATTTTGTAACCATTTATAATATCGTCCAACTTAAAAGATAGGATAGTTTTTATCCCGGAATTCCCGCGGGAACTCCGGCACTAATGCGGGGAACAACTAATCACCGTAAACTGCTGTCGGGGTACAAAGAAGGACATAGAGTACTTTTTTCCCGCAACCTCCGCGGTAACTCCGAAATTATCGCGGATGAAATCGCGGGGGACAGCTAGTTATAATATATTATCTTTTTGCGCCTCGAAGTCGCCTGGGATTCAATCGGTTTTAATAAGGTGAGGTGACAGAGTGATAGAATCAACGTGTCCATAGTGTTTTACTTGACTATTTACACAGTCGCCTTCATTTATACAAAAATAACATACCTAATAGTCGATCCAGGGACACTATGGCGTCCTATAAGTGAAAGAATTTTTAAAATAGGTGAAGTAGGTAGGTTTGTTTGTGATTTTGTCTTTTACAAACAAACCTACCAAAAGGTAAATAGGTTTTTGTTATTTTTACTTGTAAGGGTTCATATTTCTGGCACTACTGACCAAAATTTTTCACTGACCTATAAATCTGTACTATCTCTTAGTAATAAGTTCTACCTACTTGGTTATGTCGAAGTCGGTTGAGAAATCGACGGCACGAATTTGACCCCTGGACCAGCGTCCAGGGGTCGAATTCGACGCAAAAAACTAATTGGAGGCATATAAGGTGTAAGTGGGGTAAATGGGGTCACAGGAATGGATCCCATTAAGGCAGGCCATCATCAAAATATAGGCGAGCCATAAATATTCTAACCTAACACAGATACTTCACAAAATGTAACTTGCCTCTATAGAACTATTACAAAACACAATATGAACCTATTCCATTTCGAAACATTAAACAAAAATATTCATGAGTATTTTAAAAATATAAATAGAAAGTGTTTTTACGATCTATAAAAAACAGAATTCAAAGTTATTGAAAGGAATAAAGTTAGGAATCTTTGATTCAGAATCAACAGGAGAATGCTATCCGTATTGAGTAAATTCTTTATTGTTGTTTTTGATACGAAATATGTAATAAACAAGTAACCTATGTGCGCTAAAAATCTAGTTGGAGTTTGATAGAAAGTATAATCAAACACACTTACAATCAAAGGTTAAACAAGTGTTCTGCTATACTGAGCGACAGCATTTTGATAACAGCGTTTACCTAAGATTGCCCTGCGTATGCGGTAAGTATCAGTGGCGAAGGGTGAAATATTGAGAGGGGGAAGCCGGAAATCTACTTTAATTTCAACTTATTAAACTACTAGGTAGCTGTTCCCCGCGGTTTCACCAGCGATAAGTTCGGAGTTCCCGCGGGAATTCCGGTATAAAAAAATAATTAATTAATAATAATTAGTAATTCCCTGTACCCCTGACAACGTTTTCAATTATGGTAGAGAGAGTTGTTGGGTCTGAAGGGAAGCCGGTGGGAATCGGCTTCTATGGTACCTTCGCCACTGGTAAGTATAGAGTTGGGCAGTCATCGGCCGCTGTTTCCGGCTGCCTTTTATAGTTCAATGCCTTTGCTGTTGGTTTCGCGTCTCCGCCTTCGGACCTTCGTAGTTTTCCGCGCATAGACACTGCTCAGCAATATCGTTACGATAGGCATGTAATATAAGTTACCCAAACTACACTATCCAGTATCCAAGATTGAGTTTCTATCTCAAATCATTAGATTTAACTTTTTTGCCCGCTATTTATGTAATGAATACAAAATTATAATATTGAAAGACTAATAAAACTTAACAAAATACATTTATTGTATGCTTTTTGTAGTTTATACTTCACTGATGACTAAGTTTTATTGACATTTTTAACGCCGTTTTACTAAGCTTTATATTATGCTTACTTAACTTTACGGTTTTTAACACAAATATTACATCTCGAAATCTATTAAAAGCTTCTAAAAAATCTTGCATAAATCACCCGATGTCAAAAAAATATAATACCAAAATATGGTTCTTAATTATGTATTATAACAAATATTCGTATACCTAAATCGTTCGTTTATTTACAATGTTTTAAAAGAGATTTAAAACTTTATTATTTAACATAAAAGAATATTTTACTGCATATAAAACAATCTTCAATGTTTATAATAGCAGAAGGATGCCAAATAGGCTAGTTTCCTGGGTAAAAAAATCAAAATTCTATTTAGTCCGTCAGTTAGATAATAAAAAAATAAAAGACACGTATTTTTTTTTTTTAAATAATGGAAATATGCATAGATAAAGCGCATTAAAGTTTAGGGTGGGGGACTCGTGATGTCACAGCTCGCTATAACGTGCGAACAAACTGTAGCGAGGCGTGACGTCATGTGAAATTTCGACTTGATATATCTCCGTTATTTTTTGGTTACATAAAAAAAAAAAAAATACGTGTCCAATATTTTTTAATAATTTACAAAACGGACTAAAAACAAAAATTTAGGAAACTAGCCCATTATAATATTATACAGATTTTGATGTTCATATACCTATAGTTTCAATCGTGACCGAATTTGGGTATTTCGCATTCACAGAGTGGCATCGTAAAATCGTGAACACTTTACCTATATCTGTTTCATTAGATGCCTCTAAAAAGAAGTTTGAAAAAGAAGACTTAATAAAAAACAGCAATACAATACGGTCACACGCAACATTATCCATTGTACGATCTCGGTTTAAAAAAATAACTGAGACTAAACGACGGATGATGAGTCAAATGCGTGCGGTAAGCTCTTTCTATGCCAGCGCTCAGAGATCATTACAGTTTCCGTTGTTAAACACAGGCCAAAATTTCAATTCACAAAGCCATCATCTTATTTACGCCGACGACGTGAATATATTATTTTTTTATTGCGCCGGCGCAGCAGACGCTGTCGATCATTGGTTTGACTTTCAAACAGCCTAACTAACTCATTGCAGCAGCGAATCGCCTGGCGACCGAATGCAGTTACTGCTCCGTCCGCTGCGAGCCGAATACGACTCTAATTTGGAAAGCGGTGCGCTTATTTTAGCTTTGTCGTGTCTGGAATTGCATTCGGAACCGATACTCTGGGTATAATGTAGAAATGACCGTGCATTTCGCACCCAAGGGCAAGGGTACGAATGGTTCGTTTGGAAATTTCGCTCTTCGCTCGCACGCCGCCAACAGTAACGTATCGCTGCGTTCATTATTTCGCGCGAATGTTATGATCATGAACGACCGCGTCGATTCGATTCGATTACCAAAGACGACCGCTAAAGTGCAACTCATGTCATAAAGTAATCTAAAGGAATTGAATGTGGGCGTTCGTTGAAACAATATTTGATACTGAATAAGTATAGGCAGAATAAATTGTCTGTAATATAGAAAGACTATAAAATATGTAGAGCTTATATCTCTATTAAGTTTGTTGTTACATATCTATGCATATTAAATAAATTCATGCAATAAATTACTAATATTGATTTTTTCTATTGTTACAGGTCTAAAATAATCAACGCGAATACCTATAATACTTATTATTTATTAAAAATTAAAAAAAAAACCGAACTATTGCAAAATAAGAATTTATTGGCTTAGTTAGACCAATAAAATAATGATTACGTTGGCTAAGAGAGTGAAAAAGAGTCAAATTATTATTATTAATGTATTAATGTATTTGTAGGTATATTTTGAAATAATAGTAAGAGAAGTGTGAAAAGTGGAGAATATAACGGCTGCCAAGAGAAGCACCGGGTCAACCCCGGTGACAGACAGGTATGTCAAAATAGAAGTAGTACTAAACACCAAGAGTAATTAATTTTATAATTAAACGAACCATTTCTACTATACTATAGACTACTCACACATCAACCTATGTATTTTGACGATTAGTGTTGAAGCTACACTAATAACAAATGGCACGGGAAGTTATCACACAGACCTTTGCTGCGTCCAGATATTGTGAACTAGCTGTTCCCCTCGGTTTCACCCGCGTTAATTTTGGATTGCCCGTGGGAATTATGGGATAAAAAGTACTCTATGTCCTTCTCTGTACCTCTGGCAACATGTGTGCAAAATTTCATAATGATCGGTTGAGCTGTTAAGGCGTGAAAACGTAACAGACAGACAGACAGAGCTACTTTCGCATTTTTAATATTAGGTATCATTGGTGTTTGGTTGGTCCAAGAGCCAAACCTCCTGAAAATACATATGACCCCTCTACTATACGTATATTTTTTACAAACAAAAATACAATTATGTAATTATAGGTAATGAAAATTATAAATGAATAATTTGATTTTTTTAAATCTGCTTCTATATTTTAGAAGCTGGATAGAGCATGCTAAATACAATTTTAATTAAGGAAATCCTCGTGTAATTAATTAGCATGTTCGCTCGTGTTTGCCTTATCTTTGGTCACTATCTGGTAAACTAGACGTGATTGCCGGCCGGAAAAGCTATTTGCATAGCAAAACTTGTATTTGACTTAAGAAAAAATCTATATACATATATATATTTTAAGTCTAATAAGTGATATATTGCTTGACAAACTTTTAATTATAATGGTTATATTTCACAACACAGGATTTACTAGATCCCACACAGAGATGTTATATCTTGGAAATCTAAGGCATTCTGTTACATAGAGAGATAATTATTATATTCTCTGTTTAACAATAGGCATATTAATACATTTGGCAAAAATAAATAAATTCACAAATTAGATTATTATCAATAAAATGGTACAAATTATAAATAATAATTAATTGATAAGAATGTTTATTTATTTATTTATTTATTTATTGGGCTCACAAAACAGGTAACAATCGAAATATTGACTAAAATTATAATATAAAGTTGTGGAGAATGTCAAATGGTAAACACTTGTTCAAAAAATTTTTACTAATAATGCAATTTATTTCTCATGTTCGTTTTGCTGTATTACCTGTGTTCATTGTCTTAAAATGTAAGATAACTGATGGGAACTTCTGAGTTGGTGAGTTTGCGTGTTTGTGAGATTGTAGGGGGTAATCTCTGGATCTTCTGAACCGATTTTAAAAAGTCTTTCACTTATAAGAAGCTACAGTGATCATGAGTGACAAAGGGTATTTTTGTCCCGGAATTCCCACGGGAACTCCGGAGTTTTTGAGGTTGTAATCTATGGATCTACTGAATCGATTTTTAAAAATCTTTCACTTATAGATAGGAAGCTAAAGTGATCCGTGACACGGAGTGATGAGTGACATAGGGTACTTTTTATCCCGGAATAACCGCGAGTGAAACCGTGGAGGTCAGCTAGTATAATATACAATCCGTATTTTTAAACTGTAGATAAGACCGACGAGGCTGTTTCGACCGTCAAATAGCCAGCAGCGGTGGAACATAAATGTGGTGTGAAATCCATGTCGAGGTCGCGATTTGGAAGTCGTTCCGACTATCTATAATGTTTCTCGTGCCAGGACACAATTTCGTACACAGTGTCATGTTTCACAAAATTAAATTAACTAAAATTCACAAAAAAATCTTAACGTTCTAGTTAAGAAGTGTTCACATTTTTTGCGCTATTTATTAACGATATTACCTACCAAAACAAAACCAATGTCACAAACTTATTTTTAGATTTCTTTAGGTCCTAAAACTCCTTCAAGTTCGCTCAAAGGTTCGCCAACGTTATCTTCTAAATAAATACGAAATTATTGTTTAAAATATTATTATCAAAATATAAAGTTTCAAAGGTTTTGCTTTGTTGACGTCATTATAACATAACGCGATCGGCCTTTTTAGTCTCAACTATCAGTTAGCGTTCAATCCTAATTACAGAGTTTGCGCTACGTGTAAAGTAAGCAGTTTGTGACTTCGACTCATTTAGTCAGGTGAGCGATATGAGAATCCACAAACGTCAAGTTGTTTATCTGCTTCAGTTAGCTGCTAGTTAGTTGTCGATATGTGGTTTAGGCAACACTGATGATGGCTTGTGGCTCAGAGTTGGTTGGCAGACAGTACGCTGCTTACTACGAGCATAATAGTGTTAACACGTCCTTAGGTAAAAAATAATAATTCTTTAGTTTTGGCAATTAAATCGACTTGACGGATTTTTTTTCTTCACTTATTATGCAGGGTTTCGAATGAATTCTTGGTGGAAATAAATCCCGTGGTTTGCAAATTATATTTTCAAATTTATAGGTAAGGTACACACTCCTGTCCTTCTCCCTTTCCATAACACTCAGAGCCCAATGGCTAAGAAATTTATCAATTACTTTTTTCTAACGATTTGAATTGTTGGGACTATTATAAAATATTCTAGTAACATTTGCTTTTATTGAATGTGCCTGTTTTACATATTAATATTATGTACGAGGAGTTAGTTTCATGTACTTGACACTCAGTGACGGGTCACACTGGGCCACAACGAACGTAAATTACCACATTGGGGCCGGTCGTAAAAGACAATCAAAGCACTTAATTATTATCGCAATAATATGTCACTTAGATAAGTATTATATTGCAAGTAATTTACGCGCAAAATCAGTGGTGTTGGTTCTAACATCGATAAATATGAAGGCGATATTGATAGCATTGTGTAATACGATGAATGTGGGTTTACAGAAATTATAAGGGGAAAAAAAGAGATTTACCTAGATGTGAGTAGGTACTACAATACGTTTACGTACAATATTTGTTTTAACCGTGTCAATGGTAATACATCATATATCAGTAGGTACTTGAATTTTCGATTTTTTGAAATCGCGCCTTGGTTTCAAGCTAGTATTACTACTCTAGATATTTGTCATTTCTCTCTGAACGAAAGATATAATATACGTATTATTATATTGTGAAAATATACCTCTAAAGAGAGTTGGAGCACTTGCATAATATGGAGGCCAATATTCGCGTCACATCGGCCAGCCTTGCCAACGTTATCATGCGCTTCCCGGGCCGATGTCTGGCTGACCTTTGCATTCGCCGATCGGAAACTAGGTCGTCGGCTTCTGACCTTTTTGTTTGTATCGCAGCGGATTGAAATAGACGAAAACGATCTATCTCGAACACAGCCGAAAGTGCACGAACACTATTTCGGATGCAGCCCGAGTGCAGAGCCCGGTTGATATGTCTATGCATGTAACTTGTCTAAACGATGCGTCGATAGCGATGTAAGTGGGTCATGGAGGCCGTCCATAATCGCGTTTGGTTACGTACCGCATGTAGTTACGATGCAGAGACTTACAGAGTATGGTTTTATGAACTCTCATACCCTGCTTTATTCATTTCAAATAGGGCAAAACGCCACAAAAACTATTGTCGATTAGGCGTGATTGAGGCTGCTAATCGTAAACCCCGCAAAATTCATTTAAATGGGAACACAGCCCACAGGCCCAGAGTTAGTGATAGGTATAAGAAAATTGGTTTCTTTTTTTAATCTTTGAAAAGATATTAGATATATTTCTTGAATACCAGTATTTTTGAGAAAGAAATAGTACATTGTTATCCTAGGGGTGAAAGTAACTTATTTAGTCCCGAGACGGGGACGCCAATAGATCGAGGGACTAAATAAGTCTTTCTCCCGAGGATAACACTGTGCTTTTCATTACGAATGCAAGGAAAGTCAAAATAAAAATAGGAATTTGCTAAAGAAAAAATGAGTGAAGATCGGATAGTCGCTTGACGCTTTCCCACCTATTTCTTTTTCTTTGGCCGGCTAGCTATTCAGCCAGTATTTTTTATTTACATTGTGGCGACCTAAAAAAAATATTTTCTTTAATTATTAAGTATTAAGTAAAGAAAATAAAAAAATATAAATAGGAATTAGCTTAAGAAAAAGTGAGTGAATTTTATTTTAATTAATACCTACTTAAACTTTACGTTATTTCAATTTTACATCGCGCTGGCTGTATAGAAAGTTGAAACATGGTTCAATAGAAATGTGAAAATAGACCTAGTTTTTTTTTAATAATTTGACAGTTGTCAGTTGAAAGCGATTCTCCCTAGGGCTGAAAAGGGTTACTTTCAACCCGCTTTTCAGGCAACTTCAGACCTACTTTCCGAGTATGAGTAATGAAAAGGTTATTTGTTTGCGGTGTTCATAGTTCATACCATAAAACTTTTTGGTGTTTTGGTTCAGTTACCCGTTTTTAATTAACCTTTGCCTACCTAGACAATCGTCCAATCATCTTTACATGGAAGATTTTGAAGATAAAACATTAATCTCATGCCCATATTAATATGTGTGGCTTTTACCATCGCATGTAGGGGTACATAAATAGCGCAGAATCAATTAGTGTAATTATCAGAAAAACATGTGACAAAAAATTAAGTGCCAATTAAAGTCGGTGCGGCATTTCAAAATAAGAAGAACGAGAGTCTTATTCCAAACGCGTTGAGCGAGAACAAATTTATAAAAGTAATTTTAATGCATTGTGATGATTTCCAGGCTGTAGGTATAATCCCAAGGATTTTAACTCAAGCCGGGCACAACACATCTTTAAAAAAAATAACGTTGGTAGTCGGGGGACCCCTGTAAGAAATTTAGTTAGAGAGAGAGAGAGGGAAAGTAGCACGGAGGGGGCATAAAGCTTTCTCCTTACATGACTAGACAACCCGCTTCCATAAAGACATATATCTCCTGAGAATTTTTTTTTTAATTCATAAATATCATAGTAATTCCTATACGTTAACACTGCTAATTATTTTTTAGGCACATTCTAATTGTTTTTAGGTAAGTTTACTAATCGCACCTAATCGTCTAATTTTAACTTTGTTATATTATAGGTATTGGCAAAAATAAAATTAAACTTTCATGATTTTATTTTTAGTCTAAACAAAATGGTTTTGGAATTTTGTCCTCTGCTCTGTCCACAAAAGCTAAATGCGTGGATTGCTTTTTTTTCTGTGGATTTTCATATTTCAATGTAGGTATGACCAGTTTCAAGCAAAATAAATGTAATTTATATTACATTGTAAGGTTTAAAATAGGCTATTTGACTATTTTTTTTTTCTTAGTCCGTCTTGTAGATTAATAAAAAATATTGGACACGTATTTTTTCTTTTTTTACGTAATCAAAAAATAACAGAGATACATTGAGTTGAAATTTCGCGTGACGTCACTAACTAGTGCAGTTTGTATGGCGGCTTGTAGAGGTAAGTGACGTCACGAGCCCCCACCCTAAACTTTAATGCGCTTTATCTCTGTGTATTTTCATTTATTTAAAAAATAAAAAAATAGGTGTCTAATGATTTTTAATTTTCTAAAAGACGGACTAATTAAAATTTTGATTTTCAAAAGTTGTCAACATCCCTATTGCATTTTATGGCGCATATATTGCAAAATCTTTCTCTGAGCTCTTGCCAGAAACAGAAGGAATGGTTCGAACCGTCATTTTATACGTATGTCTACATGCTGCACATATAAAAAAAACACCAATGGAATACTAATCAATCAATACAGCGCTGTAAAACACCAAATCAATTTTTAAGATTTTTTTTTATCGAAATACCATTAGGTAAATGACGGAACCGGCATTTTCGATTCTTGCCAAAAACTCTAACTTATTGTATTATAATAAGTAGTAGGTATAGTGAAAACTTTCAACGACAATTGATGACAACTTGTGTTTTGGAGAGGTTATTAATCTGTGTCTCCTTTAACGACTCTATTTATAATAAAAGCACATAATATTTTAGCTCAGTAAAGAGCGAAAAACATACGCTTGTAATTTTTTTCGTCTTTGCAGAGCAGAGGTATATTTTCCCGCAAACTCTTTTTTTCTACTTCGTTGGTACCTACCAACGAAGTAGAAAGTGGTAAGTAGACGTTAGAGGTCGCAGCTCGACATGTAATTCGTGTTTTTAATATAGGTAGGTAAATCTCAATTAAAAACAAATCTATCAAAATTCTACGCTTTTGACCTTCATTACTATTAATAAACGTCTTGGAATTTCAAGGGCCTCTGTCATCAGGGGTACAGAGATGGATATAGGGTACTTTTATCCAGGAATTCCCGCGGGAACTCTGAAAATATAGGCGGGTGAAACTGCAATAAATTTTGCATACTTTACTTTGTGACGGGTACAGAAAAGGATATACGGTAGTTTTATCCCCGAAATTACGCGGTATTTCCGAAATTAACACGGAACTGTTGGTAATATTATAAATGTGAAAGTTTGGATAGATGGCTGAACAGAATTGGATGGAATATGGCACAGGAATAGATTATAGTCTGGACTAGGACATAGGGTACTTTTACCCCGGATGTTCTGCGAGAACTCCGAAATCAACGCGAGCCTTATTCCAAACGCGTGAACAGCTAGTGTTACCTATTTCACAGTTCTCTTGGCAGTCGACATCCGTTATAAACTAGGTGTTGCGTAGGTATTCAATTGTCGTGGTATATTAACACAGCGTTGGGCCGGGCCTGGATCTAGGTACACGAGGCGGTGCGGGCCTGTGACCTAGTTTTCGTGACCAGGGCACGCGCACCTCCCCCACTTCACCCCTTAGCCCAGTTTACCCACAATAAAATTTATATAAAGTTACTTCCCTGTTATCGTAATTTAAATTACAGCCACGCTTTTTTCGCTTGTGATTTTGGTAACCAATATAGGAACACATTAACTCTGTTTATTTCTACCGCTGTATCAAGGAAATAATATTTGAGTTAGCGATTCTACCACTGCCGAGGACACATCACTCCAGGACGAATCTTGAGTACACTCTTTGTGAGTAATGTGTGCCTTTCGGTATATTCTACATAGAAATTCTCTTTATGGTAATTGTTGTCACGTAAAACTTCATTCTGAAAAAACTAGGAATACGTAGGTACCTACTGCTTGCAAATATTTGATATATTAAAACTTTATAAATCCTTACTTATATTAAAAACGTAAATGTGAGTTTGTATGTTTGTTAAGCATTCACGCCTTAAATATTTAACTAATTTAATTCTCGTTACAAAATATGTTTGATTTTCTCTTGTCTGTGTAAAAAAATATTTTTTATTGCGTTATATGTAAAATAACTATTTCAAGAGAAAATAACCAGCACGACAATCAAAGATTTAATTTCTGTCTTGATTCTGTGAAATGAGGTAATAATTGTGTGCGTGCAGACACAAATACACACGAAAAATAATACTTAAAAGTTCTGAACACAAAAATGCACAAATGATTTATTACATGCAACAGTGAACAGAAGAAAATAATGTTGACATCACACGGGCACCGAGTATAATAAACGTATCATATTTATATTGGCGCCCGGGAAAATTAAGTAAACAGGGTGCGATAAATAAAGTGGGGTTATTTTCGAATGCAGGATTTTGCAAAGTGACTTTGGTTGACTTTTTTATTTATTGACTGCTCAATGCTCATATGACATCAAAGCATATAATGGGACTCACAAATCAAATATCAGTAGGTTAGTATATATATACAATATACAATTATACATGACTGAAAATAATAATCGTTCATCCGCATATATTGAACTTTCATGTATATACGTGTACCCTCATGTAAGAAACTAATTAATGTGTTTTCGTTTCACTTACTTTAATTTAAAGCTCTTAATTTATTACATTTTGTATCGTGCGTCTTGATATAAGTTATCCTTTACGATTCTTATCTAAATAAGAATAATAATCAAAATGAATTTATAATTACTTACTTTAACCCTGGAAAGATAATCTGCGTAAAATTGACGCATATGCGTTCGAAATATTGCTCTCTCGTTTTTAATTTTGCGAATCTGTTGCTGTGCTTTAAGGACATCTCTCACGTTGCTTAGACCTTCCGTGAGGCGCATGTCTCACTGAGGTAAGTGTCATCAATTTGGAAATATAACTACCACGTGAGTCAAAATGACGCATGATTATCTTTAAAGTGATTTTTGAGATTTTGACCTAAATAGACATTCATGCTGTTTTTTTATCTGATGATACTTGTTACTTTATTTTATGTATTATTTATATATTTTCGTAGATATCCTGATAAAATAACGCGATAATGGACAGTAGAATTTTGGGAAAAGATCGAACCTGAGCGTTTTTTTAGAGCGTGATGACGAAGCCGTCTGTGAGGACATGAGAGTGAAGACGACGTGCAGAGTGACTTCGAAAAAGGTTTTATGACTAAGGAGAGAGAAGACAAGGCGACGTCCAGCAGAAACGAACCCTTACACGAAGAAATGATTTAGCAACTGGCTTCTTCCTCGGCTTCTCATCGAATACTAAACTTGCCAAAGCGGACTGTTAGAGGCAAGGATTGCTGGTCGACTTTGAAGGTCACAAGACGTAACAGAGTATCAGCACTGAATATTTTTAGATGTCAAAGGAGTCAGACATGTATATGATCCTCTCAAGATAAATTTTTTTTTTACTTATGAAATAATTGTAAGATGGACAAATACTGACATATCGTTGGAACGGAAATCTATGATTGTTGCTACATTTCGTGACAAGAATGAATCCGTGCTTTGATTGGCATCCTGATGATGACAGCAGTAAGGAAAAAATACAACGAAAGCCAAATGCATCGTGAAAATGCAAAAAAATCTATTTGCCGACAACATAATATACCTGGATATGGAAGAAAGTTGTATCTGACTTATTTGAATTGAAATTATTATTGAAATTGTATGTTCCTATCATGTGATATATATAATGTCTTTATTACTGAGTTAATAACTTAAAATGGCTGATAATTAGGAAAAAAAAGTTATTTGTGATAAAAGAAAAAATATTCCAAATTTTTGTTGATTTTTGAAGACGTTTTATGGTTCGGTCTTGTTTTTATATAATAAATAAATATAAATATACAAATTATGGTATTTATCATTTTATCAGAGTGTAAAAAAATAATACTGGTAAAGTTTATTTAAATCAATAAATAAAAAATCACATTACTACTACTTAAAACTTATGCGTCAATTTTACGCATGATTATCTTCTACGTACATCAAAATATGATTATCTTTCTAGGGTTAAATATATCCTATAGCGTAGGATGTTTATGACTGAAGAAGCAAAAACTTCAATTAATCGGATGAATTAGCTTTCTTTATCAATCCAAATCTAATTAGAGTGTAGAAATGGGAATCGTTATTTTGAACATGTAAATTGTAAATTAACGTCAAAAACCTGTAGTTTTAGTGCTTATATTCAACAAAAATAAAACACGCGTCGCTTGCATACACGCATCAGAAGCAGCGAGTTGTAGTTGTCCACAGTCATTGGCTAAGTCGTATGACTCAACAGTCTATTTATTATTTTCTAAGAATAAAACGAAAACTGCACTCTAATGACGCATAGTAGTATCGTTTGTAAAATGTTCCTCGCAGTTCGTTAACCCCCTTGCTATTGATGAAGTTTAAAATTATCAATTTGCATGGAATTTCGAATAAAACAATATAAATAATGTTCCGAGAGCAATGTTTTATTACACATATTTTAATATATCTACTGACTAATATTATTCTAGAAACTGACGTTTACAACTCTAGAACAACAGTAACAAGAAAGTAAGTAAGATAATGTACTCCATCTCCTTGCAACGACGCAATAATATTGCATCTCTATTTTGCATTCTTCTTCTTATTAAAGAAAATGAGATCACACAACAACGATATAGGATTCTTACTTCTTTTTACAAATCTTCTCTCACTTTGATCAGTCTTTAGAGTTTCCTCCAATTTTTGATGGTAAGTTTACCACCGCCCATGGACATCTGCAACACAAGAAGGCATGCAGGTGCGTTGCCGAACTGGAATGAGGATGGGAACTGGTTTTCAAGTGGGGCTGCCGGAACACACACCGTTAGGTGCTTGGCGACAGATTTGCAACTCGAAGGTGGTAGCTAGCCAGCCGGGCACTAGAGAGCGCCCTACCACCATGCTATGGTTTCCTCACGATGTTTTCCTTCACCGACAGCTCAAGCTAATTGTTAGGGTTTGAACCTACGCCTTGCGGCGTTTGATCCGAACTGTCGAATCGCTGTCAATTAAGTCTCAAGGTCGCGACCTCCCTTATTAATAATCTCTTTTACTTGGTTTTTAATTAAAATACAACAGTGTCCCCCGGACAAACAAGATCACGTCTATAAAAGTGAAGGGTACAAAACTAAAGAAATTATAATTTCAGTTGAACGGGACCGTTTGCATTCGTCTGCCGTAGTTCCATAATTGCACTTTGGTAAGTTGTAGAGGTTGTGTGGTTGTAGAGGCGTGGAATGGAAGCCATACTGCGTCAAAGTGGTTGACTGTATTGCGATTTCTTCTGTTAGAGAGGCCAACAGGCGTGGCACCTAGATAATCTGTTGAAAATTGTGTTTAAAGTATCGCAACTAAATGATATTTAGAAGATTTTAAATAAGTTTTATTTTCTAATTCCTTGTTTATCTTTATGTCCACGTCCTAATACAATAAAATAAAGCTAAATTACTTCGAAAATAGACAATTGATTTAAATTTTTAACCTAATTTAGATAACATTATTGGAACCAAGTCGTCGTTTGAAGCTTTCGTTGACATGCTACAACAAAGCCATTCCGTGTAACTCAGTTAAATTAAGAAAAGATTTTCTTTCGTAGTAAAATTTATATCTTGAAATTTATCTAGAATGAAATATAATCGTATAAATAAAATATTAGGTAAGTACTTTTATTGGTTTCGGTTTCAAAATACTGCTATATTACCTGATATGTTTATATCATGTAGGTATAAAAATATATATTTTGACTGCTTGACTGCAGAGTCATCAAAGCCCAGACCAAAACACTCTAAAAAATTTAGAAATTTTGCACATGGATTTATTTTTTAATGTAGATAAGCACTAAGAAAGGGTTTGTAGACATTCAAACTCTAAGGAGGGAAAGAGGGAGAGGTTTTGTAAAGCAGTTTTGAAGTTGAAGCCATGAAATATTTGGAGTTTTTTTCCATCTTACTAAAGAGGAAAGTTGTAACGCAGATGATGCCGCGGGAAGAAAAGCTATTGTCAGATAAAACTATGTACGATGAAATTAGTAAATTAAAGTTTGAGCAGTTTCGGTTATTTTTTTAGCTTTCATATTTTCGATTTACCGAAGCACAAAAGGGCTCAAGGGCGATAGAAAAAAAAATTATGTGTTTTTCATATTTTTTCATTTACGTCTCAAGAATCTAAATTAATTAAAATGTTAATATTAGTTTCAGTAAACTGTTATAAATATATAATCAGTAGGCATAATATACGTAACTTAAAATCAAGCGAGATGAGTTCTTTAATTAGATAATGTCTATACTATACAAATTCTATAGTTTCTAATTTTTAAAAGCAATCGGGATTTCAAAAGATAGAGACAGCTCATTAATTTTGCTTACTATCAATAATTCTCTCCTCTGCCATGAAATTTAAATAGGTTTCCTAATTTTGATAACTCC
The DNA here is from genome assembly GCA_907165275.2 of Zygaena filipendulae. NCBI lineage: Eukaryota > Metazoa > Arthropoda > Insecta > Lepidoptera > Zygaenidae > Zygaena > Zygaena filipendulae. The sequence continues at coordinate 10,061,359 of OU015652.1, read as the reverse complement.
GTGATATGCGTTTTCTGCTAGAAACTGCTATTTTTTTTTTACTTATTACATAGGTAGGTATATACAATACATCGTGTTAATGAATTAACTGAAAACTAGAAAGTAGTTTGCTCAGAATCAACTAGCGAATCGATCGCATTATTTTTTAATATAGGTTATATTTTTTCTTTTTTATTAGTTCATTCCATGTCTAAATTATTTATAATACGCCGCCCGCAGCAAAAAAATTCAAACCGGTAGGCGCGGGCGTAGCGCTTTTAATTTCGTAGATAGTTCACTAATGTTGAATAAATTTCAAAGTATTAATTTTTTCGACATAAAGTATATTTTAATCATATTGTTATTGTTTATTTTTAAATAAGGTGTATCAAGTTTTCAGTTAATTCATAAACACGTTGTATAAAACCAGCTATATGTATAATTGTATGTATAATTTATGTTCATCAATATCAAATCTTACACGATCAGTGAAAGACTTTTCCTTAAAATACTCTAACATATAGGTACTTATTTTACCATAGCTGCTAGTTGCTACGATACTGCCGCGCCGCTCGTTTGAAAGATAACCAGCGAACGGTGCATAAAGTAATATGTACTGCAACCGCGCGGTTAAGTAAGTGGGTAGTACCTACCGCACAACTTGCAGAAGATTATTTTAATGAATAAGCTCCGTCTTTGTTCCCTCGCCCTGCTAAGGTTTATTTGAATAAGAAAGTGGAACTTTCACTGTTGCAGTCGTGCCATATTCTTTCGTAATTGAATTGGACGAATGAGGATTTAGTTTAGGTTTAGACATAAGCTAGAAAAGAAAGCTAAGAAAAGTCTCTTTTAATTTACTTGAAATATTCTAAAAAGGGTTACTTTTTACTGCTCATTGTGAATCCTTTTAGGCTTTACTAGTTTGGTGTTATGTACCCACTTTCGATCTGTCGGTGGTCTAAAAATAGAACCGCGCGGTAACACAGCATCGCGCTAATTTTGCCATAGAACGTACCTATTATAAAATATGTTATTGATACTCGTCTACAGTATATGGTATTAAACGTGTCAACTTAAATAAAGGTTAGGTCACGACAACACTACTGATACTACATTATCCAAACTAAAATAAAAACAAAATCAAACCAAACCGTTGATTTTTTGATGGAAATTAGGGCGATTGGCCTCGAGCCTGTTCCTCACCCTAGGGGCTTTCTATTGCGTATCTTTTACGGCACAGCAATCGGAACTAGCGGAACGGCTTAATGAGACGAGTTAAACGAATTCAGACCGATTTCCCCAGTGAGGTTGGGCTGAATACTTGCGGTTGATTGACCTTTACAAAATCATCACTTTTGCGAGCATTTACGCTGATATTTAGACATATTTACCCATTTAGTCGCCTAATGATATTATACATATACATATAGATAAGATAGTAGGTACTAGGTACATATCTATTACATTAATTTCTACACTAATTATTATTTTTACACTAGTTTCGGTTAAAGATATGCTGCGAATAAAAAGGTTTACATCATAACGTAATAAGGTTTTAAAACAAATAAAACACATTGGAGAATTTTTTTAAATTATGAACTAACTAGCTGACCCCGGCCCGCGGTTTCACACGTGGTAATTTCGGAGTACTTAGTCGCGGGAATTTTGGGATAAAAAGTACCCTATGTCACTCAGGATCACTTTAGCTTCCTATAAGTGAAAGAATTTTCAAAATCGGTTCAGTAGATCCAGATATTATAACCTCACAAACTCCGGAGTTCTCGCGAAAATTCCGGAGTAAAAACTACGCTATGTCACTCAGGATCACTGCAGCTTTTTAAAAGTGAAAGAATTTTCAAAATCAGTTCAGTAGATCCAGAGATTACCCCCTACAACCTCACAAACTCTCAATCTCCGGAGTTCCCGTGGAAATTCCGGGATAAAAAGAACTGTGTGTCACCTAAAATCACTGTAGATTCTTATAAGTGAAAGAATTTTCAAAATCGATTCCGTAGATCCAGAGACTACCCACTACAATCTCACAAACTCACGGACTCACTAACTCCGGAGTTCCCGAGGGAATGTCGGAATAAAAAATATCCTGTTGATACACTCTCGATCACTGTAGCTCCCTATAAGTGAAAGAATTTTTTAAATCGGTTCAGTAGATCTAGAGATAGTTGTTCCCCTGTGATTTTACCCGCGGGAAATTCGGAGTTCCCGCGGGAATTCCGGAATGAAAAGTACCCTATGACACTCAGGATCACTGCAGCTTCCTATAAGTGAAAGAATTTTCAAAATCAGTCCAGTAGATCCAGAGATTACCCCCTACAACGTCACAAACTCACAAACTCACAAACTCACAAACCCTCAAACTCACAAACTTTTGCTCTTTATAATATTAGTATAGATTATGACTTAATAAAAAAAAGCGTGTCGAGTGTCGTGGAATACTTGGTTGGAACGTAATTTCTGCGCATCGTAGTTTCCGTTCCAAAAACCAATAACCAATAAACGCGCAACTTCTATGGAGCACCTATGACGCCGTGACGGAAAATTAATGTTTGCTCCCATCAGTACCGTAGCGATTAGGAAATACGTTTCGTTTTTAAATAAAAAAAATCGAATTTGATTTCAGTTTAGATATTGGTACAGTATAGTATTGGTAGATAGTTACTGGTAGTTTATTTATTGGTAGTTGAAAATAACAAAGAAACCACCTGGTAGATTTCACGTTTTCATGTATTTTCTAATAAAAAAAAACGTGGATTGATGACATCAAATCTTTGCGTATCACCTAAGTTTAATTAAAGCATGTACCGAAGACAATTTACCACTAAGAAGGTCAGGGACGCACACCTTTGTTCTTACAAATCGATCCCGGTTAGTCCTGCAATAATAGCATGAGACACGTCTTGCTTTTATCTAGAAAGTGAGAGGAGGACGAAGAGGACTGAGAGGGTAGTCGGGGGGAGGGCTTAGAATGGGAGAGCTGGAATATCGCCGGAGGCGATTTGTTCGTCTCGGACTGATAAAAGCAGGGTTACAAGTATGATTTTGTCTTTATACCTCCAACCCGTTCTAAACTAAAACTTAAGTTTGTCTTAAATTTTACTCTTTTACTAGTAGGTAGGGAAAGGCGTCATAAACGCTATGAGTGATTGATGCATTTAATTTAGTACATATTTCATGGAAGCAATGAAAATTGTACAGCGTGTGTGTAAGAGTCATTTATTTGCATTCGTGCTCCAATGCAACTCATAATTTGTCATCTGGAATTTAATATTTTTCGTTTATTTTGAAATATTCTTCTGTGCGACCGTAGATGCATTATATTAGTTAGAACGTATCGTATTATCAACATTCATATCTTCTTTTTCTTCTTCTTCCGTAAAAATAACAGTGCGAGGATGAAGAAGAAGAGTACCTATCAGATTATTAACATCATGTCTAGTAAAACAATCTAGTGAAATAAAACGAATTAAGTAATTTATGGGCAGATTTCAAATGGACAGTATAATTAAGTTTTAGTCTATATAAATAAAAACAATTCAATTTTTATTTACCTACTAACACAAACTAAAATAGGTTTACGTGTGTTATAGGCGTGGTGTAACAGTGGCGTAGGCTATTTATAGGGTATAAAATTATAAATATGTAATACTTAACGATACATATTATACCTTTCAATATTATAAACATACTAGCGGTGCCCCGAGGTTACACCCGTGTGCGTTTCGGGATTCCCACAGGAACTAGATTTTTCTAAAATAAAAGTAGCCTAAGTTACTCCTTATAACATCAGCTATCTGCCAGTGAAAGTCCCGTTTAAATCGGTCCAGCTGTTTCAGAGATTAGCCGAAACAAACAGACAGAGAGACAGACAGACAAAAATTTAAAGAATTGATCTTTTATGTAAGTAGGTACCGTAGGTATATATTTTCATTAGCATTTTGTGAAAAGCTGTTAATTTGGAATTACAAACTGTATGTATTTTGTTAATAGTGCATAAAAATATTTTATATATTACTATAGCTGTGCTCCGCGGTATCACCCGCGTGAGTTTCGGAGTTCCCGCGGGGATTCCGGGATGAAAAATAGATAGTAGCCGATTTTCAGGCCTACTGAACATGCATATAAAATTTCATAAAAATCGGTCAAGCCGTTTCCGAGGAGTATGGTAATTCGTTAGTATGAAACGAGAATTTTATATATTAGATTTAGATATATACCTAAACAAGGAGAATGTAAGAAAAATATATTGAACAACAAAATTTTATTACATTTATTTCCTTGGTTCGCTATCAGTTACACTGAAATATATTAGGTTACCGACCTTATACAGAAGGTTGAAATATTAATAAAATAGTCCACGGTCGAACAGGCCTCACACCGCGGGCCGAATGTAACGAAAGTCCAAATAAGTTGTGCAATTGACACCGAACAAAACGGCTATTTACAAATGACTTTGCCCATTCAACGAATGTCAGACGAAAATCAAATAACATCAAAGAGTCGTTTATGTATCGCGTTTCGAAATAAAACACGCGCCATCGCCGACGCCGGCAGCGGCTGAGCAGATTACATCGGCGTACATCCGGCGGACCGCGCGCCCGCCCCCGCCCACACCCGCACACCGCCGCCTCGCCTGCGCCTGCCCTGTCGCACCATAGCACACCACCATTTTGCCTTTACGCTGCCCACTACTGCAGAGTGCTGCCCCTCTTCAGCATGATCCAATCGGCATGATCAAGCCAAACAGCCTATTAAAATTCGATTGTTCGATTGAATCTTTGTGTTGTGTCAAATAAAGTTTTTTCAATTTCTATTTCAATTATGCCATCATGCCAATCCACGCCCACACACGGTCAGTTCTAACTGATCCGATCGGTAAAGTTATGGGCATTGGACGATAGCCAGGATGGTGTATGGTCACTATCAGATAATCGCTATCGCTATAGAAAACTTAGGAACGTACTTATCTTCATGTCACGATCTCACGAATAATTAAATTTTTGATTGGACTGTTTTACGTGACAACGTGACATGACGATAAGTCCCTTAGTTTTCTATAGCAATAACGATTATAGATTGTCAACTTGGCTAAGGGGAGCAAGAGGCCGATCGCACTATATCATAACATTATCAAAACAAAACGTAACTTACAAACGTAAAATCTTAAAATATTTTATTTTAAGCAATTTCGTATCACAGTGATTGTTTTGATCACGATTTGACTCTTATCTATTTAGAAGAAAATCTTATTTTACCAAACTCGAACAAGTGCTGAACCTAAAGAAATCAAAAACAAATATGTGACTTTTTACGGTTTTATTTTGGTAACATCGTTCAAAAATAGCGCGATTGTGGATAACACAACATCACTCTTCATCATACGACACATATCGTATCGCATCGCAACACGTGCACGGTGCACCCAAGGTGTAACGCAAACATTTTGCATCGTTCGCACGACGACGTGACGCGACGGCAGCTGCTGCTGAGCTGTACAACACTAAATTCAATGAAGACTTTCATCGCCATAGATTAATAAAATAGAAAAAGTAAATTGAGAGAAATAGTAAATTCAGCATACAGAATTATAGGTTCCAAATAAAAACATGCACAATGAGGAAAAATCCGTATAAACGCAATAAATAAAGCTTATGTATGTATATGTAATATGTATATTGTAACTAAAATATTAAACGCGCGCGTAAAGTCGAAATTTGAAATTACCTATGTACTGTAGCGTAAATGTAGATATAAATACTGACTTCTACGATTGTAACTTTCAGCATTATTTTATACGAGTTGCATTTTTAAACAGAGAACATATTATTCATGCACAAAACACTGATAAATAACAGAGAAAGAATTTGTAAGTCAATATCATTCAGTGAAAAACTGCAAAGTTAGTTAAAACTACTTTTCACTTCTCTTGCTCTGAAAGTGCTTATTTGTGCAGGATATAGGCTGCACAAAATTGAATTTTGTGCACAAGTGCATTAACGTATCTACTCATAAATGTATCTATATTAAGGCAAAGAAAATAAGCCATACAGCCAAACACAATAAGAAGTTCATAGATGGAATTTGTTATTTTATAATATTTACTTTCATATTTTATTTGCCTTCTGTATTTTTTAGGACATAAATAAAACAATTTCCTTCATTCAAAACTACTAATTTTACTTTGAATTTTAATTAAAGAAATGTTATGTTATACTACTGTTTTATTTCCTCGCAATCGAAGTGAAAAGCAGAGTTTATAACTCGTCCACAAAACCATTTCCACCTTGACATTAGTATCATCAGCTAAAAGTCTCTGATAGAATAGAAATGGTTCGTTTTGCGCACTTGTTGTAAAATCTACTATCATTGATATTTAAGATTCCGTTATATCACTTACGTATACAATTAATATTAAAGAAATAAATACCTGAATTCACTTTTGTTTTCGAGGCTGTTTAGACGTGACGTTACAGTATAAAAATACAGTGCTTTATGTTTCTAGAGATATGACAGTGTATATATATCAAGTAAGAGCACAATTGTTAGGTAAAATAGAGTAAGGTTATTTAATAACCGTCATGCGCTTGTACGCTGCTATCAAATGCAATTTGCAAGCAGTCAGCGCCATACATGCTTCGTCGACGCGTTCAAATTTTATGTTCGCAGGATGGACGAACCGTTTACTGCAGTGTTTTTACTTTGTTCCTTTACCTAAATGCGAGAGATTCTCGACGCTTTCTCTACTATTTTACAACATTTTACATAACATGTCGCGTTGGTTTGTTTAGATTTTATACTGAACTGCTTATTACGACTACGACCCAATATGTATTTATACGATATATGGTATTTATTTATATGAGACTCATTTTAAGTAATATTTTACTATCTCAATATTTATCATTAAGGTATCTTATTCAAAGCATAATAAGTACCTCCATAACATGAAAAATATATGTGAAATAAGTCTGATTAAGGTGAACAACTGAACGTAATCGTAGTAGTCGAGCGATGGAATTCTCGCCTATTATTCATGGAGCAGGAGTTTGATTCAGTCAAAAAGACTTTAAAAAATCGAAGTATGAATGAAATCGTTTAAGAATCAAAGGCTTTAGGTACTTGAAATATGCACATATTATAAGTAAACGGTAATGCTCGTGATATCGTGACGAAACTTGCACACTTGAAAGCAATTTCGAAAGCATGTGTTGACTCCACCAATTCGCACTGGGCTCGGCTATAGTCGACTATCGCCCACATTACACGCTCAAGCTGCAATAGAGGTAGCGTTGGGTTGAGAATGCTTAATATAATCTAATCTATTAATCAAATAAATTAATTAAAATTTATACAATTGTTACAATTGTTTTTCAATATATTGTAGTATTTATTGTTTTTGTATTACACTGGTAGATACTAGATATTCAAGATACACATCCCTTTTTAAGATAGTTTAGATATCTAGGCAAAATCTAACGTTAAAACATTTTTTTGTCTGTCTATCCGAAATAATTTAACAAGATATTAAGTAACTGAAATTATCTGTATAATATTAAAAATACTCGCTTTTATATTAACTGTAAATGTATAGATAATCGTATCACAGTGTTTGCTATAAAGAACTCCTCCGAAACGCCTTAACCGATTTTTATGAAATTTTCTGCGTACCTATATTTGGTAGGTCTGAGAGGACGTAAACTATTTTTTATGCCCCTAGGTAACCAGAATGTTTTTTGGGCAAAATTTTTCTTTGGAGTTCCTGCAGGAATTCCGAAACTCACGCGGGTGAAACCGCGGGGCACAGCTAGTATACCTACTATAAATGATTTGTTTTTTAGTTTTTATTACACTCCATTTATTTGTATCTATGCGCCGTATAATGGGACTTTATTTCTCTTAGAATTGTACCTACCTAGTACCTACCAAAAGATAAATTAAGTCGCTCAAGTAATTTACATAAAACAATGTACATAATACTGTTCAAAATATTTCATACCACGAGCGCCGCGTCGCACAATTTGTGATGCTGACGCTGACGGTGTTGGCAAGAAAATTAGTTAATTAACCTCGAACAAACGCTGGCAACACCTTGTAGGTAATGTAAGTAATCCAGGAGTGCCACATTAGGATTGTAAGTAATCTTTGTGCTTTTCTTTGGCATTATAAGCCCAAAGCTAGACAAATAAGTTCAAACTAACTGTAGGTATACCTGTTTTAAGTTTATGACCCACTTTAAAAATAAGGTTTGGTCTGCACGTGTGTTTGTTTACTTCAGAATTTTTCCGAAAACAACAAGAGATTGAGAATAAGAATTTTCCGATTCCTTCGGGACAATTTACCGAGTTAAAAAATATTCTGTACCTAAACACAACTTGGCCTTTATGCTATACGTATCTGTGCAAAAAATTGTCAAGATAAACCACCAAACAAGCCCACACTACATTTACGATATTACTAATTTCTTACTTTAATATCCAATATCAATCTTTCATGAATCTGAGATTTCCTCATTAATAATTTATACAATATTTTTTTCCTTACAAATAAAGCCTCGTCGCTGTCTGTCTGTCTGTCTGTTCGCGATAAATACAAAAACTACTGAACGGATTTTCATACGGTTTTCACCATAGATAAAGTGATTCCAGAGGAAGGTTTATAAGTACCTACTGTTTATCCTGGAATTCCCGCGGGAACTCTAAAATTACCGCGGTGATAAAAATTCTTCTATTTTCATCATTTCTTGGGTGAATACAATCTTAACCTTAACATTTTTTTTTTTCAGATATAGCGTCATTTTGACAATATCTACAAATGCGTCCGATGGATTTGCCCTGATAAATGGTAAGTCTTTGTAAAAACTTGATGAGTAATTTTATAAGATTTAGAGATAAAAAGGTTCGAATGTAAGCCTTATAACTCTGATTATGTCCTGAATTAACATCTAAAGGTAGTTTATATTTGGACGCAGATAAGCAATAACATGTTAAGCCACAAAATTAAGTTATTGATTCAGAACGATTTACCTATTGAGAACGTTCTTTAATTATGTGTTTACCTTATTACATTGCATAAATATTTAACTAAATATTGAACATAAAAAATGTTGATACAAAATGGCGCTCCTACTTTCAAAACACGATTTACTCAAAAATTCTCCTGTGTGGGTTAACACACTATTGCTTATCTATGTCCATTTTATCCAAGTACCTACAATCATCATAGAGTTTCCGAGGGTATACCTACGCTGTAATTTGTGCAACGTTGGCCCGTGGGCAAAAGTTAGTCATTATTGTTCGTGGAAAGGGTAAAAAGTACGGCATCTCTGACGTAGGTGGTATAAGCTCCAAGAACACGTACATATAAACCCAAGTGAAATGCACTGAGTTTTCAACCATGTATAATTAAATAATATATTTCAGAGGAAACTAATTAAAAGTAGCAATCTCTACCGGTGCAATATCAATAAAATTTAATTACAACTGTTGTTTCGTAAATACTTGAATAAGTACGTGGTTGGGTGAAGTAGGTACCACGAAATTGCTCTGTTTCGCCTTGGTTGCGTGGAGACATTTTTCACGCATTGCACCGCGACGCCTCGCGGAGGGGCCCGGTGGCAGGGTGCGGGGGGACTGTAAACGCCGTTCGCTGCGGGGCCGGAGGGAGAGTGGGGCGGGGGGAGGTGGACGCACGGACGCGTCAAGGTCATGCGTGACGTCACCACGCGCGCACAATGACCTCCCAAAAATGAAGCAGTGATGGCCGCTCACCGCGCGCCGAGCGCCGAATTTGTCGATGGCACGTTAATGGATATTAGAAATATTTTGTAACGTGATGGAGTGTTGGTGAAAACTTTTAAAATTGGTCGTGTTTTAATGAAATATCTACACTCTACAGATAAAGACTTATATGTTTGACAAGTTTTTACAGTAAACTTAACAACAACAACAGTAAACTTAAAACAGTAACTAGTAAGATCATTTTTTTTTCATCTATAACATGAATTATGTAATCAAATAGGTACCTTTGATGCTGCAACGTGTAACAACTAATCACGTGTATAAAGTGAAACCACTCGTATATTACACAATAATATATAATTATTATTTCTGCATCGATAAACCGAGATCGACAACAATAATCCACTGATGTGCCTGATTAGTGATGCAAATACTGTATTCGATAATTCCTGTTACGTAGCCTGTATAAAAGTGTTTTGTTTAGGTTGACAAAATAATCAAATCGTTTCCAAGAAAAATACACAGGTAAATTCCCTTTGGACCATTTATTTCACCATGAGTTATACAATTTCTCAAATACTGAAGGTAAAATAATAATTAAAAGGAATAAAAAACATAGTAAGCAAGCAAGCAAGCAAAGCGTCGATAACAGACTCTACTTTTGCCCAGGGTTTAAAGATTTCCCTACAGATTTGCTCAATTTAACACCAAAATAAGCTAACTTTAATGGTTGATGGAGTTATTAGTTTTTTGCTATTTGCAATTCTTTAAACTGAAGTTTCTCCTAATTATCATTTGAAATACTCGATATTTATAGAAGTTATACTTCGCGCCTCGTCCTCGAGATTAGTATTTGATATTGACTTGTAGTAACACTAGGTGACACCACTCTTGCACTAATCTCTTCGGACGAGGCGCTTCGCATAATAGGCTAGTTTCCTGGGTAAAAAAATCAAAATTCTATTTAGTCCGTCAGTTAGATAATAAAAAAATAAAAGACACGTATTTTTTGCTTTTTTAAAATAATGAAAATATGCATAGATAAAGCGCATTAAAGTTTAGGGCGGGGGACTCGTGATGTCACAGCTCGCTATAACGTGCGAACAAACTGTAGCGAGGCGTGACGTCATGTGAAATTTCGACTTGATATATCTCCGTTATTTTTTGGTTACATAAAAAATAAAAAAATACGTGTCCAATATTTTTTAATAATCTACAAAACGGACTAAAAAAGAAAATTTAGGAAACTAGCCTATTGTGATAGAACTTCACTTACAGGTAAGTTCGTTTAATCATCAATTATACCTGATTATTGTTACGATACAATCAGAAACACGTACCAAGTTGTCATTTTAGTATTTACTAAATCCACTATAAAAACTTCCAGAATTTCCGAAGGTTTCCATGACGTTAACTGGGGTATAGGATCTCTTCGACGGTTCAGATGTTTTAGCACACATGACCAATGGCATGATTTCATAGTTGTCGATAAGACATTTTAAAAAGTCGGTCACGTCCCGCGGCCGCGATGGGAATCTCACACTGGTCGTCGAGAATATTGATGTGCAATTAATCATACAGTGACGTTACTTACATAGCGTGTTTATGACAATAAAGATTTTTTGCGAGGTGTTTTTTTAGCCGCAAACATTTACTCGCGAGAGTCGCAAGTAGCGACCCGCGCATCCGTGCATACTGAATTGTTTGCTCGGCGGTCGTTCGTGTCATTGTATTTGTTTTATTATATTTTTTGCACAGCAGTCTCTGTATTTACTTACATTTGATCACAAGAAATGATAACCCATTTTGTAGAGTCGTGATAGAGCAGTTGATTGGGTGTTAAACCGAGTTTGAACCAGCGAATTTGGATTTATTAAGAACTCTGGACCTGGACGCGGGTACTTTTGTCCAGTAGAGAATATAGCTTAGGGTGGGATCATGTAGATCTATGTTGTGAAGTGGATTATTATTATTATTATTTGAGTTATCTGATTAGTTCTAACTCGTACACGAAAACGCTCAGAATCGAGAAAATCTCATTTCACTTCTTTGTTTGGCAACTAACTTTACTAAGTGACATATTACTGCGTTAATTTAAATAGATACTAACTGTCCCCCGCGGTTTCACTCTCATGAATTTCCGTCGACTACTACTATGTAGGTAACAATAATCAGAAGAAAACTTAAAATTTTTAGTAATAATCACATGAAAATCCGTAGTATACAAAAATATATACTACATAATATCATAATAGTTAAACTATTCTGATTATTATATACGAGAGGTTCGTAATATTTGCGCTCGCGTATATTTCATAGGTATATTATTTATTATGTATCATACATACATGTAAAGTACAAACAATACGGAAAAAATCTATTCTTACTATAATAAAAAAAATTGAATCCGCGATTCTGTACATTGAATATTTTTACCAAAAGTTGAAAGGGGGCGATAAAAGAAGAGTAACCAACCACAAAAAATATTTTAAAATTATTTGGTCTCTGTCTGTCTGTTCGCGATAATCTCCGAATCTACTGAACGGATTGCCATGCGGTTTTCAGTTAGATTAAGCTTAGTCTGGAGCAACATATAGGCTTTGTTTCATTTAGATCGGATGTCGAGAAAAAAGTTGTTATATATAAAAACTTTTCACTCGGGTGAAACCACGAGGCACATCTAGTCTTAAATAATAGTGAAAACCGCATCGAAATAAAGTAATAAGCAGATACAGATATATGGATACCTAGCCTTTTTGTTTTATACTATTTTAAATATCATATATTATAGGCAAGTAGCAATATAAAGGCTTAGCTCCATTTGTGCTTTCAGCCGAGTCTCATAAAAGCTACCTTCCACCTGTCTATCTATGAAGCTTCTAAGACTTTTCCTTGTCATAAATAAAGAAATGATACGTAAGTTTGATATTATTATTTGTTTATTTCCAATATTTCCACCTTTAGGGTGGGAAAATATGGTAATATAAAGCCGAAGCCTTATGATGAGGTGTTTTAGTGATTTACGTATAATAATAGTAGATTGAATTAGCTGTCTCTTCCTGAAGTATAAAAGCTCCTCTTCAGAATGGACCATGATGGGCCACTATAGACATGAACGATTGTGTAGAGGGCATGATTGCCTATGAGTGGCCATCAGGGCCGGTAGTGGTGATCAATCGGTAAACTGTCGGTACATCAAAGTAATGATGGCCCATGATTGAGTGCGGAGCCACACAATCGCCAATTACTCATTATATAGTTCTCTCGGGTACAGTGTAGACTTCTCAATAAACAAATAAGTTTAGTGTTTGGAACCGTACGATAATTATCATTTGATGGACCATCATGGCCCATTGTGAAGAGAAAGACCAGATCGTGGCGGTGATGATGAACGATTATTTGATGGGCCATCATGGTCCATTGTGAAGAGGGCCAATAAGGAATTACGATGAAAGTAGATATGAAAACTTTTATTAAACCATCTCATTCATTCATTCATTATTATATAGTATTTATTTATTCATCTCACGGTAGATACCTGCCTACCAAGTGGTATACCAGCATACATATTTTTTATGATAATCTTAAACATGAATATGGTATTCAAAGAATCCAGTTTTAATAACATTGTATGGAGTATTACAGCTTTGATCACTGTAATAACCGATAACTTGTATCACATCATTATTTATTTATTTTCGTATAAATTCGGGGAATTCCTTTCAACTAATTTCACGCACGTGTTTCTTCTCTACATTGCTTTTATTGCCTGTTTTAGAACTCCGCCTTGCGGTTATTTCGTTAATATTTTGAAGAAAAATTGTATGATTAGTCTATTTACAAAGAACTAGGACCTTTTTAAGATTCTGAGGACAGAAAATGTCACTGTTTTGTAAGTAATGTTAGCATCCCGATTTGCTAGGTTAGGTTATATGTTTACAACAATATCAAAATATGGTACCGACCGCCCACGCGCACACACCCGTTTAAATATATATTTAAGTGTAATCAATATGATGTTGGGTGCCCATTGCTCACCAAAATATATGACCACAAAATACAGAAATGGAGTATCTTTATAAAAGTTTCACCCATTGCAAATGAAAACGTAGGGGATGTATTTGCGTCCAAAGCATTCATCATTCTTATCGTTATCTGGTAATGGACAGCCAGCTCAAACCCCGCAATCGCGCCAACATCGAGGGACATCAATCATTCACTTATCATTTACCCCCACCCGTCTCGCGAAGGGATACCAAAGACCAGACCAGACCAAAGTGCCAGACTTAGCTTAGGATTCTTAATTATCTAAAAGCTTCACTGGATTTAATAGAACAGTGTTCTAAACGGCTCACGCGTCGAAACCCATCTCCTTAGTCTGAACCAAAGGCAAAAAGTGGCTAGCCTTTCGGTATTTTACCGTCTGTATTTAAAAAAAGCTTGTATAGGAGCTGTTCGAGTTGCCTCGACCATCCTCTTAGATTTCATCATTAAGCACCAAGCGTATATGAGCACAATGCGTTCAGCTATGAACTGGACAATTTACCAGTATCTGTGTTCCCTGAAAGTTTAAAATTGAGGCTCTATAATTAGTTAGAAGATCATAGTCCATATACCTAGTATCATCGTTTTGTCAAAATTAAGCACGAAACATTTGTTGTCCTTAATCTCGTCTGACAGAAAACGAAAGCAGAAGGAGCCAATTAGAAAATTGAGTTACTTGTCAAGGAAAGAAACCAAAAAGCGTGTGATCCAATTAATAACCTTATACACCAAAAATATAAGAATTTGTTGAAATTAATATTATCACTACCAATGTTCATGAATGAATTCTGATGGAACTTAATATTGCTTCCATTTTTAAAAATGTTGTACAGAAGGTATTTCTACTAGATAATTTCGTGTCGTAACCTAATAAAATTTTGCTTCAATGAAAAGCTGAAAAACTATAATAGGTCAGCCTTTGTAGAAGTCGTGAAATTCGTTATTCGCTTCATTTCTCGGCACGCAGCCCTTCCCCAAATTGTTAGGTACTTTATTTACACTTCACAAATCATTTCGATTCCATTGAACATTTTAATTAACCGAATACGATAAAAGCTTTATTAGCAATACAACTGTAAATAGATCACGACGCTTGTGTATCAAGGCTAGTTCATATAAAAGAAACCGCACGGTGGCGACCGCTTGGTTTGAAAATTAGTTCGGCAAATCGCCTGGACTTGAGCGAACATCGCAACCTTGCATTCTCGCATAGACTGAATATAGCTGAAGATGAATTGAGTTGATCGTGGTGTGTTTTGCTACAGCGCGTTTAGGAAATGACACTTTTGACGTAGCGTATCCAAGTTTTTCCATTACGACCGTTCACGTCACGTCGCGTCGGCGGCGCGCGGCGGTTAGTCACAGACAGGTCGAAATTTAATAGCGAATGCACGTATTAGATGACCGATAAAGGGGTCACGTTATTTACGAATGTATTTTTTTTTTATGTTGATCGATATTTTGTGGTGCGATGGCGGGTGGTGGAGTGGAGGTGGTGGTTCGTTCATAATTCACATCGCCGGCCTGGAGTCCGGCTAATTGTGGGCGAGGCTTTGTGGTGTCGGGGTCGTCGACTGGCCTTGCCCGGGTTGGTTTGGTCAAAATGTTTTTCTTAATCACCATGAAAATTATAGCCCTTAGTCACGCACACACAACATCGCCACTAATGAACATAGATTAGCTTGTGCTCGATTGGTTTATATAATGCCACTTTGTTTAGCTTTAGCGGTCACTCCTACGTATTGTCAAGTGCGACAATGAGATGAGGTCATAGATGCAGTTTTACGACGTTAGCCAATTGCTGTTTTCTCAGGCAAGGTGCAGCGGTGACCACTTTGTGCGCCGGCGCAAATTGGTGTGGCAGACGGCGCGTCGCATCGGATATTGCAATTGTCCCCGGCACCGTGTCGCTCCTTGCCACGCCAGTCGCCGCACCCACTATATACTGCGCCCAAACATAACCATCGAAAGAACTTCCGCTATATAAAATATACATATTATATAATTTTTTCCGCAAGACTTTTTTTTTCTTAACAAGATCTTTTCGATATCTATTCTACTTTCTAAGTTTTTTAAAACCATTACATATGTGATAATCTTAATATATATAAATCACGTGTCACGTTGTTTGTCCGCGATGAACTCCGAAACTACAGAACGGATTTTGATAAAATTTTGTAACCATTTATAATATGGTCCAACTTAAAAGATAGGACAGTTTTTATACCGGAATTCCCGCGGGAACTCCGGCACTAATGCAGGGAACAGCTAATCATCGTAAACTACTGTCAGCGTTACAAAGAAGGACATAGAGTACTTTTTTCCCGCAACCTCCGCGGGAACTCCAAAGTTACCGCGGATGAAATCGCGGGGACAGCTACTATATTATATAAAAATTGTATAATTACCTAAATAAATAAATAACCATGTACCTATTCGAAAGGATTTGAAAATATTTTATTAGTCACAAGACCTTTGGAGCAAAAATAATTCAATAGAGTCCAGTTAAATAACGTGTTGTTAATGGAAGCTAATCAACAATTATTTTTGTCAAACATCTTACGAGCGTTATAAAAAATGTTTACAGCGCTTTATCTACACGGTGTTTAGTGGAATTGTTATATCGCGTGAACGAGGAAACAAATGCAAATGTCCACGCAATGGCTTTTTTTGTTGTTGCGATGGCTGTAAAAATTACAGCGTAAATTTTATTATACATCGTGATTAGGTTGTTAATTCTGCTTTGAAGGTGTATTCAAGGCTAGGAAAATACGAAAATATAGTATGGGTTATTGTAAAAAAAAAATAAACAACTTTTAATATAATAGTGTTTGTATAAACTACCAGTGTTTAAACAGGTAAAACCCATATAACCTATATTAAATTGAACTGTTACGCCAGTATTGTGGGTTCGATCCGCACGCACCTGAAATAGTGTTAATGTGATAAACATAATATTTTTATGTATCATAGGTTTCACAACTCTCAACGAAAGTTTAAAGTATCTATTAAATATATAGGCAATAGCTGTCTGGTACCCATAGTACCTATATACCTACAAGCTCTGCTTAGTTTTTAACAAAGTGGCGCTATGATGAGTATGAGTGATGATATCCGAGCATAATCTATACTAATCTAGATACTAATATTTTAAAGAGCAAGAGTTTGTGAGTTTGTGGGTTTGTGAGTGTGTGTCGTTGCAGGGGGTAATCTCTAGATCAACTGAACCGATTTTGAAAATTCTTTCACTTATAGAAAGCTGCAGTGATCTTGAGTGTCATAGGGTACTTTTTATTCTGGAATTCCCGCGGGAACTCCGAATTTCCCGCCGGTAAAACCACGGGGGAACAACTATCTCTAAATCTACTGAATCGATTTTGAAAATTCTTTCACTTATGGGGAGCTACAGTGATCCAAAGTGATACAGGGCACTTTTTATCCCGGAATTTCCTCGGGAACTCCGGAGTTTGTGAGTTCGTGAGTTTGTGAGACTGTAGTGGGTAATCTCTGGATCTACTTACTGAACCGATTATAAAAATTATTTCACTTATAAGAAGCTACAGTGATCTTGAGTGACATAGAGTAATTTTTATCCCAGAATTCCCGCGGGAACTCAGGAGATTGTGAGTTGGTGAGTTTGTAGGGGGTTATCTCTGGATCTACTGAATTGATGATCTTAAGTGACATAGGGTACTCTTTATCCCGGAATTCCCGCAAGAACTCCGGAGTTAGTGCCGTTCCAATCTCTGGATCTACTGAACAAATTTTGAAAATTCCTTCACTTATAGAAAGCTAAAGTGATCCTGAGTAACATAGGGTACTTTTTAGTAGGTACTCCGAAATTACCGTGGGTAAAACCGCGGGGGTCAGCTAGTATTGTTAGATTTTTTAAATAACAAACTAACAGGCTTTCCTTACAATCTAACAAGGTAGAAAAGTTACAAAGGCAAAAGTAATTCGGCCATAAACGAGAAAACTATTTACGGTACGTTCTATAATATATCTAATATTATAGAACGTACCCCGCAAACTACGTTATGTATACACTAGCTGTCCCCCGTGGTTTCACCCGCGGGAATCCCAGAATAAACTATACTTACAAACCTTTCTCTATCTATTCAAAAAAACCGCATCGAAATCCGTTGCGTAGTTAAAGATCTAAGCTTACATAGGGACAGACAGACAGCGGGAAGCCAGTTTGTTTTATGCCTACTATGTAGTGATGATGGATTATGCTAGAGCTAGCCTATAGTCACCGCATTGCCCATTGAGCCACGTGCACATTACGTGTGTTACGCTACTACTGTGAGGCCGAAATATTACGAATAGGAAACATAATAAGTAGGATGTTGGCCCTAGTGCGGTCGGTGACTCCTACGCCACGCCGCTTCACCTTGAGAACCGCCATTATGCTAATAATACGAAATCGATTCGACGAAACGAACCTAGGTCCGTGTATTGTTGCGGGTCAGTAATTGCACCGCGAGGCTCCTGTACGGCGCTGATATACATTAGTGCCATTCCAACTTTAAAAAGTATTCGAGAGAAAGGCGAGTTTTCATTCAAGACAGACGTAGGTAGGTCTAATATACCTAGATCTGTCGCTATATTCTCACCTCTATGGATAGCCTCTGCTTACCCATTTAGGGATTATATACTATTATTGATTCAAAAACCGAATACGTGAACCATTGAAGGGTTCCGTAGTGAGGAAGAACGTTTACCTAAAAATAAAGTTCTTTTTTTTAAATATTCTGATATATCAAAAACTATGCTATCTTTTTATTTAAACTAATGTTCGTTTAAAGTGTTGCATTCATAGAATGTACCTACCTACCTACTTTCTAAGAGTAATATAATAAAAAACCGCTAAATTGTAAACGATTGTCATTGAAGAGGTATTTATGTGCACCCCGACATACCTACTAGGTTAGGTTAGGTTATTTGTGACCACAACAGAGTCGAATGGTATCGATGGTGCCGATGGTACCGATCGTGTGCGAGAATCATCCACAACGCATTTTGTGTCGTCAAAATGTCACTATTATTTTATAAACTAACTAAACCGTTATTTTTTAAACTAACTAAATAAGTGTCCAAGTAAAATGATCACATGACGATATTATAACGGTTCCTTTGAGTACGGAACCCATTGATATACCACATCAATGACGGAACCTTTAAAATATATTATTTATTAATATTAACTTTTTGTTTTTTTTTTAATTGTGCTGAAATATGTTGTGCTTTAGTTATTCAACATAAAAAAAATATACTAAATTTTTATTTGAATCTTTTTAATCCTCTGCAGACCGTAAGTATGAGAAGCGTACATCATTAGTAATCATTAATAAAGATTATGTATATTTTAATATCATTGTATTTTGAAATGACTTTGTAAAAAGTTGAGGCCATTAGTCATATCAGTGCAAAATAAAATAACGTTTAGAAATAAACTAACGATTTCGTTCTGATAGCTCGATTTCAAACGCTACATATAATATATGCGTTCGGCTTTACTTGTGGCAGCGGTCCAAGTTTGCGTTACTCGTGCGCTGTGGTGTCCACTATCCTGCCACACAGGTTTTGCTACTTGTCCTTCTATAAATAGTGTTAGTTCATTTCCTTCATAAGAGCTTACACGACAATATAGACTGTGCAAAAATATACTTCATCGACATGAAAATAAAGAAAACTTTTCTATATGCAAACTAGATCGAAAAGACGTTTCACTATTTTTGTCACTTTCGTATACACTGGCCTAGTATTATGCAGAAGGAATGAATTTCGTAGTCTGCTTGCACTTTCATTGTAACTCGCTTTAAGTCAATGTTTTATTAGTTTCCTTAATTTAACGATGTCGTTAACGATGGTTCGTTAAAACAAAATTCATATATATTATTTTACTATCAAAGAAAATAACTTTTCAGCCATTTTGTTTTACTGTTATTTGCGAATATCTACTTAGAAACGATACTAAATGTTAAAATCTCATACGTGTTTTTTGCTGAACAACATTGCATGAACTAATTTTACTCCCAGAGACTTTTTATAAAAATGCAAAATTTGCATCCTCTTAAATTTAAAAAGTTGAGCGTCTGAAAATATCCTGTGAACACTTTAAGAAAATATTAGTAGAACAATTAAATAATGAAAGGAATCCATTTTCATGAAACAAATTTTACTACATTGTTTATCTATCTGAATTCTATATCGGAATACCCGTAGGATCTCCGAAACTAACGTGGGTGAAACCACGGGAAAAAGCTAGTTATCCTAGTAATATTATAAATGTGAAAGTGTGGATGTTTGTTACTCAATCACGCAAAAACGGCTGAACGGATTTGAATGAAATTTGGCATGCACGTTTGCAAGGACATATGGCACTTTTTATCCCGGAATTCCCGCGGGAACTCCGAAATTACTACGGGTAAAACCGCGGGGAACAGCCAGTTATAGTTAATATATTAATATATAATATATAGTTAATATGTTAATATATTGTTTGTGCGCAGTTTCTTTAGTATTTACTTACCTTCTAAAGAAACCGATCAAACAACAATTATTGTCGATTTATAATGTTTCATAGGTTTATTTGTACTTATATAGTTTCGAAGTTTTGTTCACGGTTCGTGTTTCTGTTGAAATTTCCATCAGAACAAATAGCTTTGAGAGTTATGGCTTCTGTAGGCGTTTTGGTAAATAATGACACGTTCCCTTGCTGGTGTAAAGGCAAACCAATTATATTTGTATCTAGGTAGGTACAAATAACGCCCTTTCAGCTTTTCATTTAATATAATAACTTGTTAATGTTAATTAAACTATAAAAAAATCATATTTAATGTTTGCTTTTTTAGTATCTGTACCTAGCTATAAAATTCTTTTGCTGAACATTTTTTTTTGTTTAATAATTATCGTTTCTTGAAATTTGATTTTTATATTCTAAATATTATGTACCTATACATTATATAAAAAAACATATATACATCCGAATGCATAACCTCCTCCTTTTTGGAAGTCGGTTAAAAAATTAATCCCTATTTCCCTTGGTCTCGGCATTACGTGTGAATGGCTGGGTCAATTTCACTACTTAATTTTTTTTTGTCATATTTGTAATTATTGTAAGAAGAAGAAGAATAAAAAAACTCACGCGGGTGAATCTCTGAATCGGTTGGACCGATGTTGCCGGGATTTTCACTCCTAATTAGCTGATGCTATAAAGAGTCAATTAGGCCACTTTAGAGTTCCTGCGGGAATTCCGATACTCACGCGGGTGAAAACGCGGGGCATAGATAGGTATGTAGTTCTAAATAACTATATTATGTTTTCAGATGAACTATCAAGCTTAAAAGATTATCTATACATCACGAAGTTGATTATTAAAATTTTATTAGAATAACAGTGAATAAAATTTCCATTCATCTTAAAAATAGAACAATCATATTTTCTTCATAATTAAATTCAGAATTTGATGTTATCGTAGGTATTCTTAAACGTTTTTCTCCAAAAGCCTCTTTTTTATCGTGAAAAATAATATGTTTTCCTTTATATTACATAATCGTGTTATATTACCTAAGAGCACTTTCGTAAGTAAGGAGGAAAAGTATTAAAAAAACATCGCGAAATGCCACTCCCGCACTCTTCTTTTATCTTCGTTTTTCTTAAGACGTGTAGGTATGAATGTTGAAATTCTATAAAAAATTGTAAATGAAATTGAACTTTATCTAGAAATTTTCAAAATTAGGTTTAGGAAAGAAAATCTCATTATTATCAAAAAAGGAACCCAAATTAACTTCGCTGATTAATTATTTATAATAAATAAACTGGATATAAATAATTAAATATTTATTTATATCAAATCTGTCTATTATTAACATTCAAAAGTGATAGTCAATGGATATTAAATGGGTAACTTATTTCCAAATTTTCAATAAAGCTTTAAATAAGATTTCACGTTAAATGCGTTGGTGTTGGATTCATTGTTAAAGAAATTTAAGTTTGTTTTATTACTTGACGTCAGTATAAAGTTTTACTCCAGAACAATTAAATATGCTGGCTACCATTATACAAAAATATCATAACGGTTTATAATTACATACCTATAGGTATTATTATTATGTCATCTTTGAAGACATTTAATCTTACTTTTAATTTTGTATCATGAGATAAAGCCAATAGGTACTTTATGGCAATCAATATTTTTTTTTAATTTCTGCTATTGTAACAAATAATAATAGATACCTACATTCAATCCAAAGTTTATGTCATTTTATCTACATTATTATCGGTGCCCGCGGTTTCACCCGCATGAAACGCTTTTATAAAACAACTTTTTTTCTCGACATCAGATTTAAATGAAAAAAGTTTATATGTATACTAGCTGTGCCCCGCGGTTTCACCCGCAGGAATTCCGGGATAAAAGGTACGCTATGTCCTCTGCATACCCCTGACAACGTGCATGCCAAATTTTATCTGAATCCGGTCAGCCGTTTTTGCGTGATTGAGTAGCAAACATCCAAACATCTACACTTTCACATTTATATATTATGTAGTAGGATGACCAGATTTATTTTTTAATATCTCGAGTTCCAGATGGAATTTCGAAAAAATCGAAACATGAGTATCTAAGTTAGACCCTTAGCAATACAACAAAAAACCGCATTCAATTTGGTGCAGCAACTTTTGCGTATCACGAATACAAACATACAGACAGACAAACAAAAATTCTATACACGGTATTTTTGGCTTCTATATCACTCATAGAGTCGCCTAAATGAATTTTTTCTTATTTATCTCCCATGTACAGACATCGACCTGTTACAGTTTTATTATATGTATAGATGCTCCGAGCCAAGCTAAATCTACCTGTGAATTCAGCATGATAGTGAGTTCAGTAGTTCCAAAGATTAGCATGAATAGACAGCGGATTCTATACTCTTTTATTATTAGTAGGTATAGAAGATTATAATACAAATTTAATACTTGATTAATTACTTAATTATTACTTAATTAATTTAATGCTTAAAATAACCATACAATAGAGTGATATCAGCCATCATATGTATTTTCTTGTATTTTAAGTGCTTTCACCTTTTCACAAATTTGGAAAGCCAAAGCACAATTAAAATCTAGATATATATAAACATCTATTTCCAGAATATTCCGAGAATACCTCTTTTTATTTCCTTTTTATCTTTTTATACTATACTTGTTCTGGACATATCCTGTCAATATGTGAACCCTGTACAGTCAGGTTTTCAAATTTATTTATTACAATTCAAAGTTATTTTATGGGATATATCCAGATCTACGTAATATAAGTCCAAATCATTTACCTAATACATAATATTGGAATTATTTATACATTTACCGAACCATAAAATCCGTAACCTTACCAACTGAAAATCAAGATATTAATTAGCTTGCTTACTTTTAACTTTTAATAAAGTGAAATTTTACCAGTATGCCTTTCTTGGATGTGTTTAACTAAAGATCGCCGATTGTTCTGTGGCGTGGCATAAATTATTATCAACCCATTCTGGAGTCGGCACCTTTCTGTGACCATAAAGTGCGATCTAGGCTTTACGGACTTTTCAATGACGTCCCTTTTATGTACCAACTACATGACGCTATGTGCTGCTTATTTATAATACCTACCTATGTTTTTTTTATTAAAGTTTAGGGCGCATTTTTTTCCTTAATTGACTTTTTGACCTGTTTTTAACTCTACCCGCGGTTTCAACAGCGTATAGAGTTTCGGAATTCCAGTAGGGGTTCTTAATTTACCATACCAAAAACCTTGAAAAGTTGAAAAGTTAAAAGTTTTATCGCAATCGGTAGCGCATAAAATACGAACAAACACAAACATTGTTTTTATTTTATAATATACGTACATATTATATTTTTCTGTCCTTGAAATTAAACAAAATTTCGGCCGTTTGTCAACGCACGAATTATACAATATATATAAAAATTATACGATATGCCGACGACTTAATACACTTTACGCAAATATCCCTCATTACTTACATCAATTTTACATAGGTAATGCTTCTATATACAATTTATTAATTTATGATTTAATTTTAATGGAATAATGATAATATTGCGTCATGCACTGAAGTTCATCTCCGCCCACTATGAGTTATGAGCGAGCCACAGCGATGTAATTTATTAAGTTCGTGTAAAAAAAGTACATAGGCAAGGCACTGCCCCATAATAATGGAGGCTAAAATTATTGCAGTTTAAAAAAACTTCCGTTTCAAGTTGAGGCTCAGTTGGGAGTAATATTTTGGTAAGCTCTTCTGACAATGGAATTCGAAAAGATGTAATTATTATTATCGAAGTGTCTAGTCGTCCACTAAGCGGATTATTATTAGTCGTCCGCTAAACTACATAAATTCTGTAAAGAGGTTGTCAATATATTGTAAATATACCACCGTAAAATTGTAAATACCGTTAGATTATAATCTATCTCGCGAGATTGTAAACTGTCAAAAGATTGTGAACCGTAATTAAAATTCAATTTAAGCTTACAATTTAATGCATTTAACACATTATCTTTCGGTAGATTATATTATTATGGTTAACTAACGTTTAAACGGTTTGCACTGCTGACCATAACTAACGGTATTTACAATTTTATCTACAGTGACATATACAATTTACTTTTAGAGAAAAATTGTATATACTTACCTATGTAAATGTAATAAAGAAGAGTTTTTCAATCAGCGTGCAAATCTCTTACCAAAAAAAGAACGTTAGGAAAGATCAATACATTTTGCGATTAGCGGATGATTAGTATTCGTCCGTTTAGTGCAAAACTAGGAACAGCCTATCTAGAATATCGTGATTGCAAGAACTAAACCTACTGTAAAAATGCCAAAAAGAAGTTTTGATTGTACCTATCGGTGGACCACAACCTGATGACAAGAACCTTTATAGCTATCTGTAAATTTTTCATTTTTGAAAGGAAATTAAAATCAAAAAGAGTAACCTATATTGTTGTAATATTTTTTTACAATTTCCCAAAATCGAAGGGGAGGAAAACGACCAACTGTAACGGTGTTCTCCCACAATACAACCATTCTTTTGACGAGTAAATATTTACTAGTATAAAAAGGAAAATAACGTTCTTGACTCCTTGCGACCTACATAAAAAATACATTCCAATCCAATCCACATGTTATGAATCGGATTGAAATCATAGTTTGATTTGGGTTAGTGGAATTGTAATCTCCCTACTCAAGAGCGCATACCGCGACGTTTTGTCTATGCGAGACCGACGCAGCGTCACGTCATTCGGGTCATTAACCTTACCTTTGGTCAGGACGCGTGTATTTAAATTGGATCGGGTCATAAGTAATTGGGTGAGCTAAAGAACTCGATTTTTATATGGGTTTATTCACCTCTCTAGGTCAAGTTTTATAGTAGTGAAGTATATATCTGAGAAATTTTGTTTATATTTTGATATGTAGGTAAACGTAGTTATGTGCTTAAAAGATAAACCTTCCACAGTTGTCTACAGTGCTACAGAACAGTTGTGACGTCAAGGAAAAGTTTGTACCTATGTATACTCTGGTGATTACCTACCGTACCTACCTTGTTATCACTAATTCAACAGTTTTTTTGCTCCCAAAAAATTATCTCACAGAATTCCTTCATCTCTACTATGTATCTTACAATCGTGTGAAATAATGCATACAAAACAAATGATTTTCTTAATTTTGTAGGTATCAAAGTCTCCCCCGGGGTTCCTTTAATCCATTTTTTTTTTTATTTACTGTATGAACTATGAATTGTGAATTAAAATTGCCAATTTGAGTGGTGCCACGGCCTTTTAGACTTACTTTAGACCTTAAAGACTCCAAGTCATTCAAAAGGTAATCGAACGCAAAATATCTATTTTTTATATTCATTGGGACTGGTAATTTTTAGACTGTTCCTTGCTGCGATCCTTTTGATAATATAAGACGTATTTACGTTCCGTTTCCTGAAAAAACTGAAATAACCCAGGCTTACTATTTATTAATTTACCGAATGGAGCGTGTACGTTTCGCACACTGACCTAATGATGGAAGTATGGAAGAGCATGATCTAAAAAGGAAATCCTACTTGCGCCCGCGCAACCGATATGCGAGTTTAGTTGTGGAAGTTCTAGCGTCCATTCGTAACTACCAGTAGGTTTAATATATTAATGTAAATGGGTAGGAAAGTATATTCTGCTTCATAAAATTTTAAAAATTCAGAGTCACCTCCGGAAATATACTCCGGAAATATATAAGATGTGTATGCTTTTTTTTATATTGTACCTACAATCTACATATATTTTATATGAGGCCGAGAATAGAAAATGCCCCTGTTTTGTATAATACGAGTATGTACCTATTTGCGAGCCACCTGAATTCCCTAATTAGGTTAGGTTTGAACCACAGGTTTAAATTATGACCGCAACAGAGTAAATTGATTTCAATGCATGCTATTACAACGCATTTGCTGACCTGGCCTTACAAAATACGAGTCGTTTGTAAATAGACTAATAATATGAATTACCAGCGACATAAAAATAATTTTCAGATTTTTTAATGTGAGGCTATGTTTTCAGTT
Source organism: Zygaena filipendulae (assembly GCA_907165275.2). Taxonomy (NCBI): domain Eukaryota; kingdom Metazoa; phylum Arthropoda; class Insecta; order Lepidoptera; family Zygaenidae; genus Zygaena; species Zygaena filipendulae. The sequence continues at coordinate 10,034,978 of OU015652.1, read as the reverse complement.
TGTTTTCCGCAGTCTAGGCTCCGATTATTTAACATGTTATTTTGAAAGACAACATAATATGTAGGTATGACTAACTATTAAAAAAGGTAAAAGTTATTTTTAAAACTTTTATGATAATATGAATGTTATCTTTCTATAATCTCATTGAGATATCTGTTTATATCCATTTATATTAGATACTCGTATAACTTACAATTTACTCAAACGAAAATTTTATGAGTAACTGAAACTAAAAGTATCAAGAAATAAATCAAAGGAGGGTTAACTTTGACCCATTTGTGACGTAGATAAATTCAGCATTTAGCACACAAACAACTTTGGATAAATGTTAGTGTAAGAGAAAGATCCATATAATTTACCAGGAAGCAGTTGATTTTATTGAACACTTCCATTTTATATTACCACTGAAGTGATTAACCTTAATTCAGATAGTGGAATCGTTGGGAAGTTACGGAATTTTAATCAATAAACAAGTTGATAGTTAGACATAGATCTATCTATATCTATCTATTAGTGGATATTGGAATGCCAATGTCTATAGCTATAGATTAGTTAGTGCTATGAAGTACAACAGATATACTGTAGACAGTATAGTCGTACCATAAAATTATTGAGAGTTTAGATTAAACCTAACACATTAAAGGTCATCGTCATAAGCAACAAGAGAACTTCCGTTTTTATTAATTTCTTTTTAAAAACAAACTCATCTATCAAATAAACATTTATTTTTGTTTTTATTAAATGGGTATCAAACTTTTATTTCGAAATGTTAACTTTACAATGAAAACAATTAAAGATAAAAAATGTTAAATTCGGTACTCTTTGTTTTGAGATAAAAAATCGCTATATCCTATTCCAAAACCTAAATTGCTCATAAGTTCCAACTTATACACTAAATTGTTGTTTTCTGCGATTCCATCAGCGTAACATTCGGGACTCTTGTCGTCAAACACTTAACAGTGTGTTGCAGCAGTTTCATTTGAAAGCCAGTTCCCATTCCAGGCTAGGTATGTTAACAATCTTCGACCACACCGACACTTAACCTAACTGCAGTCAAACGCCTAGCCCGTTAACAACAAAAAAAAATCTTATGTTTCTCATGGATACCTACTGTTTAATGAAAGAAATTTAAGAACATTTCCTTTCTGAATACTTCCAGAGATTACATGTCATTGTGTAACGTTTGTTTGGAAGAGATTGACTGCTTTTTGTATGCCTAAATTTATAAAAAAATTTGTGAACACACTGTTACATTTGGTGTACAATAAAGGGTGGGTATTATATTCTATATGTATTTACTGCTTATAATATTACCTACGTAGAGTAAAGAAGGTAATGATAATAATTAATTTCAATACAAAATAACTGAATAAATGAATAATAATAAAAGCCTGTATCTACGTAATAATAAAAAATAAAAATAATCACAATAAGATAAGATAAAACTAAGCTACCGGTATTCAATGACCATCTAAGATTGTTTAGGTATTTTTCTTCTTAGTGTATTTAAATTTATAATTTATAACACAATATCTAGAGTCTTGTTGTATGTGGTATTCAATATTTTATCGTATTTAAATAATATATTATTTGACTTAAAAAAGTCTCGTATCAATTAATATGAGTCAGCCCCGAAAAGGTTCTTAACGAGCATCGACCACATTTATGAAAATAATGTCTCAGCGGTCATTGACCTGAAATCTTAAGGTCCGTATCGAATTAAACTACCTGACCCGAACAATCCTTTATAACTTAAGGATGCAGCGACCATCGTAAAAGCAATACCTGTAAATTGTTTATTTACGGTTATTCGAGAAAAGTTCTCGTATATATCTAATACAAAACAAACGCAAATTTAAAATAATATAAAGAATATTTACTAAAAAAATGGAGACGTAGAAGTGGGTTATTATCTACTTCTCATCATTCATAAAAATAAAATAATTCCGTAAAGGGAACCACATAATTTTGCAACTGATACCGATTATATTAAGTGATAGTAAAATGTTAATGGAATACCACCCACGCGAGAGTAATAATCGAAAATACTTCCTACGTTCGGTTCCAAGAGTGGAGATGAATGTGCGCGAGTACAATCGTGCGAACAGTGGCTATTACTCTTATGGCAGTAAACTCTCCTCTCTTGTCCTTCCACAACACAAAACAGCTTGTTTGCAAGATTGTCTGTTTGTCCGGTTACGACTGTTTGTTGTCGCGTTAACGTCCTCACGCGAACATATTCCTTTAATACAGACGCGCCTGCCGGGCAGAATCGTCTGAACTTTTATGTTGCATTGTCCGGCTGGAGGTTTGTTCGCGCCATCCAATCAAACACTTTTCCGCCATTCATTGCATGAAAGGATTGTAATTTCATGAAACATCAGGACACTGACCAGTGACCATATTATGCGAGATCGGATAAGTTTGAGACCACACAATATTAGCTATTTTTGCTGTTTAATTTTTTCTTTTATATAATTTCATGAGAATAACTTCTATCATTACTTCTTGGCGTTTTTTTTAATCAAGGATATATTTATAATTTTATATTAGAATTATTGTACTTGACCACCTTCATCTGTCTAACAGCTTTTTCATTGATTCATGATCTCACAAATAATACCTGTATTTAATATTCGAAATACATCATGCCTATAAATATTTTTATAGTTACTATCGAGGATAAAAGTCAAAACTTCTGGCTGATTTTTTGTTGAGCTATATTTTATTTAGATACAAACAATAGGTACAGTGAAATAAATAAAGACTTTAAGAACATCGCAAATGAGTTGAAAATAAATGACTGATGATCCTTGCAAGTGACAATGAGTGATTGTTAGATGCAAAAAAGTTCACTCAACAAGGCAATTTATAACAATTAAGTTTATTACTCTCAATTTTCAAACAGCAAACTACGTCATACTACTGTGCAACGAGTAAACAAAAATAACAAATTATATTTGCCTGCCCAACTGTCACTACATGAGGCTAATGAGACGGCCCGACATTTCACGGCAAGTAGGTATGCATTCCGCCTCTGAAAGTTTACGCATCTGTTTAAAAAAAAAGTTTTTTCTCTTTGTTGTTTATTTTTAAGTTATTTTTACCTGTAGACGTATCAGCAATCAAAATATTATGTTTTATTATAATAAGGACTCCATTTGATCTCCTATGATACTAAAAAGTAGTGTCTCGAGTGTTGATGCGAACTTTTTAGTCGGTAAAATAAGTGGAAGACAGTCATTAACATTACATGGTCGACATTTCTCTCTTAAGCGTTTCTGGCAATGATTCGGCGCCGGCGGAAGTCCAGATTGGCATCCCGGGCGACCACCTCTGACAAAAAATGTGCATTCATTTATACGGAGGGTTCTTTCTGCAAAGTCTATACGTACGTATGATAAAATCTTGAATTGGTTATGACAGCTCGCAACAAAATTGATTTGAATACCTAAAAGGCTATATTATATGTATATCTAATTAAATTAAAATACTATCTAATTTCACTAAGATGTATTAACACTAACTCGATTGCCAAAACGTGTTGATGGATGGAACTTTGGCTACTGCAGTTGTTATGCCGTCGGCGATACTCGACGTACCGTGACGGGAGGTGCTCATCTCATTTTTTGCTTTTTAATATCCAAATGCTATATTTCAATGTCACGACTTTAAATAAAATTATCATGTTGTACCAAAATTTAAGACAACGATTAGAAAAACACAATTAGATACCTACATGCGTCTTTTAAATTGTTTTATCTTCATTAAAGCAATGATTTCATTCAAGATAGTGATTTTCTTGATCACCGTGCGTGACGGCTCGGTACGTGGCGTTGTGGGCAACCTTGAGCGCGTCTTGCAATAGAGACTAGGCTGCTAGTACCCCTCAGTGACGCCCGCACTCCGCCCACTATTATTAAACGAGTTCATTGGAACATCTATTTGCGCAATTTGTAGCATCGCGGCTAAAGCACTGCGATGACCTTACTATGCCTCGTGTGATGCACCCATGTGACGGTGTTGTATTACTGAACTACTAATATTGGTGACCTTCATGAAACCAGCGCCGCGTATATTTTGTTAGTTATGCATTTTTTTCATTCACACGAGGAGTTGGCTTTATCAGGGGTAAATTCTGAAATATATTTATCAAAGATAGGAAATATACGTAGGTGTATTGTTTACTCTAAACCTAGCCTTTTCTTTTTATAACATTGAATGCAATCTCGCCTCTAGCAACAGCTTTCTTAGATTTCAAAGGCTTATTTTTCAATCAAGCCGACTTGTTTTGTACACAATTAACCTACTACAGGCATTTCTGTTTCAATGTAAGTAGGTACCTAAGTAGATATATTGTAAAGCCTCACTTGAATACTGAGGTAGTGTGCGTAGCGCATGCGTTCTTCGCTTAAACGCACACTGTCCATTCAATGAGTAACTAACTATACTGAGTATCGTCATGCGTCGAGACACGATACTGTTTCAAATTTATTATTTATTCTGTACGAATTGAACGAGCGTGGAATGGATTCAACGGGATTTTAAAGTCTAATTGCATGACACTTTCAAATGTTCATGTCCGGCTGGTGATTTTGATAGCCGGGCCGGGCCAGGCCGGGCCGGGCCGGGCCGGGCGCGGCGTGGCGTGGCGGGCTCGAGTGGCGTCCGACGCGCGAGTGTGCGCCGGTGCGCGTGTGGTGGTGCGGCGGGCCTCGTCGCGGCGCGCCCCGTCAGTCGGCGGCGGTGAGTCGCGCGCCTCGTCTCGTACAGTTCAGCTGCTCTCTCTGTTGATATCGGTACAATTACCACTGCGTTCACAGTCGCCGTGCAGGCTTCGGTCGCTCTCACGCTCTCGGGCGCGGGGGTCACGTTGACCTCTCGAGCCGTAGTTTCGGCCCTTGGCGGTTTCACTACGGCAGCGGGACTGATCTTGTTGTTATTTGTAACGGCAGTCGTAACACAATTTTCAGCGAGTTAGTGCTTGTGCGTGCCGTGACTCCGGCGTGCTTCGGCCGCTGCGTGCTGTGAAATCATGAGTCTCGCCCGAAAGTGCGGATGTGCAGTGATGGATGAATAGACCAAGCGCGAGTGCACGCGCCGACCGCGGAGTCGACAGTTTTCAGCTGAGCGGGAGAGCAGGCCGTCAAAATTGACCCCAAACTCTATTTAGGTAGGTGATTTTGAAGATATTTCTAAATATTATTCATAGAACTAACTGATTACGCATTTTTAACACATTTTATTTACTTAGGACTAATTTGTTTACAACATACACGGTGGAGCTGAGAAATTCCAAAGATTCTAATTATGAATTTATTTCAATGTTTAGAGGAAATAAACATCATGTTTATATATAATGTGGACATTAAATTAATTTGTCATTATTTATATGAATACTTATGTGAAATACGTGAACACAACCTGAAAGGAGATCGTTTTATAGCAAGCGAGATACTGCTGTCAAATGTAACTGAATGGGAAGGTCAATATTGGCGATATATTTGTTATAAACGTAGCGTTGCAGTTTAATTCCCTAAGATATAATTCAGAAATAAATTTAAAGCTTTAATTTACAAATTCGACACGTTATGTTCAGAAGTCTTTTTTATTTGCAACACTATAGGTGGCTATGGTTAAAAAAATAAGTTCTCCACGAACACGGTGTATAAGTATTTTGTGGTTTTGGTTATGGATTATGGTTGCAAATTTTTTCAGTATAAAAATTTTAGTTGCGTACAATAGCTAATTATCAACTCTTTGTTAATGAATAAAATGTAGGTGTAGTTAGATATACTTACGGATTTGATACTATAGTAAATATTTGTGTCATTAGAATTAATTACATTCTCAATGTTTATTTATACTTGCACTGAAGTATTTACGCTCACTGCAACAGCAATCAAATATTTCAAAATTTTATAGTTTTAAAGAACATACACTTCATGTTTCGAAAAAGAAACCGCAACATATTTAATTTTGACTCTACATAATGTAATTACTAAGGCACCTTTCCACTTTATATATATATAAAAGAGAAAGCGGAGAAAGTCGTAGAGCAGCTGTTGGTTTCATAACATTATCATTATCAGTTAAGTACCTACTTATTAACTAACCTATAACATTATGCTATTTGATTAGTTTGTTCAAGAGGAAACACAAAAACAACTCCTTAGCGCTTCATTAAGTAAAGATAAATTGTATTAACTATAGAAGAGAGTTGCACGGAATATTGTTAAACTAATTCTTTAATTGGATAAATGCTTTGCTTGCCGATGATAAATAGGTAGGTATGTAGGTAAGTAATAAGAACATTACAATACTGTGTTGATATGGCAGAACTAAAAAAGAACAGCTCAACTCTATCATCCCAGTTACGTAAAATGTTAGTTGGTTTTGTTACTATGGGTATCTTGAGACAGAAATTTCGTGTAGAGTTGGAATACGAATGAAACTTAACGCGGAGTGTAAAATTTTGTTTCATCAACGTTTCAGGAGAATTTATTTCTATATTTATATTAATTTTTGACTGTTAATTTTTTATGTCTCGTTTGATACGAAATGGCTTCAATTAAATCTTGAATTTTATATTTTTTATTATAAAGAGGACAGAGTGTTTTTGATTTGTTTGTTCTCTGAAACTACTGAACCAATTCTATAAATTTGGATTTTTGAAATTTTACTGATTGCAACATCGAATATATTTATACTAAAACAGAGGGAGTTGAGATATATTATTCACAGAATAGAATAGAATAGAATCATTTATTTCACATTATCAATTTCATAGTTATATTACTTATAAAAATGTCAGAGGATAATATGATCGTCAATAATAAAATAATAATAATAAAAGTATCATAATAAGAATGTCAATAATTATAAAAATAATAAAAATGTCATTTAAATCCAAAATCACACCAGAAGAACCGCATTAAACAAATATTTATTTACTTACTTTTACTTAAATTTAAGTGTACCTATTATTATATGTTCAGATCAGACCACAAAATATTGTAATCAGTACGTAAGAACTAAACTAGTTTAGTTCTTGGAATATCACACGATTTACTTTACATAGGTACTACCAATACAAACAGTTTCTGATTCTGAGGTAGTACAAAAACTGACCCAGGTGCAGAAATTGTGGAGAGAATCTATTACTTAATAAACTGATGTGCATTTGTGATACGATAACTTGTATTCGCGTAAAATCGTCCATTTAAACATTTTATGCAATAGACAAATTTGTGCCAGTTTGCGAAAACGGAACAAGGCCGTGGCCTCGATTCCCACGCGGAAAATCTTGAGGAGATCGAGTTATAAAACTTAGTACACCCTGTAGGCTTAGCTAGAGTAAATACAATAATACAGTTCATGGTCGAATGTATGTAGGGTGTAGACGAAAGATTGATGCCCAATTAACTTAAGAATAGGCTTTTTGTCCAGATTCTTAGGAATTATTATGTTCTTTCTTTAATTTTGTCGTAGTTTCTACCAAACATCCTGTAGCTATTCTCAGCGATATCACCATTCAACCTTAACGAACAAGTTTAAACAGAGTTAACGCAACCAACCCAGTTACTTGGTCACTTTTCTTTTTTTGGCATTTGGAAGAAATATTGAGATTTTTTTTTGTCATTCATTTATAACTAGAGCGTGACCCGTTGAATTAACGAGGGTAAAACACCCTCGTTAATTTTGGAGTTTCCGCAAGAGTTCCGGTTTCACCCGCAGTAATTTCGGAGTTTCCGTAGGAATTCCAGGATAAAACATAAATATAAACCTTCCTCATAAATCACTCTATCTATTGGTGAAAACCGCATGAAACTCCGTTGCGTAGTTTTAAAGATCTAAGCAGATAGACAGCGGGAAGCAACTTTGTTATATACTATGTAGTGATTTCGTCATATTCTTAAAAACGACGATTAATCTCCAATCATATGTATGATACACTGTTTGAAGTGCCCACCTATGTACATAACACCATTATTCATTATCACTTCGAGAGTTGTATCCACGCTGTCATTTGGTTGCTCGACTGTGTCAATAGACGCGATTGCAAGTGGCTCCGAGTGTCGGTCCGGTCGTTCACCCCGACCACTACCGATATTTGGTAACATTGATATACAGACACCTACTCTATAGCCACATACATTTATTATAACCCCATAGTCTGAAGCTACTTTAACGAATTCTATGGAGTTACTCGTAAAAACACATTCTGGTTATTATGTGTAGCAACTGTTATTAGATCTATGTTACTGGGTATAATTATATAGTTAATATGTACTTTTCAAACGATATGTATTAAAAAATAACAATATGGGCCTAGTTTTCTCAGCCTTGCTTATATTAGAATGCCTTGCTTGCAATATTGCTAAAAATCGGAGCATTTTTCAAAGTTTATTCGATTATAATCCATAGTGTAACTCTACAGAAAGTTGGTAAATAAAGTACCTATTACTTGATGTTCCTGCGGTTTCACCCTCGTAAATTTCGGAGATTCCGCAGTAAAATTTCATGAGATTTCACCGGCGTTAATTTCAGAAGTCCCGTGGGAATTCCGAAAAAAATAGTACCCTATGTCCTTCTCTGTACCTTTGACAACGTTTTTATAAAATTACATGATGATCGGTTGAGCCGTTAAGGCGTGAAAGCGTAACAGACAGATAAACAGAGTTACTTTCGCATTTATAATATTAGTATAGGGATATTATCTGTGATATAGTTAAGGTCATAGTTATTCGTTAACCTAGTGGTTAGCGGACTTGACTACAACGCCAGGCGTCGCAGGTTCAGTCTGAGTGTTTAGTACCTATCACAAGTATCTATTTACAACACAAAAATATAAGTATTATATTATCAGTTTTCCGGTAGACTGGTGCAAGCACAGAGCAAATAAATTAACAGGCAGACATGTAGGCGGAGCAGGCGCGCTACCGTTAAAAAGGAAATTAAAGCAAATGCTCTAACTTGCCCAAAACTTCTTTTACTGCCATCCCAAGTATATTTACCACAATATTCCCAAAACTGTGAATTTTGAAAACAGTGACTAAGTAAAAATATAACCATAAAGCGTTTAATACATTTCTTTACGTTAATGAATGCGCGATGAACACATTTGTGTGCGAAAATCACCCGGTGACACTGGTTTTCATCTGTTTCATACTAAACTAAGTTAATGTCACTTTTATTTGTTATTTTCTGTTCTTTGGATACAAGTGACCATAGTACAAGTTCTGCTTAGTTTGAGACCAGGGTCAATTTTGCACAACAAAAAACCACACCGTACCTACATAAGATTGTCAAAGCCTATAGCAACTTTTCAGTCGGCCGTCATCCCACACATCTTTGGGTTATATAAAACATTATCTTGTGTTATTTCCTTGTTATTAAGATTATACTTAGTAGCGAATAAATTCCATTCACGATACAGAATGAATAATAAATCCCTCGACTTTAAGCTATTTCCCGTATCTCCTACCTCAGCTTTTCTATAAATATACAATTTTATTCCGTAAATCTGCTTTATTCCTATCTATAGATGAAAAGGCACATTTAAGCTGGTTTGTTTAACAAAATTTAATATGAAAAGCACTTTTTTAACATTCACTTTAACATGAAGAAAGTATTTAATAAAACATAACTCTCCGAATGGCATAATTTACATAAGAGACAACGATGGAATGAGCCCACGTGCTTGTCCCAGGAGCTGCGAGCGGGCGGGGCTCGAGAAAAGTGGGGCATTGCACGGGCTATTTCGAGGCCCGAATTGGAACAGCCAGTTAAACATTCGAATTCCGAACCCACCGTTGTCGGTATGATAAGAGAAAACCAGCAGTTTGCTATAAAAACTCCACTTATGCAGTAGCTAGGCTTGTTTCCGGGATATGAAAATTAAAATTATATTTAGTCCGTCTTGAAGATTAATAAAAAATATTGGATTTAAACCAAAGATTTCGTTGACAAGCTCATTGTTTTAACAGATAGTATACAGTTCGCATCGAAAGTAAGCTGAATATTTCATAGTTATTGAATCTTATTGCTATACCTAGTCTATAAATTTCGATCACTGTCGCAAGTGTTCAGCTATAATGGGCGATCAAAACGACTAGATCAACTAGAAAATTAAATATTCTTCGGAAACTATAACTATTTGAATATAAGTAATTGCCAATTTCATTCGAATCTGATAGCTTGTTAGTTTTTTTTTCTTATTCGTATAACATAATGGGATACGAAAGTAAACTTGTTCGTCCCACGCTACGGTCTATACCGTAGGTACGCGCCATCTCGAAAACAATTTGAATTCATAATACTGTAATAAGTATCATACATATAAGTTATTCGTAGACAAGAAAAAATATCACGATTGACCATTTTAAACTCGTACCTGTCGCCTTAGATTTATCTGAGACATTCAATCAATGACACGCGCCTGGAACCTCGTTCAATTATATCTGTTTTATGGGCACGTTATTACGATAGAATTTTATAAACAAGATAAACTTCTATAGGTAATATAGACAAAATCAGAATTCCAAGATGAGATAAAAAAAGCACATTTTAAATATGTTAAGGTACATCACGGAGTTAGTAGATGGCGGTGGTTGATATTCATGCGATTTTTCTTGTGTAGCGTCTTGCTCCTTTTTTCGTAATGTTACGCGTACGTACCGCTGTCCGTTGGCATGCCGCTGGGGTTTGATACGAACGGCCAGAATCTGTTTCCTGAGCACCATTGCTAGGAGCAACCAGAGTTATCAATCTGGAACACTATCAGATGGCATAGTGGACAAATCTCTGCCCAAATAAATATAAAATAAACTATGAGTACCAATACATCGTTGATAGACAAAAAATTGTACGTTTAGTATTATTATGAATACTATGAATAGATGAGTACCTATCGTAATTAAATAGTTTTTGTTTTCGATACCATACTAATAATAACTATCTATGATATATTTTGAATAGAATATAATCACATTTATTTTTGCACAACACACTTTAAACTGACAGCGTGCTTCTGAAGAGTTTGTTGCGCAGCTTCTTCTCTTCAGCCATAGCACTAGGAAGCTGTGGAGGGTCGATATTTTATGGGTGCTGTCATAATAACTGTAATTATATTGACGTAAAAAAGAGCCACATTATGGGCCAAATTTAAATAAAGGATTTGACTTTGAGTTTGACTTATTGAATAATAACTAGCTACATAAGTACTCAGCAAGCATTTGCTAGCTAGGAAATAAACCAAACTCTTTATTTTACTCATTATTGTCTCGAGTATTCTCGACACGCTGTCGATTTGAAAAATTACAATAATAACTTATCGTGATTCTCAAAGCTGCTAGCAAAAAAAACTTATTTCCATTTTAAGTCGTTAAAAATTAGCTAACAGCCATTACATAACCATAATTAATTGAATTATTTTTTTAACGTAAATTCTGTCCGCTAGCGCGAGTCTTAAGTTTAATGTTATTTTTTAAATGTGTGCATAATATAAAATGGTAATTTGATTAATACCGGTCGATAGTAATAATACAACAGCAACTCATCATAATCGAGCATTGCTACAATACGTTACAGCGTATGATTACAGGTAATTTAGAATTACCAAACAATCGTTTGTGTTGCGAGCATTGAATATACAAAAAAATAATGATATCCCACGGTCGAAGAACACTAGGCATCAAAAATGCGACGCTCGAGCTTGGCACACCGAACAATCATGGAATAATGTGATTTCACCTCACCTAGGCGAAGCGGTGGTGGAAAAAATTATTATCAGCAAATCGAATCTAATCGATCAAATGTTTAAAATCGATGCGAATTTATTCGAGAACACTTTCAAATTCGTGCGGTTTCAGTACGTACGATGGAGCATTCCACAACTCGCTCACCCACAACTCGCTGCGGACCGGTCTTCGAAATGCTTATACGCCCACTTTGAAGTGTACTGCAATTGTGTATCGTTGTGTAATACGTGTTAGATCTTCAACTCGGCAGGGTTATAATAAAATTGATACTGGTTCGCGAGGCGCGGTTTCAAGACTCTCAAGGTGAATAGTCCGGTCAACATACACCCGGTCCGATCATAGTGACTGCCTAGACCAAACAACTGTTGTTCAGTTGAACGGTCAGCAACAATAATAAACGTTACGTATATGTATCTATAAAAAATGTAGAATCATGTTGATTTCTAATCTATTTTTACCTTTAAGTTCAATGGGGACAAATGGACCAACAAAAACAATTCCAGCAATTTATTTCATTCCAAACAGGATTTATGCCAGCTGGATCTCGATGCGTTCAAAGTGGTACAAGTGCAATCCTCAAATTATTTAAATTTAGGCTTTATTTACGAATATTATGTTCTTAATATGTGCGGTTTAAGTATGACAAATTATCCCTCACCAGAACTGAGAGCTCATAAGTTAGTGAGGATAAAAAAATGTTGCCTAACGTAGTTACAGCTACGACTTTAGTAACCGGGCGGGCTCCGCTTTATACTTACCGTGAAGAAAACGGCTTTAGGCGGGGTTAAAGTTCCCATTATAATCAAAAAACCACATAGCGTAATCATAACTACCTGCCTAAACATTTTTTCGTTGTTTCGTTTTTCGATTACACCGCGGCTCCTTAAAAAAATATCGTCTCGCCGATCTGAAAATTTACCATCGCTACCTAAAATTCTATCTGAGGACCTCCATTTCACAATCATCATTGCTCATATACATTTTATCTCTTTATCTAGTATAATGTAGGTAACTCTTATAAAGACTTTGTAAATATAGTTTGGAATATCCAACCTTAACATAAATGAAGAATTCGATGGGTATCTAACGTTATTAGTATTAATAAGTAGTCAACGTATGTGCCATCATAATCTAAAGATTAACCCCTTCCCCGCCACGTCTTTGTAGCCTTAATAAGTTAAGCCTAAAAAACATGGCTACTATCTCTAGAATAAGACTTATGCATGATTTCTCCTTGCTTTGGGAATGCTTAATATCTATCATTTAATCTTATAAATATAAAAGTTAGTGCAGTGGTTTGTTAGTAACGTAATATTACGTTTCTGCCACAGGAGCACGTTTTTCGTAGATCGTGATATTACGGAGATAGCGTTGAAAGGGTTAAAAATGAATCTATTGGGCTAATGTTAATCCCCTCCGTTTTAAATCTAACCCTAGATCGATGTAAATGGAGCGGGAATAATGGGTAGAGCACGGCCGTTGACCGTAATATACTTACAGAAATAAAAAACATAAAATCCGCAAGAGGATCCAGTTGCTATAGAATTGGGAACTGGAACGTGATTCATGTTTGCGCCGAAACAAGAAACTACACACAGCCGCACGCTTCTCGTTTTTGTTGTAATTTAACGGGTTTAATGGACGCGAGGGCTTTTACAAAAAAAAAAAAAACTAAGTTTGAATTTATAACATTTGCAATTAGGTCATTCAGCCTTATTTAGGTAGATATATCTTTATTACTTGATTTTCCGTCCTGCGATTTCAACCGCGTTTAGTTTCATCCTTTTTATCAAAATGGTTGAATTGAAACTGTATGTTGTAACTATCCATGTGTTGTGTCAAATAAAGTTCTTTCAATTTCAAAAAAAAAAAAAATTCTTTATTTGAAGAGATGGATTCAAATACCTACATACTTCCATGACTCTAACTTAAAACTAATGATAATTCTATTTAAATTTTCATTCTCCTTTTTATCTTCTTTGGGATTGGATTTCTGAAAATCCATTTTAGTACTTACCTAGGCTAAATAAGAAAGCTTCTTGCAAAATTTCAAGTTTCTAGTCTAGACCAATGCGTTTGGTCAGTCAGCGCATGTAACTTATATGTATAGATTTATGACTGATGTAGATTGTAGGTAGGCATTTTTTTCTACAGCACTCTCTCATATTAAGTACTTTAAGTAACCCAATGAGCTAGGCACTTGTCGGGCTATTAATGTCACTTAAAGGTTTAACTAAAACAATATATCTGACAAGTGAAACACAGACTTAAACAAGAGATCTTTGTTAGTTTGTAAGGATAACATTATTTTAACAGTTCCATTCAAATCCCGCTTCCAATATTCTCCGCGCGAAACACAAAGGGACAAGCAGACCTGTAAAGTAGCATATTTATAAAATGACTCTATGGAATATGTAGATAGGTATAATTTCTTCAAAACATTGAGAGTTGTGCCAGATTGTCAACGAACACAAGTCGCCCTACTAAACCGATGGACCGGTGAGTGTGAAAACAGGCCAATGATACAGGGAATCCCGCGTTTTATTTTCTTCTCTACACATTTCGCAATAAATTGACCCAATATTTCTTTCACAAACGATACAACTGGGTAAAGATATTTTTTATTGTGAAGTCTCATGGCCTCGTTTCGAAAGTAGCCCTGCAAATGATGTCAATATGGCTCTACATTTTGTGGCGCGCTTATCAAAACCTTTTTTAAAATTAGTTTTGGTTCGATTTGTCTGTTTGTTATCCAATAACAGCTAACGTGAAGCTGGTGCGATTTATAACATACTAAACACTTTTTGTCTGATCAAATTAAAAAGAAAAATGGTAGGAGCTGATCCTTTTCCTTTAGTATACGAGTAAATACAACAAACACGCAACTCGCAAAACTGTTCCTAAGTAATCAATTTAGGGTGTAACACGGGAAAAGCCTATAAAACTCGCTTCCTCATAACACGTTCGTATGCTATACTTCATAGGGCAGCGTAAATTATCGATCGTCACAGCCGTGGTAGGCTGTTAAACTGGATAAGCAGTACACTCGTAGCCTGGCAGGTGTCGTATCCATCTATTATGTATATATTATATACAGTATACAGTGGTGCATCGACCAGCAATATAACTTCACGCATTCTCTTCGACAAAGACGTTTTGCATTTTCTACTATTGATTTATTGTTTCAGACTTTATTGTACATAACTATATTGAAATAAATTTGAAAACACAACTTCTGTTGGCTCTCCTGTCTTTTTTTCTTTTTTGGTTAATAGCATTCTTATAATAATCTCGTCAATCTATCGGTTAAAACACCTAAAGATTGGTGAAATTTAACACTGATGTTGTACAGTGAGATTCGCGAGCTAAAACAGTCGATTTTCTTGGGAGTTTGCTCGTAGTAAAGAAAATGGTGGCCGACCGGTTGTTAGCTGGAGCAGCGACTCCCATTTTGTCATGGCGTTAAGATAGAACTGCTGCTAAAGTTTTTATACATTAGTTTGTATACCTTTACATATACAGGTAATACTTATTTTGCACATTGTTAGACAAATTTTTAAAATGCAATGAATTGTATTTAATAAAAAACCTTTATCATGTGTAACGGAAAGTTCTCAGGAGAACCAGATAAACTAACTCAAATTCGACTGTCCTACCATTTACCATCAGAAAGTTTCAGTCCATACATCCCGGCTCCATCATCAGATCAGCTCGATGGCATCATAATATTGCATTGTCCCTGAACTTACATACCTACGAGTAAGTGTGCAAAATTTCATCTCAATCGTAAATTGCAAATTTGCAATGAATTAGCAAATTTTGATAAAAAAAACACTGTAAGTTAAATAAAAACATGTAATTTTTAATAAGGAACTCGAATGGATGTTCTACGTACTCATAGATAGTATTGTACATATTTTAGTAATCATCATGGAACAATTTATTTCTGACCCATAATAATGGGTCAACCATTAATAGGAGCGTGTCAAGTTTCATTCCACTTCGTTTTCTAAAACGAAGTTGTCTAAAACCATATTTTTTCGATAGCAACAACAAACGATCGTATTTTTATGATATCAAAGCTGGAAAAAATAGAAAGGAGAATTATTATGTAAGAGGGAAGCGGTCTATTGATCAGAGCGGGGTAGATGGCGGGGATCGGGGTTGGTCGGGGGGCGGGGGTTTGTGGCAGAGGCCTGGCCACTCGGTTTGGGCGGGCGGTGCGTACCGCGGGCGTGCGTTCAGAGTTCATTGCCAAGGCCTTGCCCCATTCAGTTCCGAACACGTGCCCAAAAGTAAATATAGTACTCGTTTCATTACGCCATTGCGGGCGTAACGTGCCCGCTCTATTTTACGTGCCCCTATTTAGTCAATATTATATTATTATCAATTTAGGACGTATAAGAGAATGTTCTTATCAGGTTTAACTAAAGATGTAGTGTAGTTTGTTTCATAACTTTCTTTTTTTTTTTTCTTTCAAACCTTTAGGAAATATACGTTTCACAATCAGTGTTTCCTCGATGTAAAAACATCAGTTTATATGTTAGGCGTACCGTAGTTCTCCAACGTGTAAATGTAGAGCCTTCGATATAATAGCTGAAACGCTAACAAACATTTACCGCATCTTTATTCTACCCAATAAAAATCAATTTATACAGAAATGCAAAGCATCGTACTTGACAATGCTTCAAGATGTAATCACGCGTGGCTACAGCGGGCTCATGTGCAAGCACTACCAATGAAACATACGCACCAGGCATGATAGAAACCAGAAAATAATTACTACAAGGCAAGTGGCAACCCATGCTCAAAGCACCCCTTGTATCTACATACGTGCTCGTCTACAAACATAAACATGGAAAAACGCACAAAAGCCTCTCGGTGCCGCGGCAGCGTCGCGTCGCGCCGCTGTCAGATAAAGTCGTAGTTTCTTTTTTCAAGACACGATCGTAGAGCGACGGCGCAACCGGCGCGGTCGGCGCGGTATAGGATGCGGCCGCGGGTGCGACAGGGACGGAGAGTGCACGCCGATCGTTAGCCCTGATCTTCAGCGCTACAAACACACAGCCCGACCGAGAGCGAAATTGCAACGAGAATGCACCTAGCTGTGTTATTACCACGGCGCCGTCGTTGCGAAACGGCCTTCCTCAGCACCCATCGGTTTTGAACGCGGACTCAAATGTCCCTATGCTTTAGGTTGCGAATCGCTTGGGGTGTTGCGAAAACCGGTTACTTTATCTGAACAAGCAACTTTGAACGTTGTGGTGGCGACACAAGTTCCGTTGAGCGAGCCGCGGCGCAAGAACGCAGTGGGCCCTGTCTGTATATTTAGCCCGCATTGCATGCGCGGCCGTAGTGGGTGTATAGGTCGCTCGCACGCACTGCTGAACTAGTCGGAGGGCTTCCTATTATCGATTTATGTGGTGTAGGATGCGGTGTGATACCGTCATGCAGTAACTTGCTAGACATTTTTTTGCGCATAATTTTTTTCCTGCATTTCCTCTGCAACGCGCCGCGCTCGGTTTCTCTTTCACAGAAGACTTAATCAAAGTGAAACTTATCGTTGGAAAGTAGGTTGCTGTGGAGATGTGATACTCAGCAGCGTTTCACCTTGTAATACGTATAGCTCGAATCGATATTATACTATCGTTTTATTTGCAGAAAAACACAAACAACACCAGTTTCACCAATGAACCGACAGAATTTAGTTCGATTCTGTATTTTCAATTGTAAGTTGTATTCAGAGAGAGCTTTAGTGTCGTTACGAGTGAACTATAATAAGTTAAGCAGTATTACATATCTATGTGCAAGCTTTTCCACGTGATTGTTTGAAATAATATTAGTGACATTGGTCATGCGGTGATCGTGGCTCCGGCACGGCGACCGTTGAGGCTCGCGAAGGGTAAAGGGCTTCGGTTGGAGAAAGGCCTAATGGTGCGGGGGGGGCGGCGGTGTGCGGGCGCGGGGGGGGGGGATCTGCGGTTACTCCCACTCGTGCGATGACACCTCCGCTGTTCAATACTCACACACGCATACGTAATGCACGTATAGGTGCGTTTCCTATAAAAAAGTATGAGCGTATGTGTGAGAACTTCATAACACTCTTCACTGTCAGCTCTCACTAAAAACCATATTGTTACGTGGCACTAACACCTACTTAGGTACATAATAGGTATATCGTTTTAGTAACTCAACCTTTTAACTTCTAAATCTTATTATGAATAGGTATTGTATTCGTCTAAATGCCTATTATACCTAATGATAAAATCAATCCGAACAATATAATTGGACTAAACTGTTCTTAATTCTCAAACTCGAAATGCTATTTGCAAAGTTGTTTTATATAACAAAGATTTTAGCAAAGTTTGGTAAACTCGATTACCTGGATTGTATAAACAATTTCTTGTAAAGTGGTATTAATAATACTATATACATATTATATCTACAAGACGTACCTACCTATAGTAAGACTAAGAATCTGCCTAATTCATCTTGGAGCACAATTTCAACTAACTTTCAGGGACCGTATTTTGAATCGCCCGAATTACTTTCGCACACAAATATTTAAGGATTCGCATGTGAATCTTGCGATTCTGTGTGCGAAAGTAATTCGATCGATTCAAAAAGACGGATCTTGGTCCGTAACTTAAGTAACGTTTTTAGGTAGGTTCTCAGCTCTTGCACATTTAAGAAACTAGAATAATAGTATTTATTATATGCTAGGCCAAATTGAATTATGACACAGCTTTGAAATTATTTAAATAGCCGAGGGCAGAAACTACAACACAATACCCAAGGGAAACGAGTGTGAAAATTGTTCTCACACCTCAATGTCGTCGATTGTGTGGTTTGCTACATGTCACAAAAAAACAATTGAATAATATTCACTTACGTACGTTTCCCCTACAAGAAAAACGTATGAATGTACAACACATAATTGATCATTTAAAGTTTAAACCATCAATTTGTCCCGACGGTCTATATTCTAACAACTTTTTTTTATGCTATCAAATTGAAATTACATTTTCACTAATAAATACGTAAAAGTTAGAAGACTCTATGTACCTTCATGATTATGTACTAAAATTATTTGTAAGCATATTATAAAAAAATCTAGACAAGAGCTATCTAACGATTCGTACACTTAAGTGCAGTGTTCACTGATTTTTGTTTTTAACCGACTTCCCAAAAAGGTGGAGGTTCTCAATTCGACGCGTATGTTTTTTTTTTGATCCCTCAGTTACATCCCTATTATTATAAATATGAAAGTGAGTTTGTTTGTTACACTTTCACGCCTTAACGGCTCAACCGATCATAAAGAAATTTTACATACACGTCGTCAGGGATACCCAGAAGGACATAGGATACTTTTTATCCCGGAATTCCCGCGGGATCTCCGACTTTATCGCAAATGAAACCGCGGGGAACAGCTAGTATAAAATATAATAATTTAGGTACCTATAGCGATTCAAATTGAAAAAGAAGGAAAGTTTTGAGGATAATTAACGATTTTTCAGAAATGAAGAATGCTGAAAATATACATAATATTATATACAAGAACATATAATGCTCTATCATACATTTAAATGCGATTTTTGTTAATTTCCAAAGTTCGCTAAACAGACGCAACATTTTTTTTTTCCATAACTACGCTAGAATATTCAAATTGCACGTTTATTAAATGCACATTGCACACCGTGACAGAGCTAAATATAGGCTGGTGTTGGAGGCACTGGGAGCGCGCCGGCTGCAGTGCGGCGCAACGCTCGGCGATTGTGCGTGGTCAGGGCTCGGTGCAACACAACCCCCCGCCCCCTGGCCCCCACCACCCCGCTGTACGTGCCTCAACCCCCGCAGACATATGCACCAGGGCTTGTAGGATACCTAGGACTCAAGGGCGTGAGAGCGAATCGATTCTAGCACGCTTCGCGGAACACAGTTCAGCGTGTTGAGGTAGGCTTGGGGATATTTTGAATGCACTTCAACGTGTCCTTACAACGTATGTAGTTGATGTTTTCAGGTGCCTTGGTATAATGATTGGGTAGGGCGTGTTAATTGATTTAATTTATTTTTGACTACTCGTTTGTGCGCATCGTTTGACTCAATATTTTTCGTTCTCTGCTTTACATGCCTCGCGATGTTGTATATGCAGATGAGAACAGACGTATTCGATCTTCGCATCAGGGTAAGCTACGGAGCCTGTACAAATAATATTA